>CM037584.1:5472500-6177500 GCA_021018995.1 Chloranthus sessilifolius
GTCAGAGTACAACTTCTTCAGTTTGAGGGTGTGCCCTCACCATGCGTCACACATAAGTGGGTGAAATGTCCTTGTCATTGAGTTTTCGAAAAAAAGGAAGGTTTGAGAAAGATTTGCATGGAAAAATGATGGGGACATCAAGATCAAGGGCATTGGATTTGGACCAAAAAATTGTCTAGCAACAGAAGAAGCGGAAAAGGAGCTGGTACGGAAGAGCCGACAAAAGAAAGGAGAGTATAACAACTTCAGAAAGAGCCTTAAAGAGCGACCAATTGGCTCACTGCTTATATTCGCTCGAGCGAATACCATCCTCGCTCGAGCAAGAATGTTTCAAGAATAAGGAATGCACACAGAAGAATTTTCTCTGGGAAAACACGCTCGAGCGAGCGAGACACGCTGAGTAGTGTTAGTTTTAGTTATTTTTTTCATTTTCTTTTGAATTCGAATGTTATTTTAGGGTAGTTTTGTAATATTTATGTTTTAGGGTTTTTCTGTTTTGAGACCTCTTATATAAGGTCATTATAACATTGCAAAAGGAAGTTGAATATTGAATGAAAATTTGAGAGCTTGCTTTTGTGTAAACCCTATAAGACTTGTGAAGAGTTTCGATCGGAGGAGCGAATCTTTAGAAACCTGAGGAGTGAGCAATCATTTCTCGTGCGACTTTGTATGAAGCTGACGTACAACCTTAGTGCGAAGCCTCAAAATCCTTGGTGTGAAGCCTTGAACCTTTATCCTCTTGTTCTATATGTTCTCTAATATTTATTGAGTAATATCCATTCTATTTGTCTCTATAAAATTCCAAAACCCCAAAATATTGTTAGTTCAAATCTTTTAATCTACCATTTTGATTATTTTATTCCCTTGAGCCTTCATTTTTCCAAATCTTTGAGTGAAGGGACGACACCATAATTACCGCTTGATGCCCTAAACTTGATCGAAACACGAATGTTTCATCGGATCCGTTTTTCTAGATCGGGAATATAGATGTCTGTGAATACTAAATTGAATTAACCTAGTTGTTTTATTGAACTCATTAGATTAATTTGATGTGTTGGGTGAATTCCGGATATTTTGGTGTTCAATTAACTCTAAGGTTAATCCAAAATTGCATCATTTAGGGTTTAGAGTTTGTCTCACATCAGTTTTGGTATTAAAGCTCGATTTTCGTTTAGGGTTGTCGGTGTCATATAGATTATAGGGTTCATTTTTATTTTATTTAGGGTTGTCTTGCACCATTTAGTTTTGGGTTATTTCATCATGGATTGGTGAGTAAATTAGAAACTCTGATTAGAGATCTTGCATCTAAGATGATCGCGAGTCAAACCCCGATGGATAAGCACCATGATTAATTGCGACAATAGTTGCGTGACCAACAAGCCAGACATAAGGCTTTAAAAATCCGTGTTGAAGAGATCAAGAAGCTCATTGCTGACAATCTCATTAGGGTCAACACCAATGACCGTAGGAGGGAAGGTCATCATCGTTGTGAAGCTCAAACCGATCAGGACGAAAAAGTCATGAAATCGGTGAAAATGGACGCCCCTACTTTTGACGGGAAAAGACAACCTAAGGTCTTTCTTGAATGGGTCGCAAGCGTGGAAAACTACTTTGAGTGGTATGCCATGTCTGAGGAGCGCAAAGTCAGATTTGCTAAAGTCAAATTTATGGGTCAGGCTAGACTTTATTAGTTGGGAGTAGAACGTCATAGGCAGATCCAGGGTCTTCGTCCAATTTCTACTTGTGGAGAAATGAAAGTTCAGTTGAACGAGAAATATGTTCCGCTGTCCTATGAACGTATTCTCGATCCGTGGGAATCATTACGCCAAGGGGACTCACCGGTCTCAAAATACATTGATGAATTTGAAGACTTGATGTCCCAAGCTAAAGTGGAAGAACTAGAAAGGGTTACCCTATCCCGATTCCGAATGGGTCTTCGCCCAAAACTATAAAGGGAACTCATTCCTTATCCTGTAGGCCGTTACTGATCTTGAGGAATGTTTCGCTAGGGTCAAAGAATTAGAGAGGTATCTCGACTCTGCCAGTAATTATCGATATAAATCCTTCAAGTTCGAAATTCGATCTAATCCTATGGAAAGGTAAATACTGCATCTAGTCAATCCTCAAAGTGAATCCTCAGATTGACAGAGGAAAATGGCAATTGGTCGAGAGTTTTAAGCGCGTACCGCAACAATGTTATAAGTGGCAAGACTTTGGTCACTTTGCGTCCCAATGTTCTAGTAAGGCTCAAACCTAGATCATTCAAGAGCATGCGGGATAAGAAGACAACGAGTTAAAAGATGAAGTGCACAAACTTATTGAGCTGCCAAGTGATGAGGAGGGAAAAATTCTTATGAAAACCGTAGGTTGCATTAGGAAAGTTTTCATTTCAGAAGGGAGTGGTGGTAGGGTGTCCATACCGCATTGGTTGTTAGAGTCGGTAGGGATGCGTCAGCGTACTAACTTGAATGGGATTGACCAACAAACTTTATTGAATGATGAAAATACGCCGAATATCACTGACACTATGAACTTATTTAATGATTTTAATAATGACAATTGTTTGTTATTTCATGCTAGCCACGAGCATGTGGAAGTTCTCTCGACCTTGAAAAGGGATAAGGATGAAAGTCTAGAGTTTCCTTTAAGCAAGGGCATCCATCCGATAGTTGTCGTAGAAGCTTTTACACCTATTCTAAGCCTGCCACCTATGTCTTTTGATCCATTCCTTGCTACCTGACCAAACAAGCCAAACCCATTTAACCGTTTCATAATCCGTACCCCACCTGAGCCATATAAGAAAATATTTATTGAGGAGGTTCTAGAGGATCCAGATTTCACCACCAACGTGAATAAAAATCAGGCATACCTCACAACATGGAAGGGAAAGCTGGGAGTCGAGCATCCAAAGTGTACCATACGTAGGTTCTAAAACTCATCGGGGATGAGTTCTTCCACCCGGGGAGAATTGATGGGGACATCAAGATCAAAGGCATTGGATTTGGACCGAAAAATTGTCCAATAGCAGAAGAAGCGGAAAATGAGCCGAACAGAAGAGCCAAAAAGAGAAAGAAGAGTATAACAACTTCAGAAAAAGCCTTAAAGAGCGACCAATAGGCTCACTGCCTATATTCGCTCGAGCAAGAATGTTTCAGGAATAATGAATGCACACAGAAGAATTTTCTCTGGGAAAACTCGCTCGAGCGAGCATCACTTGTCGCTCGAGCGAGACACGTCGAGTAGTGTTAGTTTTGATCATTTTTTCCATTTTCTTTTGAATTCGAATGTTATTTTAGGGTAGTTTTGTAATATTTATGTTTTAGGGTTTTTCTGTTTTGAGGTATCTTATATAAGGTCATTATAGCATTGTAAAAGGAAGTTGATTATTGAATGAAAATTTGAAAGCTTGGTTCTGTGTAAACCCTAGAAGAATTGTGAAGAGTTTTCGATCGAAGGAGTGAATCTTTCGAAACCTGAGGATGGAGCAATCATTTTTCGTGCGACTTGGTGCAAAGCCGACGTACAATCTTGGTGCGAAGCCTCGGAATCCTTGGTGTGAAGCCTTGAACCTCTATCCTCTTGTTCTATCTTTTCTCTAATATTCATCGGGTAATATCCATTCTATTTGTCTCTCTATAAAATCCCAAAACCCCAAAATATTGTTAGTTCAAATCTTTTAATCTACCTTTTTGATTATTTTATTCCCTTGAGCCTTCATTTTCCCAATTCTTTGAGGAGTCAAGAGACGACACCATAATTGTCGCTTGATGCATGTGAACGCTAAATTGAATTAACCTATTTATTTTATTGAATTCATTAGATTAATTTGATGTGTTGGGTGATGTAATGACTGAGATTTTCCGTTATTTAATCCTTAATTATTTGCTAGATTTGTATTATGATTAGTTGATCGATTTGATGCATGTGATTAGTTGTTACGCATGAATGTAATGCTTACTTTATTTAATAATAACCCATGATAATTAATTGTTCCAATTAATATTACCCTAAAAGTCTTTAATATGTGTTAATAATAATTGGGGTGTGTTTATTAATATTTAATGAACTTTTAAAATATGTTAGTAAACTAACTAAAGACCCATTAAGTAATTAAAAACCCAATAACTAATTAAAGACCCATTAAGTAAATAAAGGCCCATAGAATCACTTAAGACCCATGTAGGAAATTCTAAATAGAGTTAGATCTTAAATAGGAAACCTTAAAGTATTCTAAATATTGTTAGATCTTAAATAGGAAACTTTAAAGCATTCTAAATAGAGTTAGATATTAAATAGGAACCCTTAAAGCATTCTAAATAGAATTAGATCTTAAATAGGAAACTTTAAAGTATTCTAAATAGAGTTAGATATTAAATAGGAAACCTTAAAGCATTCTAAATAGAATTAAAAATAAAATAGGAAATCATAAAGTATTATAAATATAGAGATTAAATTACAGAATTTTATGTAACTCTTATTACCTAATAACCTTAGAGAGAGAAAGAGAGAAAATTCTAAAGGAGGAGAATTAGAGGAAGAACCCTAGAGTTTTTGGTTTGAAGGCTTAGAAGAACGCAAGAGGAGCCTATGACGCGACCGGTTTTCGGATTAGTGCTTCTGATTGGATTAAGGGAGAGAAGTTACATAAATATTTTACGCGAAGACTAGAGGTATGGAAAAATCATGTTGAGATTAATCGGAAACGCAGATAACACAAAATACAATAGAAATTAGAGTTTATTTCATTTAATGAATATCCTTCATATTAGATTGATGAATTTTTATGCTTAATCACGGGTTTTCGATGGTAGACGGGATTTTGTGATTGATCACAAAATTCTGTGCAGAATCCAAAATCCGTGCAGAATCTAAAAGCTGTTTGGAATCTAGAATCTGTTTGGAATCCATAATTTGTCCAGAATCCAGAATCTGTCTAGAATCCAAAATCGCCCGTAATCCGTAATCTGCTTAGAATCAAGAATCGCCTGTAATCCGTAATCGCTCGTAATCCGTAACTGCTTGGAATCCAGAATCTATCCAGAATCCAGAATTTGCTAGGAATTTCAGAATTTGTCTAAGATGCAAGCAATGAATTTTTATTCAAATATTGTCTACATTTAATCATCATGCTTAAACGTTTATTTATGTTCATTATTGTTTTATTGCTTAGAATCCATACAAGCTAGGATGTTTGATTTACACAATATGAAACAACTAGGAATCGATAGAGATTACATATTTATGGTGTGTTAAGCCTAAACAAGTGAAAAAGCTATTGCATGATCGATTGATTTCAAGTTTTTCTATGCATGTACATTCATGGCATTCATAAAAGTGAAAAGATACATTTACGACACGACACATGAAAATAAAATATTTCTATGATTATGATAGAATTCCTTTGGGCTTATGCTAGAGGAATTAACATGAATAAGAATGACAAGTAATAAAAGTTATGCATCCATGCATTAATGATAAGACTGAAGGGATGAAGAAGGTCTTTAATTTTAAGCTTACTACTTAACTGAAGAGAAGTTATGTGAAGGTTAACGTAGATACTAATCGAAGGATCAGAGAAGATTAGGATAATGATTAAGAAAGAGATAATCATGTCCATTATGTATGCCGATTCATGAGCATTAAATGCACAATTAAAAATAACCACATATGAAATTAGGGTAGAGACCCAAGCCATAATGTTTATTTAGATTTAATGCTATGTTTCAATTTTATTCTATTGTTTTACTTATTCTTTATGTCACATGTTATATCTCTGTTATTGTTTGATTTTTATGAGATAATTTGAGTTATGGACATTTTCTATTAACCTCATCATGTCTGGTCCATACCGGTTTACTTGGTAAACTGACCCATTATCTGGGATTCCAGGGAATACAGCTATACATGGAGTGGATGAAGTAGACGCTTCAATGATTGACGGAAATCCAGATCTGACCGAAGAAGGATTTGAAGTTTAGTTTATAGGATTTTCTTTATGCATTAGAAAGGATTTTAAGATATTTAATTCATATTGTTTTTATGAACAAGTTCAGGCTAATGATGGATTATGTTTAATTTCAGTTTTATTTAATTTAAGGAGTATGCATACAATTTAGTATAATAGGTTGTTATATCATAATTTAGTATTGTTCTCATGATGGTGTAAAAAGAAAATTTATGCGTACACTTTTAATTGTTGTATTTTTCCGTTGCATTTATATGAGGATCTTTATGGAATAATTGATTTATTTAAAATCATGGATATGTGATGTAGTGTGATGTCTCCAAGTGAGCGCATTGATCCAATGTGTGAATTTGGGGAAGTCACAGGTGAATTCTGGATATTTTGGTGTTCAATTCAATATAAGGTTAATCCCAAATTGCATCATTTAGGGTTTTAGCATTTGTCCTGCGTCAAAAAATCAGCTTTGAGTATCTCTTCTTTAGTAGACATCAATCTTATTCATTCTGCAGCTTAGAGATGAGAGAAGGTCTGTTGGAGATGTTATTTCTATTATATGGGTGTGTAGTAACTTTGGGTGCGTGTTGTTAAGTGAATTTTAAGTTGTACAATTCACTTAACTCGGGAACCATGTAATACATGAACATGCTAAGATAATATAAATAGTATTTTGCATTGGGATTTGAGTTACATTGACTCAACCCTAATATCTCTACTTTTCTCTTCCTCTCTCTTCTTCCTCCTTCCTATTACTAAACCATAATCCTAAATTACAATTTTGCCTTGGTATTAGAGCCAACAAAAAACCTAACACTAGAAATTTTTACAGCCTACCGAAGCCATCCACGCCATCGTTGACGTCAGCATGACATCGTCGTGCTGACCTTTTTTCTCAAAGATCTTTCGGGGGTTTTGATCGATTTTTTCATGTCTCCATTTCCTTCGTGCTCGAAGTGATTTGAGGACGGTAACATGGAGTTTCGTAGGTGTTTCTAAAGAAAAGTGTGTTTTTCGTTTTTTGGATCCCCGAGATCCGTGAAGGCTTAAAGGAGCTCGAGATTGGACCAGGTTGGACCAGAATCACCATACAGGATTGATGGTGTACTCCTTTTTTATTTTGGATCTATTTTGATGATGTTTAATCGATTCTCGTGAATCCTTCTTTTACTGCCCAACCACATAAATCTCCGCCGTTTGATTGCTGATCGTTTTTTCGTCTGGCAAGGTATAACTTGTTTGAAAGCTCATTTCATTTGTAGACTGATGGTTCAAGTTTCGTTGAATTCGAAATTCATTTGAAGGAGTTATGAACGTTTTAGTGGCTCTCAGTCCCCATGAATCATCGATTCTGGGGCTATAAATTACATGTCTGGTATGACAGATTTATTTTCATTTGTGTTTAGTTTTTCTGATTCTATTCATATTCACATTACTGATGGATCCCTTGTTCCTGTAAAGGGCAAAGGGAGTATTCAATTAAGCACCTTGTCTCTTGACTCTACTCTTTTTATTCCTAACATGCCTATGAATCTATTATCTGTCAGTAAAATTACCATTTCCTTACATTGTAGTGTGACATTCTTTCAGTCATATTGTGTTTTCCAGGATCTTTCAAGATTTATATGGTGCATCTCCTCCAACAGCTATAGTGGTTTTTA
Source organism: Chloranthus sessilifolius (assembly GCA_021018995.1). NCBI lineage: Eukaryota > Viridiplantae > Streptophyta > Magnoliopsida > Chloranthales > Chloranthaceae > Chloranthus > Chloranthus sessilifolius. Next base: position 5,480,121 of record CM037584.1, read on the forward strand.
TTGATGAAGCAAGATTGTGGTACTCCCACTGTGGCCATCCTCATATTAGTCGTTTGAAACTTTTATTTCCAGAAAAATTTCATGGATTTGATAGTAGTTTGTTTAATTGTGCGACTTGTCAGTTCTCTAAATATGTTCGTGTATTATTCCTTTTGAAGTTATTCACTCTGATGTGTGGGGGCCTTCCCCTGTTACTGCTTTGAATGGTTATCGTTATTTTGTTATTCTTATTGATGACTATACTAGACTCACTATGCTCTTTCTTATGCGCACCAAAGATGAAGTTGCCTCTATTTTTCCTACGTTTCACATACTAGTTAGCACACAATTTCATGGGCATGTTAAGGTTCTTCGATCGGATAATAGTGGGGAATATTCCTCACATTCTTTAGTCTTATCTTCACTCTCATAGAATTGTGTGGCAAACTACTTGTCCTTATACCCCCAACAGAATGGGGTTGCTGAGAGAAAAAATAGGTATCTTCTTGATATTGCTCGATCTCTGTTGTTTGATATGAAGGTTCCTAAACATCTCTGGGGTGAAGTTGTCCTCACCGCTGCCTACCTCATCAATCGAATGCCTACACCTATTCTGGAAGGACATTCTCCCTTCTAACTTGTGTCTCCTTATTAACCTCTGTTCTTGGTGCCACCACGTATCTTTGGTTCCTTCTGTTTTACACATATCCCCAATAATCAGTGAAGTATACTTGATCCCAAGGCTACCAAGTGTATTTTTATTGGGTAGCCCTCTTCTCAGAAGGATACAAGTGCTTTGACCCTCCCACTCGTCGTGTAATAGTCACCATGAATGTCACATTCTTTGAGGGCACTCCTTTTTCCAGTCCTTCGAGTCCTCTTCAGGGAGAGAAACAACTTAAAAATGAAGAGTACTCTGAGATATTTAGAACTTTACCTATGGGAGATGATGAAGATTTTGAAGAAGTGGATGATGAATCTGTTGAGTCATAGAAAAGAGAACAACCCACTTTTGATAAATATGGAAAGGGAAAGATGTATTTGCGAAGGAACAAGAAAAGCATCGTTGAAGCCACAACGCATGAGAATGTAGATGAGTCACCTTCTCAGAATAGTGACCAGGATCCCTTACCCGAAGAGGGTCCTCTTGTTTTTTATCTTCATCTACCCATTGCTTACAGAAAACTTCCTAGATCGTGTACTCGTCATCCCATTAGTATGTATGTGTCATATCACAATCTCTCATCATCTCATTGTGATTTTATTTGTTCTCTTGATTCTATCACCTTTCCTTATACTGTTTCTGATGCCTTATTGCAGCTAAAATGGAAGGATGCTATGATTCAGGAGATGAAAGCTCTAGAATAGAATCAAACTTAGGAAATGGTTGAACTCTCAGAAGGAAAGAGAGTTGCTGGTTGCAAATGGGTGTATATAGTTAAGTATAGACCTGATAGTACTGTTGAAAGATATAAAGCAAAGCTTGTAGCAAAGGGGTACACCCAAACACAAGAAGTTGATTACCAGGACACCTTTGCACCTGTAGCCAAGTCCAACACACTGACCACTTTCTCAACTTGATGTGAAGAATGCATTTCTTCATGGTGATCTCAAGGAAGGAGTCTACATGGATCTTCCTCCTGGATTTGTAAAAGGGGAGAAGGGAGAAGTGTGTAGATTGAATAAATTTATCTATGGATTAAAACAATCCCCAAGGGCCTGGTTTCAAAAATTTAGTAATGCTATTATGAGATTCGGGTACCGAAGAAGTCACTATGATCATACTCTATTTGTAAAAAGGGGAATCAAGATGACTGCCATACTAGTCTATATTGATGATATCATCATTACTGGTGATGATAGTCACGAGATTCTTAAACTGAAGGAGTATTTGAGCAGAGTGTTTGAAATTAAAGACTTGGGAAGCTTGAAATATTTCTTTGACATTGAAGTGGTGAGATCTAATAAGGGCATCTCATTATCCTAGCGAAAGTATACCATAGACCTCCTTTATGATACTGAATTTTTTGGGGTGTAGGCCTGTTGGGACCCCTATTGAACAATATCATCGATTAAATAGTGAAGAAGGTGATCTTCTTAAGGATCCACTCACCTATTAGAGATTAGTTGGTAAACTGATTTATCTAACCATGACCCGTCCGAACATTGCTTATGCAGTAAGCGTGATGAGTCAATATATGCACTCACCAAGGACAGTACATTTGGAGGTTGTTCACAGGATCCTGAGGTATTTGAAAAGAAGCCCTTACAAAGGGCTTCTCTATAAAAATCGTGGTCATTTGGATGTAGAGATATTTACTGATGTCGACTGGATCGGATCTCTGGATGATAGGAGATCAACTACCAGATATTGCACCTTCTTGAGGGGTAATTTGGTCACATGAAAATCTAAGAAGTAACATGTAGTATTAAAAGTCAATCACAAAAACAATTAAAAGTCAATCACAAAAATATAACTTAATCAATTCTTTAGATTTAATCCCTTCCGCTTAAACCAGGGGTTTTGGTTCAAACGTATGAAGTGACACTATGCGCATATGCCAACTTCAAGGAAAGCACTTGGCAACGTCACGGCTCACCTTTGGGCAGACACCATGACTTGCCTTGCTTCCCACCACGTAAAATACGCCATAGACCTAGCCTCTATGGTTTGATTAGAATCAGACACTTCCTATACCTTTGGGCAAATAGGGTTATCCTATTTAACCATCCCATACAAGACTATTTTATTCGCACACACTACGTGAAGTAGTGTGTGCGAATAGAATAGAATTAAACACTTCCTATATCTTTGGGCAAATAGGGTTATCTTATCTAACCATCCCATACAAGACTATTCTATTCGTACACACTACGTGAAGTACCTATGACACCTTTGGGCCGTACAGAAACACTCAACGTAATTGTACGCCTAGTGATCTTAATAGAGAAAACATCTAAGATTCGAAAACATCTAAGATTCGGAAACAACAAGGTTTGTGAATTGTCTACTTTTGGGCAAGAACCAACTCACTCGCTAAGCGTCCCCAAATGATCACTCGGTTCTCCATAAATCCCATAGGAAAGAACCTAACCTTTATGATCCATAAATGTCGTATTTCAATTCTTAGAATCAGGGATCCAATGTTAAATTTATACATATTTAGATTAAAATGTAAGGAGTAGAGTCCAACTCAACTTTAATATGCTCACATATTTAACTTTAAGTTGAATTCTTTAACATTAAAAAATAATTTGAAATTTAACATGGAAAGGTGGTACAAAATCCCTAGCACATAACTTTAAGTGAAGTAGACATGTAGATCAAAACCTTAAATGAATATTTCATGAATGATAAAACTTTATGAGTGCGCATGAGACATGTATCATGATCAATTAAATATAAATAAATCATGAATTTAAATTTAATTACAATTTTAATTAAAGGCACTCAAATATAAAATAATTATCCGATTAAAAAATGTCAGAAAAGACATCAGGTCATGAAACGTTACAACAAAGAGATTCTGTGCAAAAATAGACCTCAAAAACAGATCCGCAACATCCAAGAAAGTCAAAATTCATATATAATGTCCCAAAATTAGACTTGTAGATAGCGCAGAAATGACCCGAAAAGAATAAGGAATAATATGGGTCAAAATAAACCTTAATCGAATGGGCCGAATCCGGGTCATGTACCATAGGCCGGGAATGGACCGGGCCGGGCTATGGGCCGGACCGGGTCGTGAACCATGGGCCAACAATGGCTTAGACCGGACTATGGGCTGGATTGGGTCATGACCCAAGGGCTGGGTTGAGTAATGGATCGAACTCGACCATGGGCCGGATTAGGTCATGACCCGAGTCCGGTTATTAATTGGGCCGGGTCACAGACCGAGTCGGGTCATGTGCTTTTATGGGTCCATGGGCCGGGTTGGTTTGGGTCAAATAGGGTCGAATCGTCAAGTCATATAGAGTAGAGGAAGCACCAACTTTGGTGCTCCCACTACACATGCAACTAAAGCTAGAGATATTATCAATTAAGGAGGAAACCCAAACATAGGTCTCCTTCCTTATGGCATGTGTTTTTCTGCAGTCGTCTCTTTACAAAAATAAAAAAATAAAAAAATAAAAATAAAAAACTTCTGTAGCCGTCTTCTTCTAGGAAACCAAAGACCATGGGCTCCTTTTATATGCAGCCACTTTACACCCTTTCACCACATGGAAGTGGCACAGGTCACCAACTAGTCACTGGATGGCCGATCAGTCCGGCGATGGCCGATGACTTCAGCGATAGCCGGTGATGACCCAATCGCCCGATGAACCCTTAAGAAAAACCCGTAACAAAACTCAGAAATTAGATTCAAACGTTAATAAACAATTTACACCGACGACACCCAATTAATATGATCCTTAAAATCTCACACTGGCAAGTTAAAAAAAAATCCGGCAAAAAATAACGATGAGAATCGGTATGGTAAAGTCGATTACGGGTTTGGGATTTGAGTTACATTGACTCAACCCTAATATCTCTACTTTTCTCTTCCTCTCTCTTCTTCTTCCTCCTTCCTATTACTAAACCCTAACCCTAAACTACAGTTTTGTCTAGGTCTGCATGGAAAAATCAGGTTTGAGAATCTCTTCTTTAGTAAACATCCATCTTATTAATTCTGTAGCATAGAGATGAGAGAAGTGTGCTCCACAGGGTGCTAGAAATTTGTGCACAACAGCCTATGATTTACCGTGATATGCTATAAAATATAGCCAACACTACCAACAGCCAAACAAGGGTATAACAACCCAATCTTACATCAGCACAACTCACACCAACACTACAACATATCATAAGAGCACTGCAGCATACATAGAATGCCATCCCAGCTCAAAAACACACTCCAATAATTGGAATGCAAAACCGTGACCCAAGCAGCTAAGGAACAAATCACGAGATCTCTCACTCAATTGTTAGTGGATGAGATCGAGGCCACAGCCATTTAAAAGATAGTTAAATTTTGACTATATAACATGAATCATACCCCATCAATCAAAAGCTAGAAGATGACAATTTCAGGGAATCGTGAAACTGGCCGGTAAAAAAAAAATGAAAAATCAATGTAAATTACCTCAAATTCTTGTACTCCACAAACGTGTGTAATCAGTAGGTTCCACATGATAAAATGAAAAAAACCCAAGCAAGAAACTCACCTTATCGAAGACATGTAAGACATGTGATGGATTGCATAGAAACATGTGAAACGTGAGATCTTGAACAATTGGCTTTGAAACACTTTCAAAATGCCATCAAAGCACTAAACACTAATACAAAAAGTTGCTCAGAAGGATATTCTGATCAAAACTGTATAATTGTTTCTATTTTTGTGGTCAAATTTTTTATGCTACTGATATCAGTATTACGTCATGCTGATGTCAGCACAGTGATGGTGATGTCAGCAACTAGGTGGTTCAACGAACCCGCTCTAATACCAAATTGGTTTATGAGAAGGTGATCTGGAGTGATTAGGGTTGGGTCAAGTTAGGGCATGGTAAAGAAGAAAGGAAATAAGAGAAGAAAGAAAAGTTAGAGAGAGAGAGAGAGTTAAGGTTGTCAGTTAGATACCTCACACCCTTCATTATTACCACATATACACCATTTGCAAGGAATTCAGTGTATACAGCTCACATACACGTACTTTATATTGACTACAGACCTAGGTTGCTTAATTCACTCGATTTGAATTCGGGTTCGTAATTCGCAATTCGTTGCCTCCATGCGAACCCAATTCGCTAGGGGTAGGATGAGGTTTTATTTTTACTATTTTTTTCGTAAGTTTGCTGGTTAAGACATACTAAAAGAACGTTTGGTTTTACTATTATAAGAGCTCTCACCACATGTGGTCACCTCGTTGGTATTTATAGCGAAGGTCGTGGGTTCAAGCCCTCTCACATACACTTTTTGTAACAATGTTTACCACAAAAACATCCGGTTCGCCCATCAATACTGATTCGGACTGAACCAGATTGGAAACTGGTTTGCTCCGAACCGGTTCGCCATTCGCTGGCTAAACCAGCGAATTAAGTAACATAGCTATAGACAACCAACTAACACTGAGGACATTCAATTTTTGGAAACTAGGCTCCGATCTTGGAATTGCCTTCTTTAACCTGTTTAAGACCTCTTGATGATTAGAAAAGTATTTATTATACTCAAATCCGGGTTCAAAACTAGCTTGACGAGCTTAAATCCCAACTAACACTGGACATTCAATTCTTGTAAACTAGGCTCCGATCTTGGAATTGCTCTCTTTAACCTGTTTAAGACCTCTTGATGATTAGAAAGTATTTACTATACTCAAATTTGGGTTCAAAAGTAGCTTGACGAGCTTAAATTAAGTATACAAAATTAATATAAACCTATAAAATTAAAAAAATAAATTAATTTACATACTGCATGTAATTCATAATGAAACTGGTTCTAACATTGCACGTCAATAATCTTATCTAAATGTCTCAAAAAAAATTGGCAGTTGCCTTCCATAGCAAGTTTTTGTGTATCCATACTAGTATAAGGATCTCGTAAAAGGCTTTTCATCGCTATCTATAGATATTAAAATATTAACTTAGAGATCTTTTTACAAAGTCTTACGCATTTGTTTGTAACTCCTTACGTACAAAGTTGCTAATGAACCAAACCAGCGCATTGGACCCTCTACAAGAGTTAGTGGTCCCACAGGACAGACTTCAGGCACAAATAATAATAGAGTTGGACTCATGCCCTACATTTTAGTATGCTACATTTAGGCCTAGCTGACCTATTATACCATTTGAGGCAAAGCTCGGGTCTAACGTTTTAGGCATAATTAATACATGGGCTACACTTTTAGGCTCGATTAAAAATTGGGCCATTTCAGGCCCAGCCCAAATTCCACCCAGCCAATACCATCAACCAAGGATCTTGATAATTACCACTTTCCCATCTAATCGTGTTAAGAGACTGTGTGGTAGACCTTAAAAGTATGAAAAAAATTATGTTTCCTTGGCCGTTTGGGCAACACTACAGTTGTGAGCTGGTAGTACCATGATAAAATAAGGTAAGCTACCTACCTATTTGCCTTTTTCAGAAACTTTACCTAACTCTAGGTAAAGATTTTTTTCAAAGTCTTAATATAAATGTTCAATCCTCTACCTTATTATCAATTGCAATCGCAACAATCTGAATATGGTGAAATAGATAACATCAGCTAAAAATAGGGAGGCAACTGCAATTGCAACAATCAGATTATAGTGAATATTTTTTCTTATTGGCTTCTTTTAGGAGAAAATCTTCAATTTATTTTGTCCAACACCATCTACTTACTCTGCACTCAAACAGGTACAGGGACCAACAACATTTCTGAGTTCTCTCAGACTTTGATGAACTCTACGTTTTCATGTAATATCACTGAGAAAGAAGCTAACTTCTTCCTTTGCAGTCCTTTTCCTGTTGTTGTTTTGATTGTTTTCTTTTACATTTTCCAGTGTCTAAATGCTTTTGAATGACCAATTTCTCCATTTTAGAAATTGACCCAGAAGACATTATTTGACCACTAGTAACTGCCAAATGTTGATTTAGTCAAGTGACACCTCCACGTAAGTCTCTCAAATAGTAATTGCACCTCATATGACATTTATTCCTACTAATAGGATATTCATGCTGCCACCCAACATTTGTTTCCTTTGGCTTCAATGCCATTTCCTTATATTTTTCAAAATCACAATTCAAAAGTTACAAGTCACCGACAGACTGACACTGGCAATACACTGCATTCAAATATTGATAAAATACATTAAATCACAATCTTGTATCAAGAACAATATCCTTTGAGCAATAAAAATGAACAAGTGAATAAACATTCTCTCCCAACTCTTCATTTCTTGGAAGCAAAATAAGTCATAATTTGCTATTGTTTATATATTAAATAAAGTAATGAAGCTCCTTTTAGCCAAAACACATGTTAATTGTCTCTAAGGTCCTTGAAATTTGTGACAAATGATATCTTAATGAGATTCAATGGCTAAACACACTTGAGTTATAATTTATCATTAAAGTTATCGACCTGACTATCATGACCGTCATTTAAGCACCAAAATGGTGTTTAAAGGATCTAAAACCACCAATGGATTAAGATGTGGGTAATCCGTACCATCGAAGTGATAGATCATAGATTAACGTGCACAGGCCCAAAATGTGTTTTAGGGAGATTTAAACCATCCAATCTGTTGATTATAATATCAACCGTTGTTTTTAGTTTTAATGGCTGATATTAAAGTTCATCAATCGGATGGTTCACATCCACTTATATGCATGTTTCTTTGGGCTGAGATATGTTCCATGATGGATTGCCACTGGGACAATTTAGATTGGTCACAGATGTGTGTCACATGGTATAATGATAAAAATATAATTTTAATGGTTTAAGATCATTTAAGCACCATTTTTGTGTTTAAATGTCGGTCAGGATCCATTATCCCTTAAGTTATAAGTTATGATGCCTACATGTCACCATCAATTGAATAAGCAACCCAAAATAATTAACACAATTAAAAAACAATGAATATGTCCAAAGAAGGAAGCTTACCATGAAAAATCCAATAGAAACATAGCGTGGTCGCATAACCATAATAGTGCAAGGATTTTTTGACTTGAATGATTCAGCTGCTTCAAGTGCCTTCTCTATTTCTTGCTTTGTCACATATCGCCTTTGTGAAATCACTCCTCCCCGGCCGGGAGTTACTACAACTTCTGACATCCAAATAATTGCAGATTATATAAGCTCCCAAGAAATAAGCACATCAAAAAGTTCACACGAGTTCAATGCCGTAATATTTTTTGTTTGCAGAAAAGAACCCACCTTCAGACAGTTTTTTCGTCTTTCTTTTATTCGGGTCAGTACATTCGGTTTGACCGGTTGCAACTTTATCGTATTTTGGCATCTTCCGCTTAAAAGTTTCTTTGTAAGCATGGTATGAAATGCCTATTTTTCTCGCTTTCTTCTTTTTGTTATGTTCTCCGAAATCCTTTGTATCTTGACAAGATTCAACGTTTAATGCAAATTTTTTCTCACATGCACTCTTATCAAATATTTTCACAGTAAAATGTGAATCACCATCATACCTAAAAACTAAAAGTTCTCCGACTTGTAAGTGGTGATCTTCAACAAAATTTTGCCAACCATTTTGAAAGAAGAACCCATCAGCATTCTTAGCCAAATCTACACGCCATATATTATTGCTCGGGCCCATTAATGTAACATTTCCAGCTTCGTCTTTGACATGTTCCAAGAATGCCACTGGGATTTTCTGCAACATAAAAAATCAATTTAGATTGCTATTGAAGTAACATGCATAGTCACAAAGTCGGGAGTCGGCAATCGGCAAGGGACTAACATGGGAAAAATAGGTAAATTTCGGTCAAAGTTGAAAAAAATTGAGGAAAAAAATTGAAAAAATATAAAAAATAATCATAATATATTTCAAGTTATAAATAATGATTTTAATGAACAAAATAGGCAAAACTTAAAGATTTTTTATGAAAAAACTAAACAAAATAGTACAAAACCTAAAGTTTTTTTTCCCCCAAGTGACGAAAAAAGAAAATAAATAAATAAATTGGACCACATGATAAACATCACCAATACTCGGCCGAGTTGCGACTTGGCCGATTAATCGGCAAGCAAGTAGAGGACTTGTTTCGATTTTTTGAAAAAGTCGGAGACTTTTGTGACTATGGTAATATGTGCACAATGCGAGCACTCATTAACCGAGGGGACTACTAACGATGATGATGAAATGGGTCCTGGTTGCTTACACAGTGGGCCACGCTAATTACTGAGCTAGCCATGGAATTGATAGGTTCATCAAAGGTATCCTCATCAATTACTTGACATAATAGAAATGAATAAAACTTGATGAATCTGCCATTTCCTTGACCAGGTTCAGAGGCCAACGCAGCTGAGCAATATTTGCGACCATAACTCCACACTATACTCTGGAGAAAAAATCCAATGTAATATGTAATGACTTTATGTAACTTCAGTCACTTCATAGACTTTCAAAAGGATCACTTGCTATTTTCAAACTTTAAGACCAAATCCAACAAATAGCATCATATATCAAAATCAATACTGAATACAGAATGATTCTTCTTAAAGAACATTTTTTTTTGGACGTAAATGTCAGAATCCTATCAAAAGATGACTCATTGAGATCCCAGGGTCCCTGAAAATGAGGATTCTCTCACTAATAGTATATTCATAAGCTTGATAATCAGATGATGACGATGAGGAACAAGCTATAACTGAGAGCTCCTTCATGCTACCATGGAAGCCTTATATTCTCCTATTCGCAGGTTGTTCTTATCCACTATAGAAGCGAGGGAGTTAAGAATGCTAGGGCGCATATTGGACAATTTTAGAAGTTTAAGGTTCCTCCTAGTACACTGATCTTCACTGGTGCCTGGCTTGGAACAAAATTAAACCGATTAAAGAGTGCTTGTCTCAAGAGGCTGACAACTTTTTGGGTTTGTTGATCCTAGCAGCCTGATTTCTGTTTGCTCTCTGGTTGTTTTGGTTTTTTGATGGTTGTTTTCTGTTTTCTGTTGCTCGAGGTTCGCTCTTCTTTGTTTCCGAGGGTGATGGTGATGCCGAAGCTCTTGTGATGGGGACGCCAACACCGAGGACCTCGGTTTCGGGCCACAAAAGGTATACTGATGGAATAAGAAGTGACGGAGGAACCACTGAGCACTAACACCTACTGAGGAAAGGCCTTGAAGAGCAACATTGAGGGTACTGCCTATGTCCGCTCGAGCGAGCACTTTTCTCGCTCGAGCGAGAATGGTTCAGAAAAGGCAGGTCAACTTTTGGCCCATTGCCGCTCGAGCGAGGGAGCATAAGAAACTAAGGCCAAAACTTGCTCGAGCGACTCCTCGTAAAGATCCCCGCTCGAGGGAGAGCCAAACCCGCTAGAGCAAGCCAAGTGCGTGAGTTGTCCATTTTGTCCTAACAATTTCTTTTATAAGCCATTTTTGACACTTGTTGATGAATTAATGAAAATGCTTTGCATTGGGCTTGAGATGAGCTTTGAAGAGTGAGTCTTCTTCCCCATGTGTGTTTGGTGAGAGGCCAAGGGTGAGATGCTCATTTATGTTCTTAATCTTCTCTTACTTGTTGATCCTAATTTGCTTACCACCTTATTGCTTTTAATCCCATCCAATTGAATGTTTAAAATCCCCCAAGACCCTAGATCTTGAGTTGTCTTTGTTGTCAATCCTTGTGAGTTGATTCTCTTCGATACCCATCGATCCACAACTGTTGTTGGGCTAGAGATCACTTTAACCGTGTCGATCAATCGTTTCCTTCAAAGCCCTAGCAAGGATCTAGCGATTCCACCTTGAATTATGATCAAACGCCCCGACCTAGAAGACGCTAGAGTTCTATCTCTAGGATTGCACCTTTAGCAAATCGTAACGGATCTCGCACGTCGGATTGGACCCTACGTGAATCAAGCATGGTCACTTAAGCGAAATCCCATGAAACCCAAGGTATCGCTTTAATTTGTGTTTCAGTGTTCAATTAATTAGTTTAATTTTGGTAAATTGGATAGTACTTCTCTTTAATTCAAGTTTGATCTCGTCTTCAATCAGAGCCGATCCCTTCTTTGTGTAGTGTTTAGTAACTTTACAACCTAGCACATGGAGTACCATAGTAACATGTGCATAGATAGATGTCCAAAGTAGATGACATATAGGATCCAACTATCATATTGATGTCATGTAGCTTAAAATATCACCACAAATTGAATGGGAGACTTTCCAATAGGTACTTAGTTTAAGGATTATTATTTTTTCTTTCTTCTTAATTAAAATCGATCCTTCAATTTCTTTTTATTTTATGGATAAGCTTTGTTAATAAGGGCTAGAGATTGTTATTTTTTTATTTCTAAAAGAAATTTATTGGAGATTGAATAGGATCTTAATTTCTTTTTTAATGGGTACGCTACGTTGATAAGTAGTCCATGCTCTCTCTCTCTCTCTCTCTCTCTCTCTCTCTCTATATATATATATATATATATATATATATATATATATATATGGGGAATCCTAACCTCACCCTCTTCATTGTGAGGTTAGCATCATCCCTAGACCAAAATGGCCTCATGGAATGGCATTTTGGTAAATAAATGGAGGGCAAACTTGCCCATTTTTGGTTTTTGGGTAGCAAATTCGAAATGACAAGTTTGCGGTGGCAAACTTGCAATTTTTTAAAAAAAAATTACAAGTTTCGCATCGAAAAAGCAAAAGGGGTAGTTTTACCCTTCATGTATTTATCAAACTACAATCCCATAAGGGCATTGTTGTCCGGGGACGATGCTAACCTCACAATGAGGAGGGTGATGTTAGCATTCCATATATATATATATATATATATATATATATATAGGAAATCCTCCAATGGAGGACGGTGAGCGTCCTCCAAGATCCTACATGGAGCTCCATGTGGCACTCGTAACTCTATTTTGATGCCACATGGAGCACAGGAGTATTACTTAAATCATCTTTGAAAAAAAAATATTTGAAAACTCATCTTCACCATGTATTTCTTTAGCAATAAAATTTCAATCATTGAAATTAGTCCAAGTTTGAATTGTGCTTTAAAAATATTTTTTTGATACTATTTTTTTTAAAATTGATCTAAACAACACACCCACACTCCGCATGACACCCAAAATGTGTTTTGAATGCCAAGTGGAGCTCCACGTGTATCTTGGAGGACCTAACCGACTCCCATATATATATATATATATATATATATATATATATATATATATATATATATATATATATATATATATAATATATGTGTGTGTGTGTGTGGGTGGGTGGGTGTGCGTGTGTGAATGCATTTAAGTAGACTCCAGAATGATGGGATTTTAGGCAATGGAAATGGTGATGATGATGAAGTCAAGGCTTTTGCTGATTTAATTTGACTGCTTGCTGCTATGACAGTGGACAGTAATTCTGACAATATTAGAGTCTGGAAGGACATAAAAAGGGTTGCTTATGGTTAAATGTTTGTACAAGCTCTCGGGAAGAAGGCCAACTATATAGATCAGCATTGGAGTATGATATATAGAACATCCCAGCTCCTCTTCAGCGGGTGTTGTGTAGCTTGGGGAAGAATTTTGACGTAACTAAGATTTGATAAGTGCTTCATGTGTAACAGAATGAAGGATTCTGTGGAACATCTCTTGCTTCCTTGTCCGTTTTCTAGGTTGGTTTAAGACTCTATCCACACGGAGTCTGGTGTGTTTAGCTATATGCCCTTTATTCTAAATATTTGCTTGCCTCTAGGGTAGCGCTGCAACATAGCCGAGCCAGCTCGACAACTAAACTCGGCTCAGCTAAAAAATGAGAGCTTTTGCTGTCTTAAGCTTGGCTCGAGAGCCATAGCCAGAGCCGAGCTTTTTATCTGAAGCTCACTTGAAGTAGAGCCGAGCTAGAGCTGAGCCTTGTAAAGTAGACTCCAGAATGATGGGATTTTAGGCAATGGAAATGGTGATGATGATGAAGTCAAGGCTTTTGCTAATTTAATTTGACTGCTTGCTGCTATGACAGTGGACAGTAATTCTGACAATATTAGAGTCTGGAAGGACATAAAACGTTTGTACAAGCTCTTGGGAAGTAGGCCAACTATATAGATCAGCATTGGAGTATGATATATAGAACATCCCAGCTCCTCTAAAGGTTGTATTCTTCAGCAGGTGTTGTGTAGCTTGGGGAAGAATTTGACGTAACTAATATTTGATAAGTGCTTCATGTGTACAGAATGAAGGATTCTGTGGAACATCTCTTGCTTCCTTGTCCGTTTTCTAGGTTGGTTTAAGACTCTATCCACACGGAGTCTGGTGTGTTTAGCTATATGCCCTTTATTCTAAATATTTGCTTGCCTCCAGAGTAGCGCTGCAACATAGCTGAGCCAGCTAGACAACTAAACTCGGCTCAGCTAAAAAATGAGAGCTTTTGCTGTCTTAAACTCGTCTCGAGAGCCATAGCCAAAGCCGAGCTTTTTATCTGAAGCTCACTGGAAGTAGAGCCGAGCTTTTTATCTGAAGCTCACTTGAAGTAGAGCCGAGCTAGAGCTGAGCCTTGTAAAGCTTGGCTCGGCTAGGCCCAGCTCAGCTCGATTAATATAAAAATTATATTATACTAATATAAAATTATATCATATATAATTTTAATATTTTCCCCCCTTATAAGTAATTGTTAGATTCATTCAATGGTTACTTTATAATCGATAATATGTAATAAATTTTACCCTCGTGATCATCTATTAAAGCTTCCGCTCTCTCCCTTCTCGTTCTCCATTATAGCTCTCTCTCTCTTCACAACCTTCAAAGCTCTTGCTCTCTTTTTCTCACTCGTCTCCGTGAGCAACCACCATCAACCAACAACCACCAGCACAGGAATTGATGAACATTACGACCAGCACCTACGCGCCTACAAGACATTGACTACACCTACACAACTACACGGTTGAACCGCTAGTCACCATCATCTCCATTCTTTATTCACAGCCACATGCACCAAGCACTACTTCTCAGATTCCCAAGTAACCCTAATATGAGATTAGGGGTGCATTAAATTTAAACACCATCTTTCTCCAATAGAGTCATCTCATTTCAATCGTTCCATTAGACCTAAAAAGGACTAAAGGACTAAATGAGATTAGGGCTTTCATTTAGTAAGTTTATTAGGGTTTTCATCTATTAAAAAAGAAGATAATGTTTTTTAAAAATAATTAGTGAGAAAAAATTTATAATAATATTTATTTGGCTCAAAGCTCAGGTTCGGCTCGAGCTCGATAGAGTCGAGCTAAAGCTCAGAATTTTCAGGCTAGAGCCGAGTTTGAGCTTGGCCAGTATAAGGTAGAGCCGAGCTAGAGCGAACCCAAGCTCAGGCTCGGCTCAGCTCAGTTGCAGCCCTACTCCTGAGGTGATGGACCTTTCAATCCCAAAGGAAATGTACTCTGGAAGTTGACACTGATTGCAATTTTCTAGAGGGTTTGGAGAGAGGAATAACCACGTATTCTCAGGAAAAAAGAGCAGGGTGGATTCGATAATTCAGGCCATTTGGGACAGTATGTCCTTTTGGGCTACGGGTTACAAAGACTTTGCTGGTTGCACTTCAGGAGACATCAAGGATAATTGGGATCAATTCCTTATTGCAAGGGGTTAAGTGTATTTTGCTGCTTTTCTGTTTTTTTAGTGTCTTTGCTTATTGACTCTTGATTTGGGGGGTTTACAGATCCCTTTGCTTCTCGTAACGGAGTTTTGTTGTTGTAAATATTTTTGCTTCTTAATAGAAAGGCCCTAATACTAGGGAAAAAATGGTGATTATGGATTAGGAGCCATTTGGAGACAAACTATGTCAGACCATTTGGGACAGTATGTCCTTTTGGGCTATGGGTTATAAAAACTTTGCTGGTTGCACTTCAGGAGACATCAGGGATAATTGGGATCAATTCCCTATTGCAAGGAGCTAAGTGGATTTTGTTGTTTTTCTGTTTTTTTAGTGTCTTTGCTTATTGACTCTTGATTTTGGGGGGGGGGGGGAGTGGCGCGGGACGACAACCCTAAAATGCGTGATTATGATTTTATGCGATTTTGCCGAAATTAAATAAAATTAAATCAAGCTTAATCTCAAAACTATCTTAAATACCTTAGGGTTCAGAGAATTCAAGTTGGTAGATCACGCGAGATCCAGTTAGGGTCCAGTTCGATGCGCAATTACTATTAGATTTGAGGTGAGATTGGCCTAG
Source organism: Chloranthus sessilifolius (assembly GCA_021018995.1). NCBI lineage: Eukaryota > Viridiplantae > Streptophyta > Magnoliopsida > Chloranthales > Chloranthaceae > Chloranthus > Chloranthus sessilifolius. The sequence goes on from CM037584.1 coordinate 5,495,951, forward strand.
AGATAGAACTCTAGCTTTTTCCAGGCTTGAGCGTTCGTCTTCGATCCGACGTAGATTCACAGGCTCTAACTAGGGCTTTGGAAATAGGTGTATGGTTTTGTAATGGGCTTATGGTTTGATTTATGGCTTAGAAAAGAGTTTTGGGCTCTGTTTGATTTGGGATTCGAAAATGGATTTACGGTTTTAGGGATCAAGAAATCAATAGGTTAAGATTTAGAAATTTAAATCAATACAGAGAAAGGTTAAGAAAACAGAGATAGATAATAGAGAAGATAACAAAGATTGCTTCTGGGAATTACTCCCTTGGCCTCACACCAAACCCATCTCAGGTAAAGAATATTCAAGCATAAAAGCATTCAAAATATTCAATAATTAATTAAAAAGTCTTTACAAGCCTCAATATATAGGCCACCAATAATTAAATTCGAAATAAAGAGTCCTAATACTAATAAAACACTAAAAAGGAAAGTTTTCACAACAAAAAACTCAAAATTAGAAGTCCCGTCAGGACGTCCACGGAAGTCCGTAGTGTTCATCACGGACGTCCGTGACCTACGGACAGTGAGGGGGCAAAATCACGGACGTCCGTCATTGTTTCACGGACGTCCGTCACTGTTAATCGTGAACAGTAATTTTTTTTTTTTTTTCTGAAGTTGAAATTCCGTTGCGGTTCAACTTCAATGCTCTCGATCTTAACGTTCCCCGTCAGGGAGTCTACAGATCCCTTTGCTCCTCGTACCGGAGTTCTGTTGTTGTAAATATTTTTGCTTCTTAATAGAAAGGCCCTAATACTAGGGGGGGAAATGGGGATTATGGATTAGGAATCATTTGGAAACAAACTATGCCAGTTTATAAAACTAAGGCTCCGTTTGGACACCCTCATATTTTGAAACCATAAAACTAAAAAGTTCACAAAGATATTTAACTTAATTTAGTGTTCGTTTGATTAAGTATTAACTCTACTAATTAATATTCATTTTAGCAAAATAAATAACATTTGCATTCTATGCAAAATTATTTACCAATGTTGTCGAAAAATAAATAACATTTGCAATATATGTGAAACCCTTCACCAATCTTGTCGAAAGCAGCGCCTAGGCGCCACTTAGGTACTTTTAAAACCTAAGCATTGCCACTTTAGGCGCTAATACAAAAAGTGTCCGCTTCATGTTTCAAAGCAAGCACTTTCTGCTTAAAAGCAGCCAAAGCAGGCGCATTTATGGAAAGTGCCCGCTAGACAGCTTAATATATAGATTTTTTTAATAAGACCATATATAACTTATAAAGTTACATAAGTTATACTAGCAATACAAGCTATATAATTTATTGATAAAAAAATAAAATACAAGCTATATAACTTTATAACTTATATATGTTATGTGTAAACTTTTTTACTTTTAAAAGTTAAAAAATATAACCCTAAAAGTCCTAATTTTTAAACGGATAAGTTATAAAAGTTTTATTTTTAAAGATTATATACATTAACTTATTACTTATGAGTTATCTTTGATCACTTATCTATGTACTAAGCATTGTTTTATTGTTGACTTGGTTTTTCTCAGATATTTGGTACTGTTCTTTAGTTAGATGTTATCTGTTATCACATTTATTTATCAATGATTTGCCAAAATTTCATATTACTTGCTTTTATTTACTACTTGTTTGGTAATAATTGGATGAATTCAAATATTTATTTATATTAGTTTATTGACTGTATTTGTTACTTTCTTTTGCTATAACCATATTTATCATTTGTACGATAGTACGAAATGTGTTATAAGGTTATTTAAAAAAAAAACAGATATATTCATTTGTATAGTAATACGACATGTGCTATAAAAAAATTTTTAAAAAGAATAAGTATTATTTTTTCTTGACTCCTAGGCTCCAAGAGGTTCACCGCCTAGAATCTGCCTGTCGCTTTTGACAACATTGCATTTTGATTAGAGACAACTTAATTAGCCAAAAGTTCTCACTCTTGAACCCACCAAGTTTATCAGTTAGATGTTCTCTCTTAAACAACCACCAAGTAAACTTTGTGAGCAGTGAGCCCTACTATGTAACTAACCCTAAAGATGGATGGTGTTAGATTCACAAAACCCCCAACCCATCTCAGGGAATGCACCTTATATTATCTCTTAAAGAAGTAGGAGAAGAGCAAGATTAGTGAGGAACTCGTGGGAAGCGATGAGAAGGGTCATGAAGGATTGCAAAGTTAGAGAGAGCTTCACGCTGATTAGAAGCAAGTGGAGAAGTGGATTTGCAAACCAACCCCAAAAGATGGGATAAGGTTGTGATGATGATGATGATGATGACCTTATATTATCTCTTCATTGATCAATGGTGCCAAAATGCATATATGAAATGGGGAGAAATATTAGTATTTGACTTCCGTTACCAAGGGCGGAGCCACATATAATTGTGTGGGGGCTGAGGCCCCCATTTAACTCTTGGAAATGTATACGATATGCTTCTTATACAACCTTCTTTTAGGTATAAGACCCCCAAATCTACGATAAAATAACTATTACCATCTGTCAACAATGTTCTCCCCCACCCCCCACCCGAAGAAAATCTTGGGTACGTCACCAAGAGTGTCACTTTTTCTTATGAGTTATGAGTAAGGTGGGATTGAACCTTTGACCTATTGCAATATTGTCATCATTATGATATAGGACCCAACTTTGATGACTGTCATTTAAACACCAGAATGGGTTAGTGTGATAGTGTTGCGCGGAAGCATCCAAATAACACCACGATCCATATGATAAATGATCAAGCAATAAAGCAAAAGAAAGAAAAACGATAAGCAAAATCAATCCACACACAAGAGACAAAGATTTACGTGGTTCGGCAAGATGGCCTACGTCCACGGGCAGACAATGAACAGTTTTACTGATGTGTTCTCGAGAAAACAATATAATCTTAGGCTTTTTCATAAAGAGAAAAGTATATAGCGGCTAGGGCTTCTAATGCATTTTCTAATATATAAAATGCCCCCAAAGTTGTACAGATGCCTAAATTGGCACAATTATGGCGTGCATGGATGCCAGAATTCCTTCATGATCCTGTCGGCCCCTGAACCCCCGTCACCCCTTGACCCACAGCCCAATAAGAACACCCGGGTTCACCAAACAGCCGTCAAAGTTACAACTCATATATATTAGCAGCAATGAGCCCAAAAATCACTCTTTGGGAGATTTGAAACATCTAATCTATTCTCATTTTTAACGACTGATGTCAAAGTTTCCCGATCGGATGGCTTGTATCCACTTATAGACATGATTCTTTGGATGAGACATATTCCAGTGATGGACTGCCACTCGAATTATTCGAATGGGAAAATTTCTAAAATCTCCCCACTTCAAAGTTACTTTTCTAAATCCTCCTCATATTTTTTAAGTATCTAATAAACCCCTTACTTAAAACTTAGTTATCTAAATGCTCCCTCAACCATAGATATCAACCTTTATATTTACATTTTTAATGCATTTTTTACTATTTTTTCTTGAGATTAAAAAGTATTTATTTTTCTTACATATTTTTATTATTTTTCTCAAAGTTTTTCCAATTTTTTGGATTTTTACTAAATTATTAATAATTTTTCATTTTATTTATTTATTTGTGTGAAAAAAAGAGTATTATTTGTTTACTTTTTTTAATGTAATTTTTAGTAGCCTACTGGCCCAGCCGACTAACCCACTTTCTAGAATCTTCCTTTTAAGAGTAATTTTGGAATTAAAGTGGATATTTAGGTTGAGGGGGGATTTAGATAAGTAAATTTTATGTATAGGGGTTTATTAGATATTTACCAAAATTTAGGGAGGATTTAGAAAAGTAACTTTAAAGGGGGGGGGGGGGGGGAGATTTTAGAAATTTTCCCTATTTGAATTGATCAAATAATCGTAGAATAACATTAAAATGTACTTTATCGAAAAATATCAAGCGCACTTTATCAGTGTAGCATCATTTAAACACCATTATACCTTCAAAAAAAAACTGATTTTTTGTACACTTGGGTTGGGTTGTGCGCTACAACGGCAATGGCAATCAGTGAATGTGAGCATTGATACAGAGCATAATTAGATAAATGAGCTCTTAGATGACTCATAGCCCCCCAAATCGAAGCAATGAGAGCCGTCTGATCATTGGCGAGTTGGGATAAGTGGAAGTAAGGAAAAGACGTACCAATTTATCGGTGGTGAAGTCGGGAATAAAGACCTTGAAGAAGTGGGGTTTATTCTCAGAACGCGGCCTCCCAGCTTTCACCATCTCAAGTTCTACTCTGCCCTCTCTACCAAACCCTAAAAATCAACTGGAGTATTCCATAACTGATCATTAGATGATTGCTCACCTATCATACGGTCATAATTGATCCACCTGCCACATATCCCAAAAATGAAAGGGGTACTCAGGTTATTGTTGGGTATATGTGCCACGCTTGATAGGTGAGCCATGATTTAAAGATCATTTCCACCAAAGATTAGCCAAAAACATAATCTAAAGATCACTTCTATAAAAGACTTGGCAAAACATGAGGTCCACCGGCTGACTCAAAACGAATCTTTAGCTTGTAAATATGGGTGTTCCTTTATTTTCAATCCAAAATTCTTCTTTTTCAATCTCAGTTTTACTTTTTAAAACGATAGACTGTTTTTGAATCAGACAAATGGAATCATTTTTCATCCTATTCCTTCACATAATATATTTTGAAATTATGATCTTACCATCCCAAGGTCATATTTGATTCACGTGGTATATATCCCGAAAAGTTTTTCAAGAATCAGTTTGATGTTATGCTATGATCATATTTGTTTTTGAGATGTGTGCTAGATCGAATCAAGATCTGACCACCTAATAATAGATCCGTAATCTCAAGATCTATTATATCAAAAATTGGGATGAAAAGCAATCTCTATCTTCCAATTCAGTGCTGACAAATATAATCTTAATTATAAATAAAAGTAAAGATAAAGACATAATCACCCCAATATGCGCTCGTTTGGCTTGGGACCCACCTAATCGGATCCTCACCGCTGCATCATCTGATAGTGGGCCAGCTTAATTTGGGTTTTTTTTTTTCCGAATTAACGGTCATAAAAGTGTACGTGCGCTTCCCTCGTTAGTTGCACCTACCTATAACGGCTAGTTGTAAAAATAGTCATCATTTTTTTCTCCCTAGTAATAGGCAATCTCATACTAGAAATTGAGCTCCAACTTCTTAGTTGTTGTACAGCCACAAACTTTGATACCTACTCTTTAATTGTACCCGGATTTTTATGCTTTTTAAAGCGCGTGCCTGACTGCCTCATTGAGCTAAGCCGGTCAACCAGTCGGGTCAAGCTAGGCCTAGCATGGCCCTAGACCTAGTACAAGGGTAATTGTCAAGTTCAATTGATTGAATTCGTGTTCAACCAAATTTGTAGTCATTCGATAGAAAAAAGTCTCGGCTTCCACAATTTTATTATTATTATTATTATTTTTTATAGGATAACAAATAGTTAAGATTCCTCCCAATCCAATGGTAGTAAAATTGGTTGAACAAGATATCCAATTTAATTGGTTGGCCCTAATCATTGCCCATGTAAGCAATTTGTGCATAATAGTTTTAGAAATCATCTCCCTCTCCAAACATTAGGAGATGCGCCGATATTTTTATTTTTTTAATTCTTTACTATTTTTTTTTTTATAATTTAGTGTATCCAAAGTTTACAATTGGCTTAATCCCTAATGGGATTAGGCATCTAACTACGCATCCTGTTTTCAAAGAAGAGAAATACAATGATATTTGTTAAAGCAAAATCAAAGAAAAGTCAAAAGCACAATGATATAGTGGAGTTGCTTGCCCATAAAAACGTTGTGCAGTTCCGGATGGTTGACCATCTTGGCATAAGGAAAGCACTGTTGGCAAGTGCTTCAGATTAAAGATATGTTAGATTCCACTTGACACACATCTCCAAAAGGGACCTGAGAACCCCTTCTCAAGGTATACCTAGGACCATAGTAACTTTTGGGGATGCGTTAAGTGAACTCAACTCTGATTGTCTAACAGATGGGTCATGATCTCAAGATCTACTGTGTGGAGGATTGGGGCCAAAAGCGATCTCCATTGCCTGATTCATGACTCAAGGCAGTGAACTACTCCCGTGCGAAACCTTAGTTGCCCTAATTGAATATTCGATTGCAAATACTGCTTACCTTGATTTATGCCCAAGTGAACCTAGCCGTGCAAAATTACGATCCCTGCACCAAGGTCCGACCTCTAGATTTCTGAAAAAAAGTAATAATTTGTTTTTAAAAAGGAAAAAGATTGGTACCAAAAACGATCTCCATTGTCCGATTTATGATTCAACGCAGTGAACTACACACGTGTGAAACCTTAGTTGCCCTAATTGAATATTCGATTGCAAATACTGCTTACCTTGATTTTGAATGCCCAAGTGAACCTACCTTTACAGAATTTCGATCGCAAATACTGCTTACCTTGATTTTTAATGCCCAAGTGAACCTAGCCTTACAGAATTACGATCCCTGCACCAATGTCCGAAATAATCTTTTTTTTTTTTTTTTTTAAAGGAAAAATAATCTTTTTTTGACCGAAATTGGGAAAATTTTGTGAAAACATTTGAATTGAAAAAATTATATTTTCTTCAAAATGCACTGTAGTCCTGTTGCCAACATTTTATGAAGAAAATGCTATTAAAATGTTTTTTAAAAAATGCCGATATTGATAATATGACCTCAACTAGGGCCCGTCAACATGTTCGGCGGCCTCTCTCGACTGGTTTAAAAATCAGGTCAGGCCGATAAACTTGACTTGTCAGGTCGGATTCACTCAAAGGTTGGGACAGGTAAAATTTTGTAACATCCAATGCAACTAGTATTTTTGGGTCCAAATGTTTCTGACCCGACCCAAAAAAATTTCCTACTGTGTCCGTCATATGCCCTTGATCCATCGGGTAAAGGCGCACCATCGAGTCAGGTTGGATTGGGATTATACCTTTGCCCCGTTGGGCAGGTATGTTGCCCCACCCAACCTGTTGACAGCCCCAACCGTAACAAAGATATTGGAGCCTGGAAATTAAATTCTAGGGCCCGGCCCATAATATTGTCACCCTGGCTAACAATAGAGGTGAATTAACAATATAGTGATATAGTAGAAGACCTGATATTTTATATAGAAAATATGGGGTATTTAACAGAGTCGGGTTGGGATTTCGGGTCAGGTGCACCATCAGGTCGAGTCAGGCGTATGCCAATTTTCCATTGGCAGCCAAAATTATGGCCTGCACGACCCGACTTGACCCTATGACAGCCCCAGTTGGAAGGTTTCTTTCAGTTGATGTGAGCATAGCAAAAGTCGGCAATTGCGGAAGCACTCTAAGATATCATTGTAATCTTCCGGCCATTTTTCTTAATCGATTAAAAGAAAAACACCAAAACAGAAGAAATTTCAAATGGTGCCTAGAGAGCAAGTTTGAAAGAAATGCTAAAATGGCATATACATGGCGGAAAACCTGTGTACAGTATAATTACAGAGAGACTCGGTGTACTGACCGTCCACAATGTCCAACAGTAGCATGCCCATCGATTTAAACCATCCAACCAATTAGCCGTCTTTTGGATGAGACAGAGACCACTAAAGGCACCAATTAGTTGGTCCAACTGTGACCACTTGATCAGCTTCATTTTTGGGTTACGGGTCACTAAGAGTTGGCCCACTGATTGAACGGTTCAGATAGCTCAGCACGTGTTTCCTTGTTTGATACCTGCACGCCAATCAGAAAGCTAAGTTTCTTTGTTTGAAAACTTTGATGAAAGCCGTGAAAAGGGTTATGAAGGATTGTGAAGTTACAGAGAGTTTAGCGCTAATAAAAAACGAGTGGAAAAATAAGACTCGCGAAGCCGACCCCAAAATAGATGGTAAGGCCATGATGATGACGATACTTGCACTCCGATCTGACAGATTCACATAACGCACTAAGTTTCCTTGTTCAATAACTGCACAATGATCTTGACCCCCCATAACCTCCATCTGTACAATTAGAGGCCTTCCTCCATCTAGATTTATCCTAAATGAGTAGCTCTCTTCCGATGTAACGTCACCTTTTCAGATTCCAGTACCAGTGGCGTAATTTTTTTGACCAACCGGAAAATATATACACGCATTTCCTTTCCACTCGTTAGCTCAAATACACAGAAATCTCCTTCCTCGAGATGGTTACCGCGGGAAAAGGCACCCCACCCTCCGCATAGACTTAATTTTCCCTCGCTAGGAACCAAATTCACAGTCCATGCCTTACCTTTCGGATCTCTGAGGACCACCTCTGTCTTTTTATTAGGGAGATGCTCCTTCGCAAAACTATACGGTATATTCTGCATAAGCAAGATTCAATTAATATCAACAGAAACAGTAAGTGAAAAAATTAGTCTATTTGGATTTACAAAAATCTGAAGCATAACTTTATGTACAGACGCAGAAATTTGAAATGATTTTTGTTGACCTTCACCAGTATGAATTATTATTTTTATTTTTTTAACAATGTGGGATCCATATCTAATGGCAGTAAAACTATGTTGCTATCAAGGATCAAAATGCCGGTTTTCCGGTACGTATCGTCCGGGCCGAAAATCGGTACGTATCGGACGATACGTACCGGAACAGTATAATACCGGACGATACATTGAATGTATCGTCCGGCATTAGCCATATAAATGAGCGATACGGTACATTTAATGTACCATATCGTCCACCTCCGATACCGATACGTATCGGTATCGGACGATATTTTGATCCATGGTTGCTATTATAATACAAAAGGTGGTTCACCATGGATACTTTCCTCATCCCACACAGGAACTGCATTTACATCATGTGGGACAAGTTTGTATAAGTTCAGTGACCCATTTTCTGTTAAAAAGGAACAGGTTACCTGATCTGGGCACTATTTCATCGTATGCCACTTGATGCGAATACCACCATATAGATGATTTTTCAATAATATCTTTGGCATCACAGATTTAAGCATCGTGGTGTTCGCACACTTGATGGAAAAAAAATGCCACGTGTCCAGATAAGGTGACCTCCTTTTTAACAGAAAACCTTTGGGAAACCCCTAAGGATTATAGCCTGTGCTGACCTGACACGTGCTAACTTGGGGCACACACGTGCCCCTGGGATTAGTCGGGTGCGGGTGCTCTAAGAGGCCTGGACACCCAGGTTAGCAAAAAATAAAATAAAAAGGGAAAATTTCAAAATAATCCCTGAACTTTGACCCCGATATCAATAACACACCTAAACTATTGCTCCTATCAAATAGGCACCCGAAGTTGACTTAAGTTCATCATCTAAGCTTTACTGTCAACTTCGACAACGGAAAACACTGAGTTGGCATACAACACCCACAGATGCGTCGATGGCATGCCTACGTGGTGAGTTTGGAATACGTTCACTTGGAAACTGTGCACGTGCACCTCACGGGACGTACTTGAGGTTCCCCCCAAAATAAACAAAATAGGGAGATTAGAAAGAATTGCTGGTTCCTCTTCCTCCCAGCCTGGTTTCTTGAGGTCTTCTTCTGCAGTGGTTAGGACTTCCAAATCGAGGTGTAGATCGTTTCGAGATCTCCCATTTGAAATCAAAAACACAACATTGATTGAGCATCCCAAGCATGGAAACAGTTTATAGTAAGATGGGGTGTCCATTCAAGGTTCCTATCTACGGTAAGTCCTATGTCGCTAGATTTGGGTGTTTTTGGTGAAGTTTTGAGTATATTTTTACATGTTCTAGAGTTTTCAGCAATTCTTTACTACATTACATCATTGTCTTTGTTGAAACTCTTTGGGGTATAACAGAGGGATATATAATGCTTGTTCATGGAGATCAGCCCCTTATCTTATTGAGATTAGTTTGACTATTTTGTGTCCTAAATTGCAAGATGCTCTAATTTTGTTAGATTTATAGCTTGCCAAAATATCTCCCTAAGCTACGCCCAATTTTGTATATAACGAAATATCAATTTTTTATATCATCTGTTTGAATCTTTGATCTATTGTAATTTATTTTATTCACGAATTTAGGGAAAAATTTATAGATCCTTGATGTAATTCTTTATTGCATCATTGTCTTTGCTGAGACTCTTTGGAAAGCTATACTATGTAATAGAGTAAAGTGTGATCCTTGATGTAGATTGTGAAGTAAACCATATTCTTTACTGCAACATATCTATCATGGTCAGGCCAATTCTGAGATGCTGTGTTTGGTATGCTCACAGTTTACTCACAGTGATTTGCCACAATACAGGATAATTAAGGTTTATAGCTTGCCAAAAACAACATATCAGAATATTGCATGTTCATTGCCCATAGGTAAACTGTGAGCATAATGCATGCTCACAGTGAGCATACCAAAAACATGAGTAAACTGTAATAACGCATTATCTCATATGCTTGCCAAAAACAACATCTAGCATGTTCATGAGTAAACTGTGAGCATACAAAAACAAAAATTATTGTTTACTTATAGTGAGTAAATTGTGCTCATAAATCTTAATGTTCTTATTGTTTACATATTGTAAGAGTATACTTATTGTATGAGTGTACTTATCTTATTGTTTATTTATTGTAACAACATCTATCTTATTATTTACTATTGTAAGAATATATTTTAATATTTTGTGCTCGTATACCTTAATTTTCAGCTCACCTTCTTTTTCAGTTGGAAAACCAGTTTACTAATGTAAATGTATGGTTAATATGCAGACCCAGGTTTGGATTATTATACAAGAAGACTGCACCATGAGGACCAATTTGTAGGTAGACATGAGGAGAGATATATTGGGGGCATCATTACCTTATTTGACTACTGTCACACTGATGAGATGTCCCTTTTGGAGTTGAAAGAAATGGCCAAAGAGGTAGGTCATAGCAGGGAATGCCAATTTTATGTGAAAGTGAAAGGGAAGTTATCTTTGATGCAAACTGATTTGGACACACTTCAGTTGGGCAGGGCACTTGACTCCAAGGGCGTAGTTGATTTGTCATAGCTAATGAATATGACTACAGGTTTCAATTTATGAACATGAGTGGATGTGTTCTCTGAGAAAGTATTTTTAGTTTATTTGGTAAATGTATACGGTCCTTTTGTTATGAACATGACTTTCAAATTGGACGTGTTCTTTGAGAATGTAATTTTCAACTTTTTTGGTAAATGTATATCGTCCATTTGTTATGAACATGGATTTCAAATTTGTAATCATCGATGGCCCTTCTGAATGTGAGTACGTAGCACATGGTTGTTTGTGTCACGGTTAATGAATGCGACCAACAATTTTCAATTTAAGAACACAGTGGATGTTATGAGCACATTTGTTTTTGGTATATGTACAATCTTGTTAAAATGGTTAAATTCTCTAAATCACAGCTTGTTGCAGGTATGACATTGAATCATAGATTGTTGCAGGTACTTATAAAGTAAACAACAGGTTTTCCATTAAAGCACAAAACATGAATTACATCTGATTCATGGATTACATTTAAACACAGAGACAACAAAGACGACATCTCTAAATCCCTAATCCCCCATACACCCACCAAACCAGAAATTTCCTAATCCTAAACAAAGCACAAAACATCTCCCTAATGGTCCCTAATCCACCCAAACATCCATCAAACCAGAAAATTCTTGAACCAAAAATACATAAAAAATCTAACTGAGAACCAAAGAAACCCATAACATATACTCTATGCTTCTTCCTCTTGATCTCTGTCTCAAACTTGTTACACCTCCGAAGGAGCCCCAGAAAATGTGGACGGGCCTCTCGCATATGGGTGGATCCACCCAGCCGAAGTCTCTGCACACTCTGTTTAGGCAGCTCATGAATCTTCTCCTCGGGTTCACAGACGTCCACAATGTTTGAATCTGCTGTCGTTGCCATAGACGCTACAAACCTTCATCGCAATGAACTTCGTCTTCTCTACCCAGGTCTGCATCTTCTCTGTTTACAAGCCCTAACTGTGGTGCACTCTCCCAATTTGTAACTTCTAGTTGAGATTCACGAGTGGAGAGGAAGGACCAACGGTTCTTTCAATTTTTTATTTTTTTTATATTTTATTTTGGGGGAAACGTGAGGATTCCATCCATTTCGATGAAGTTCTCCACATCGGCGCATCTGTGGGATTTTCATTGTTATGTTAACGGAAGTTGACGGTAGGAGCTTAGATGATAAACTTAAGTCAACTTCGGGTGCCTATTTGATGTGAGCAATATTTTGAAATTTTCCCCAAATAAAAACATGGCTGTGAAAGTCGAACCACATATTTCTTGTGCAACATCTAACAACCAACTCTCCTACCATGAGGTGAAAGCAGTAACTCGAAGAAATTTGAATGGATGTATCTATAAGAGGGCGGTAAGACATGCATTACTTTGCTTTATCCTCCCTAAGCATCCTTCCTACACTTTTCTTGTGGAGGGGTTGGGTGTCCGGGTCATTTTGCTGCCACGACATCTGGGGGTTTTGAGTAGATGAGGTCCCTCTTTGGGCTTCTTTTTTTGGGGTAGTGCCTTGCTACCCGCCAAGGTATATGCTCTTTTTTCCCTTCCTTTTGCTTAATATATTTCTTTTGTTATTGAAAAAAAAAAAGACCTGCATTACTGTATGATGAAGTGTTGAAAAAAGTGTACATGTGGGTGAGACATGCATGCTAAGGTGGGGGTATGGGTTCAAAAAAAGAAAGAATTAGTATATAAGAGGACGTTTAGGGATTCAAATAAATGATGGAATTAGTATAAAAGAGGACATTTAGTGGTGGAGAGAATCAAGAAATGTCATTTGAGATGGTTCGGGCATGTCTACTAGAGAACTGAAACAACCCTTGAATGAAGGGTTGAAGAGTGACAGAGATTAGCCCTAAACAAAAATGACTGGAGAAATAGAACTCGCAAAGGTGACCACAAATAGATAGGAAAAGGCGATGATGAAGATAATAACAATGACGGGGATTGCTCTTAATGAACCACCACCTGTTGCTTAGGAGTTCAAACAACACCCATAGCAATAAATTTAAGAATCACTTCTCAAATCTCAACTAAACCACTCATCATCCTTAATTGATCCCAGAGTTAATGGCCGGGGGGGGGGGGGGGGGGGGGGAGGGGACTTTCACGTTTCAATGTTGAATTTCAATTGTACTAATTTTTTTCAGATTTCAGTGATGAATTCCAATAAATGGAGATGGGAAAAAACTGATAACTAATAGTGAAAAAAGCCAATATAGAGGATAGTTGATATATTCTCGCACATGAGTGTAGAGTGTGTGTGGACTTGAGAGAGAGAGAATGGATGTGTTTGTATCATGGGTCTACAGTTATTTGGCATGACCAAATGGCCAATGTTTTAAAAACCGAACCGGTCGCCAAGTAGTGGAGGGCCCGGTTTGGTCGGACTAGGTCGAATTGGACTCGCTGAAGTAATTTTATTTTTTTTAATGAGCTTCAGACTCATAAGATATATTGTAAAGTGAAGAAAGTACATTTGTGCAGTACATAATAATACGAATGACTATATTAATTATTTGTGCAGTACATAATAATTAATATAGTATATACTCTTAGTACTTTACATGGTCAATATTAGACTCATTGTGAAGTGCTCCTAGAAACAATTCCAACAGTATATTATTCATCATAACTGGACAACCGTGAACAGTGACGGACGTCCGTGATGAACAGTGACGGACGTCCGTGATTTTGCCCCTTCACTGTCCGTAGGTCACGGACGTCCGTGGGGCACTACGGACGTCCGTGGACGTCATGACGGACTTCCGAAATTTGAGTTTTTTTTAGCGAAAACTTGCCTTTTTGTGTTTTATTTCTATTAGAACTCTTTATTTCGAATTTTAATTATTGGTGGCCTATATATAGAGGCTTGTAAAGACTTTTTAATTAGTTATTGAATATTTTGAATGCTTTTATGCTTGAATATTCTTTGCCTGAGATGGGTTTGGTGTGAGGCCAAGGGAGTGATTCCTAAAAGCCATTGTTATCTTCTCTATTATATTGGTTATCTCTCGATCTGTGTTTGCTTCCCCTACACCGTAGCCTAATTGTTTCCTTTCGATCCCAAAACCCTAAGCCTATTTGAAACCCTAAATCAAACATAGCCAACACCCTTTTTTCCAAACCATAAACCTGTTACAAAACCAAAACCTATTACAAACCCATAACCTAATTCCGCCACCCTGGTTCGAACCGTGAATCTACATCGGATCAAAGACGAGCGCCTAAGCCTGGAAAAGCTAGAGTTCTATCTCTAAGCCGATCTCGCCTCAAATCTAATAGTACTCACAAGACGGATCGACCCTAATCGATCTCGTGTGATCTACCAACCTGAATTCTCTGAACCCTAAGGTATTTAAGATAGTTTTGAGATTAGGCTTGATTAAATTCTAATTAATTTCGGCAAATCGCATTAAAATCATATTCCGCATTTTAGGGTTATCGTCCCGCGTCAGTTTTGGTATCAGAGCTCTAGGTTTTCTAGGTTAGGGCATTTTATTTGTCATATTTATTTTATTGCATTATTTTTTATTTTTTATTTTTTTCGTTTGTGAGTCCATATTGCATGCCATATTAGAACCCTAATAGACCTTGTGATCACCATGGCTTCGGATGAGGTTCTTAATACTCTTAGAGCTATGCGAGAAGAATTGGGTGCAATTAGTGCACGTTTGAATATCATTGAGCAAGCCCAAACATCCCTAGGAGTTGGTAATGATAGATTACGTGATCGAATCAACCAACTGGAAGCGATGGATGGGCTGGAAAATCAGCACCAAGAGCGTGAATGTCCCCACTTGGAACGTAATGGTCGCCAAGACAATCGGAACCGTAGGGATCATCGTAGAGATGACTATGACCCCGAAGTTCAACTCCTTAAGAATGTCCGAGTTGAGATTCCGACTTTCGATGGAAGAATGGACCCTACCGTCTTTCTCGATTGGCTTTCTGACATGGACCAACACTTTGATTGGTATGCCATGAATGACGACCGTTGCGTTAGACTCGCAAAAATGAAGTTGGTTGGCCAAGCTTTTCGGCTCAATGTTGAGCGCATTAGGTGAACGCGCAGGTTGTCCTCCCATTACCTGTTGGGACGACATGAAGGAACGACTTACTGAGAAGTATGTTCCTTTATCATACCACCAACGCCTCCTCGACCAGTGGCAAAACTTACGCCAAGGTGGTATGCCCGTGACCGATTACATTGCCAAATTCGAAGAATTCATGATGAGGGAAAAAGTATCTAAGACCTCAAATCACTCTCTCTGATTCGCCTTTGGATTGCGACTTGATTTGCAGAAAGAGTTGATTTCTCACCCCGTAGAAACTCTTGAAAGATGCTATGCCGTTGTGCAAGATCTCGAACGGTATCTGAAAACTACGGTGGTGAAGAGGACCGAGTCCCAATATAGTAGCCAACGATCCAAAGGAGGGATTTATTCAATCCTCCTCCAAAACCTACACAACCCGCCTCTACCAATTCTAAGTTTGAAAAGGAAAAGGCGTGGCGGAGAATCCTCAAGGGTTAATTCTCAAGTAAAATGCTATAAATGTCATGGGATGGGACACTTTGCCCAATGCCCTCTGAAAGAACCCCAAAGGACTCTCTTCATTGAGGAGGAGGATGATGATGAGGTAGTGGTTGAAGAGGAAGTATTTGAACCGTTAGCACACCCGTGATGAGGAGGGTGATGCTATTGGTCATGCTTTTAGTTGTGAGATGTGCTCTTGCCTCAACGGATGAAAAGGATGATCATGGGAGAACATCATCCACACCTATGCCAGATTCGGTGAAAAGAATTGTAGGGTCATCGTGGATAGCGGTAGTTGCACTAATGTTATATCAACTTATGCCGTACGCCGCTTAGGGCTTACACCTGAAGCCCACCCGAGACCTTATAAAGTCGCATGGGTCAATTCTTCATCCATTCCGTGTCGAAAAGGTGTCGTGTATCGATTCGCTTAGGTTCTTATTCTGACACCTTTATGGTGCGATGTGGTGTGATGGATGTGGGCCATATTATTTTGGGAAGGCCGTGGCTATCGACATGGGACGTGACTCTTTTCGGTCGAACAAACATCTCGCACGCTCATGCATAAGGGCAAAAAGATCACTTTACACCCTTTGCCTCCCAAAACACCATCGACCAACACCGTTGAAAAGAAGGGCGAGTCTTCTAAACCCATTAATATTGTGAGCCCTTCTGAGATCAAGAAAGCATCGAAAGATGAGAGGGGGGTGTACGTGAAGTTGTCACCGTAGAGAGTGCTCTCAGTCGGTGAGCGCCGAGTGTCCCCGGGGAGGTTGAGCGATTTTAAAAGGTTTGGATGTCTTCCTACGAAGACTTACCAAGCAACTCCCTCCTCTGCGTGATATCCAACCTGTGATAGATTTGGTTCCGGATCTACCTTGCAGGAACCCTGCCCCACTATGGGTTGAATCCGGTTGAGCACGCGAGTTAACTCGGCAAGTCAATGAAGCTCCTTGAAGGGGTTCATCAAGAGAGTTTGAGCCGTGTGCGTGCACCTACTCACTCCTAAGAAAGATGAGTACGTGGCGCGTATGTGTGTGGATAACCGTCACGATCAATAAGATTACCGTTAAGTATCGGTTTCCCATACCAAGGCTCGATGATATGCTCGACATGATGGTTGGTGCCACTATCTTTTCAAAGATAGACCTTAAAAGTGGCTACCATCAAGTCGCATCATCCCCGATGATGAGTGGAAAAACGCCTTTAAGACTAAGGATGGTCTTTTCTGGTGGATGGTCATGACTTTTGGGCTTTCTAATGCCCCGAGTACTTTCATCGACTCATGACCCAAGTGTTGAGGTAGTTTCAGGCAAATTCCTTGTTGTTTATTTCGATGACATCTTGATCTATAGTCACAACAAGGATCAACACTTGACCCACCTTAGGCTGGTTTGTGAAACCCTCGAGGCGAAGTTGTTTGCCAATTTCAAGAAGTGCACTTTCATGCATTCCTGTCTTCTTGGGATTCATTATCTCGGCCAATGGAATGGTCGCGGACCACGAAAGGTGAAAGCCATTGTGGAGTGGCCTGAACCAAAGAACATACACGATGTCCGCAGCTTCCATGGCTTGGCTACTTTCTATCGTCGCTTCATCAGAAGCTTTAGCACCATTATGGCCCCAATTACAGATTGCATGAAAAAAGGGGATTTTAAATGGGGCAAAGCGGCGACAAAAGCCTTTGCCGAGATCAAACAACGAATGAGTAGCGCATCCGTCATGCGATTGCCGGACTTTTCTAAAGTCTTTGAAGTTTTATGTGATGCATCGGGTGTAGGCATAGGAGGAGTGCTTAGCCAAGAGGGTCACCCTGTGGCCTATTTTAGCGAAAAACTTAACGAGGCGAAGCAAAAATACTCCACCTATGACAAGGAATTCTATGCGGTCGTTCGATCTCTTTGGTATTGGAAACATTACCTTAGACCGCAGGAATTTGTGTTGTTCTCTGACCATGAAGCCTTACGCTTTCTTGCTTCACAGAAGAAGTTGAACCCAAGGCACGCGAAGTGGGTGGAGTACCTTCAAGGGTTCACATTCGTGTTAAAGCATAAAAATTTGGTCTTTGAAAATAGGTCATTGATGCACTTAGTCATGATGGTGACTTTGCGCACAATGAGCACCGAGGTCGTCGGGTTCGAAAAGTTAAAGGATGAGTACCTCGAGTGCCCAGATTTTGGGGTTGAGTACACTGCTCTCCTTAGTAACCCGATCAGCACACACTCTGTGTACACCATCCAAGATGGGTACTTGTTTAAAGGCAATCGCCTTTGCATCCCTCGCACTTCATTGCGTGACTTTCTCATGTGAGTTACATGCTGGAGGGATGGCCGGATATTTCGAGCGTAATAAAACTGTTGCACTCGTAGAGGATAGGTTCTTTTGGCCTAGCCTAATGAGAGATGTCGCCCTAGTTGTTAAACATTGTCGTACTTGCCAAGTGTCCAAACAGACTAAACAAAATATCGGCTTGTACACCCCGTTACCTGTGCCACACACACCTTGGCAAGACCTCTCAATGGATTTTGTGCTTGGACTTCCTAAGACCCCTAGGAAGCACGACTCCATCTATGTCGTAGTGGACTGATTTTCCAATATGGCCCACTTCATTCCTTGTTCCAAAACCTCCGATGCATCTCATATTGCTAAACTATCTTTCGCGGAGGTAGTGCGTCTTCATGGGTTACCCAAAACCCTTATGTCTGATAGAGATGTTAAATTCACTAGTTATTTTTGGAAGACCCTTTGGCACATGATGGGCACATTGCTCCAATTCTCAACAGCTTACCACCCTCAAACGGATGGCCAAACCGAAAGCACCAATAGGAGCCTTGGGAATCTCCTTAATAGTCTTGTCGGTGATCATGTTGGGACACAGGATACCATCTTACCCACAGCTGAGTTTGCTTATAATAATTCTGTCAATAGGTCCATAGGCATAAGTCCTTTTGAGGTAGTGCATGGTCATAAGCCTAGGACCCCATTAGATTTGATCCCCATGTCTGTATCCCATAGAGTGTCAGAGTCTGCCGATGCATTTGCACAACATATTCATAGCTTGCATCAAATTAACAGAAAAATTAATTCAAGCAACAATCAATATAAATTATCTGCAGATGCTCACAGCGTTCTAAAGAATTTAACGTGGGTGATTATGTGATGGTTGGGTTAGGCTGGCGGTTCCCGTGGGATCAGAAGCTCAATCTCGAGGGCCTTTTAGAATTTTGGCTAAGAGTGGTCCTAATGCATACGTGCTTGAGCTTCCTCCAGGTACGGGGGTTAGTTCAACGTTCAATATGGAGGACCTGGTTCCTTACTTGGGTTTCACCCCACCTCCTGAAAACCCACTCCAGCCGCCCCCTAGTCCCAGCCCTAATCCAACCTTGCAACCCATACCTCTTCCTTCCCCACGCAGACAGAGATCAGATGAGATAGAAGATATAATTAACGATCATGTCGTCTCTACACAGGACGGGGGATTCCAGAAATACTTGGTTAAATGGGTTCAAAATGGTCAAAACACTTGGGTCCAAGAAAATGAAGTTAGTCGCGCGAACCCCGACTGCTAGATATCTACCACGGCGTGTTTTATCGGTGATGAAACCTTTTTGGTCGAGGGAATTGATGGGGCGCCACATACATGGACATTGGATTGGACCACATCGTTTCTCTGGCGTCGAAAGAAGAGGAGAGGGAGCAATCCAGTACCACATCGTGTTTCATCGGTGATGAAACATTTTGAGTGGAGGAGAATGAGCGAGGGCGTCACGGAAAAAATAATAAAATAATAAAATTTCTTGTTCATGTGAGCAGTGGCAGACGTCGTGAGCAGTGTGGACGTCCGTGATTTTTCCTCTTGTCCGTAGGTCACGGACGTCCATGGAACTCAGACGTCGTGGAGCGTCGTGTGAGCTTCAAAATTTGAGTTTTTTAGCGAAAACTTGCCTTTTTGTGTTTTATTTCTATTAGAACTCTTTATTTCGAATTTTAATTATTGGTGGCCTATATATAGAGGCTTGTAAAGACTTTTTAATTAGTTATTGAATATTTTGAATGCTTTTATGCTTGAATATTCTTTGCCTAAGATGGGTTTGGTGTGAGGCCAAGGGAGTGATTCCTAAAAGCCATTGTTATCTTCTCTATTATATTGGTTATCTCTCGATCTGTGTTTGCTTCCCCTACACCGTAGCCTAATTGTTTCCTTTCGATCCCAAAACCCTAAGCCTATTTGAAACCCTAAATCAAACATAGCCAACACCCTTTTTTCCAAACCATAAACTTGTTACAAAACCAAAACCTATTACAAACCCATAACCTAATTCCGCCACCCTGGTTCGAACCGTGAATCTACATCGGATCAAAGACGAGCGCCTAAGCCTGGAAAAGCTAGAGTTCTATCTCTAGGCCGATCTCGCCTCAAATCTAATAGTACTCGCGCATCGGACTGGACCTTAACTGGATCTCGTGTGATCTACCAACCTGAATTCTCTGAACCCTAAGGTATTTAAGATAGTTTTGAGATTAGGCTTGATTAAATTCTAATTAATTTCGGCGAATCGCATTAAAATCATATTCCGCATAAAAGCATTCAAAATATTCAATAACTAATTAAAAAGTCTTTACAAGCCTCTATATATAGGCCACCAATAATTAAAATTCGAAATAAAGAGTTCTAATAGAAATAAAACACAAAAAGGCAAGTTTTCGCTAAAAAAAACTCAAATTTCGGAAGCCCGTCACGACGTCCACGGACGTCCGTAGTGCCCCACGGACGTCCGTGACCTACGGACAGTGAAGGGGCAAAATCACGGACGTCCGTCAGTGTTTCACGGACGTCCGTCACTGTTCATCACGGACGTCCGTCACTGTTCACATGAACAGTAAATTTTTTATTTTTTTTTTCCGTGACGTTCCCCGTCAGAAAGAGGGAAACATGATTTAAGATTAATATAACGTTGGTGTAATCTTAAATTCTTCGTGGGCACACATCCTAATAAGATATATAGCACTCACATCTGAACAAGCCCCAAGTGAAAGAGAAATCTCTACGAGATTCCACACACATAAAATTGAGGGGGCTTTCCCTCTAGGATTTCAAGAGAGAGAGAGAGAGAGAGAGATTCTCCCTCTCAATCTCTTTCTACTCTTTTTTTTCATAATGCAACCCACACTTTTATTTGGATTTCAACAAGGACTCTATTAGGAAACCTTTAACCACTCTCTTTAATTAAGAATCAAAACTCCTCCCCAACAAAGAAATTTTACACGCCTTCAAGGATTTCCCAGACCCTCCTAGTCAGCCAAGTAAAGAAGAGATAGGGAGAGAGAGAGAGGAAGAAGAAGAAGAACAAGAAGGAAAGAGAAGGATCAGACCTGCGAGGAGCCCCCAACTTATGTGGAAACACAAGATCAGTCGTCGGATCAAGGTGGAAACCCTAGGATCTCCCTGAATTTACATATTTTTTAATTAATAAACTTAGATTTACGATTTCTTTGAGTTCTATCGAAGAAAAATCAAAACGGCACGATCATGGTTTAATATTGATTCGTTCATACAAGGTCTGCTTTTGGCCTCCGCTAGATATGTCCAAACAACCTCAAGTGACATTCCGTAATTTCTTTTATAAGTGCCACCCTCAAATTTTCACTTATGTACACTTTCAGAATTTTATCCTTTCTTTTTACTCCACACATTCATCTTAATATACGCATCTCAACCAAACGTACTCTATCTTTTGGTCGCTTTTTCGAAGCCCAACATATGGCCAAGTCTAATCGCCATCTTATAAAAACGTCCTTTCAATATAAGTGGAACTCTTGGGTCACACAATACTTTGCTCGCTTGTCTCCATTTCATCCAACCTACATTAATCCTATTTGAGGTGTCCTCTTCATATCCACCATGTGACTGTAAAGTAGAGCCTACATAGCAAAACATATAGGAACGTGGCACCGGATGATTTTCTATCCTAACTAAACCCTCCTTCGTCCTATCACGTCACTAATTTATACTATGTATTTTGTCTTTGTATTGCTCATTTTCAAACCTCCTGAAGCTTTTCTCCATAATTTCATCTTATCATTTGTTTCTTTCCTTGTTTGGTAGTACCACATCATCCGCAAATAATATGTACCATGGAATCTCTTCTTGTATGTCTATAGATAATGCATCCATGATCAGGGTAAACAAATAAGGGCTCAAATAAATCTTTGATGCTACCCAACTCCAATAGGGAACTCACTCGTCTCTCCACATGCCATTTTTACACTAGCTACTGCCCTTTCATATATGTCTTGGATAATCTCAATATATAAGTTTGGGATGCATTCCTTGGCACTATATAATAAGCCTTCTCCAAATCCATAAAAAGCATATGAAGTTTTTTCCTTCTCTCTCTGAACTTCTCCATAAGTTTCCCCAATAGGAAAATAGCATATCCAAGTTGGTTCTCTGATACACTTGATTCTTTTCTTAGTCGTTTTTCTACAAATCTCTCCCATAGTTTCATAGTCTAGCTCATAGTTTAACGCCTCAATAGTTGGCACAGTTTTATATGTCGCCTTTGTTTTATAAAAAGGGACCACAATCAAGTGGTACAAGATACATTCCAATGATTCCTTTTGCAACATTGATCTACCTTACGTCATTTTGGTCATGTTCCAGTGCTTGAAAAAATTCATGGGAACATTAGTATAAATAACAGTTACAAACAAAAACCCTACATCCATAACCTTCGGTATGATGCAAACTATTCCACACATATCCAATAATGAAGCCAACCTAGTAGAGATAAGTATGTGTCCCTAGAGGCAAGTTCACTCTCTGCTGCGTTAACACATTTAAGATGAACTTGTCTGAATATCTTATAACACCTGAGTAAATAATTGCCAGAAATTTGATTGCTCAGTAAACATTATTCCTGTTAAGTATATTTGACAAATCGTATGTATCTCACTCTGACTCAATCTATCATTCCTCTGCTAAGAGATAGAAGCCATCTGACTACTGAACATGGTGGTTTAAATTATGGTCTATACAAATACGTACTCAGCGATACGTATAAGTTGGTATCTGGTCAAACCGATACCAATACTGGTATCAAGTAGGTATCAGTTGATATCTACACGTCGACAGATATTGATTGACAATCATTTGTCTCAAGTCTCAACCTTTAAAAAAAAATCATTTAAAAATAAATAAAATAAATAAATTCATATCGATATCATGGATACAAATTGGTCTGATTTCCAAAAGGTGGCCGATACGGCCACTATTACGGAGTTTTCAAATCTTGCTGCTGAGCAACCCATGAACAGAGAAACATGTATAGCTGGGACAAAAAAAATCATCCAAAAATCCAAAGTGGTCCCTATTGACTTAGACAGCCTTGGTGGCAATTATCAAGTGAAAAAAGGATAACCTTGGTGGCCCAAGTCCATGACATGAAACGCAGGAAGAGTCCCTAAAGATGGAATTACTTGGCAGTGTCTTGGCACCATTAGTGATTGAACATACAGAAACCCTCATTATAACAAAACTCAGAGAAAATGCTACAACATGTAACGTATACAAAACAGAGGGTCACCAAAAGATTATCCCCGACCAGCTACACTAGATGAGTGTAATGCCAACGGAAGAATGCTAACACCTTAATTTTCAATGAAAAATGATATCTATTCCAACAAATGGAGCAATGTTTATTTTCCTTCTATCAAAAAATAAATAAATACACAAACAAATAAAATAAAACAAAACCAAAAAACCCTAGTAGCTTAAAATTTCACTGCAGTTAGACCGTAGCCATGGAAATTCTAATAATTCACTAAAATGAAACTGGATGCATGATTAATAAAGAAGCTATCTTAGGAAAATAACTTAAAGCAAAATTCAGATTTCGGAGGTAACAACCCATTGCAAAACAAAATTCTGGTCTCATGGTAATTTGATTAAATCTGAGTGCTCATCCCTTATGCTCTCAGTTTCCCCAGTTTATAGATGTCACAAAATTTTGTAGGAGCTCTCATATTCCTTGATATTATCGTGCTGAAAATCTTCTTCGGTAAAAGCAATTCTTTTCTGACTCCACATCACCATGAATAGCGAATAGATCTCAATTCCCAAAGCTTTGCAAATCTTGCAACTTAAAATCTGAAATTTGACACTATAAAATCTAAACCATTGAGCCCCCAAAACTGACGTGGTTCTTCAATTTTCTTTCGGTATGGGCCATGATACGGGACCAATAATGATCTATTTTTCTTCTCTTTCTAGACCCCTCTATTGGTCCAGCACAGGCTCATTTTAAGGCTTTTTTATTCGGTATGGAGCCTGTTTTATGCTATTTTTTGGACTTTAGACCCTGCAACTGTGAGACTTAATTGTGCTAGTTCTTGAGTTAGGGGTCCATTTTCTGGTTCAGTTCCTTTTCCTTAATCCTTTCCTTCTTAATTTTCAGATTCACACCATTCTCTCTCTGCTGAGAGAAACTAATCCTCGAGCTTAATTCAATTCACCTCTGTCTCTCTTCCAACTTAATTATCCAGGCTCTTCAGAACTTAAGTATCGGTTTCAAATGTCATTTATGCCTTCGTTAGATTCTACCACCATTCCTATGAAAATTTTAGACGCTCTTTCCCAGTCATAGTGGAAGGAAGCCATGATGCAAGAAATGAAGGCCCCTGAACACAACCAAACTTGGGATATTGTTAAGCTTCACGTGGGAAAAAAGGCAGTTGGAAGTAACTGAGTCTACACTGTGAAGTATAGATGCGATGCTTAGATAGAACGATACAAACCAATATTTGTTGCAAGAGGGTTTACACAGACACGGGGGGTTGACTATGAGGACACCTTGCTCCAGTTGCCAAGTCCAATACTATTTGGGTCCTCTTATCTATGGTTGCATACAAAGATTAGCCCCTATATCAGCTTCACGTGAAGAATGCCTTCCTCCATGGATATTTAAAGGAAGAAGTATATATCCTTCCCTCTGTGCTTCTCCCGCCAAGGGGGGATAGGGGAAGTTTGTAAATTGAAGCAATCTCCCAGAGCATGATTCTAGAAGTTCAAAAAAGCTGTTATGGAGTTCATGTATAGAAGAAGCCATTATGACCATACTCTATTTGTAAAGAAAGGAACTCATATGCCAACTCTTGTTGTATACGTTGATGATATCATTGTCATTGGGGATGACAGTAAGGAAATACTACGGCTAAAATTCTGTTTGAGTAAGGTCTTCGAAATGAAAGACTTGGGTCCTCTTATGTATTTCCTAGAAATTGAAGTGGTCATGTCAAAAAAAGGTGATCGCGTCGTCTCAAAGAAATACACTCTTGATGCGTTAAAGGACACTGGTACGTTGGGGTGTAAGTGGAGAGGATGGAGAACTCCTCAAGGATGAGCATATGTATCAACGACTAGTGGGATATGCGGTGAGTGTAGTAAGTGGCATATGTATCTACCTGATTATGACTTGTCCAGACATAGCATATGCGGTGAGTGTAGTAAGTCAGCACATGCACTCTCCGAGGACCACACTTGAATGTTGTGCGCATGATTCTGAGGTATTTGAAATGGGGTCCAGGTAGGGATGTCCTCTATGGTAATTGTGGGCATCTAAACATTGAGGTGTTTACTGATGCATATTGGGTTGGTTCCTTGAGTGACAGGAGGTCCATCACTGATTATTGTATTTTTCTAAGAGGGGACCTAGTGACTTGGAAGAGTAAAAAGCAACATGTTGTCTCCTACTCGAGCGCAGAAGGAGAATATAGAGCTATGTCCCAGGGTGCTCGTGGGCTCAGGTTTATCTTGATTGATCTAAGAGTAAACTACATGATCTTGTAAGAGGACAATGAAGCAGCACTCCATGTAGTCGAAAATCCCGTGTATCATGAAAGGATGAAACAAATGGAAGCGGACTAACACTTCATCGGCAAGAAAATTGAGTCACAAGAGTTTTTATCTCTCAAGTGACATTTGAAGATCAGCTGACTCACATACAAAAAGGTTATTTGGGGAAAACGGTTGTATGCCATAACCTCCAAGTTGAGCATGACATATATCTATGCACCAACTTGAGGGGAGTGTTAGTGTGTCAATAGTCTTTTACCCTTAAGTTGGTGTGTAAGTGGTAAGGTGTTACTCTGTTTATGACAGTGCAGGTGTGTTTAGATTAGTGTGAGTGTCACTAATACTCGACAATATGTTCCGTTTTGTCCAAGTAGGATCAGAAGTAACCGCCTTATTAGGTAGAATGCCTTCTGCTGTAGGTTATCAACCTACCCTTAGTACAGAAATGGGTTCTTTGCAAGAAAGAATTACTTCTACCAAAGAGGGATCTATAACTTCCATTCAAGCAGTTTATGTACCTGCGGACGATTTGACCGACCCTGCTCCTGCCACGACATTTGCACATTTAGATGCTACTATCGTACTATCCAGAGGATTAGCTGCCAAAGGTATCTATCTAGCCATAGATCCTTTTTGTAACTGATATATATATATATATATATATATATATATATATATATATATATATATATATATATATATATATATATGTATGAATGATAAATGGGTAAGAGGGCATCTAACTCGTAACCCTAACTTCTTCTTTCTTCTTCCTCCTCTTCTTCTCCTTCTTCTCTCCACTCTAGCCTAACCCAGATTAGGTCGTCATAAATTCATCTGAATGTAACGACTGAGATTTTGCTTATTTAGATCTTAATTATATTTTATTTTATTATAACCTATGATAATTAATTAATCTAATTAATAAACCTTAAATTTTTTAATTAACATGTTAGTAATTTTGGCGTGCCACTAGTAATAAATAATGGACCTTTAAGGCCTGTTAGTAAAGTAATAAAGCTCATTAGAATTATTAATGTTAGTAAAGGCCCATCAGTAAGACCCATTTGTATGGCCCATTAATGATATTAATGACCCATAAATTAATTAAGGCCCATATATAAAGTTTTAATTAGAGTTAGACTTTAAATAGGAAACCTTACGGTATCTTAAAATAGATATTACGTTTAATTTATAAAACTTTTTATCACCTAATAACCTTAGAGAGAGAAAGTAAAAATAAATTTCTAGAGAAGACGGAGAACTAGAAGAGAAACCATAGAGTTTCCGGTTTAAAGGCTTACAAGAACGTGAGAGGAGCTTACTACACAACCGAATTTCGGATTAGAGCTTCGGATTAGATCAAGGGAGAGGAGTTACATCAATTTTACGCAAAGACTGGAGGCGTGGAGAAATCATGTTGAGATTAATCGAAAATGTAGATAACACAAAAATAAAAAAGAAATTAGGGTTTATTTCATTTAATGAATAATTGTTAAAGTTTTGATGCTTAATCGCGGGTTTTCGATGGTACTCGGGGTTACCTGATTGATCACAAAATTATGTGCATAAATCATAATCCAAAATCTGTCCAGAATCTTTCTAGAATTTCAGAATCTGTCCAAAATCCAGAATTTCAGAATCTATCCAAGATGCAAGCAATGCACATAATTGTTAAGTTTTGATACTTAATCGCGCATTTTCGATGGTACTCGGGGTTACCTGATTGATCACAAAATTATGTGCATAAATCATAATCCAAAATCTGTCCAGAATCTATCTAAAATCTTTATAGAATTTCAGAATCTGTCCAGAATCTGTCCAAAATCCAGAATTTCAGAATCTATCCAAGATGCAAGCAATGAATTTCTATTTCATTTCAAATATTGTTTATGTTTAATCATCATGCTTAAATGTTTATTTATGTTCATCCTTACTTTTTTATTGCTTAGAATCCATGCAACCTAGAATGTTTGATTTACACAATATGAAAAAATTAAGAATCGATAGAGATTAGATGTTTATGATATGTGAAGCTTAAACAAGTGAAAGAGCTATTGCATAAATGATTGATTTTCAGTTTTTTTATGCATGTACATTCATGACATCCATAATACTGAGAAGATACATTTACGACATGACATATGAAAGCAAAGAATTTATATGATTACGATAAAATTCCTATAGGCGTATGCGAGAAGAATTAACATGAATAAGAATGACAAGTAAGAAAAGTTATGCATCAACGCATTAATGATAAGACTGAAGAGATAGGAAAAGGTCTTTACTTTTAAGCTTACTACTTGACTGAAGAGAAGATATGCGAAGGTTAACGTAGATGCTAATCAAAGGATAAGAGAAGATCAAGATAATGATTAAGAAATAGATAATCATGTCCATTATGCATGCCGATTCATGAGCATGAAATGCACAATTAAAATGACCACACATGAAACTAGGGTAGAGACCCAAGCCACAATGTTTATGTAGACTTAATGCTATGTTTTAGTTTTATTCTATTGCTTTACTTATCATTTATGTCACATGTTATATTACTGTTATTGATTGATTTTATGAGTTAGTTTGAGTTATGAACCTTTTCCTCACCGTGTCTGGTCTATACCGGTTCATTTAGTAAACTGATCATTGTTTGGAATTCTAGGGAGTACAACTATATATGGAGTGGATGATGCAGATGCGTCATTGATTGATGGAAATCCAGATTTGAGCGAACAACATTTGAAGCTTAGTTGATTAGGTTTTTCTTGATGCATTAGGAAGGATTTTAAAACATTTATTTCAGATTTATTTTTATGAACAGGTCTATGTTAATGATGGATTATGCATGATTTCAATTTTTTTTATTTAATTTTAAATATAGGCATAGAACTTGAGATAATAGATTGTTATCACATATTTTAGTATTGCTCTCGTGATCATGGGAAAAAAGAAAATTTATGTGTGCGCTTTTAATAATTATTTTTCCGTTGCGTTTATATGCGGATCTTTGTGGATTAATTGACATAATTATGATCGTGGATATGTGATGTAGTGTGATGTCTCCAAGTGAGAGCATTGATCCCATGTTAGAATTTGGGGACGTCACACTGAAGTCACCATTCGAATGCATGATCAACCATTAAATCACCTCTATAATTAAATATGGACATTTGACTAAATTTGCACCTCTATCACACCCTTGATCGTTGATTGAGATTTGATCCAAGACTTTTATGGCTTCTTAACCTTGATGTCGATCTCCCAGATTGATATCTAACCTTTCATTGGCAATCGGATTAAAATTTGACAATTGACTTTCTTTCAGACTAACTATAACCATTGATTTTGATCAGAATGAAATCAGACGATTGATCATTGACCCTAATAAGATTTGACTGTTGATCTTTACCCAAAAAAAATTCTAGCACTTGGTCTTCCTCTAATTCATAATTTGAAGGTTTACTTTCAACGATCTCACAATGTAACTTTAGACCTCCATCTGTACCACAATACTCTAGGCCTTCATCCATCTCACAATCTGATTGTTGATCAATGAATATTTTTGGAATTTGGTCGTTGATTGTTGTCACAATTTGATCATCAAACTTTGACCAAATTTAAATTTGATTGCCGATTACATGTGAGGACGTATCTGAATGGTAAGAAACGTTGTCGAAGCTTCCTCTTCATCTTGTTCCATGAATAGGCTCTTTCCCCTCTAGTTGCAGCGTCTCTTTCAATTGCTTTCAGATACCCTTGTATTGCCCTTTAATTCATGCTTATGAGCTTTACCTTTCCCATCGTCTGGTCATTTATCTAATCACACAAATTTTCAACGATTTCTAGCTAATCAAGAAAGTCATCCGGGAGTAATTGGCCAAGGAAATCCGAGAATACCTCTTGACAATTTTCCCTGCCACACTTCTCTTCAAGGGGAATGTTGAGGGTTCTATCGACGCATCTATAGTTACATCAGGATATATATCTGTTGAGTTAGCGGTTTAATGGAGTGTTGCTTGAAGATCCATTCCTCCCCTATTATGGTTTCTACGAGGCATCGTCTCAGATTGAACATAAATCAAGGCGCACTCAAAACCAATGTATAAAAGATCAACTTGCTTTGATATCTTAGTGAAGTAGTTAAGAGTGGAAGTGATCAGAAAAGAAATGGAAATAAGAAATAAAGGCATATTAACCTGATCTCAACCTTTAATCCACAAAGATGAGAGAGACTAACACAAAAGTTTGCAGTTTCACACCCAAGGATGACCTCATAGTTCTACAATATCATAATTTCACCCACTAATCTGAAAAAATTTGTTTACAGGAGTTTATCTTGCATAAAAAAAACCTAATCCTAAACAACTTCTTCACTAAGTAAAGAAACTAAAGAAATATTATTTCCAATGGCCATGGCCCCCACTACAAGTCAAACCATCTACAAAATCTGCTTTTATGCTCTTCACATGAAAGATGTCCCACAAGATTTGACAAATCTCGATTCTCTCTGATTAATTTGGTTTTTTTGAAGAGTCCTAATCTAAATAGGAACTACTAACTCTTATTTTAGCGAATAGAATAAGCCAATCTCAGTTCCCCAGACTTCGTAAATCTCGCTACTTAAATGTGAAATCGGGCACCTATAAATTTAAACCATTGAGCCCCAAAAACGGACGCGAGTCTTTAATTTTTATGGGTTCTAAATCTCTGGCATGGGCCTTAATACAGGCCCACTAAAGATCTATTTTCTTCTCTTTCTGGACCTCCTCTGCTTGTCCATTACAGGCCCACTTAAGCCTTTTTTATTCTGTATTGGGGCTGTTTATGCTCTGTTTTGGTGCTTTAAACCTGGCTACCGCAGGCTTTAAAATTTTCAGATTCTTCTTGGGTCTTTTAAAGACCCATTTAAAGGTCCGTTTTATGGTCCACTTCCTTTTCTCCTCCTTAATTATCGATATTTCCAGATTCACACTAATTCAGAGTTTATTAATGCATGTTCTATGTGAACTTTAAAAAAAATAAAATTTAAATGGTAGGTTTATTTTCATCAATCATATCATATATCGGCCACCTCATATGTTCAAAAGTCAACAAATAAGATTAAATCAGAGGATGCCAAACTCACAAGAATAAATGTCTTGTACACATTGCAAACTTTCATATGAGTTATGAAAGAAGGATAAGTGGTCATAAGAGACTTTGCTGCTTTCTCAGCTTTCTCCTTTTCTTTTGCTGTCACAGGCCGCCGTCTTGACATATAACGTGTTCTTAGTCTAGTATATGAACCAATTTTACGGATAGGCAGATCAGCATCCTTTGTTTTATTTTTCAAGAGCCCACTTGGTTTAGATGGCGTATATGGGCCTGTATCAGAGAAAAAAAATTTACTAACAAATAAGATAGGATCTATCGAGTTTCAGAACCATTTTTCAAATTTGCAATTAAACAAAAAAAAGGTTTGCATATTGTTCACAACTAGAGTGTAGACAGTATATTATGCATACATATGATTTAACAAAAGGATAATTTCAAAAGATGAAGCAAGTAAGATGGGCTCTCTCTCTCTCTCTCTCTAACAAACTGAACTGTAAATAACTAAGATTTAGGATTCTAAATTCATTTATAATTTATTAGTATGGATATTAATGATGCAACTATATTACCTATAGCTACAGCCATTGTTAGTGTCATCAGTGTGCCAGTAGCATATTTAGTGTTACTCACTTTAGTTATGGTGTCCATATTTATTATTGGTGTGTACATAACAGTCACTTAGGCTGCATATGGCATAGCTCTCTGCTAGCCCCTGTCATAGCAGATTTCACCTACTTTAGCAGGTTCCCATCCTCTTTGTTAAGATCGTGTTACCTGCTTTAGCAGGTACCCTTCTCCTTGATAACTCCTTGCATAGTAAGATTTACCTGTTCAGCAGTTCTACCCTCCTCTCTACTTACTCCATGCCAGAGCAGATTTTATTTGCTATGGTAGGGAGTTAGTAGAGAGCAGGGAGGTTGCTGCTAGAGCAGGTAAATCCTCCTTTGCAGGAAGTTAGAAAAGAGAATGAGAACCAACTAAAACAGGTGAACTCTATTGCGGCAGGGGCTAGCAAAGAGCTATGCCATACGCAGCCTTAATATATAAGCTAATGAGGGTCTTATTTCTCATTAAGCTAGTTTTCTCCTCTAATCTCTTTCTTCTCTCTCTCTATCTCTCTAACCCTAAACTTCTCTCAACTAAACCTTAACACATCACATGAACCCTAATATCTCTCTCCATGTCTCAACTCCAAGTTGGTATCAGAGCTTTGTCGACCCTAGACCCAGCACCTTCCTCCATCTTGCTGATGTCAGCATGACGCCATGCTGAAATCAGAAAGGTCAATAGGTTTGACCCGATCTCAGATACTTTTGGATCGGTTTTTTTGTTCTCCTTCAGGTTGGCGATTTGAAGCCTCATGCTTATACTTTTGAGGGGTTTCTTTGTATCATAAAAATCTCATCGGTTCACATTTTTTGGGATTTTTGTTGCTCGTGTGACTTGATGGATGGTCGACACAGATTGGGAATGGACCGTTTTTTATTAATAGACTGTTTGGAAGTGATCTCCCGCCATTCGAATAAGAATCAGGGGATCTAGGTCACTTTTTGTATTTTTTGTGGTTAAAAATCATGTATCAGTGATACTCTTCTTTCTCCAGATTATTTTTTGATTGTCCTCATTCCCTTGGTATGCATATCTGATATTGTCTATGACTTTTTCGGAGTCTTACCAGTTTTATCTCTATTATTGTTGGATTATGAGGCTGCTTTTTTAATTCTTTGTGGTATATCATACCACTTTTTTGTGCCATTTACACCTTATTTGGTGTTGTCCTCCTTTACATTGGTTTACGCCTGTTGTTTGTCAATAGGTGACAAATATGTAGGCATGAGTTCTGAAAATTTACCTTCGAGTATCACTACCGTCAAATTTAATTTTACAAACTATCTTCAATGGAAGTGTGCTATTATGGTGTACCTTCCAGGGCGTAACAAGACTGGTCTTTCTTACTAGAATTACACCCAAGCCTAAACCTGGATCTCTTGAGTTATCTGATTGGGGGATGGATAATGCTATTAATCTTGGGTGGTTGTTTAATTTAATGGAACCCAATATTTCTAGAACCTTTATGTTCTATGAGTTTGCTTATTTGTTATGCATCTCACAAGCACCATAAGCAATAGCACTGTATTTTGTCTCAGCACTAGAGCAATAAACAAGAAGTTGTTTCGTACTCTTCCCAGCCACAAGATTCCCTCCAAGGACTGCACAATACCCCAAAGTAGATCTTCTATCAGGGCATGTTTGGTTCCTAGAGGATGCATATCTAGAAGATGGTTTTCTTGGAAGATAATCTCCTAAAAGATGGTTCTGGAAGATAAACGTGAAAATTGATTAAAGTAATTGTCCACAATTCACAAATTAAAAAAAAAAAAAAATAGTTCATGATCCATAATCACAATATATTAATAATTTATTTTTTTAAAAGGTACGACTATGAACACACTTTCTGTCATTCAAGAACCCAGGGACTATACGCCCGGGTGTAGAGATTTCTCTACGCCTACCATTAGGTCACCATCATGTGGCGTCCATCGCAAGGATTGGATCATGGGTCAAAATATCGTCCGATACCGATACGTATCGGACGATACGTATCGGTTTTGGGCGTGAACGGTACGATACATACCTTATGTATCGTACCATGAGTTAAATGATGAAATTATCGTCTGATACGGACAA
The DNA here is from genome assembly GCA_021018995.1 of Chloranthus sessilifolius. Lineage (NCBI taxonomy): Eukaryota > Viridiplantae > Streptophyta > Magnoliopsida > Chloranthales > Chloranthaceae > Chloranthus > Chloranthus sessilifolius. The sequence goes on from CM037584.1 coordinate 5,529,180, forward strand.
AATATCGTCCGTATCGTCCGTATCGGACGATAATTTCAAATTATCGTCCGATAATAAGGGTAAAATTTGGAAAAAAAAAAAAAAAAAAATCAAAATATCGTCCGATACGAACGATAATTTGAAATTATCGGTGGGCCCCACCATAGACCCGACTTTTAAGTCGGGTAAACCCTCTTTCCTCCTCTCTTCTTCCTCTCTTCTTCCTCTCTTCTTTTTTGATTATTTACACCCTAAATCAGCGCCAAATCGCACAAAATATCACGAGATCAACGTGGAAGGTACGTGTATTTCATTTTATTTCCTAAAATAAGGTAGATCTACACTAATTTAGTGTAGATCTACCCTTAAATAAGGTAGATCTACACTTAATAAATGTAGATCTACACTAAATAAGTGTAGATCTACCCTTAAATAAGGTAGATCTACACTAAATAAGTGTAGATCTACACTAAGTAAGTGTAGATCTACCCTTAAATAAGGTAGATCTACACTAAATAAGTGTAGATCTACACTAATTAAGTGTAGATCTACGTTATTTAAGGGTAGATCTACCTTATGTAAGGGTAGATCTACACTAAATTAGTGTAGATCTACACTTATTTAGTGTAGATCTACCTTATTTAAGGGTAGATCTACCTTATTTAAGGATAGATCTACACTAAATTAGTATAGATCTACCTTATTTAAGGGTAGATCTACACTAAATTGAATTAGATCTATTATAGGTAAATTTATCATTTACCTATAATATTAATTATTTAAATTATTTAAAATAATTAATATTATTTAAAATAATTTAAAATATTTAAATTAATTAAAAATAATATAAATAATGGGTCAAAAATAATATGATGGGTCAAAAATAATTATATGTGACCCATTTAAAATATTTAAATTGATAGGTCAAAAATAATATAAATAATTATAATTAAGGGTCACATGTAATCAATATGGGTCACATATCATATGGGTCACATATAATTAATAAAATAATAAGGTCAATATGGGTCACATATAATTTAAACTTAAAATTAATATAGGTCACATATAATTAAATTTATGGGTCACATATTAAATTATATGTGACCCATATTAATTTTAATAATAAATTTAATTATATGTGACGCATATTGATTATATGTGACTGTCATATATAATTATGATAATTTATATTATGGGATATGTCCCATAAAATATTAGAATAATATGGAATAAATTTCAAATAAATTTTTAAAAATTATAATAATATCAAATAAATATTCATAAATTAAAATAATATCAAATAAACATTAATAAATTATAATAATATCAAATAAACATTAATAAATTATAATAATATCAAATAAATATTCATAAATTAAAATAATATCAAATAAATATTCAAAAATTAAAATAATATGAAATAAACATTAAAAAATTATAATAATATCAAATAAACATTAATAAATTATAATAATATCAAATAAATATTCATAAATTAAAATAATATCAAATAAATATTCATAAATTAAAATAATATGAAATAAACATTAAAAAATTAAAATAATATCAAATAAACATTAATAAATTATAATAATATCAAATAAATATTCATAAATTAAAATAATATCAAATAAACATTTATATATTATAATAATATCAAATAAATATTCATAAATTAAAATAATATCAAATAAACATTCATAAATTATAATAATATCAAATAAATATTCAAAAATTATAATAATATCAAATAAATTTGATAAAATATAATCTGATATTTTTAAAATAGCAATAACTAAAAAATAAATTTTATTTTCAAGTGTAAATTAGATGTTTACTCTTGTAAATTTTATTTTCAAGTGTAAATTTTATTTTTAAGTGTAAATTAGATGTTTATTTTCAATCGTTTGCTCATTCATGCAGGTGAAATAAATAAATATGGTACGTTCGATGATCCAAAGGCAATAGTGCAATGATAGATGGTAATAGACTCAGATTCAATGTAATCTTTGTGGAAAAAAAGCTGCTGGGAGGAGGTATCACACGATTAAAGGAGCATCGCTCATGTAAAGGAGAGACAAGAGGGTGTCCTAGTGTGCAGGAGAGGTAAAAGAAAATATCAGAGCTAGTTTACAAGCCGCAAAGGAAAAGAAAAAAGCTGAAGCCGATCGTGATAGGGAAATGTATGAGAGAATCAGGAGGCCAGATCCAGAGTTTACATCAGGTGCACCTGAGGATGATGAGGATGAGGATGAGGATGAGCAGATAGCGAGAGCTATGAGAGAGAGTGCTAGGGAAGCACAACAGCGTCGAGATCGTGAAGAAAGCCGATTATCGATTTCGGTCGAGTTGAGGGTCCATCCATGCACCTCTGGGTGGTGGATCTAGTCATAGGCCACATGTTGATGTTGATGAGGATGTTGAGCAGACTGTCGGGTTGCGTAGGGCAGCATCTGGGAGGGATTATAGGCCGTCTACTAGAGGTCGTATCATGGATCCATTTATGTATCGCACTGAAAGCTCCAAACAAACCAAATTGAGTGCAATCTCACTTACAAAAATGGGGAAGAAGCTTGGAAAATCTATTGCCAAGTTTTTTATATACAACCACATTAAGCCAAGTAGCGGACTCATGGCACTTCAAAAGCATGATTGATACAAGTGCGGTTGGTCCAGAGTTAAAAAGCCTTCTCCATATGAGATATCTGGGCCCTTACTAATGAGATGAGTCGATGAGATAACCGCCTATGTACGAGCTTTGAGGATGTATGGGATGAGAGAGGTTGCACAATTATATGCGATGGATGGTGGTCCCACAAAGAAGAGTTTGATAAACTTTTTGGTTTATAGCGATCTTGGGACGAAGATTTTTGAAATCGATTGATGCTTCTGACAACGTAAAGACTGCTGACTACCTCTTTAAACTAATGGATATGGTAGTTCATGAGGTTGGAGAGCAGCGGGTTGTGCAGGTGGTAACAGACAATGTGACAAACTACAAAACTGGATTAAAACTAATGGCGAAGAGACGTCCACCAGATCGAGTCGCGTGGACCTCATTCTTGAGGATTTAGGAAAGAGAAGCAAGGCACGGTAACTATTCAAAAGGAAGAGCGATTCCTACTTGTATGATGACAAGGATGGTCGTCAATTTAATGAGCGCCTCCACGAACAATGAGTCGCTCCGACTTGCGATTACACGTTTTGCAACACAGTTCTTCGCCCTACAGAGTTTGGCTAGATATAGGCGTGGTGAAAAGCATGGTGTAGGAATGGAATCAACATGAAATAGGACTCCCCGGCGAAGAGACTAGCTTGCACCGAAGTTGTGACCGATCTACAAAGACGCAGCGATTTTGGGCGGATGTCGACCACCGATCGCTCACTACCCGTTGGTGCAAGTGTTGAGATTGGTTGATGGTGATGACAAACCAACAATGAATGCGTTTATGAGTCAATGGATAAGGCAAAATTGGCTATAAAACCAAATGCCCTACAAAATATAAACGATCTTGGCGATTATCGACAAGAGGTGGGATGCACAATTTCACCAAGATTGCATGCGCGTATAACATGTTGCACAATTATGTAGTGATTTTATTTATTTATTCATTATTTTCATATCTTGATGAAATTGCTCATATTTGATGTAGCACACTATTTGAATCCACCTTCCAAGATATCTGTGACGCTTGAAATAACGACACTGATGAAGTGTATACCGGTTTGCTCAATGTAATCCAAAGAATGCTCCCTGGGTTGGCGGACCAAGGCCAAGCCATAAGAGATGTGAGTGATCATAGTATCATACCTTATAAGTAATAAGTCAAATGTCATGTGATATTATCATCTATTTATTGATATGTGCCTTACTGTGTTTCATCTTTATAGATTGACATGTTTCGCAAGAAACATGGGTCATTTGGGACCCCGTTGGCGCAATCCCAAATTAAACACGACAAACCCGCTGATTGGTGGATGCATTATGGAGGTGATGGTCCGATATTGAGGCGGGTAGCAATGAGGGTATTGTCGCAAACGTGTTGACGGGGAACGTCAAGATTGAAAGTATTGAAGTTGAACCGCAATAGAATTTCAACTTCAGAAAAAAAAAAAAAAAAAAAGGTTACTGTTCATGTGAGCGAAGACGTCCGTGAACGATGACGGACGTCCGTGATGAAATGATGACGACGTCCGTGATTTTGCCCCTTCATCGTCAGTAGGTCACGGACGTCAAGTGCACTACGGACGTCTGTGGACGTAAATTTGAGTTTTTTTTAGTGAAAACTTGCCTTTTTGTGTTTTATTTCTATTAGAACTCTTTATTTCGAATTTTAATTATTGGTGGCCTATATATAGAGGCTTGTAAAGACTTTTTAATTAGTTATTGAATATTTTGAATGCTTTTATGCTTGAATATTCTTTGCCTGAGATGGGTTTGGTGTGAGGCCAAGGAGTGATTCCTAAAAGCCATTGTTATCTTCTATTATATTGGTTATCTCTCGATCATGTTTGCTTCCCTACACATTAGCCTAATTGTTTCCTTTCGATCCCAAAACCCTAAGCCTATTTGAAACCCTAAATCAAACATAGCCAACACCTTTTCAAAACCATAAACACATTACAAAACCAAAACCTATTACAGGACCCATAACCTAATTATACACCTGGTTCGAACGTGAATCTACATCGGATCGAAGGCAGCGCTAAGCTGGAAAAGCTAGAGTTCTATCTCTAGGCCGATCTTGCCTCAAATCTAATAGTACTCGTGCATCGGACTGGACCCTAACTGGATCTCGTGTGATCTACCAACCTGAATTCTCTGAACCCTAAGGTATTTAAGATAGTTTTGAGATTACGCTTGATTAAATTCTAATTAATTTCGGCAAATCGCATTAAAATCATATTCCGCATTTTAGGGTTATCGTCCCGCGTCACGTGTTCCTCGTCCAACTGCGAGCGGAATTGGAGCACTTTCTCTCTGATTCATACTAAGACAAGGAATAGACTAACTATGGACCGATTGGAAAAGTTAGTCTACTGCCACTACAACATGCGATTAAGGGTCAGGAATATACAGAGGACCAACCGTGGTAAGCAATTACATGAAGTCTTAGATCCTCAATTATATGAAGTCTTACTTACATATTATACTAATTCATCTATCATATTCTACCTTGCAGACGGTGATTATTTTGATCCCATCCAGTTGGATTATATATTCGAGGAGGATGACCCTTTGAATGAATGGATCGAAGAGAGAGAAGAGCCAGTCTTGGATAGTGAGAGCACCTTGAATGGTGGACAATCTTTGAAAGAGTAGCGGAGCGAGCTTCCCAACCAGGCGGAAAAGAAGATTGAATCGTCATTCGTTGGTTGGATCGATGGCGAACGCAGCCGGTAGTGATGATAGGAGTGGTGAGGATGATGGTGGAGGGCATGATGGTGGAGGGATGTTGGCACTAGTGGTGGAGGGAGGAAGTGGTACCTCGATCCTTATAGAGATATGGCGGCATGGGACGCCGACTCGACGCCTTAACACAGTTGACACTCCTACATTTAGAATGGGAGGGTTGAAGGAAGAGGAGCGTCGGGATCATATCAAACACCACCACCACCACCACCACAAGATGATACGGATATGGGTTATATGACTTCTAGCTTGGGGATTCATTTGTAAAATAGAAGATTCAAAGAACTAGTAACCCATACTACCCCACAACAAACCTATTCTTGCCATATGACTTCGTTGGTCGATTTTTGGAGGACCCGGCCTTTACGTACTACTTGAGCCTCGGTTCAAGGGGCACATATAATCATGGGTATCAATATGGGCAACATTATAGGCAAAGACCGAAAGCTCACGCCGATGATGGACGATGATCATGAGGGCCAAGAACCACCACGAAATTCAATGTGGCTCTAAAGTAAGTTTTCATGTACAATTAAACTTATTTTATCAACATAGCTATTATTTTTGACAATATATAATTTATTTTTGTCAATATATATTGTAATTTACTTTATGTGTGTCTGCGTCGATCAAATTATGAAATATTGTTAATAAAATAGGCATGTGATCAGCTGATCGAACATAATGTTAGAAGATCTATCACATTAAGTCAAAAATGTGATCTTAAGACAAAAATAAGTTACAAAATAGGCATGTGACTTGGGTTAAGTTACAAAATAGGCATCTTACTTATATATTCATCTAAATAATGCATCAAATAAGTCAAAAATAAAAGCAAAAATAGTTGAAATAAATACAAAATAAATAAATATAATTTTTCAGATTTTTTGGGATTTTCTGGGATTTTTTTGGGATTTAAAAAAAAAAAAACGATTTTTTGAATGTATCAAACCGATACATTCAATGTATCGCCGATACATTGAATGTATCGGACGATACCCGGTACGTATCGTCCGAGAGATCCGGACGATACGTACTGGAAAACCGGTATTTTGACCCTTGGATTGGATGCCATGAAAACTTAGGCAAGGTCAATCAGATTCCATTTAAAAAAATTGTTTTTTTGACTTTTCCACCGTCAAAATGTGGCCAAAGTTGGAAAAAATCAATACACCAAAGTTTTGGGCCTTATCTTTGACCCATCAAACGGAGGGCAAAAAAGACAAAAAAATTAAAAAAAAAATTAAATCACATGTCTCATGGCTAATCAACCCAAAACGGGATTTGTTTTGGGTTGATCATGCCACGTGACATGTTATCTGGCCACCAGGCGCACGGGTCATCATGTGTGCCCAGGCGTATGCTCCCCAAAGCCATATTTTTAAGGCATTTTTTCAATTTTTGGGGGGCTTTCGGATTTTTCAGGGTTTTTTTCGGTTTTCTCATCCTATCTAAACGGTTTTTTCAGGGCTGACCAGAGGATTTGGGACTTCAGTCGGGAGGAGGAGTTCAGTGTCAAAGCCTTATACCGTTGGCTATCACGGCGCCCGCTTATCTGCTTCGAGGGCAGATGGTTATGGAAGGAACCTTTTCCTCTCAAGATCAGATTTTTCATTTGGACGGTTTGTAAGGATAAAATTCTTACTAGGGACCAGCTAATTCGGCGGGGGATTGAGGTCCCGTTGGCGTGTGCTATGTGCTCTGACGGGATGGAGTCTACTGCGCATCTCTTCCTTCATTGTCGTGCGGCCTCTGAGGTCTGGGGAGCCATTCTTAGAGCCTTTGGGGTTTCCTGGGTCATGCCTTTGTCCCCGTATGCCTTCGTATTGAACTGGGAGGCGATCTCGCTGAAGGGGGACAGTAGGGGAGCTTGGATGGCTGCCCTTTTCGCCGCTTTCTGGTGTATTTGGTGTGAGAGGAATCGCAGAATCTTTGAGGGTCAACCCAAACCTGTTAGCATGGTTATCAGGGCGACTCTCAAGCTTGCTACTTTTTGGGGAGCCCGGGGCGGTCAGGGGGATCGCACCGTTATTTTCCCTTGGGAGCCGGGTTAAGGGGGGCCTGTTTGGTAGAGTGATGTGAGTGTGGGCTGTGCTTGAGTGTGGGGGTTATTTGTTTTGTCCTTAGTGGGTGTTCTCCTTTTTTGATCTATGTCACTTGATTGTATACGGCTTCAGCGCCTTGCTGGTTTTTCTATATAATCCTCTATTACTGATCAAAAAAAAAAAAAAAAAAATCGAACCAAATCGGAATCAGTTCAAATTGATCTGAATTGGGTTTTGGGCCGGTTTAGTTTCCTCGATTTTTGGTTCAATTTCGGGTTTCGAGACAAACCTTGCATCCTAGGTGCATAAATCACCAACATCACGCATGGCATTCATCTTTATGAAGAAGAGGTATATCTAGAACGTCATCATTGGAGACCACCTTCTAACTTGTCTTCATCTTTCATCAACGTCCTGCAAAACCCAGCTCTACAACCCATTTCAACTACTAGCTACCCCACTCCCTTAAACCCACGTCAGCCACAACCCTTATTGACATCCTTTGGATCTCTATGCTCTCTCCAACCCATGACCCATCATCAACAACCTCTCCTTGCAAACTTTGCAACTCATTAAAGCCCTAGCTACAATGACTACATCAAACCCACACCTCAAAAAACTCCGCAACTCTCTCCTTTCCTAAGTATATTTCCAGAAGTTAAATGTCCTATCCCTCATCTTCCATGAACCAAACATGCCCTCAAAGACAGCTCCAGCCCAGTAAGCATCTGTATAACCAGATATGTGAAGATGTTCATGAGTTTGATAGAAAACTCGTCGTCCTGGATAGGATTTGAGGTACCTCAAAATCCTGTGGGCGGCAGCCATATAAGAAGTGTGAGGCACATGCATAAACTGACTAACCAGGCTGACTGCAAAGGTAAGATCTGGACAAGACAAGGTAGGGTAAATGAGTCTCCCTACAAGTCTTTCATACTCATGAGGATCGGGAAGAAACTTCCCCTCTTTCTAATGCAAGGAAGGTTTAGGATCTATGGGTGGCGTGGCAGGCTTACAGTTTAACATTCCAGTATCTTTAAGCAGATCTAATGCATACTTCCTCTGCGACAAAAAAAAATGCCTTTTCATGAGTGAGCTATCTCTAAACCCAAAAAGTACTTAAAAACTCTCAAATCAATAACTTCGAAACTCCTGCCGAGTTCACTTTTAACATAGGCAATAAACTCCAAATTCTCTCCAGCGAGGATGATGTCATCCACATAGACAAGTAAGATAGTGCGACCTGCAGGGCTGAAATGGATAAAACGGTATGGTCAGACTAGCACCTTTGAAAACTCAGCTGAAGAATAACACCACTAAAGAGATGAAACCATGCACGAGATGGCTGCTTCAAGCCATAAATCGATTTACGAAGACGACAAACATTCTAAGAGGACTCCTCTTGAAGCAGGAAACCGGGAGGAAGTCTCATATACACCTCTTCCTGTAGATCACCATTCAAAAATGCACTTTTTACGTCCAACTGGAAGAGGGGCCAACCATGGTTGGCAGTCATGGATAAAAGGACTCTCACAGATGTGAGTTTGGCAACATGGGAAAAATGTGGCATCATAGTCAATTTCATATGTCTAAGTAAAGCCCCGGGCCACAAGACAGGCTTTATAACGAGCAACGGTGCCATCAGGATGGTGTTTCATAGCAAACACCCATTATACCCCACTGCAGTCTTTCTTGATCTGCTCATACCGAGCAATGCTGTCATCTTCTCTCTCTATCTCTAACCCTAAACTTCTCTAAACTAAACCTAAAACACATCACACGAACCCTAATGCCTCTCTCCATTTCTCAACGCCCAAGTGCCCTAAATGTAAAATATAGATGTATGAATGAATATACAGAGATAAGTCTACTTACCGCGTGAACTGCTTGTGTAAATCTAGATGTATCTGGATTGACTTCAAGAGGTTGTGATACAAATAGTTGGCAAGAAACCTTGAGATTGATTCTTTGCGCAATTACCAGGCATAAGTAAATATTCTTTGCTACTAATGTATTTTTTTAGCCAATATACCTGCAACCGGGTGCATTTTCCAATGTCACGTGGCATGATCAACCGGGTGCATTTTGGGTTGGTCAGCCACGGGGCATGTTCGAATAAGAAAATAATTTATTTTTGGGCTTTTTGGTCCTCATTTGATGGGTCAAGGATTCCATAACGCCCCACAAAACTGGTGCATTGAATTTGGGCCCATTTGACCACATTTCCAACGGTGGATATGTATCGGATCATGCCCAATTTTTTTGGGTGGCACTTGATCGATCTTATTCAAGTTGTTGTGGCACCCGATCCTAGTAATGGGTGTCACATGATGTCCAGCTGGTGTGGACGTAGGAATGATCCCCGCATTTGGACGCATAGTCCCAGCCCTCATATATATATATATATATATATATATATATATAAGAGAGAGAAAAAAAGAATGACCGTCCTAAGAACAACAACGGTAGAAACCAAATAATGGACCAAAGACAATTAAATTTAAGTATAGATTCAATCTCAAGCAAATAATAATGTAACAACTCACAAAAAACATGCAACATAGAACTAGACTCCTTAGTTGATGTATCTGATTGGTAATTATTACTCTTTTAACATAATCCAATATAATAAAATAATTTTGCAGTTATGAACCTTTAAGAATGGATAAGCATTGACTGCTCTAAATCGGTTCCCTCTTCTTACCTCCAACTGAATTAGAATAGTTCAATTTGCAAGATTTTTTCTGAGAAAGGCGGACAAAACCCAGAGACTTTGTCGATCTTCCACCTTGCTTTCTAGATGGGCATAAAGATGATTCTTGACAAGTTTTGCTAGTAAACAGGTGCTCTCTCTCACATGCATTTTCATCAAAAATTTGGACACTGAAATGCATATTATCATCATATCTAAAAACTAGAAATTCATTTCCTCGTAATGAATGATCTTCTACGAAATTCTGCCAGCCATCTCGTAGATACATGTCATTGATAGTTTTATGTAATTCCACGTGCCAAATGCTGCCATTAGGCCCCTCTAGGACCACTCTGTTAGATGCTTCATCTAGAAGGTGCTTTCGAAAGGCTGGTGGGATCCGCTACATGGGCAAAAGATAAAATAATGATATATGAGGTAGAGTAAACTGAGAACTACGAAAAAAATTTAGATAATTAGAAAAGTAATGCACCTTCAGCAAGTTTTTCCAAACAAATAAAATTACAATAATCTTATGATGGCATCCTAAAGGGGAGCTACAACTTGCACACGAGATTTGGAATCGTGGCACATGGGTTAAAAAGAAAGTTTTGGAATTTTTGGGACTTGTGCCACGTGGACATCAGCAAAGCCATCTGATTTGAAGGAAAGATCTTTGATATCGAAGATTGGCAAGAAACAGTCTCTCTATCATCTGATTTAACACAGGCAACCATTAAACCAGATGATAGGCTTTGACTGTGTTGATTCGGATGATAGAGATCATGTTTCTTGCCAATATTCGACATCAAAGATCTTTACATCATGGCCTTCAAGTCAGACGGCTTTGATGGTGTTCCACTTTACACAGGTCCTAAAAATACCAAGTCTTTTGTTTTAACCCATGTGCCACGGTACAAATCACATATGCAAGTTGTAGCTCCCCATCCTAAAACTCAAGGCATTTTTCAGAAGACTCACATCAACCACCTGATGCACAATGAAGAAAAGAAGACATCAACTTCCAAATATATCGTAAATATGAATACCAAGACCTATGATCAAAGCATGGAGAGATATACCCACCAGATTAACCGGATAAAAGCACAAAATGCAATAATGGACAAGAGAAGGGATGACAGTGGTTAATTCACAACCATAGTATGGAACAATAAATATTATTGCTGGTGGTTAACAGCATTTTTTCTGACAGGTAATAGTGAACAACACTTAGAAAGTTGCATAAATCACAGATACTCTACTACTCACACCAAAAAGCCTTTAAGATTACTACAATCGAAGTCAGCACCACACAGCATGACAAAAAAATCACAGGAATTTATAGTAATCTTTGTTACACAAACACAGATTATTCTACCATAGGGGAATGGTGAACATCTTGTAAAATTGGGTGGCGGCTCGGGTGTCTGATTCAGATGGTTGCTTGGGGAAATATGGAGTAGAAAAGGACGGTCGATGTATTCTACCATAGGGGAGAGATGATGCAAACTAATATTTGCTTACACCTGAGATATGATAAGAGAGAATGGTGAATAGATTTACTTTTTGAAGGATGATTGGGTAGGTGATTGCCCATTAAACCAGGTCTTGGAACCTTTGTATCCACTTACGCCACATAAGATAGTCCTTATTTCTAAGGTTCTAAAAATTACTGGAGGGGTCTCAGTTTGAGACTACTACAATTCCAACTGTTGAAGTTTAGTCCCACATCGAGTACCCATAGCCTTGTCTCTCCTCTTATAAGATCTTGGGCCCTCCACTCATTGCCAATTGGTTTTGAGATGGATGCCCAAATTTATCATCACGCATTGGCCGGACTGAGCCAAATCATGGGGACAATTGAGCTGGGTGATGCGGAGTGGAGAAAGGTCTGCTTTGATACCATGATAAAGTAGGGCATCACATCCATTTCAAAACCAATTAGCTATAAGTGGAGGGGCTTGGGATCTTATAAGAGGAGAGACAAGGCTATGAATAAACTTCAACACCAACCAAAACCAATGGGTGATGGAAGAAGTGCAACTGAATGTTTTAAGGTGTTGGGAGAGCGTTTTGAGCGCAGCCCCCCTCAGGCCCACGAGGGTTGTACATGGATCCAACAATGCCCCCATCACTAGTACCACCCGAGGGGGACTCGAACCCCTAACATGCCCACTTGTAGGATCTTATACCCTATTGAGCTTTGGTGAAGGGGTACGACTCAATGTTTTAAGTTGTTGGGAGAGCGTTTAGCCTCCCGAGACCTGGGGCCCACAAGGTTGTCTGAGGACCCATGAGACATTCACCTTAGACAAAGTGTAAGAAACAATAATGAACTCTCTCTTCCGTTGGAACTCTTATCCATGCTTGAGGACCTTGCGCTTTTTTGGATTGTGTCGATTGAAAATGTTGGGTTTGTGATTCAGAAAGGGGTCTTTTCCATTAAATCTTTCTACTCGACTATTTGTAGAAGGCTACTCATCACTCAAGATTGGTTAGTTTTTTTATGATAAGATTGTATTTCAATGACCACACAAATCAAGATCACTGTGATCTTTGACTTATAAAAACCACATTTTTCATGTAAAACTTAAAACTTTTAAAAAGGCAACTCCCACGAACCTTTTAGGAGCCATTAGGATCTCTGGATAAAAAAATCATAGAATTTTTTCCTCATAAAAAATCTCTATACCACCATGTTTGGATATCAAATAAGGTGTGTGACTTTTTTCCAAGGACAAAAAAGTCTTCATTTGGTTCAAATGAGGGATTTTTTTCCACCCAAATAGGTGAATTTTTTTATATATCCTACGCTTATATATTTTGAGGAAATCATTTTATATGCGGTTAGCCACTTATTTTTGTCTTAAACTCGTGTTTGTAGTTTAGAAACATCACACTCAAATTATGTCTAATAGAAGCTATCCTTCTGGAGCGAAGAAATAAAGGAAGAAGCACAAGATAGAAAAATGTATTCAGTCTCAAGCAGGAGCCATTTACAAGTTTTTTTAAATTAGTAAACAAATAAAAGTTGTGAATGCTAATGAAGAAGAACATGAGCTCGAGGACTTGAGCAATAACGAAAAAGACGACAAGAATGAAGAACATGAAGACAAAGACTTGGTGAATGAAGGGGAAGATGATGGTGAAGAAGAAGATATAAATAAGCATGACAATAACGAATGATGGCCTTTAAATATTTATGATTTGTTCAATTAGAATAATGTCCAACAGAGTCTTAGAAACTTCTTCGTAGATAAAGGGTCATTTGAGAGATAATAATGAGAATTTTTCGATAAATATTCATGGTAGGAAGCTCTCGTCTTCCCATTACATGTAACAATTAGCAAATGGAAAAAAGAAAGATAGGAAATGATTAGTATTCCTATACTAGTGATCGAGCTTATTGTTTCAACTGTAAGTTATTTTTCAGAGAAGGAATGATTACTCAATTGGATAAAGAAGGATTCAATGATTGAAGGAATCCAAGCTAGAGATCGAAAAGTCATGAAAGGACTAATGAGCAAATTATCAGTATGAGCAAATGGTTTGAGTTGATACAAATGATGGGGGACACGATCAAAAGTATGATTGTTCAGAAAATCAATGTAGCAAAATACTATTCGATAATACTTTATTGCACTCCCGATATTAGCCATGAAGAGCAAATGTCTCTATTTATACGATGTGTTGATGAGTCACCAAGTCAAATACAAGTGTAAAGTTCTTTCTAGAATTCTTGAAGTCAATGATACCTATGGGTAGGGGCATTTTAATGTTCTTGTAGAAGTTTTAAAGACTCTTGAACTCGATATTTATAATATAAGAGGACAAGGATATGACAATTACTCCAATATGAAAGGAAAACACAAAGGTGTACAAAAAAAATTACTTGAAATAAATCCTAAAGTATTATACACACCATGTGGTTGTCATAGTCTAAACCTTGCACTGTCTGACATGGCGAACTTTTGTTTTAAAGCTTCAACATTTTTTAGGGTGTTACAACATATATACATATTATTTTCATCTTCTCCAAAGCGATGACAAATTTTAATGAATAATGTGAAAGGTTTCACATTTAAGGGGCTATCACAAACACGTTGGGAGAGTCTTATTCAAAGTGTTAAAGCCAAGCTCCAGAAATAAGAGATGCTCTACTTATCCTGGCATAATCTAACCGTGAAAATGACAGCAAAAGTTCTAGTCAAGCACAATCCCTCGCAACAAATGAACATGAGAGCTGTGAGTTTTTAGTAGCTATGATTATTTAACACAACGTATTGTGTGTTGTTAATACTGTTAGCAAGTTTCTTTAACAAGAAAATATGAATATTAATGTTATCATTCAGCAATTAGAAGGACTCATTATCTGCTTTAAAAAGTATAAAAAAAAATGGATTCGTGAGGCCCTAATTGAAGCTAAGGAAGTTGCGACTCAAATGGGGATCGAGCCTATATTTTGTTAAAAAAAATTATTCAAAAAAATAAACTTTGATGAGGATGCAAGTGAAGAAGTGTCACAATTAGCTGAATAAGCAAAAGAAGCTTTCAGAATTAATTACTTCACATATATTATTGACCAAGGTCTTTCATCACTTGAGCATAGATTTGAACAATTTAAAACATATGAGTAGCATTTTGGACTTTTGTTTGATTTGAAGTTAGGTTCAGTCAGTGATGAATGTTTGAAGACCTTTTGTGCAAATCTTAAATATGTTCTCAAACATGAAGAGCATAGTAATATTAATGGGCTAGATTTAACTTCAAAAATGAAAGTCTTGAAAGATACTTCGCCAAAAGAAGCAAAAAACCGATTGAAATGTTGAATTATTTGGAGCAAATGAATGGTTATTACTCAAATGTTTGGATTGCTTATAGGATACTGCTGACTATACGAGTTACAGTTGCCTCTGGTGAAAGAAGTTTTTCAAAATTGAAATTGATGAAATCATATCTTCGGTTAACGATGTCACAAAAAAGATTAAATGGATTAGTCAATGTACCCATTGAAAATGATACGGTGGATAAGATTGATTATATAACTTTAACCAGCTACTTTGCCGCTAAAAATGCAAGAAGAGAAATATTTAAATGACTATTTTTTAAGCAATTTTATAAAATAAATAGTATTGTTACATTTATATTCATGTTTTTTCTAAAATATAAAGCCTTTTTTTATCCTTTTCGAATGCAAAAGAACAAGTTTGGAGAAGCCAAAAAGATATTGGTTGGATTACTCATTCCGTCGGGTACGTTCTATTACTTAGTTTTTCTCTTTTTGTGTTGAATTTTTCTTTAATATCTACTTGCGTTAATTTCTTAGTTGCATTTTCAAATTATACACGGTAGAATGGAATATGCAGACATTTGTAATCTAGAAGCAATAAGTAATGATTTATTTGTCAAAAAAAAATATATGGCAATTTTTTTTTTTAAATTAATATGAAGGGGGGGCACATTTTAAGAACTCGCCTTTGGCCCCCAAAATCTCAGGCGGCCCTGCCTACCATCACCATAACCACCTCCTCCACCATGATAACCAGTCTCACCTCCTCCTCCCCCACTGCAACACCTCACCTCCTCCACCACCACATCTCCGCCACCACCTCTTTACCACCATTAAACTCTAAACAGGTGAATCCTTGGGAAGTTTCAGATGTTACCCAAACAATAGACTTGTTAGTCACCGGGAAGTCTCACATGTTACCTAAAAAACATGTATAATCTCCCACGAACAAATTTGTCTCTGGATTAAAATTTCTTAAATTAAAAATTCACATGATCCAAATGGGCCTTATGTTGCAAACAGATTTGCCTTTGGATTAAACTTTCCTAGATTAAAAAGTCACAGGATACAAATGGGCCCTTAAGTTGTGCCTTGAAACTTTATAAAACATTATTTTATAAGTAAAAAAATTATGAAGTTAGTGATCTTTGTGATCCTCTAAACACAAGACCTAAGGACCGCACCGAGGATTATGGCTGTCAAGGGGTCATGTCTACCTGATACCCGATCCGCCCGACTTAGAATTTTTACTGGGTCGAGCACATAAACTTGACCTGTCCTGACTGGGAAAGAAGCATCCTCAACCGGATCTACTAAGAGGTCGGGTAATAATAAGGTACGGTCTGGTCAACCCGCCCTGACCCAATATCTTATATATATAATTATTGAAAATATGGGGGTTTTACCAGGTCGAGTGCTTTTGGGTCGTGTCGGATTGAGTCGGCATATACCCTTGGTCCAACGGGTTGGGTAAGGTCGGGTGCACCATCGGGTTAGGTTGGGCATTTGCCATTACCCCATTGGGCAGCAAAAAAATTTGACCCAAACCAACACGACCCATTGACAGCCCCACCGAGGATCCTTTTTTCAGTTCAAAGAAGGCTTGGAAGATAATTTTAACCCTTAATAACGGATCAAGAAATAATAATAGTAATAGTTTAAAATAGGTGAAATTTTCAAAATTTCTCCAAAAAAAGAAAAAAAGGTGAAGTTTTAAAAAAAAACCTGAACTTTCACCCAATAAGGCTAACACACGTAAACTATTAATATTGTCAAATTAGCACCCGAAGAAATCATAAATTCATAAACTAGACCCCCGCGGTCAACTCCCGTTAATATGCGAACCGAATACGCTGACGGCAGGGGTCTGGTTGATGAACTTATGATTTCGTAAATTCATAAATTCATGAACTAGACCCCTGCGGTCAACTCCCGTTAATGTGAGAAGGGTATACGCTGACGGCAGGGGTCTAGTCGATGAAATTATGATTTCGTCGGGTGCTAATTCGACAATATCAATAATTTAGGAGTGTTAGTGATATCCGGGTGAAATTTCAGGATTTTTTTTTATTTTCCCTAAAATATATATATATATATATATATATACAAGAACAAGAACAAGAACAAAAATACAAAGATAATATTTACCAAGCAGTGTGCAAAGTCCCCAATAAGGACCTTGAAGAAGTGAGGCTTTCTTTCTAAATCGTACACCCTTTGCTTCACCATCTTCTACAACTAATAAGAAGGTACTATGGAGAGAAGGAGAGTGTTATATATTTTATATATCTATGGACAAACGCATGCTCCAGAAAAAGAAAGAAAGAGGAAAACTGTGGGAAACAGTTTTTTTTTTTTTTCATAAGAGTGGGAAACACCGAAACAGTTAAAGAACTAAATGTGGAAGAGTGGAAATCTTACTACTTAAACCAGACTACACGAATCCTAGTGCCAAAATATCTTGAAAGTATGACTTTAACGCCTTTTGATGGTTGTTTGGCATGGATATTCGTGAAATACATTTTATACGTAATTTTAAGGCCAGGGATTCTTCGTCTGGCAAGATTCCCAGGGCAGTAAAAAGTCCATTGAGCGCATCCAGTGAAGGCGTGTCGGGTACTCAATGACAATGTTTACTCCGTACCAAAATTAATCGAATTAATTAAAAGCCGAAATTTCAATTTTAGGCATACCTAAATCAAAATTGAAATCCAAAACTTAGGGCGAAATTTTGATCCTCATATGAAAATGATCGAAATTTCGGTCTAAAATTTCATTATGGTGGGAATTATAACTGAAATTTCAATCATTTCGGCCGAAAATTTTTACTCTTAATTAAAAGACAACTTTAAACATGCCTATCAAATCTCGACGAGCACCTATATAAAAATCATTGATTGCTTTAAATCAGATGATAAAAATTATTTTCTTCTAAGTACCTAAGTTTTTATTCCACATGGAACAACTCCTAATCATGTAACGTATGTAAAATTATAAAATTGGTTTTAGTTTTTTGTTTTAAAAGTTATAACTACTTTTATCAGTATAAAAGAAATGTTTTTTCGATTCTCATATTCATTGGAATAGATCTTTAGATCATGATTCTCATATCATGTTCGACAGATGATTAGAAATAGTGTCATGACTCTTATAATTTCCATAAATTCATCCTCTTATTATCAGGTTCGCATAAGAGGTAAATTATAAAAACTTGAATATGCTAATAATAGATCTTTAGATTAGGGTCTTCTAATTAACTTATACACTTCATTAAAAATGATGTCATGATTTTTTAATTTTCCTTAAAATTATTTCTACTAAGTTTGTAGAGAGGTAAACTAAGAAAATGAATTGGAAGTTTGGAACAGATTATTTGAAAAAGTCGTGATTTGATTGAATCCCAATATTTTGAAAAAAAATGACACTTTTTCAAAATCATAATTTTATAAAGAAAGATGTGATATTTCAATTATGTCTCTATCTCTCCCCCTTTTATCCCTTTAAATTTATTTATATTTCCTCATTTTTTATTTTTATATATATATATATATATATATATATATATATTTAGCTGAATTTGTTCCTTTTAGCTATTTTTGAATTAACAAATTTATTCAAATTGATTTATTAACGAACCCTAACTTGGTCTGTATGATTGGGAGTTTGGACCACCGACGAATCTAAGAGGGTAGGTTAGTGTGGTTCCAACTTCCACCATGATTATTAGAAAACCTTGTTCACATATTTAAAAATTCACATATTTTTTATATAAACACATTTTTTAATGAAAATTTTCTTATATGTATTAAAAAATATTTATTTTTAATATGTTTATTCAGTTTTTTCTCAAATATCTTCCAATCGTTTCTTCAATTTTATGCCTTTATTTATTTATTTGCGAGAACAAATTTTTTTTAATACTTAAATATTTATTTGCTTCCTTCTCAACACATGTTTCACATGCTTAAATCGTTATTTGCTTTGAATTAAATTATAGAGATCAATTTTAATCTCATCTAAAATACTATAGATCTTGAGATTACAGTTGCAATATTATAGGAATAAATTTTGATTTCACGTGACACGCATATCAAAGGTGCACTGAGAATCACATTTGAAGTATGACTCATGATCATGTGCATCTTTCGAGATGAGATTGCATGGAATCAAATCTTATTACTGTTGTAGCCCCATGATCTCAAGTTGTGTCTGAGATTGGTACGAAAAAATCTTGATCATTTGATTTGAAGTAGTCTATGTTCTGCACAAACAAGTCAAACTTGGGGTGAAAAGGAAGAATCTTGGGCTGTAAATAGAGGTATTTGTTTTGCTCGATTCCGAATCGGCCATTATGGTTCCATATCGGCGATATCGCCAGTGTTAGCAAAATTCGAAACTCGAAGCACAATAACAAAACACCCAACCGACGTCTTCCCGGCAATTTCCATAGCGCTAAATTCAAATCCCTTTTTAAGGGGTTTAGCGAAACCCATAGTAAACCACAGTCAACACACAGTCTCTGTCTCTCAACATGCCCTACTTTCTAACAACTTCCCACCAAAAGCGGCGTCTTTGCAACCTCGTCAGCACCGTTACGTTCCTTCGTTTCGCTCACGGTAAGCCCCGGAAATCACCGAAAACACCGAAATCTCCGAAACCCTCGAAACCTCTACCCCCACCTTCCCCTCCGAAACCCCCTGAAAAACCCGTTCCGTTCACCTTCCACGGCGTGACGTGGCACGACTCGTACAGCTGGATGTCGGACCTCTCCGATAAGTCGGCGATGCGCCACATGGACGTCTACATGGAACAAGAAGAAAAATACACTGAAGCCGTGATGTCTGATTCCGACCGCCTCCGGCACAAATTACAGTCGGAAATGGCCATCCGCATGGCTCCCGACCTATCTACTCCGGCGCTCCGGTGGGGTCCTTGGTAAGTAATGACGCAAATTCTCAAGGGATTGTTTTGTCAATTGTCGATTTTTCGATAGACCGGAACACAAGTTTTGCCTTCGAGATTTAGAGCCAGTTTGTGTAGAAAAATATAACTAGATTAGATTAATTATGCTGCCCATTAAGTGAAAAAAATCGAAAATAGGGTTTAATTTTTTTTTTTTTTTTAAGTTGGATATTTCATTCCTATACTATTCATGGTGAATAACTTGATCACAGTGGTTTCAATTCCAATCATAATGTGGGGCAATTTGTTCAAGCTAATGAACGGAGGATCATGTCACTAAAATCGCCCGACTTTTTTACAAAGTCAGAGTAATTAAATCACCATTTTTGGCTCATAAATCGCAAATTAATATCTAAAGTTTCAAAAAAATCACGAATTTCGTGATCAAATTGCAATTAATTCACAGTTTTTTCAAAAACTTACCAAGTTTTTGAAAAATCGCGAATTTCATGATTTAATTAATTCACAGTTTTTTTGAAATAAGTCACGAATTTTCAACATTTCTTAAAAATATTTTTTCCATACTTTTAAATATATTTTATTCTATTTTCTCTAAATTTCCCCGATATTTTCCCAAACTTTATTTTTATTTTTTTGCCGAATTTG
This sequence comes from Chloranthus sessilifolius, assembly GCA_021018995.1. NCBI lineage: Eukaryota > Viridiplantae > Streptophyta > Magnoliopsida > Chloranthales > Chloranthaceae > Chloranthus > Chloranthus sessilifolius. The sequence continues at coordinate 5,549,669 of CM037584.1, forward strand.
TCCAAAATTTCCTCTTGCCGACTTATTCTGTAACCCTGACTTGGTGACTATGCATAGGATAGCCTTGCTTGTGATTATTTTAACTTGTGGGCAGCACCATTAATCTAGTTCAATTAGATTATTATTTTATTTATTTTTGTCTAAACTGGTCTTTAGTTATTTAAATTTTTTAATGGGGGTTTTATGTCAAAAGGGGGCGTTCGTGGCAGGTTGTATTACAGGAGAGTGGAAGAGGGGAAGCAGTTTCCGGTACTTTGTCGGAGGTTGGCGAGTTTGCATGAAGAGTTTACTTCGTATAAGTCCCCTTCCGCAGGGTTCGATTTCACGTCGGGGAAGAGGATCGAGCAGAAGCTGGTTGATTACAATAAAGAAGCTGAGAGATTTGGAGGTAACCTTTTTTTTTTTGTGTGTAGTGGATTCCGTCAATGCATCCATAAGATGTGCATAATTTGCAGAAAAAAGATTAAATTGGCAAAATAAAAACAAAATTGTCCACATTCCAAATATGAATGTTTATAACCTGATTTTTTGTCTAAAATGGGCAACCTGTACACATTTGTAGACATTGAACCATGCACAAATTTCCATGCTCTTTAATATGTGAGCATCTCTTATGGTCCATTACTCATTACACATGCACCATTGATAATATGTCAGCTCATTGTCTGCAATGAGCTGTCGGCTCATTGTAGACAAATTCAACACGAAGGTCTATAGACATAGATATGTTATAAGCATTTACACATATGTCTATAAGCGTAGTTACATAAAATATGAGTGCTGCTATTAACACATCAAATTTTGCTATATGTATACTCAACTAAAGTAAATTTGTTAAAGGTTTTCTTAAGCTTTGGTGCGTGCATAGCAAAAGCTGGTGAGGCAATAGCATCACTCCATAATATACACACATTAGAATTGTCTGTAAACAAAATTGGAAGTGAACTATGTAATTACAATTTGTATGAACAATGCACATTTTTATGTTAAATAGGACCGATGCGGCACATTTAATTTTACTATACATTCCTAGACCCGCGCCAGTTATTGATAGGATAATTAGGATCGTTGGATCCCCACTTCTTTGTTCCTGGTTATAAGCCATTCATTAACAGTTTTCTGGTCTTTTAAATGCCCATTTTATTTATTTTTGATCACTAAGCAAAGAATTTATTCAAAAAAAGAGGAGAAAAACCAAAAAAACAAGCACATCGAGGAGCTTGGAAACAAGCAAAAAGAAAGAAAGACAAAAACCCAAAGAACCCCCAAAAACCCCAACAAAAGCACACCTATCGCAAGAGGCAATAGTATCCCAAGGGGAGGAAAGATCACCTCAAACCGAGAGGAAAAAGGGTTATTGATATAGGGTTTCCTAGATGTCCATGGTATCCCAACCGATGTAGTGCCCCCCTTTACTATCTTGAACCATTCACATTCTCTTAATGGTCAGCCCAATCGGCCTATGAATTCTCCTAAAAACCCTCTCGTTTCTTTCTTGCCTATAGTTACCAAATTCTTTGAATTTTTGAAAAATTCACTTATTTGAGGTTCTGCAAATTACTCACGAATTATGTGCAATTTTTTCAAATTCCGTGTTTTTACAAATTTGCGAAGTTCATGGATAACTCACAAATAATTCATATTTTTTTTCAACAAATCGTGATTTTTTATATATTTTAAATTCTTTTGTACTTTTTAATCTTATTTTATTTATTTATTTATTTATTTATTTATTTACTTTTTTTCTCCTATTTTTTCTCTAAATATTTCTTGAGCGTGCCGAATTTTACCAGATTTTTTTTGAATTTTAACCTTGCCTAATTATTGCTGACACCCTAACTTGGTGACTATGTTCTCACAATATGCTCCGGTATCTTACCTCTCTTAAACACCTAACACACGAGTTACTCATGACCTTACCTCTCTTAAATGCCTGTCTATTATGTTTTCATGTTCGTTTATGCTTTTAAACTTCATCGTTATCTTAACATATATGAATGACTTCTCTGATTCTACTATAAGCTACTCATTGACATTTTATGGTCCTTTTAAAATGCCAATCAATGATGTAAACTACTTATAACCAATGTTACCTAGACACGTGACAGGGTGCCAAGTATTAAGGTGTCATAAATGTTTGGCACACCAATTTCTAAAGATTTCAATACCGCAGCACGACCTTAAAAAACTAAAAAATAAAAATAAAACTTATATAGAAAAAAATAATTTGAAGGGAAATCTTAGAGAACCATTTGAGATATGTAATGAAAAATACATAATATGTCTTCAAGCTAACTAAAAGTATAATGTATCAGATAAATCATTTTCAAGGATCCAAGCTTTTATTTTATAAGTTACTAAACTTTACACACACACACACACACACACACATATATATATATATATATATATATATATATATATATATATATATATATATATATATATATATATATTTGTTATAAACGACGGTTCATTTTATTGTGTCAAAATGAGGAATATTTTGATGGTATTATGTGGTGTTTTTTTAATACATGTCTGCAAGTATCGTGCTGTTTTGAGGATTGTCCAAGTGCCACCTAAGTGTTGGCACGCCCAAAATGTCAGAAGTAGAAGTGACCTAGGCAACACTGCTTATTACTCCTTTAGTTGAACTTTTATGAAAAATATTGTCATTTTATGTTCACACGATCGAAAGAGATTGCCGACAAATGGAAAACCACACCATCAATATGAACCACCTATTAAAACTCCTATGAGTGCATGCTCATAGAAATCAGCAAAAATAATCTGAACCATCTGATGACATTGAAATTTTGAACACATTATGTTCAACCGTCCAATTTTAAGATCTTGATCTAATGGTTAGACTAGTCTATTCATTAATTTTTTTTCTTATATGTACAATCTAATTTTTTTTTATTAAAAAAATAAGGGTCCTGCTATGCGCACACCTATTTTTTCTTCACACAACACTACTTAAAACACTTCCTAAAAAGCCTTTGCATTTTGGGGATCTGTGTCATGTGAAAATGCCATCTTAATCGTTTGATTTAAAGGTCATGATCTAAAGATCTTTCATGCAAAAAATAGCATGAAACACTATCTTTATCATCCGATTGCATGCAGTCAATTGTTGAATCCGATGATGGTCTTTGACTGCATTAAATCATATGATAGAGATCATACTTCATGCCAATTTTTTGTGTTAAAGATCTTTAATACATGGCCTTCAAATCAGACGGCTTAGATGATGTTTTCGCATGGCACATGCCCCCAAAATGCAAAGTCTCTCTATTCGTGGTGTGCGCAAAGAAGAAATTGATGTGCGCTAGCAGTGCCCAAAAATAAATGTACGGTTCAGATTTGAATTTCGTTGGTAAATGATATGATACTCAATACTCGTTTGAAGCCCTTGTACCATACTCAATATTCATCTGATACACTTCAAGTGTATACAGTAGGCTCTCTCTCTCTCTCTCTCTCTCTCTCTCTCTCTCTCTCTCTCTCGCACACACATACACACTCTCTCTCGTTTTAATGGGGTGTGTGTGTTGTACATAGTACACCAACCCGCTACCTCTCTGTGCATGGTTCACCAATTTCTCTCCAAACCCAAATGAAACAAAATGCAATTTCATCGAACCTCCATTACACTGTTATTTGTTCTTTATTTACATCGGTGGATTATTATTATTATTATTATTGTGTTTTGTGATTTTTGTTTTTGAACCACCATTGCACTAATAGGGAAAGAAAGTTGAAGCGCATTCCTAAATAAGCATAATCAAACCAGAATATAGAAGCCAAAAATAAACGGATTGCCATGGATGGTGATTGTGTTATTGAGGAGGTTTGCTGCAAGTTGGGACCACATAGAGTTTGGGACACCCGTCTTCGCTGGAACCTTAGGAATGGTGAGTGCACTATGTTAGGTGAGCGGTTCGGGCTGCTTGAAGGAGATGAACCAAGTAGATATAGTTTGGCTAGAAGAATTTGGGTATATTGGATCAAGGAAACATTTTCCTTTGAGAATTGAGATCCTTCTACAACTTTTTATGCCATCAACCTTTTGATTACTTGTAATTGGACTTTTGTCTAGAAGTGTGTTGCCCCACATAGAGTCCAAGTTTTCTATTGGTTTGGTGTGTGGTACAAGATCCTAACTATTGACCATCTGCAGCACATGGGTCTTTGCATTGTGAATAGGTGTGTGATGTGTTGTAAGTATGAGGAGAGTGTATCTCCTCTATTGTGACCATGGCTTGAAATCTTGAATTTTTAAGTTGTCTCATCCAGCCTCAAGAGGGAGACGTCTCAGTGATACAGCGTCTAGGAAGCACTGATACGCCCAAAAGGGTGCCGTACCCATATCCTATACGTATCGGATACGGGTACTGGTGGGATACGCATGCATGCGTATCCCACGAGTTTCCCAAAAAAAAATAAAATCGGGTATGGTACTGCCGGGATACGGAGGTTAGTAACTTGATTTTTTTTTTTATCCCTATTTTTTAGGGTTGTCTTATTAGGGGCCGAAATCGGTGTATGGCTGCTTTTTTAGGGTTGCAAAAGGAGGGGAAAAAAAAAAAGAAGAAAATTAGAAGAAGAAGAGCAAAAGCTCTTGCTCGTTTTTAGGGTTGCAAAAGGGAGGGAAAAAAAATAAAATAAGAAGAAGAAGATTAGAACTGAAGAACAAGAAGAGGAAGTAGCAGAGGACGTACCTGCTGCGCTCGGCTCCCTGCGAAGGTCTTCTCAAATCAGGTATTTTCTTCTTCTTCTTCTTCTTCTCTGCGATTCTGGGCTTTGGCTTGGTTTTTTCGCTGCAATTCTTCACCGAAGGGTTTCAGGCGAATGGTTTCTCTGCTTTGTGTTTTCTTTGCAGCGGTAGCAAAGCCTTTAAATTTTAAAGGGTTTTATTTGCCTTTAAAGTTTTTGCCATTTAAACAATTATTTTAAAGGGTTTTATATACTATGTGTTTAAAGCTTTTAACTTTATTTTGTCTTATGTGATGGTAAAGCTTTTGCAGTTTTAAAGGGTTTCTCAGCTTTGCTTTGCAACGGTAAAGCTTTTGCCATTTAAACAATTATTTTATAATCTCTTTGTTTAAAGCTTTTGCAGTCGGTGCTTCCTAGGGCCCGACTGATGTGCCATCATATATATCTAAAACAATTGTTTAAATGATCTCCCACCATTGAAATAACACTTTTTATCTCACACCATTGAAGTAAGATTTATCATTGTGCCATGTGGCACACATCCATGATCAATCTAGATTGCCCAAGTGGCAATCCCTTGTTGGAACATGTCGCGGCCAAAGGATCATGTTTATAAGTGGATGTAAACCATCTGATTAGTGAACTTCAATATCAGCCATCAAAATTAAGAGCCGTTGACATTAAGTGCACAGATCGGATGGTTCGAATCTCCCAAAAGCGTGATTTTTTATTCCGTGTGGATTTGATTTTTTTTTAAAAATAACACTAAAATCACATGAGTGTGTGATGTGTGCCATACTGCCATATGATTTTAGGGCCACTTTTTCTTATGTGTGCCACATTAAATAAAAATGACCGTTTGATGGTACACCCATGTTCTCAAGATCCATTATGTGAAAGATTGGGGTGGAAAAACAATCTCTATAATCAAATTCATATCAGTCAATCATTCTTAAATGTAGGTGTCTTCCATAATCTGATATGTGCAAACAGAGGTACCATTATATAAATTTTGATTCCATATAGCACTCATCTCCAAAAGTGACCTAGATCATGGGAAAAAGAATGGTCCTTCACTTTTAGTGATGTGTGCCATGTGGAGTCAACATTTGACCGTCTGATAGGATCCTTGGTGTAGGATCATTGGTGCCAAATATTAGCACAATACATGATCTCTATCATTTAATTCTAGAGTCAAAGCTTCTCATCTCCAAAAGTGACCTAGATCATGGGAAAAGGATTGCTCCTTCACTTTTAGTGATGTGTGCCATGTGGAGTCAACTTTTGACTGTCTGATAGGATCCTTGGTGTAGGATCATTGGTGCCAAATATTAGCACAATACATGATCTCTATCATTTATTTCTAAAGTCAAAGCCTTTCATCCATTTTAATGGTAAATTTTATGGACTTTAATATCAACCATCCACTTATATTCATATTTATGAATATGATTTTCTTTTATGGACAGATTTTTTCAATTTCGCATCGCCAATAAGCACTTCCCGTAGTTTTGGAACCGGTGTGAGTGATGATACTCGTCCTCTATGGAGATACATTACGAAATTAAGGGCATCTGATGGTGGGGTGGTAACCAAAGATGGACTTGCAATTACTGTAATGAGACGTATACTGGGTCGTATTCTAGGGTAAAAACACATTTATTCAAAGTTAGGGGTGTGGGAGTTGTTGTTTGTGGTAAAGTTTTACTCAAACATATAAGGGAGATGAGGAATTTAGAGGATGAAGCGGAAAAAATGAAGAGACCGAAGCAAGTCCCTTTACCTGTTCGATCCATTGCAAGTAGTCACGGTAGATCGGCTCCGATTAGTGGTATTGGTGGTATTGTTGAACCTCTCATGCTTGGGGAAAAAAAGACAGGTTGGGGATTTTCCCTTGGAAAATACATGGAACAATGAGGAGCGCGAACAATTGAATGAGATTATTGCTAGGATGTTTTATTGTGGTGGTCTACCATTCCATTTTGTAAGAAACCCGCATTATATTTTGGCCTTCAAGTTTGCAACAAATAAAAATCTTGATGGTTATATTCCTCCTGGCTACAATTCTCTACGGATCACATTGCTGCAGAGAGAAGGCTCAGATAGAGAGGTTGCTGGAGCCAGTTAGAGGGACATGGAAAGAGAAAGGGGTTAGCATAGTATCTAATGGATGCACCGATGCACAGAAGAGGTCACTTATCAATTTCATGGCTGCATTAGATGGAGGGCCAGTTTTTTTGAAAGCAATTAATGGCACAAAAAAATACAAGGATAAACATTATATTGCTACAGTGCTTTTAGATGTTATTAAGGAGGTTGGACCTTATAACGTGGTCCAAATCATAACATATAATGCACTTGTGATGAAAGCAGCTGGGTCTCTTGTTGAGGCCGAATATCCTCATATTTTTTGGACTCTTTGTGTTGTCCACACCTTGAGCACAGAGAGGAATGAGATCGCGTACAATGAATGCAATTGGATCACTCAAATAGCCGATGACGCTTCATTCATACAGATTTTTATCATTAATCACTCAAGGAGGCTGACACTATTTAATGAATTTAGCCTTTTGAAGTTGTTAGTTGTTGTTGAGACAAGATTTGCTTCGGTCATAGTCATGCTGAAAAGACTGAAGCTTGTAAGAAGAGTCTTCAGTGCATGGTGATTAGTGAGGAATGGTCTTCATATAGAGAAGACGATCTAGGGAAAGCTGCAACTGTGAAAGAGCTAGTCTTAAGTGATACTTGGTGGGATAAGGTCAATTACATCATTTCCTTCACCAATCTTATATATGAAATGCTTAGGCGTGCTGACACGGATAAGCCTATTCTTCACATGGTATATGATATGTGGGATACGATGATTGAAAATGTGATGAAAACAATATTTATATTTGAAGGCGAGGAAGAAAGTCAAACATCGGTTTTCTATGACGTGGTTCATAGTATACTCGTCGATCGATGGACTAAGAGTTGGACTCCACTCCATTGCTTGGTCATGTCGTTGAATCCTAGGTAAGTTTTATTTACTCAATATGATGTACCAATTTTTTATTTCATAGTCTCTTTTAATGCTAATAATTTTCTTTGTGTTTTATAACCAGATACTGTAGTGTGAAATGGATCAACGAGGCTCCAAATCGTGTTTCTCTCCACATGGATGCAGAAATATGTTCAGAGAGGAACAAATGCCTGAAAAGATTTTTTCCCAATTCTCCAGAAAGAGCAAGGGTGAATGTCGAGTATGCTAAGTTTTTCGGGAGTCTAGATCAATTTGGCGAATTTGATTGTTTGGAAGACCGGTGGACATTAGAACCAAAAGTTTGGTGGTATACTCATGGAGCTTCGTTGCCATTACTCCAAGGCTTAGCCTTCAAGTTTCTTGGACAACCATGTTCATCATCGTGTTGTGAGAGGAACTGGAGCACATACTGACGCAGGACGGTACCCTAAACTACGTGAATGATATGATTGAATTTTGCCGAAATTAAATGGGAATTAAACTAAACAATGAAACTTGCAAAATATAACGAATACCTCAGGGTCTCGTAGTATTCCTTGGGAGAATCACGTATAATTCAGGCAGGGTTCAGTCCAGGCGCTAGATCCGTTAGGTTGCAGCGCAGATCGATCCTAGAGATAGAACTCTAGGTTTCTTTCCAGATTAGGGTGCTCACGATTCAATGATGGGATCACTGATTTTCTCTGAATATCAGGTGCGGAAGGTTTAATAACTCTACTGGGCTCTACGGTTGTTGAATCGGATCGATTTAAGGATTTAGAGAAGTTTAGGGTTTAGGATTTCACAAGAAGATGGTCGATTTAGGGTTGTAGAATCACGCAAACAAAAATAAAAGAGGTAGATAGAATTATAGGCTTCACACCCTTGGCTTCGCACCAAACCCTTCTCGGGAAGAAGATTCACTCTTCGTAGAGGCTCATCTCAAGCACACATAAGCAAAAGCTCTTTTCATTCATAATCAATCTCCTTAATAGAGTGTTTACAAGGCCTTTATATAGGCTAAGAAAACCCTAAACGAAATAAAACTCGCACTAAAAGAGTTCTAAAATAATAAAAGACTAAAAAAAAACAAATAAAAGAAAATTTTCGTCACTGGGCCCGCTCGAGCGAGGATTATAACCGCTCGAGCGAGGGTTTGCTGCGGCATTCTCCTTGCGGTTTCCAGAATATCTTCTCTTGCCTAGTTTTAATTTCCATTCCTCTTTTTCCGACGTCGGTACACGCGAAAAGGTCCATATCCGATGTCTTACGATGTCGGCGTCCCCGTCACATACTCCTTCATTTATTCATTAAAGAGAAACAAAATTTTGCCAAAACGTGCTGAAGATTTAGTTTATATTCATACTAATCTTTGACTTCTATCAAGAAAGAATGAGGAGTACGCCAATGAAGCAAACAAGATGTGGGATATTGCAGGAGACATTTGGGATGAGCCATTTGGAGGTGTTGGGGTACGTGAGATTGCAAGTCTCTCGTTGGATGAACCGGATTTGGAGTCTATTACGTTCGTTGACGTGGATGCTGCTGAGATGGATATTGACATTGTTTGATGTTGTTTCTAAATAGTTTCTATTTTTTTTTTTTTTACATTTAGTTCATGACAAGTTAAGGTTGAAGTGTTGTTGGGATTTTGCATAGTAACACCCATGTCTTACATTTTAATTTGAACTTTCAACTCTAAATATATCTTTTGGAATGAATTTGTCTCTTGAATTATTATTTTTTGTGTTGTTTTATGTTTAATTATTTATTAACTATTTTTTATATTTAAATATAACCTAAAATATTTATAAATATATATAAAATAATTTTTTAATATAAATATCCCCACCGTACCCGTACCCTGATTTTTTGAAAATTGTCATATCACCGTACCCATATCGTATCGTACCCGTATGCCATACCCGCACCAGTGCTTCCTAGTACAGCATGAAACGAAAATAGCCTTTTAAATGATCTTGCACCATTAAAATAGGTGAATGATCTTACACCATAAAGACTGCTTCACTGTTATGCCATGTGGAAAATGTCTATGATCAATCTAAACAGTCCAAGTGGCTGTCCTTGATTGGAACACATCTCAGAAAAAAAATCAGACTTATAAGTCAATGCATACCATCTGCTCAATGATCTTCAACACTAGCCATTAAAAAATAAGAATAATAGCGGATAATAGAGTGCACAGATTTGGACACACCATGACAGCTGTTCATGAGATCGTCACATACACTGGATAGGGTGAGAAAAATTAGTGCCACAGGTACAAAAATGATGAGTGACACACTTTCAATGGTGTGTTAGCTTAGCATTCTATATAAACCAACCTTTAAAAAGTACAGTTTATGTACAACTTCTCAAGAGTGAAACGCAGATGAGTCTTGTCTTTCTAAGCTCCAAGACGTGAGACGTATCCCCTGAGATGTCTCGTCTCGGAGAAATGTAAAACCATGATTTTGAGAGGTTTCTAAAATATGGGGTGCTGTTTTGGGCAGTTTGGTTTGAAGTAGTGAATGCCGGGTTAACGTGCATATATATTTGCTGCATGGGAAGATGGCACTTTTTGGGGAAGGGTGGTGAGTTGACTTTCTGAAAACTGTTCCTACTTGCAATTTTATGGGCCATTTGGAATGAACATAATGAAAAGATCTTTCAAATACGCAAAAAATGCCTTTAATGACTGTTGTGAAAGGAATTAGGGACTGTCTTCTTGGGTGGGCTAGGTCTACAAAATGGTCCAAGAAAGCAATGATAGGATCCGTGCACAATAGCCACTTAAGAGGGTGCTAGTTTTGACACAAAACTAGCAAAACCTGGAGGAAGGCTGAAATTAGTCTTCCAAGGTGGTTGAATTAAGGAGTATCCCACCATAATTCCTCTGGCAGTGAATCCGTAGGAACACTAATATTAAGAGCATCTCCAATGGGCTTAGATATATTTTTCTGCTCCTTAGCCATATTTGGCTAAGGAATAGCTATGGCTAGCCCATAAAGTGGACCATTTTTAGGAACCCCATATGCTTTCATTAATATTTTAATCAAATATGTGGTAAAGTGATATTATATATAAATGTAATACATTAATATAATTAATAAATAATTATAATAACTTAATATTGTAAATATAGATAAATAATATTACTTAATAATTAAATTAAATAATTAATATAATAAACTAATATATTAATATTATATATGTATCAATGTCACAAAGGAATGTAAAAAGCTTATTTAAAACATTGGATACATCCCGTAGGTAAACTAAACTAATTCAAACCACGAGCAACTCGTTTCGCAATGATTTCCATCTTTAGACTTTGATAAAATTGTGCTTGCAATGGGTCCATGCCAGTGGTATCAATCGTCATTATCCTCTCTTCATCTTTTTTTTCTTCCAATTGTTGTTGTTGAGCTAGTAAATTTAACTTTCCTTTCTCGATCTCAATAAATTCTTTTGGTTGAGTACATGCTTTTTCATATCTTTCATTTCTACCACGCTCAAATTGTTTTTTCTCTTCTTTAGTGCCCTCGACATTGTCTTCTCCTAAATTTATCGAATCTGGCGTATTAGGTGTAGCGGGACTAGCATTTGATGAATTTCTGGATTTTTTCTTTGAATGGTCGATTGACCATTTTAGGTGGAACCGCAATTCATTCCAACAATGCATAAATTGAATTACCGATTCGTCAATCTTTCCTATAGTAAATTTGCTTGGGGAATCTGTTAAGATTGAATAACAATTAAGATATTGCATCTTAAAAAAAATATATATAACAAAATAAATTTGAATATTCATACTACTTTGTTATTCCCGTACAGTTCACTTTGTTGCCTTGCACTAATTTGGGCATAACACCCACATAAGTTGTTGACTTCAAGTTGTATAGTTGACCAATGATGCATGAGAGAACTATGAGTGCGAGCAAATTTAAAATTTTGATTTTCATGAAAAGAAAAGAAGAGAATCCAATGAAATGAAAAGAGAATCCAAGAAAATTAATTAATATATATTATATTAAATATTATAATATATATATATATATATATATATATATATATTTTTTTTTTTTATATAGATTAATGGGACTAGTAAAAGAATAATAATAATTTTTTTTTGGCTAGCCAAAATTGCTAGTGTGATAGCTAGCCCTTTGGAGTGGAGTGAGAATTTGGAGGGGGCTAGCCAAATATGGCTAAGGAGCCCATTTTGGCTAGCCCCATTGGAGATGTTCTAACTCCAGCTAGTAGGGCCTCAACAAGCTCCAAACAAAATATTTTCTACTTCCTAATTTTAATAAAGAAATATCTTAATTTTAATAACGTTTTTAAAAATAATAAAATAAAGTCCTAATGAATAAGAAAACTAACGTGTTGTTAGTAAAAAGAAACCAATCCTTTTGGCAAAGCTAAATTAATAAAACAAACTAGTCCTAATTCAACTTGAAATCTTGAAAATTCGTCACTTTGCAGTAATTTCTTTAATACTCATCAAAATTGTGCGAGTCTTGGCTCGTTGAAATGCTACTTCGATAAACTTTCAAATAAGACCAATTTTGCATCAAATTGACGTCGTTTGACAATTGAAAATAAACCATACATAAAAGTAATAGGATTGGAAGTTTACTCTGTGACTGTCAGGTTAGAGACTTTTCATTAATAAAGTTTGGATTTCTCTTTTCTTTAGTTTTTTCTAATTATATTTATATATATATATATATATATATATATATATATATATATATATATTAATTTTCTTATTTTCCTAGTCTTCTTTCTTAAACTTCGTAGTAGATAAAAATTCTAAACTGCATCAGCCCGGTGATGGGATTACCAACAATTGGGAAATGTTCACTGAGTAAATGGTTTAGGTGTTGGGGGCCTTGGGGCTGCTCTGGCCTTTTTTCTTTTGGGGATCAATCATTTTTTGGTTGGTCCTGCTTTCTTTGCTGTCTATGAATGTGTTAACTGTTCCAAATCTGTTGGTCCTTGTTGGTGTTCCGGCTAAGCACCTCACTTAGATTCTTGTATTTTCTTTTTCATTAATGAATTACAATTACCGCTAAAACAAACAGAGAACACAACTGAGAGATCAAAGAGTGATAGATAGAGAAATCAATGAGAGAAACAGCAGGTTATTAAAGCCAAGATGTCATTAGGAAGAATGGAGAAGGCTTCAATGTCTAATAGCGAGAAGTGAATGTTGTACAACAGTACAATTGTATGCTTAGACTCACATTGGCATGGATAGATTGAGCTCTAATGTGTCAAACACAACTTAATCAGATACAATAGACAAATACATAAATAGTTGAACGAAAAAAATTCAATGTCTAATTGTGAGAAGAGAGTGTGTTAAGAATGGCATGCTTATAATTAGTGGCATTTTGGTCATCAGTGTAAAATTCAGACGAAGCAACTAAATGCTCTCTCTCATTATAATAGTAAAGATTAAAGACAACTAAACCTGGAGGTAAATGGGGGTGTTTTCATACACCCCCCATTGCTCTTCTTGTAATTAGTAAATGCAAGTAAGGACATGGAATGTCCCTGCTTTATTTGGTGATTGCAACAGTTCCAGACAGGTGTTCTTACCATACAACCCATTTCATTTGAAGCTTTTATTTTTTATTTATTGAAATCTATATGGACATTTCACTTTCACTTTTTTGTGGACGAGTGCTAATGTGACAGTACAGGCTGTGACATTAGCATTTCCATACGTAGTAACAAAATTCGGATTCAGCAAGGGGTTAATCCTGATTAGTTAGGATGAATCCGTGAATTGATTCTGAAAAATTCTGTATATATTTTTATAATATTAACAATTAGTAGGCTGTGATATATATGTATTTACAATATATGTGCTCTCTATCTTTGTTTTCAAAAGGCACTTCAAAATATTTGAACGCAGACAACTCAGTTAATATTATTTAATACGCTTCATTTTCTTAGAACCTTTCAATGCTGACAATCTGTCTCTTCAAGTATTTAAAGATAGTGAAACGAGTACTTATTTTAATATAAAAAAGAAACACTCAAGAACCCGCTACTTTTTTAAAGGCCTGAGAGTCACTGAATGACAAATTATTCGTGGATTCACTTCTTATTCGTAGATTTGCCGAATATACCGTTTATTCAGTGAATCACACGGCAAGGGGCTAATTTGGCGAATTTTACCAAATAAACTGTACAATTCGCCAAATTTTGTGATAGTGTTTCCATATAATAATTGCTTAATGTTCTTTTTATGCAAGTTTTACTTGATGTGAAAGCCATATTGGGGATTGGACCTTTTCCTAGTGGTGAGGCCCTCAAGTGTGTTGCATTGAGGTCAGGGTTTCAAGTCCCCACGCTTACCAATAGAAAATGTTAAAGCCACACTATTAGTGGAGAATCAGTACCTTTCAACCACAAATCCAATATAAACCTGCCTAGCCATAGAGTTATGCATTGAATATATACTGGCCAAGATATTAAATGCTTTCACCAATACACTTGCTTATAAGAGCTCAATTTGTTTGTTAATGCAATTATGTAACTTAATTTATGTAGATATGCTTAACATAAGTTTTTGTACGCAATTAACAGGCTACGCTTATGAAGAGCTATCAGAAGTGTCACCGGATCACCATTTTCTTGCTTACACGATGTATGACAAGGATAAGGACTTCTTTACACTATGTGTACGGGATTTAACTACAGGTTCTCTTTGTAACAAACCTCAAGCTGACCAAGTCTCAAATTTGGCATGGGCAATGGGTGGGCGTGCATTGCTCTACACCGTAACAAACAAAGATAAGAGACCATATCGGTTGGTAGATGTGCAATTGGCCTTTTTAAGAAAATTTCTTTTTAAATTTTCGAATCGAATTTAATATTTGTATCACATCAGGATCTTCTGTAGCATACTAGGATCTGGTAAAGATGACGTTTTGATCCTGGAGGAATCAGATGAGAACATTTATGTTAATATTAAAAGCAGCAAGGATTTCCGATTTGTGACCGTAAATACCTTTTCAAGTTCGTTTTCAAAGGTATCTCTTAGATTGAACATGTTCAGGTTTTATGATTGCATATTTCCAGTCCCAACTAAAGCTTGTTTATATGTAGGTGTACTTGATAAATGCAGCTGATCCCTTGTCTGACATGACATTAGTATGGGAATGCGATTCACCGGCTCACTGCATAATCGAGCACCACCAAGGGTATCTTTATCTATTCACAGATGCTACGAGAGGGGGCCAACTTGTTGATTCCCATTATTTGCTTCGCTCTCCTGTTGAAGCTTCTAATCCGAGAACTTGGGAGGTTTGCTAGTTAAATGTCTTCATTTAAACCTCAGTGAGCAAATTTTCATCTCCTTAAGTTTACATGGTAATTGTAAAGCCATTGATACACATAAAAGTTTGGTTTATATGGTTGAAAAGCAATGAGAGGAAATAGGATAAAATGAGTTTCAAATTAACAAAGCCTCTCGTCATATATGCAGAAGACTCCTAAATATTCAAATTGCAAACACATAACAAAAATTTCCTCCATATAGATGTTTTAACTAAAAGAGAACATGCTCTACATGTCAATTATCTTGTCATGACTGCAATCTTGTAGAAGACAACAAAGTTACCTTTTTCATGGCAAAGGAGGCGGAAAGTTATGGGAATTGTGAAAACATCACATAAAGATCCCAGCCTTCACAAGTGGTTTCGGTACAGGTTTGCATTTGAAGGCAAGAACTTCCCACCCATATTTCCACACCATTAGAATTGGACGGTTAAGATACTCCCATCAGTGCCATCAACATCAAAGTAGAGTTGTCATAATTGCCTGAGTTTTTTTTATCTTAGTCGATGCATAAACTTGAGAGACACACCTTCAAAACATGGTATTAACTAGTTCACCGTAAGCATGAAATCTGTGGTGGTCAGCCAATTAGTTGCTGGTCACCTCAGATTAATGACCATCGATTTGGTTTCAGTTCACTAACTAGTTCACCGTAAGCATGGAATCTCTGGAGGCCAACCATGTCGTTGCTGATTACCCCTGATTTTGCCTGATTGGGGATACCATGTTCAGACAGGATCACCCTTTAGAAGACCATCTGCAGAGAAATATGATATTCTAATTCTGAATTTACTGCCAAAAATATTCACTTGTTGTGCAAATAGATTTTGTAACCCATAGCAGCAGATCAAATATCCAGCAAAATCTAGTTAACAGGAAAATATCCACCAGGATTGCAACGAACGTAAAATGCTATTCCATGTGTCTACTCCCCTTACCCCATTCTGCTAAGCTAGTTCTTGTGGTTCATATCGAGTATTGACAGCTTATTTGGTTGTTCATCTTCTCTTTTACTTGATTGATACACTTTTAATTGAGGACATAAATCCTAGTGATTTATTCACGAGCCCTTTAGATTGTATCGTTTGATTTCCTTTCACATCAAAATGCTTCTACAAAGTGTTATTAACTAATTATAATTATAAATTGGCTCTGATAAGAAGATAAACAAATTATAAATTGGTTCACCATCATCATCCCCTTATCCATCTGTTGGGTATAATTGTAACTTAATTATCATCAGCAAGTACCCTGCTGCTATTCTTCTTTTATGATTCTACTCCCATCTTCTGTATTTTAGTGCTGCTCAACCAGTAGCAAACAACATCCAACAAGTTTTATGATTCTACTCCATCTATCTTTTTCTTTTATGATTTTACTCTTTCCAAGGGTTGTTTATGGTAGCAAACATATTGTGTTGTTTAATTGCCTATTTTCATTAAATAGGCTTTTACAAGGTGTAATTAACTAGTTATAATTGATGGGATAAGGCTATGATAATGATTAATTAACTAGTTATAATTAGAACTTGATAACCACCAACATTTACCCTGCTATTTCTCGTGTAAACTGCAGCTCTCTCTGGAATAATCAACAAAAATAAAGCAAAAAACAAACCAACCCAAAAATAAGCTGGAAAGCAAAGAAAGGCACTATCCTGCATTTCTTTAACTAAAATTCAGCAACATAAAGAAAAAGACTGTTTAATAGCCTCTTATAAGGCTCTTGGTTCCCGCTATTGTAAATAAGAATCCTATTCTAATTAAATTACATAACAAAAAAGACTGTTTGACAGCCTCCTATAAGGCTCTTGGTTACCCCTGTTGTAAATAGTGATCCTATTCTAATTATATTACATGATAAGAAAAGACTGTTCAATAGCCAAAAAAAAGGATCTTGGTTATCCTTATGTAAATTGGAATGCTTTTTTTGAAAGGCAAACAGTATTTAATTAGCTAATCTGTCTCTATATATATGTGTGTATATATAAAGCAATATTAATAATATAAAATATCAAGTTCCTATTAAACAGGTGAGAAACAAAATGAAAGAACAAGGCCGAAATCTTAAACAGAATTCTTGCGAATGCTATTTCATTTGAAGTTAGCAGACAAGTAATTACTTATGTCGTAATGTTACTGTTATGTCATTTGGTAAAAGTAATCACATGTCTTATTTTAGGCACTAATGGTAATGGGTCTTTTAAAATAGTTCCTGTAAACCTATTTAAGGATATCTAGTCTATTACTAGGCATTGCAGGGTATTTTTTGAATTCATGTCCCAGTAATCCCTCTCTCTATTGTCTCTTCTTCTTCTTTTTATCCCATTTCTTGACCATTAAATTTTTAAGGATGCGGATGTGTTTCTTCCTTTTCAGCTTTTCAACCATTTTTCATGCCACTATTGTCTCTTGACTACCACAGTTAATGATGATAGTTCATTGTTGGCCACCTGATGTGTACTTGGTGCAAAATATGTTCCATCTCAACCATTCACCTTATTCAATTTTTTGTGATCAATGCTGTTTGAATGAGTAAGATCTCACCGTCCATACTACCCTCCACTTCCACCTCATTTTTCGCTTCCTCATCTTCCCCATCATGTCATTTCTTCCTCTTTTGCCATATCGCCATGTTTTTCCCCTCGTGCTAGATTGATTCGCACCCACCACATTTTTTTTGCCTAGGGCATTTGAAGGAAAGATGTTCCACTTCATAACACCTACAACCCTTGATCTCCCCTTAGTTTGCTTGTGTGGGTGCAGGCAGGTGTGTGCATGCAAGCGGGTGAGCAATGCTTACACAATAGAGCTGGTAGTAGGTGACAACCCTGTCTCCAACGTTGGTGATCACATCGTCAAATTCTGTGCATGTCGGACCATTGGTGTCATATGGTGCATGGGGCCATCATCTATATCAGACTGGAAAACTATCTCTACCACGTGATTAAGAAGCTGAAAGTGTTAAAATGATTGGCTAAAACCAATTTGGACAATTATATGGTAGCCATTCATTTTTTTTGGGTGCTTTTAAGCTCTTAATCTCCTGGTAGAGGGATTTTCAATACAATGTTGGGTTTGAATCCAATCCACATGATGGACCATGTGCTACATGTTATCACGTAGCACCAAAATGTTGCGATGTGTTCAAAATTGACTAGCCCAATCGCCAACATTGGTGAGCAGGCTTGATGAGAATCGAAGTTCTCAATACCAATGTTTTTAAAGGCGAAAGGTGAAGGCATAGCGCTCAGCCCTCCAGTGAGGCGAGGCGTGAGGCATAAGCTTCGCAAATTTTAAAATTTTTTATTTAAAAAATATAATAAATTTAAAAGATATAAAGAAAATTCATAAATAATGATAAATAAATTAGAAAACATGTAAGAAAAAATAATGAACAATTTTCTAATCATAAGCCAATCAACATTCAAAGCACAAATACAATGAGAAGTATAAGTGCACAATTATTTACCCTTGATAAAACAAGAGTTCAAAATCAAAACATATGCAAGATTGCAAATGTTTGTTCTTTATAAGTCTCAAGACATGACTCACAACTCACAACTCAAAAAATAATATTACAATAGAAGTTGAAGTTAAACCGGTCATTGATAGGTTC
Source organism: Chloranthus sessilifolius (assembly GCA_021018995.1). Taxonomy (NCBI): domain Eukaryota; kingdom Viridiplantae; phylum Streptophyta; class Magnoliopsida; order Chloranthales; family Chloranthaceae; genus Chloranthus; species Chloranthus sessilifolius. The sequence goes on from CM037584.1 coordinate 5,568,366, forward strand.
CTTTCTGATTAGCAAGTAATAATTTTAAGTTATTAATTATTAAAAGAGGTAACCCTACTCTATTTCATCCCTTAATAATCCTTTAAAAGGGTAAACTTGTAAAAAAAGGTAAACTTGTACGAAATGTGAGGTTCAAGTAGTGAAAATATAATTGCGCCTCACATATGCCTCATTACACCTCACTGCGTCTCATTACTCCTCACCAAGGTATCAAAAGCGGTATCAGTCTCGGGTAACGGTTTGCCTGAGGCCGATATGTATCGGTTTCGCCAAAAACCAATATGTATTGGTATCGGCCGATTTTTTATACCTTGTGCCTCACTACACCTCAGGAGCATTACACCTCAATGGTACGCCTCAAGGCGAAATGCTTACGCTACGCCTTAAACGCTATTTAAAACACTGCTCAATACTATAACATCAGGTTTGTGGATGAAAACCCACGTAAAACTCAGATTTAATGTGCTAAAACACCACTAGAATTCCTGGTCTTGTAGTATTGATAATGCAGTTTTTTGTGTTAAACTAGCAATAATCACCCTTGAAAAACAATAAAATCTGCCCCGATATGTATCTGATTATCAGTTCAGATCGGTACTAAATTAATAAAAGTTAGAATCCAGCAGCAAAAACACAATAATCCACTGCTGAAAAGGGTCTCAAGACCATCAGATCAACTCCCTTTTCAATCTAAAAGGGGTGACAAGTCTCAGCAATACTAGAGGATCATAATCCTGAAAATCTGTGACTCAAAAGCCACACAGCCAGGGTAGAGTTAAGACTCAACTTCCACAAAATTTCTCAAAAGACTCTTAAAATTATTTCATGACAATCTGTTTTTTTTGGTTTTGTTTCTCGGTAATGACATATATCTGAAAAAGAAAATAAACTTTCCTAGTTTAACTCTAATTGAGTGTCCTATTTAACTGGGACTCCAAGTAAGACAATAAAAGAAAATTTTCTAAACTTTAAACTCCTATTTTCTACCAGCATAAACTCATGAGAGAAATAGAAAAGAAATAGTCATTGTGGAAATTCCGTTCTCTCTGCAATTAGTTTCTTCTCTAGAAGAAAAAGATATAGCAAAATCTCATAATTTAGTGGAATGTGGTTTGATCTGTGCCAAAGAGTAAGGTGGCTAAAGGTTTCTCACAGCAACCAGGTATAGATTTTCAAAAAACTTTTGCTTCACTTGCTAAACAAAATACTAGCAGAACTCTTCTAGCTAGTTCCCGATAATGAAATTTTATCGACCAGCTCAACTGCTTTTTGTTGCTCTCCATGGCACTTTCGGACTAATAGGTTTCATGTTATGTCAATTCGAACTTGCTCGATTTGTTCAATTGTGACCTTATAATGCCATCACATTCTCTGCTCCAATTGCTGTTTTTGTTTCTAAAAAATATTTCACGTTCGGGACTCTCTAGACTGGGATTCTCAAGAATCTCAGTCACGTGATTACTTAAGCGATCACGTGGCGTCGTGGCCTAATTAGATGAGATCATCAATCTCTATCAACTGGGTTCATGTGGTCACTTTAAGTGGGCACCTGGCCTCTGCTTTGTCCTACTTCATGGCCCATTGGGTCGTTATTTAGACCCACCCCCCTTTCACCTTAATTTCTGGTCCTCTTAAACTTGTATTTCTGAAGCCAATCCAACCTCCTTTTGCCTTGATTGTGATGTCAAAAACATCCTGAAACCTGCCCCTTTCCTCTGCAGCATTCTCCTCGGGTTGAAGAAGACTCGACTCCGGAGAATTGTCCTTTGCGACTTCGCGTACATCTTAAATCCATATTTACGCCATTTTTTCCAATTCTTCTTGGCCACATCATCCACTTCAATCATCATTGTTCGTCTCCATTCCTTTTTTAAGCTTTTCTATTTAATTTCTCCTTGTCTTTGTTTGGTCTTTGCTCAAACCCCTCATACTCCCATGGTGGAAAAAATTCTAAATTCGGTAGAATTATCTTCTCTATCTGTGCATATCGCCTATGTGGCTTTGATTTGCTCCGTCTATCTCATATACACTGTCATCCAACTGTTAATGATTGACTATTGATTGATCCAACAAAAAATTTGGGATCAAAATCTCCATCAGACATTTGGATTTGGTCGGGATGGGAGTCTATCACTCTTTCAACATCATGATCATCGTCGGACCATTGATCTTCATTTCATTGAAGATCGGAAGCCTTCTTACCATTAGAAATTTCTTTGGTCGCTTGATCAACGATTAGAACTTGATCTGGGACATCTACTGTATGAGAATCTTGATTCGGCCGTTGATCTCCTTCAATAACGTGTTTCAGACTCCTTTTTCGATTAAATTAAATATTCGTCTTCAAACTCTGCGAGTGAATGGCGGCTTGAGAGGCATGCACGTCACTTTCACATGCGTCCTTTTCGTGGGTTGAGGTTTGATTACTTCAATCAATGTTTTCGGAACCCTTTATTGGTACCGATGGTTGATGATCTACAACCTCTCATCACCGTCATCCCTATCCAATCTATCCACTAATCCACGATCCTTGGTTCATCCTTACGGGCATGCAGGTCTCATCTTCTACAAATTCCTTGAAAGTTTTTTTCTAATCGATTGAATTCCAAGGCACCCATCTACCCTTTCCCCATGGAAAGAACTTGCTCTGATACCATTTGACGAGAATCAAAGTTTTCCAATACTATAAGATCAGGTTTGTGGGTAAAAACCCAAGTAGAACTCAAATTTAGTGTGTTAAAATACCACTAAAATCACTGATCTTATAGTATTAATAACACAATTTTCTATACTAAACTTGAATAATCACCCTAGTAAAACAATAAAATCTGCCCCAATAATGTGTGATTATGTAGTTCAGATCGGTACGAAATTTCTTTACTAACCATAAAGGGAAACTGCCCTCTTGATGCATACTAAATAAATATCATAAACAACCACACACGTGATAAACAGCACAGAGACACCAGGTCTGAAAATCAACACAAGAAGTAATAGGACAGCAGTATTGTATTTCAACTGGAGATCAGCAGGAGCAGTAAATCGGTCAGAATCCAGCAGCAATAACACAATCAGCCACTGCAGAGCAGGATCTCAAGACATTAGATCATCCTGCTTTTCAATCTAAAATGACTGAAAATTTTCAGCAATATTAGAGGATATATATGTGTGTGTGTGTGTCTGAAGAAAGAAAACAGATAACCCTTTCCTAAGCATCAGAAAACCATTTGAGGAATTGCTGTGCATTGCTAAGCATCATCAATGATGGGGAAGCTCCATATCTATAATCATTAATCATTAGTTTTGTTCACCAATGTGACTGTCCAATTGATGGACGACCTCTTCAATATGCAATAGCCCACCAATAAACCAATCAGATGATCCTATAATCTGGTAAAAAAAAATTTTGGTGTGTCATCACTGGGAAATTAACTGTTATTGTAAAGTGTGGAATGGCGAGATTATTAGGATGAACCAGTCATGATATTTGGGCCGTGGACTATTCAAGATTTATATTGATAGTTGAGTCAATGTGGGTGCATCCTTGTGGAACAAGTGTTTGTAGAGTACTCAGGAAGTCACAAGGTGGTACAGTGCTACTTAATAAAGCACATTTACTTATTTCAAGGAGGAAGTATGATACGATCCCATCGTATCATGGATTTTGATATTCTTAAAAAAAAAGAAGTGATGAGATGAAGGCCAATTCGAGGTAGCCGGTCCTCCTTGGTACCCGATTTGAGATGGGTTTTCTCCTAAAAGACAATTTTCATTTCCTTCTTATTTCCTTCTCGTACAATAGTCCCTTTTATATCTCTCTAATGAGATCCGAACTAAATAAAAGAATAAGATAAGCATGAAGTCCTACCTAATCTAGAGAAATACATGTGTCTCTTTTATTGTATATACCTCTACCGCCCAAAACTACTTCTAAGATGGATAATGTTTAAACAAGAAAGCAATTAGAATAGAATGTGAAGCACCCACACAAAAATGAGTTCATATCAAAGAATCTCTTTAGTAGTCACCTATAGTGTTGAATTCGAAAATCAACCTAAGTGATCTATAAAGTTTCACAAGCCCCGGCTCCAATGCTTTGATCAAAGCTTTGTTTAAGAGTTGTTGGTAGGCTAGTACTGGCAGCAGATTAAGCAGTCCACCAGGAATTTCCAATTTTCTTTTAAGTGAAATTTGGAAATTCTTTTCCAAATTAATCATCTATACTGGAATCCTGTTCTTGTTTTCCCTGTTTAATGTATAATATTGTGATTGACATGTTTGGTGAGCAACATTGGTTTCACTTCTTGATTTTCCAGTTCATTTCAACAGTCTTGTACTTTTGAATCATTATCGGTATGCATCAGAATTATTTGAGCATATTGTTGAAAATCTGTTTTGGTCATGGTGGGCAACTTGTGAAACAGTTTGGACACTTGATAACTCTTCCTTGTTCAGTGATTCTTGATAACTCTTTCTAGTTTAATGTTGGATGCCATAGGTCCCGTTCGGGTTATTCTGAGCTTTTCCCAGAAAAGCTCAGAATCCTATTAGCCCAAATCTTGCTGATTTTGAGCTTACTCAGATTCCCAGCTTTTCTGATGTGTGTTCTTGAGTTTGGCCAAATTCCTGGTTTTTCTGAGCTTTTCCCAGAAAAACTCAGAGTCTTGTGTTCTCGAGTTTTCACATTCCTGATTCAGAGGGGTATTTTGCCTTTACGTTTCTGAGCTGATAATCTGATCATTTCTGAGTGTTTTGCTAGGAAATTACTCTGTCGCTTTCACTCGGAAAGCTTAGAAAACATGGGTTTCAAGAAAAATTCTCAAAGCAATAAAAGCTTGGAAAGTGCTCAGAAACACCACTTTTTGAGTCAACATCTCAGATTCCGAGCCTTTCTACACTCTCCAACGAGTCCTTAGACGTTTCTCAATTTATTGTTTTATTTAGTACTCTTGATGGTCTATTTATATTACCTAGAGCTGGGAAATTACTTTGTCGCTTTCACTCGGAAAGCTTAGAAAACACAGGTTTCGAGAAAATTTCTCAAACACAAGAAAGGCTCGGAAAGTGCTCAGGAAAACCACTTTCTGAGTCAACAACTCAGATTCCGAGCCTTTCTACACTCTCGAACGAGCCCTTAGGCTTTTCTCAATTGATTGTTTTATTAAGTACTCTTGATGGTCTATTTATATTACCTAGAGGGAACATATATAAGTAGCTGTGGCTGATAAAAAAATATGAGTTGGTGTGGGCGTAGTTATATGGTCACCATGAGAACTTTGTTCCATGGTTTGGGAGGCCGATGCTGCTCGAGTTCTTTTTATGTTTGTCATCTTTCGGGAAGTTCCTGGCTTGTCTCTTTATTTTAACATTTGAATATTTTAGTACCCTTTTCTGCCTCTATAGATTTTGGCTCATATAGTATCTTAGCGAGATCCACATAGATGGGACAAGGCGATGGTGATGATGATGATGGCTCATATAGCATCCTATTTGTTGCCAACTAAAAAAGTAACCGGTTTTGTAATGGCTCAAACAATCATACATGGCCATATAGTATTGACTAATTATCAAAGCTATATAAGATATTAGTTGAAACCTTTTTTCTGCAACTTGATAGCTTGAATATTTAATTTAATTGTAATCCTCCTAAAAATCATCATTCTAGTCAAACTGAGGCCTCCAAAGAGCTTTTTGTTTAGTTTCTGCTAAGATTTCATTTCATTGTTTTAACTGATCTCTAAAGTAAAATGTTAATCTCCTGCTAGTGATTCTGGATTTTTTTTTGCTTTTGTAGGACGTATTTCTTGATGAACCTGATCTTTCCATTGAGGATGTTGATTTCTGTCACACGCACTTGGTGCTTATTTTGAGGGAGGGACGAAAATTTAAAATTTGCTCAATTGCTTTACCTTTGGACAAGAATGGGAAAGTAAGTAAACAAATTTATATGCTTGAGTTTTTAATTTACAAGTCTAGACAACTTAGAAGGCTTGATTCAATTACGGGATGCAGTTTATTTTGGTTGGTGTTCTTAATTACTGATTTCCTTCCACTTAAAAAAGGTGCATTTTTCTATTATCAGATTTGAAAAAACTTCTAATATTAAGTGTGACATTTTGTAGCGACATTGGTAGTTTATAAGGATCGTACATATAATATCTATGTATTCATATTTATTATATGAGATGGTGATGCAAGAAATAAACAGGGGATGTTGAAATTTGTAGGGTGGTTTGATTTTTTAAAACCTCTAAATCAAATTGAAAACTACTCTTTTGAATTTGAGTTCGACTTGCCTGCTTTCTCAAATTGCAAAATCTAGGGGATTCATGCTGAATTTTTGAAAGAGGGTTAGAATGACTAATTTATTTGAAAATATATCAAATTGAAGAAAAAAGTGCAATGTTTAGTGCATGTGCATAGAAGGATAACCAGTGGATGAATAGAACCCAAGCAAGCTTCATGACTATGAAGATGATGGGTGCGAATCAAGGGGGGGTGAAGTATGGAAATACCCAATGGCTCCAGGGGTGGTATGTTTTGAGGATGCCGCCCTAGACAATTGCTTTGAGCACAATTTCTTTGTTATTAGCATCTCATTATGTTATATACCTAATAAGTGTATGTGTGGGGAAAAAGCTAATACTGTTGAATATCTTCTTTTGCCTTGCAAAATGGGGAGTGTCGTATGGACTCAAATGTTGGACAGTTATGGTATGAGTTGGGCCATGTTGAGTTCTTTTAAGCTTCTATTCAATATGCGAAGCTTAGAGTCTTTTTGATACTACTCAAAACTGTTGCGTATGATCAATGTCAATTGTCATCTAATGGAACGAGGTAGGAATTGTCTTTGTAACTTCAGAGCAAAGGGAGACTGGGCCTGTAGTCCATTGCAAGGTTGACAATATCGCAACCTCTAAGGTCGTAAGTTGCATGTTTGTCAATATCTTACCATACACGATACAATATGCGATATGATAGACGATATTATAGAAGACAATACGTATCTATGATGTGTATCTTTTTTTAACCGTATCTTATGATACACGGTACAATACGATACGATGCCTTACGATGCGCATATATCGAACGAAACTTTGAAGACATACCAAACGTGTTATATGTAGCCCCTAAATATTGATCCAAGGCGATTGAACAGAGGTAGCATGAGCAAATCCAATGATACCTCAATTAGTAGCATGAGAACGAGAGGAGGTCTGAGAGCTAGAAGCACGCTACAACAGATCCTACCACTCTTCCTTTGTAAGAGTGGTAACCTCTGGAGCAGGAGATGCGGCAGTAGCTGGTGGTGGTATAGGGGTTGAAGCAGTCATGTCATCCACAACCGATGAGAAGGCATAATTATTTTGGAGCTTTGGGCGACCCACCCACAAGATCCCAACATGTTTCCTTTATATGTCCTTTTCTAGCACAATGGAGAATTTCATTTTCTCTTTTTCTTCACAGGTCATGTTAGTATGACAACTCCCATGCTCCCAAATCTACCTCCCCATGACGAAACTCAGATGAGTGAAAAGCTTAATGCTCGAGGACTTGAAGAGACATGTCCATCAGTTTCATTCTTCTCGTTTAAAAAGAGTGAAAATAGTCCCTAAAGATGGTAGTTCCTCCTTGCCGCAGATACTGGCCCTAACTTGCTCATACCTGAGATTCACCCTAGTGTTCTTAAAGGCGTTCAGGGGGGCCGCCCGAGCGTTTCAGATCCCCGGGCACCCCGGTTTATCCTTGCGCGGCTTCTCGGGCGGGCTGGGTTTGGGGCACTCGCCTGGGCATTTTAAGTCGGGGCAGGGCAGGTTGATTTATATATTAACGGGTTTTACTGAATTGGGTTGCCTTATCAAAGGGTCAGACATATGCCATTTTTTTATGGGACACCACCAAACCGGACTCGTTGACAACCCTTAAACTTTAAAGCCCTTATTACCTAGGGATAATGGCTCCTTACCGACATTAAAACACCAGAATGATGTTCAGATGATCTGATACCACTAAAGTTAAAACTTCTAATTTCACACAATTATCATTATGCCATTTGGTGAACATCTGTGATCGATCTAAATTGTCCAAGTGACAATCTATCATTGAAATATGTCTTAGCCCAAAGAAACATGCCTATTAGTGGACTTGAACCATCCGATTGATGAGCCTATAAGTGGATCTGAGTGTATATATTAAAGTATATACATTTATGTTGAAATAAAGTAGATATATCACTATATGTATGTGTATATATATATACTTCGAGGCGCCCAGATCTTGGGGAGCGCACTTGTGCGCTGCACGACAACTTCCACCCAAACATCCACCCGACTACCCGAACTTGCCCAACGACTTTAAGAACATTGGTTCCCCCCCTCATCAAGTACAAAAATATCTTCTTTTCTGGCTCACCCCTTTGAATCGCCATACATTCAACATACTATTATTTCCTTGCACCAGTAGCACACAAACACTTTGCTTGATATGACTCAACTCATCCCACGTACCCCTAAGCTGAGCATAGTAGTCACCAAGTGTTTTGTTTCTAGACAACTCTTACTAATTTTATCAATCAAGGGCAAAGGGGGAAACCATCACCTCCAAACATAGTAGCCAACCAAAAACCTGTACGTTTCTCCACCTCCTGTTTTTCACCATCAGTTTGTAAAAAGTTTCTCCACCGTCAAATAGTGACGGTCGATCATCAAGTGGTTGCGGTTGACCATAAAATAGTGACGGACAACCATCACATGATCTTGCACCAATTGACCAAACAGAGCAGAAGTGCTTCCTTCACGGTTGACCGTCATTGACCAAAAACGATACATTACGAGATTCATCACCACTCCCTCAAATCTTCTCCAAACCTATCAATACCTCATGGAAACAACAGGGGGTGAGTTCCAATGCATTCCCATACAAAAGATCTGATCAATTGAAGGCACATAAGTCGAGACTATTGAGATCCGTGAATCTTCCTTTTTTCTCCTTTTCCTTCTTCCTTTTCTTCGTCTTCTTGATCCTGTATTTTTCCTTTTTTCACATATTTTTTCTTCTCCTTTTTTTCTTATTTTTTCCACACATCTTTCTTCTTCTCATCGTCATCATCTCTTATCCCCCCCCTCCCCCCCCCAAATAATCCAAATGACTTGAATGGACCAAAAATTGTGAGGAGGACGACAACACCCGTCAAAATAGGGTTGGGTGGCTGCAACACCAGAACGAGTACGAACCGTGACACCATTAAATATGAATTACAAATGGAGGTGACAAGAGGAGCATATGTTAGAGAAATAAGGACTAATTTACAAATATGGTTTCCAATTTCTGATGCACAAAACTTGGTCTATGCAGCGATGTGTAGAGCATACGTCAGACAAAACCCTGAACCAGATGTGCGGGACTGACCTGCTCTAATACCATGTTAAACCTAATAATCAACTGTAATAATAAAGGAATAACAAAGAGAAGAACCACCTTATTAGAGTTTGAAAGAAAGAGATGGGGAAGAAGAGGGAGAAAGGAGAGAGAGCAATAACACATAAAATACTACATTGTTACTAATTGTGATGATGAATTACATCAGAACGTTGCGTGCTTGATTCACGTCAGGTTCATCAACTAAAGCCTTTTAATTAGCAAAAAAAATAATTATATAGGATGACCAATATATATAGAGGGCTAGAATAACAAGTAGTTGCTCTCTCATTTCTTTATCCCCCTCTTTTGAAGATCTAGAATAACAACATTTAATTCCATTTAACATCTTTATTGAAAACCTTTAATGCTTCTTCTTGCGTACTTGATTCTTGCTTTTCTATTTGACAGGGAGCAGTGCATATAACCGCCATCAATCCATGTTTCCTGCCTCTACCAGAACATGTTTGTCAAATCTCACCAGGACCCAATTATGATTACTACTCCTCGACCATGCGATTCATAATATCCTCACCCGTGGTATGTTAAATCATATTAATTCTCTTTAGGAAGCTTGTTTTGGACTGCTTGTCAACCACATAAATATCCATTTAATGTGCACTTTCATATTAGTATTTTATAACCCTAACTTATAAATCTCAATCAAAATGCAATCTCCTGTTTCAGATAAATATTTAGTAAATTGGGTTGGGAAAATGCAATCTCCTGTTTTGGACTGCATCATAATGACTTGCAAATATATTGATTAAACTTAAATGTCCTGTTTCAAACAAGCATAGTTACCAAATCTCCGATTTTATGGAAAAAATTCGTTTAAAACGTGTTTTTTTTTCATGAAACGTCGGAAACACGTTTTTTTTTTAAATACTTATATTTTTTAAAAATCACAATTTTTACATTTTAAACGTTTTTATGAAATTTTCTTTGTTTTTGTCAAATAATATTTATTTTTAATAGCTCTAATATTTCCAATACTTTTTCCCCAATGCTTCCTGATTTTTTCCCCTGAATTTTACCCATTTTTTCACTTTTTTTGCCTTGCCGATTTTTTCCTGGATTCCGACTTGGTAACTATTGAAACAAGTACATAAATATTAGGATTTGGAAATTTAGTTTGTTGTATGTTGCTATATAGTTTAGGGTTTAAGTGCATTTTATTTCAAACAAATATCCATATAAATTTTTTTTGTATCTGCTTCTATGCAGAGCTATACTCTAAACTTATACAAACTATAGTTCATTACGCCAGGCATGACTGATGCAGTCTATCAATGGTAAGTGCAATCAGTTAGAATTTTTCTCTGCTAAAAAGTGTTCGGTTTCTCGACTCCAAATTTAAAATTTTTGGCATGAAAATGAGTTAGTATTTATCCTCCTTTGCCATGTTCTAAAACTATTAGCCCACAAACCGATAAGTAGCCATTTTGGATAATCTATTTGTCTTGGTTTCTACCAAATAATGTTCAAAATATTCAACTAAAATGGAAAGAGACCCAGATTGATCTAATTTATAAACCTGGATCCTGTGTAAAAAGACTAGTCAAACGTATCTGCGGATGATTCTTACAAGTTAATTGTTCTTTTTTCGACTTACTTTATGTGGAACTGTATTTTTTTTCACTGGTTCTTTGTTGCTATTTTTATATTCTTGGATTGGTTTCACTGTTTTCTACAGATGCCTGATGCTGTGGTGGACTATGATTTGTCAAATGGCAAGTGGCTTATAGTGCAACAGCAAAATATGCTTCATGAAAGGACACGGATTTTGTATGGGACAATAGCTGCCAGTGGCATGGAAAAGTCACCATCATCAAAAAGATCAGGCACTATGACTGAAAATGCAGATAACTTGTGGAACGACCTTTCTGATTTTTATGCTTTTGAGCAGTACGAAATTTCTTCAAAAGATGAGGCTGTGGTTCCTTTAACTATTGTTTACTCTCGCAAAAACAAGGAAGAGGGTAAAAATCCGGGATTACTTCATGGGCATGGGGCTTATGGAGAATTGTTAGATAAGCGTTGGCGTAACGAGTTAAAAAGCTTGCTCGATCGGGGATGGGTCATTGGATATGCTGATGTTAGGTTTGTCAAATTTAATCTTTTTTGGAAGCTCTTCAGTTAGGCATGATTACTTATCTTGAACACATTTTAACTTTTTTGAAGAAACTGTTCCAAACTTGAAGCTTGTTTATAAAAAAAAGTTTTAATAAATTGAACATTGGTCTGATTCGATTATGTTTTGTGTCTGATTTTATTGTGTGCTGAATTGAGTCACTGATTTTTTGAGCTTTTTTTTTTTTGATTGATAAAGATGTAGTTTTCATATAAGGCGAAAAATACATCAGATTAAAAGCTAAGAGAGCAGCTTAGGGGTTCAAGGAATCCAAAAACAAAAAGGGCTGCTAATCCAAAAGCCTGGGTAGCAGCCTCAGAACCCCCACAATCAACCACCCATCAAAGAATTCCAAAACCCCAATATCCATGACACTACAAGCCCTAAACATAACCCGGAAAGAACACCTGATAGACACCGCTATGATATTCGGGTAAGTGTTGCACTGCCCAGCGTAGTTTCTCTCATTCGTTTCCTTCCATTTGGACCAGAAGATTGTGATAGCGACCAGTTTGACAATAGCTTTAATCTTGGGACAGGTAGACTAGCAGAGACGATGGGTCAAAATCCCGGTTTTCCGGTATGTATTGTCTAGCTCCAAAACTGATTTGTATCATAATTTGGTATGTATCATTTGATACTTAGCAATATATATGTAATTGTATGGTATGATACATTCAATGTATCATACCGGAGGGTTCCGATACCGGTCGTATCGGACGATAGATACCGGTTTCGTCCGAGATTTTGAACCATGGCAAAGATCCTGCCAAAATGTCTTTGCAAGTACCCAGCATGCATCAAACCAGTTTCTGCATTTTCCTATAGAAATTTCATACTCGCTGTGCAGTAGGGCCATGGAGAAGAACACGATCTGCCGACTCAGCCTTGGCACTACACATTATACACCAATTTGGAATGCACATGCCCCTCGACATAGGAGTGTATACAGTCTCTATCCGATTCCACACCGCGCACCAGACGAAAAATAAGGCCCGAGAGGGAGCCTTGATGTGCCACTTCACCACATCCCGTCCAAGGCTGCACCAATAGCGGTCTCCTCCCCAAATGGTCGTAGAAAGTTTCTACAGAAAATATTCCATCGGGGCTAATATTCCACATCCGGCTATCCTCACTAGAACTGCAATTAGGAGCCCTCTGTACCAGCCCCTTTAACTCATCCGTATCTGCAATCTCATTGCCATGAAGGTCTTTTCTCATTCTTATATCCCAAACAATTTGCCCATTAGATTAACTAATAATTTCTTGAATCAATGCCTCTTTTTGAAGATGTAAGCGAAACAAGTTAGGAAACCTCTCTTCCAAGGGTCCTCACACAGCCATGCATCGCTCCAGAATTTGATCAAGTTACCTTTACCGAGCTTGAAACTCAAGGGGGTCAAGCACCAAAGTTATCCCCTTCCACTATCCTGATGCTTTTTGGAGGCCGTTTTGGTGAACATCCCATCCCTTACTTTTTACTTAGCGGAGATTGCTTTCTCCCAAAGCGTTTTGCCATCCAAGTCCAATCTTCAAAGCCATTTTCCGAACAGCATGGTATTCATTCTTCTTATACCAAGCCGCCCCACCCCCCCCCCCCCCCCCCCCCAAATCATATTTGGGAAGATAGACAGTGTCCCACATAACAAGCTGATTTTTTCCCCTCTGCACCGAATAAATTTTTTTCATCAAACTCTCCAACCGCTTAACGATCTCAGCTAGAACATCCAAATACTGATAGCTGACACATGGGAATGTTCGATAAGGTGATTAATGAAGGTTACCCTACCTCTGAAAGTTTAGAGCTTGCCTTTCCACAAAGATAGTTTTTTTTAAATAATCCCAATGCATTCATTACGATTGCATTTCCTATAAAGCATCCACCAATTATTTATCTCACACCTTATCAAGGCTTTTTTAAAATTGATAATAATCATAAGAACCTTTTCTCTTCTCTATCAACTTTTCCAACAGTTGCTCATCTAAGAAATTGAATTTATTTTTTTTATTTTTTCTGGTAATAAGCCAAACCATTGAAAAAAAATATTGATTATTGTCTTAGACATTGCTCCACTACTCTCTCATCTATAAGTACAAGACTTGATCATCATCATCATAGCCTTATCCCATCTATTTGGGGTCAGTTTTGTGAGTCATGTTCTTCACTCGCTTCTGATCAGCTCTAGTCTCTTCGTAACATTGCAATCCTCCATGTGGTCATTGGATTTCCTCTTGTCTTACTTCCTTGTAGTTGTAGCGTCCCAATCATTCGTACCTGGTCTGCTTCTGGCCCCTGATAGACATGTCTAAACCACCTCAAATGACACTCCAATTTTTTCTTCTTTATAGGTGTTATTCTCAAATTTCCTCATATATACTTGTTCCTAATTTTATCCTTTCTTGTTACTCTTCTCAGCCAGCCCCATGTGCTTTATCTTCTTATGACTTCCTCATAGCCTACCATTCGGTACCATTTAGTATGGCAGGTCTTTCTACTGTCTTATAAAAACTCCTCTTCAATCGAAGTGGACTTCTTGGATTGTACAATTCTCCATTTTCTTGTCTCCCTTTCATCCAATCTGCATTAACCGTATTTGAGATATCTTCTTCAAATCCACCATTTGATCATAAAGTAGAGCCTAAATATCAGGATCTATAATAATGTGGCACTAGATGGTTTTTTATTTTAGTTGAATCCTCCAGGCCATCATGTTCACTAAATTTGCACTCCATACATTTTGTATTTATTATGCTAATTTTCTAATCTCTGGACTCTAAGGCCTTTCTCCATAGTTCTAATTTATCATTTATTTGGTTCCTTGTTTGGGCTATTAGTACCACATCATTTGCAAATAACATGCACCATGGAATCTTTTATGGTATGTCTATGGTTAACACACCCATAATCAAGGCAAACAGAAAGGGGCTCAAGGCAGATCCTTGATGCAACCTAACTCCGACAGGGAATTCACTCGTCTTGGATAGTCTCCTCATGTAGTTCTTACACAAATTACCACCCTTTCATACATGTCTTGGATAATCTTAATATATTATTTCAAGATGCATTTCTTCCTCGGAGTCCACCAAATTATCTGTCTTGGGACTCTCATATGCTTTTTCCAAATCAATAAAAACTATATGTAAGTCCTTTCTCTCCCTGAACTTCTCCAGAAGTTGCCTCACTTGGAAGATGACTTTCATTGTTGATTTTCTCGACATAAATCCAAATTGGTTCTCTAATATACACTTGATTCCTGTCGTAGCCGTTATTCTATTAGTCTCTCCAGAGTTTCATAGTCTATCTCATCAGTTTAATGCATCAATGGTTAGCGCAGTTTGAAATGTCCCCTTTGCTGTTGTAAAAAAGGACCAGAATGCTCTTCCTCTATTCTTCTGACATTTTCTTCATTTCTAGTGTCTTATTAAACATTGTCAACCAATTCAGTCCAATCTCTCCCACCACCATCAAGTCCTAACACTTTTCTTTTCTCCATATTTTCTAAGGATGCTTTTACGTCATCTTCTAATATTTCATTTATCGTCCCTTGAATTGGTTCCTCTTTTTGAACTACTTCCCTTGCCTATTCTCTGTTCTATAGATCTTTAACATATTCTTGCCATATATATATATATATATACAATTTACTGTTTGACTCAATTGGGCCTCCCGACAATCTTCCCATCTGACTTGATTTTCAGAACATTGTTTCTAATTTTGATGGAAAATGTGTCCTGGCCATCATGTTGATTTTAGCTATAGTGACCAGATATATACCAGTGACCCTACCAATATTTTCTGTGAAATTTTCTTTTATGATCAAGTAATTGTTTTATTAATAATGAAGAAAATTGAATCACAATTGCTATTCAGAGAAGTTTTAAACCATGAGATTGCTAACTTATGATTTTGATGCTATTGTTTTATGTGCTTGATATAGCAGTGCAAATGTATATTTTTTGTTGTATTAAATGCTGAAGTGTCAGTTTTATTTCATTGAGAAACCTATTTATTATGCTCTGCTCGTGTTTCATAGAGGTGGAGGGGGTAGGGGTAAAAGATGGCATCATGATGGCAGACGCACAAAAAAACTTAATTCAATTAATGATTATATTTGCTGTGCTGATTTCCTAATTGAGAAGGGAATTGTGCACGAAAACAAACTTGCTGGTTGGGGATATAGTGCTGGGGGGCTTCTGGTTGCTTCAGCCATTAATATTCGGCCGGATTTATTCCGTGCTGCCGTTTTGAAGGTACACATGTTGCTACTTTCTGTTATGTAGTCTAATATGTCCTGTTTCTCCATGTGTGGTTATGCACATCTACTTTAGCTAATCCTACAACCAGTAGGGTTGCATCATAATTTGTTGATATCATGGATCAAAATCTTGGTTTTCTGCTAAGTATCGTCAACTATCAATACCGAGACAATACGTATCGGGTATCACTAATACATTTAATGTATCGGCGATACAATGGATAAATATGCCATATATTGGGTATGTATCATCGATACATACCCGATGTATCTTGTATCGGTAGCCTTCGATACCGATACGTATCGGCCCGAGATTTTGAACCATGGTTGATATCGTAAAAACTTGTGAAATATTGAGTTAATAATCATCATCATCTTTTTAATCACAACAAAGTTATCTACAAACAATAGAATAAAGAGCCCAACTCTCCTGACCGTCATTTAAACACCAAAATGGTGTTTAAATGATCTTACACCATCAATGGTTTAAGATGTGGGTGATCCGCACTGTCAAAATGATAGATCATAGATTAAAGTACAACATGCCCAAAAATGGTGTTTAGGGAGATTTAAACCATCCGATCTTTGGACTTTAATATCAACTGCTATTTTCAATTTTAATGGCTGATATTAAAGTTCATCAATCAGATGGCTCACATCCACTTATAGGCGTACTTCTTTGGGCTGAGACATGTTCCAATGAGGAACTGCCACTTGGACAATTTAGATTGATCACAATGTTCACCACATGGCATAATGATAATCACGCTTCAATGGTGTGAGATTAAAAGCATAACTTTAATGGTATAAGATCATTTGAACACCATTCTGATGTTTAAATGTTGGTCAGGAGTCGTTATCCCTAAAATAAATCATCATAATCACAGTATCTCAGCAACACAACATCGATGCTTTGGTCTGTATAATGATGGCAACTGTAAAATAAGCAATAATATTTGGGATGCAATATGCCATTTGTTCTTTCTGGTCCTTTGTAGATAAACCCTTCTTTATCATTTTATTTATTTATTTATTTTCCTCCATTGCAGGTTCCCTTCTTAGATGCCTGTAATACTTTGCTATATCCCGTTTTACCACTCACACCTGTTGACTATGAAGAATTTGGATATCCTGGGGATGTTGAAGATTTTATGGCTATACGGAATTACTCCCCTTACGATACTATTCCGAAAGATGTTCTTTACCCGGCTGTCTTGGTGGCATCATCTTTTAATACAAGGTATTCTTCTAAATCCTTATTTTGTAAAATGCATAATATATATATATATATATATATAGAGAGAGAGAGAGAGAGAGGGCCAGGATGCTAAACACAGGGTAGCGTTTTGGCGCTCCCCACAAGTCAGTTGGGTGCCATGTGGCAGCCAATCTGAAGATCAGATGCCATGACGACTTGGATAAAATCGATCAGGTTCCACTCAAAAATTTTGGGCAGGATCAGATGCTCATCCACCGTTAAAAATGTGGTCAAAGTTGGGAAAAAATCAATGCATGTGTGTAGGTGGGTGTTATTGATGCGGGACAACGACACTAAATCGCGTGAATGATAATGAAATGAAGATGTGCCGAAATTAAACTATTTAATTCAAACATAATCTCAAAATTGCTGCGATACCTTAGATTTTTGTTTGATTAATCGCGCAAGATTTGGCTAGGGTCCAATCCGACCCGCGAGTCCCGTTAGATTCGCAGAAGGGACGATCCTAGAAATAGAACTCTAGCTGCTTCCAGATTAGGGGTCATTCGTCGATCAGATGTAGAATCGCTAGATTTATCTATGGTTTAGGTTTTGAGAATGATTTAACGGTTCAGATGAAATATAGGATTTACGTTTTCATAATGATAAAATAGAAACTGGCTAGATAGGTTTATGGGATTGGTAGGAAAACAGAGAAAATGATAAAGAAACTTGAGATATTGTGGGCATCGCACCCTTGGCCTCACATCAAACCCTCCCGGAAAGAAGAAGAATCACTCTTCGAAAATGCTCATCTCCAGCACAAAGCAAATAACTTTTTTCATTCAATAATCAACCACCTTTACAATGCTTATAATGACCTTATATAGGAGATCTCAAAACAGAAAACTCGAAAACTAAATATTACGAAACTACCCTAACTGGTTACATATGAAACAAAAGAAAACCTAGAAAAAAACACTAAAATTGTCAACACTCGGCGGCGACTCGCTCGAGCGACAATCGATGCTCGCTCGAGCGACTTACTCTAGAGAAAACTCTTCTGCGTGCTTCGATATCTTGCTCGAGCAAGCATCGGTTGTCGCTCGAGCAAATTGTTCCAAAGAGAAATCTCTTGTGCTTGTCTGTGGGTCGTTGTAGCATTACCCAGACTTGCTTGTGCGAACTTTGGCCAAAAGTTTGGCCTTATTTCTGAAGCCTTCTTGCTCTTGCGGGAAATGAGGTGGCTCGAGCGAGTTTGGGCAGCGTGCTCTCTTTTAGGCCTGGTTCTGGTTCCCATTCTGTTTCTTTCGATATCAGTACATGCAATATGGCCCAAAGCCGATGTCCATAGTATTGGCGTTCCCACCAGTTATCCGATATTTGACCCATGATTTAAAGGGTAAGAAAGTCATAAAGTCAATTTTTTTTACAAACACATGTCCAATGGCTGTACTACCCAAAACTTTTTTTTTTTTGGTAAGCATGTGATCTAGTTCACATGGGTAGCGCTTAGGCACTACCTCGTGGGTACTAACCCCTTACCCATATATAGGGAAAAGGGTATATGGGTTCCAATGCATGGATGAACCCATGCATTCAAACCCCAGATCACGTGGCACGTGATCCCAAAACAACACTTATTTGGTGGTCAAAACTGTGTTCAAAGCTTGGGTACTGCCCCACACATTCAGGTGCATAATTTTTTCCCTTTTGACCGCATTTTGGATATGCATTTGATCAAGCCCAAATTTTATGGGTGCCCATCGTCTTTGGGCAAGTTGTCTTGGTACTCGATCCCCTGGATGGATGCCACCTGGTTAGCATCATCCCCGGACAATAATACCCTTATTAAAGAAAATTTTGATAAAATTATAAGGGGCATTTTAGTAAAATTGAAGTGACTAATAAATGAGGTGCTTGCAAAAAAATGAGATGCATGTAGTTGTAATAAATGAGGTGTCTTCATTTATTAGAAACATCTCATTTATTGCCTAATTTAATTTTATTAAAATGCTCCTCATAATTTTACAAAAATGCCCTTCAATAAGGGTATTATTGTCTGGAGACGATGCTAACCTCACAATGAAGAGGGTGAGGTTAGCATTCCGCATATATATATATATATATATATATATATATATATATATATATATATATATATATAAGAATTGGGACTTTACAACTAGTTGTAGAAAAAAAATGCTACAATCAGATGTCTGATCACATGCCACGTGGCATGATCAACCCAAAACAGGTGTTGTTTTGGGTTGATCAACCATGGGACATGTGATTTAAATAAATAAATTATTTTTTTGACCTTTTTGCTCTCTATTTGATGGGTCAAAGATAAGGTAACGCCCAACCAACTTGGTGCATTGATTTTAGGCATCTTTGACCACGTGTTTAACGGTGGATATGCATCGGATAGAGCCCAATTTTTTTGGGTGATACCTGAGTGTTATTATCCAAGTTGTTGTCGCATCCAATCCTTGTGATTGATGCCACGTGGTGCTTGCCCAAATGGTCTAGTTGTAGCGTTTTTGCTACAACCGATTGTATAGTCCCTGGCCTCTCTCTCTCTCTCTCTCTATATATATATATATATATGTTTGGTTGTGCACTTTCTCTGATGAGAATGTTATTATCCAAGTTGTCGTCACATATGATCCTTGTGATTGATGCCACGTGGTGCCCAAATGGTCTGGTTGTAGCTTTCGTTGCTACAACCGGTTGTATAGTCCTGGGCCTCTCTCTCTCTCTCTCTCTCTCTATATATATATATATATATATATATGTATGTATGTTTGTGTTACACTTTCTTGGATGAGAATGTTGTACTTCCAAAACCTGCATTTTCTTGAAATTGCTATATTGGCCGTTTTTCAAGAAAGGAAAACAATAGTAGTATATGGAACTTTGTACTTTTTCAATGATTGATGACTGGAAGTAACCCTTTCTTTTGAATAGCAAATGTCTGACCATGTCCTTTTTTGCAATAAATAATTCAATATGAGAATCTTGTAATTGCTTTGTTTCATTTTCGGATGATTGAAAATTATATTTATGATGCCACATGGCACACGTTTTTTATTACTCTATTGGATGCCTTTTGTCCTTGACATATGCAATTATGCATTTACACGACAAATGGAAGGGAGGTAAGATTGAATTAGAATGGAACATGGAAAGATAGAACTTGGAATGCGTATATAAGAGGATATTTGGGGGTGGCCCCAATAAAAGAGAAAAATTAAATATCATTTGAGATTTGTTGGGCATGTCCATTAGAAATCTGAAAACCCATAAAGAACTGAAACTGTACAAGCACAAGGAAGTTGGTGAAGGAAAAGACCAATAAATACGTGGATGGAAACGTAGTCACAAAATTCTCCGATTTTTTGAATAATTCGTGAATTTGAGGTTCTGCTTATTAATCCTGAATTATTTGCCTTTATTTTGAAAATTTCTTATGTTATTTTAAAATTCGCAAATAGTTATTCCCGAATACTTCCCATTATTTTCAATAAATCGTGATTTTTAATATATATATATATATATAATTGTTTTTTCTTACTTTTTAGTTTTCTTATTTTTACTTTTCTCTCTGGTTTCTCTTCAAATATTTCCCGATCTTACCGAATGTTAATTTTTCCAAATTTTAACCTTGCCAAATTGTTGTCGAACCTCGACTTGGCAACTATGGATGGAAGTAGTGAGAAGTGACATGGATGATTATGGAGCAACAAAGAGTAAAGTGTAAATGGAAATGAGGGAAAAAAATAAGACTCACAAAGCTGATCCCAAATAGTTGGGACCAAGGATCAAAATTTCGGTCATCAAATGTATGGGAATGAAATTATCGGCCGAAATTTCGGTCCAAAATTTCGGTTTCGGTCCCCTTCAAAACCGAAACGAAAACTGAAATTTTGATCATTGGTTGGGACTAGCCGATGATGATATGACGATCTATCAAAATATGCTTTTCTTTATTTACATATAATTATATGTGAAGGAAATTTTTATTGCTCACTATTAATGTAAGTAGGACTCTAACCCTTTATGTCACACAAGAGATGACGTTGGGAACTTCTTTCTTAACCACTATTTGGGAGTTGCTTATAATGAATAAGCTGCTTCAGTGTCATGTCTAAACTATCAGATCCCTATATTCACATGCAATATATGATGCAATCAATGAAACCAATTTCACAAAGTACTTTATTATTGTTGTTGTTATTATTTTTTAAAACCTTTCAAATATTTTTAATGTAGATCTGCCTGCTATGTTTTGGGGTTTCTCTACGAGACCCTTGCATGAGCTGAGGTTTTCCTCTTAAAAAAACCCTTGCACTGGAACGATTTGAAATCCTCAGATATCTTCCTGCATTATTTTGCAATCAAACTTTATGTAATATAATATACACCATAGTCATTAGTTAACTGCTGATCACTGCTGGATCATAGATTTGATTGCCATTGATAGTTGTTGGATTGTAGATGTGATTATTGCTGATGGTGAATGAAAAATGTGCTTATTGACCTAACTATTCAAAATTTGTTGAACTTGAGATTTTCCAAACTAGAGGGATATCAATTGCAAAGAGATTTTAGAAATTGTTTTTTAAATAGTCAATCTCTTCTTCAAGATAGTTTCCTTAGTTGCGAATTATTGCCTGATTTTGAGTAGCTTCGGATCTGATATATCATGAGATAAATATTGGATTTTTGATCGTCAATCCGAATGAATCCATTGTTCCTATCAGGTGATAAAAACCACAGTAAAGCACTTTTCACATTATACTGTCCAATGCACTCAATCATCTCGTATCAGCTCATGCATGGTTCTTGGCTTCATTGAGTCTAAGACAACTGAGGTTTCAATCCTTGACTGCTGGACATGCCTTTGATTTGAACCAATTATTGTTGAATACAAGCAATTGTAAGATGGTTCCTTTTACGAAGGAGAAAGTCATGGCGGCAATTTCAAATAGGATTTGTTGGTCATGTGAGGGTTCTTATAATATCACCCATCCCTGATTTGGTTGTAATGCTTCCTTTTTGAATTTAAAAAGGGATTTGATGGTTATCATATGAGAGCGCTCGTTTACTACCTATTGTGATTGCAAGAAATAGGAATGCACTGAATGGAAAAGTTTAACCCCCGCTGTTCACATGATTACTGCTTAATGACCTTAGGATGGTAGTGATTGCTTCTGGTATCTCCAAGTCATCACAGGTTTATTTTTGGTAGGCAAACTCTTGTGATGTTATCCCGTAGTACAAGAGGCCAACATGGATGTGGATTCCTTGCTAAAGAGTGAGAAAGTAAAGTCTCACTATCTCCGATGATTTTTCTAAGGAAACCATTACTTGCACATGAGAAGTTGGTCCTCGCACATAGTTTAAAAGAGACTAGGTATGTTGGGTGCCCGTGTCATGTGAAAACACGATCTAAGCTGTCGGTTTTGAAGGTCACGTTCTAAAGATCATAGGTGCAAAAGATTGGCACCCAACACAATTTTTATCATATGATTCAATGCAGTCAAAGGCCATTACCTGATTCAACAGTTGACTGCATTGCAAAATATGATAGAGATTTTTTTTTTTGCCAATATTTTGCATTAACGATCTTTAGAACATGACCTTCAAATCAGATGACTTAGATGGTGTTTTCGCTGGTACAGGTCCCCAAAATACCAAGTCATTCTTTTAAACTATATGCAAGGGCCAATTTCTCTTGTGCAAGTAATGGCTCCCTTTTTTTTAATGGTGTGGATTGTCTCTAGAATTTGTGTAGTTTCTTTGTTTTCTTCGTGCAAGGATCGTCTAACTTGGAGACTCACTGTTTTCCTATCTTCATTAATTAAGGATCTGTTTGGCTAGGGGGAAAGGAAAGAAAATTCCATCTTTTCTCTTGTTTGGTAAAAAAATTAGTGTTGGAAATGAAATTGGAAAGCGGACCCGTTTTCCTCACCCTTGGAAATGACAAAATCTTGCTTTTTTATAGAGTTTGTCAGAACTGAGCCAGAAATGAACTCTGGATCAAGTACATAAAGCTGATCGCTGAAAGCTTAATATGCAGCGTTGAGTCTTTCGAAAGGGTACATTTATTTACAACCCAAAACTTTTCCCCTCTCAACTCCGGTTGCATGTGCTGAAATTGTTGACTGCTTTGATTTTGGATGATAGAGATCGATTTTTGTCTCAATCTTCAACACAGTGGATCTTAAGATCATGATCCTACTGTCAGACTGTCAAATTTTAATTCATATGGCACACATCTCAAAAGGTGAACAAGATCATGGGCATGCCTAAAACATGGTTCTTGGATCACTTTTCGAGATGTGTGCTATGTGGAATATAAATTTGACCTTTTGATGGTAGTTCCATGATCTCAAGATTGATTGTGTGGAAAATTTTGGCAAAAAATTATCTCTATCATTTGATTAAAATAGTCAACCACTTAAGCACGTGAAACCACGCTGAGAAGGAAAAAATCCTTGGTTGTAAATAAAGGCACCCTTTGTGCAATCTCTTGAATCTAGACTTGACATCCAAGTCTCAGTAAGTGTGCACATACACTCGGGTTACTCTTTTATGGTACCAAACAAAGGAGAGAGAGAGAGAGAGAGAGAGAGAGAGAGAGGTTTTTGATGCGGGACAAAGACCTTAAGGCTCTGTTTGATAGCAATGAAACTCCAAAGAGGAAATGAAACCAATTTCTTAGTTGATTTCCTAGGAAATAATTTCCTCTAGAAATAGATTTTTCATTGTTTGATTAGTGTGTTTGATAAATGAATTTCATTGGAAATTGATTTCTCTTGTTTGATTAGTATATTTGAAAATGAATTTTTAAGTTTTTATCATTTATTATTAAAATCATAATTAAAGTCAACCAATAATTTTGTTAATGATATTCTATTACATTACAAATTAATATCATTGTAATCACTATTTATTACCAAGTTATGTAAGTCAAAGTTTGAAAAGTCAAACTCAAATAAAAAGTTAAACTTTGATCAAACTTAAAATTTTGATAAAAAAAATATGTAAAGCTAAATAACAAAGTTATAAATGCTAGTATCTAATGTAAGTTTATACGTTGAAATGAAATTAAATTTTTATAAAAGTCAAACTTTCACCAAAATTTCAACTTTGATCAAGAGAAAATTTTGCAATGTACCAACATGTTATAAAAGTCCAACTGCAAATTAATATAGCAATATTCATATATATCGTTAGGTTACACTAGTCAAAATTTGATCAAATATCCACTTTAAAAAAAAATCAAACTTTGACCAAATGTAAAACTTTGATTAATAAAAAATTTTAAGACTAAAATACAAAGTTATATTGTAAATGCTAGTATGTATTATATATTGAAACAAAATTAAAATTTTAAACTTGAAAGAAAATTCAATTTTTAAAAAAAGTCAAAATTTGACTAAATTTTTTAGCTTTAATCAATAAAAAATTTGACAATCTACTGCCAACCTACAAATTAACATAACAGTATTCGTATCCATCGCTAGGTTACACTAGTAAAAACTTTGACTAAATATCAACTTTTAAAAAAGTCAAACTTTGATTAAATGTAAAAAAAAGTAAAATAAAATTTGGTAATGTACTAGAAAGTAATAAATTAAAAAAATGATAATCTCATTGGGGATACAGAAGTTAAAAAAAAATTAAATTGTGTTTAAAAGTCCAAGTTTGACCAAATATCAAACTTTGACTGATTAAAATTTACATTACCAAAATATAAATAACAATAGTAATAATTACTATCTACTGTTAAGATACACTTCTCAACTTTTGACTAAAGTCAAAATTTGAATAAAGTCAAACTTTGAATAAAGTCAAACTTTGACCAATCAAAATGAGGCAATATATTTTCAAGTTATAAATTAAAATAATGATAGATATTTTTAATTATAATATTTCACTCATAAAAATTTATAACATTTTATAGAAAATCGAACTTTGACCAAAAGTCAAACTTTGACCAAGAAAAAATTATACTGATACGATATAAATTTATGTAGTAGTAGACTCTATCTATAAGTAGGTTTCGAGTTTGACTAAAAATAAAATTTGTGTCAAAGTCAAAGTTTGACTAATGGTCAAACTATTGACTAATACAATTGAGAATCTAGTTTCAAATTATACATCAATACGACAGTATCCTTTTTTTGCCATCAAATTATTAGAGTTTAAATTTAATAAAAAATAAATTTTAATTAAAAGTCAAAGTTTGACCTTAAGTCAATCTTTGACTCCTAAAATTTGATAATATATTACTTACAACTTATTATCATGTTTCAGTAGTTAAAATTTGATCAAAAGTCAACTTTATATAACTTATAAATCCAATTAAAGTTTGATTAAAATTCAAACTTTGACCAAAGTCAAATATTAGCTGAAAAAAGTATGATGTAGATAAAGTGGTGGTCATAGTGATCGTGCTGGTATGATGGTCATAGAAATTGAAGTTACTTTGTAATAGTCAAAAAATAATTTTTTTTGCTTAAAAATTTTTTACAACTTTAGATTTGCAATGACAAAAACTTATTATTTTCTTAGTAGGAAACTTAATTTCACCCATTTAAATGGTTGAAATGGTTTCCTCCTAAAATGATTTGGTGTATGGAAATTCAACTTCCATGCAAGGCGACTTAATTTCATTTCCATCTCCTTAAATAGCTATCAAACAACAACAATTGGAAACTAAATTTCATTTCCACCATGAAATTATATTTCCATGTTATCAAACAAGGCCTAAAGTATGTGAATGCCATGATTTAATTAATTGTCGAAATTAAACTAAATTAATTAAATAATAAAACCTGAAAATAACAGGGATACCTTCGAGTTTATTAGTTTTCTAGTGAAAAATCGCACTAGATTCAAGTAGGGTCCAGTCCGTGCGCTAGATCCGTTAGATTCGCGGTGTAGATCGGCCTAGAGGTAGCTTTTCCAGTTTAGGGCGCCGCTCGTGGGACAATGATGGAATCACGAGTTCACTAAGGGTTCTGATTCGGGTTGGTTTAATGGCTCAGATGAAATCTGGGCTTGAATTGGATCGGTTCAGGGACTCGGATGGGATCTAAGATCTATAAACTTCGGGGTATTTAAAGGTTGGATGGCTGATTTTAGGATTTTGAGATGGTGTAGATTTAGGAATTTTAGGAAAAGATAACGTAGATTTGAAGTTTATGGGATCGAAACAAGCAGAGAAAGAAAATAAAAAAAAGGATAAAATTAGAAAATGATAGATTGTGGGCTTCACACCAAACCCTTCTCGGGAAATAGATTTTGGGCTTCACACCCTTGGCTTCTCACCAAACCCTTCTTGGGAAAAAACTCATCTTAAGTTCCAAAAGCAACAGCTCTTTCATTCAATAATCAAAACTCTTTATCATCCATTACAATGTTTATTTAGAGACCTTATATAGGAGGCCTCACAAAAGAAAATAAAATCCTAAAACAAATATAAACAAAGACAAGTATGCCCTTAAAAATTCAAATTCGAATTATGGTCACAACACAGTCAATCGATCGACACTTGTCATTCGATCGATTGACTCATACAATATGTCGCCAGAATTAGTTCCTCACAGGCTGCAGTCAATCGATTGAATTCCAGGTTTCGATCGATTAACTGTGCATTGCCCCAACATGTTGATTCTGCTCCTTTAAGCCTTTCTGAAGCTCAAAATTTGTTGCGGCCCAATTCCAAGGCTCTCGATCTTGACGATTTTTTACTATAGCTACAGTACAATTGGGTAGAGAGACCATTTATTGTGATTGTAAGCATTCTCCAATGGCAGTAGTGCAAATTCCCAGGAGGATGACACCCTCATACCTGGTTTCCCATGTGATATTTTAGTATCCAAACATCATATTTTATTTGTTTTGTGTGGATTCCAAACAGATTGGAATCCATGGGATACATAAATCCTTTTCCACCTATTTCCTAGGAAACATCCAAACAGACCCTAAATTTTGCTATTCATGATAATGGGAGATTGTATCTTTATGTGGTTGGTCTTTGGAAATTTTGTTCCTATAGGGAGATGCCTACAAGAAGCTTGTGGTGTGCAGCTTTAGTATAAATACATTTATCATATTATTTGCAAGTAGACATGTCACTGCTTATTCAATAATTATTATTTCGTAAATTATCAAACATATTATTTTGCTGTTCGACTTCCTCAAATATGCTAATTGATTGTTGCAGTTTCACTCATTAACAACCACGAATAGAACATACGATCATCCGAGTTAAATTGTAGATGCTATCGAATCAAGCTGATCTTAGCAGTTTCTTTCCTAAACTAAGGAACTGATCTGAGCCATACAATTTTCAGAACACATGGCTTCGCCAGTTTTGAATAGACCCAGTGTTTCTAGATAACCTAAGGGTGATTATGGATAGAAAAATCTGGCCATAACATCACCAAAAAAAACAACACAAAAAAACCCACAAATTTCTTTGTAAATTTCACAATTTAATCAGTTCAACTAGTACTCACTTTACGGTAAAGAAACGATTTAACATGATGTATGTATGTGTGAATCTATGTAATGGAACTGAGCCTTCAGAACTCAGATATGGCTTTTGAGAATTCATATTTGCTTTAGTTGGGCTTTGTTTTGGTTCTGGCCAGTGTATGCTGAAGAAGGCATTTTTGGATCCTGTTTTTGTGGCTTCTGAATTTATTTCTTTTACCTCCAATCATCTTTTGTCAAAGCCTCAATTGTGACTGCTTTCTTGATATTTCAGATTTGGAGTGTGGGAAGCCGCAAAATGGGTTGCAAGGGTTCGTGAACATACAATTTATGACCCACAACGTCCAATACTCCTTAATTTAACAACAGATATAGTGGAGGAAAATAGGTATTTGCAGAGCAAGGAAGCAGCATTAGAGACTGCTTTTCTCATCAAGATGACAGCATCTTAGACATCTGCCTGCCGTTGCATCAATTGAACGCATTAGATGGAAATTCTTTTGTGGGAACAAGACCTTAATTCTTTGCAAGGTTCGGATGGACAGGCAAGAAATCTGCATCTCAGAACTATTTGAGCAATCGACAGTTTGAAGAATGAATATTGATGTCAGAAGATGACTGGAAGGCTAATGGACATTGTCAGGTGATGATATGAGGGGAATGTCCTATGAACGGCTGTAATTCTAAAGGGTGGGTACCGTCTAACCTGTGATAACCCATGAAAAAAATGATCAGATGGTTCATAGCTGACTGTGTTCGCAGTTTCCATCAGCAAAGTGCCGAAAGAATTCCAGAGAACACTGAATTGCACAATCTTCTGCTTATGGTTTTTGGTCGGAAGGTATTTTTCTCTCCTTGAACTCATGGAGGAAACATGAATTTTCCACTTGTGGAATTAAGAAAGTTTTTTAGATAATATAGAGCAGTTTTGATAATCATTTGAATTGGGCAGGCAGTTCATATATGTTTCAATGTGAATGCTTCGTCTTTTTTTTCGCTCTTTGGATTCTGGTGAGGTCTTCCATTGGAGGGCGGTGAGCGTCCTCCAAGGTCCACATGGAGCTCCACGTGGCACCTAAGATATATTTGGGGTTCCATGTGAAGTAAGGGGGGCGTTGCATAGATCATTTTGGGATAAAAAAGTTGAACACCCGTTTCCATGACAAAAGTCAGAATGATTGTAATCAACGGGGCATTTTTTCGAATGGTATTAATCATAAGGTGGGGGTTAGATTTAATTATTTTAAATTTTAATATATGTATTGTACCCTTAGTTCATGTGACACCAAAATAGGATTCAGATGCTGCATAACACCTTTTTCAGAGAGGTTGGAGGATGGTTCAGGTCCTCCATGGGAGGGCCTTATTTTTTTCCATAATATATATATATATAATTTTATGATATGTTTGGACTGGCTTGCTCCTGCAAAACAGTTTCCCATAAAACAAAAATCAAAAAGGGCAGATTATTTTTCCTGCTTTTATGCCATTTGCCACATTGACATTTTAGCCATGGTTTTAAATATCGGGCCTATCTGATACATGCCAGGCGGATACCTATCAGGTTAGCCCCCACCCAATCTGATATTACCCTCCGATTCGATATAGGGTAACATATTAGCTGATGTCAATCAAATATTGACCCATCTTGGGTCATGATGGCCGATATGGCAGATATAAATTTGGACAAGATCTCCAAATCTAATCAATGGATAAATTTTTGTTTAATAATTATTTTTAAATTTTCTAAATTCTTTTAAATCTCAAAAATACCTTCAATGATATTGGCATACACATCCAATATAACGGATATGTGTCGGCTTGCCACGATACGCCTGCCTGATACGTATCTGTTTTAAAGTTTGGGTTTTAGCAAAAAAAAGTCCAGCGACAGTTTTTTCGTCTAAATGAGCAACACCTTAAAACGTGGATGGCTCAATCCTTGTTTTATTGTGTGGTCCAAACCAAGCTTTTAAATATCATTCCGATTCCGATTGGATCAGCTTCCTTCCGATATGATATGTTTGGTTGATATGACCAGGCATATCTATCGCTTGATTTGTAGAGCCATATCAGTGATATCAACTGGTGTATCCGTCAAATATTATGTTTAATATTTAAGCAATAAATCGGATATGAGGTGACTTTTTTTTTATAGAGACGTATAGTTGTACACCTTGTAGACCGTACACCTTTACCGTATATTTGTACACATTGTAGGCTATACTTTTTTACAGTGATACCAATTGATAGTGGCAGACTATTACACCTTGTAATCTTGTTACTCTTGTACGCCTTGCAAAGTAATACAATTTCTGCACCTTTGTCGAGATTAAAAGTTTGGAGGCTATTATTTTTATTAAGTATACTTAATAGAAAGTAGAGTGGATAATACCCAATTTTATTTCATATCACAGTCCAAAAAATAAAAACAAAAACTACGGCATTAATAATTGATATATATTTGTATCGGCCTTGGCCTCTAGCGTCGATTAGCTGTGTGGCCAATACAATTAGTACATACCGGTATCAAAACTTTGGTCCAAATGGGCCCTTGGGCTTCTTTTATACTTGGTATGTTTACTTTTAATGACATTTTTTATGAGGATGAAGAAGACAGGTAATCTTAACCAAATGCTTTAAGGATCCATCATAATATAGCACTCCACTATGTTATCAACAAATGGTCTAATATGTACACATCAAGAAGTAGAATAAAAGAAGCCCAAATGGGCCCTTGGGCTTCTTTTATACTTGGTATGGTAACTTTCACTGTCATCAATGGCCACTGAAGGAAATGGGTTTATTTTTACATGGCTCAAAGTCATCAACATTTAGTAGTGAACACTAATACTATTCATTCACTCCACGGCTGCCCCTTGAAAAAGAATCCTATGCATAAGGCTTACACAGATCCATGCGTATGCCTTAGCACACATGACTCATCAGTGTGTTATAAATTGGGACCAAGATGGAGCCTTCAATAATCTGATGGCAATAAATGACCCTTCTCTAGAATTTGTCTAACAGGCAACGAATGTACATCTCCCTATCTAGACGGATCATAGTGCTTATTGGCCATTTGTTTTCTTAGAGAGATGTTACACCACTGTTTTCCTGATGCACATCCAAGAAGAAAACAAAGTGGTGTGCAAATAGAAAATTTGGTGCGCACTTAGAACGATTACTTCATTTAACCCAAAGAAATACAAAATTAGGGAAAGTTTTTGTATACCCAACCACTGGTATGAACAAAAATTTTCCTAAGTGATACATTTTGGATGTTTAGTAGCAATATTGAAGCAAAATTTATTATCATTAATTGATTTGCGAGTAACAAAAGTTGGTGCGGCGATTAGAAATGTAGGAAGAAGAAAGTGAGGTGGCGTGTAGTGGCTCTCTGTGTGAGTTTATTACTCAAGCTGCATTATATGCTCATCACCTAATATATCGCAGGGTTTATTAAGAGAGGATGTATTGGCCAGAATCCTAGACTATAAACCTATTTGGAGCTCCGTAACTCGGGACTCTATATTCATATCGATGTCATACTCAGCTTTTTGGTACTCTAGGGAAACAATAAACATGAATACCCCATATTTGTCTATTGGATATTCTTCAATTGAATGGCTTGAAAGTTGAAACTATAAACATGAATACCCCTTAAAATGCTTCAAAATGAGTTTTTTTTCTTTTTCATATATATATATATATATATATATATATATATATATATATATATATATATATATATATATATATTGGAATTTGGAAGAGGACCTACACAAACTTTGCAGCTATGGGGATCCCACATAACAAACCCAGAAAGCAGCTCCAATCACGCTATACATAAATCTTCATGGCAAACAAGATTTGATGGGTATGGCCCATTGTGACAAATATCAACAGAAAGGGGGGAAACAAAGGGAAAAAGCAAACCCACCTATCCTTAGATGAAATCATCAAACATATCTCCACATAAGTTGTTGATAAAGATTAAAAATTCCTTCAATATATTAAGCATGCCTAATCATGATGGGAAAAAAAACAATCAGAAAAGGCAAAGTTTCCTGAATACCCTTACTGAGCTTAGGCCATCGTCTCTAGGGCTGTCAACGGAGTTGGTCGACCCGATACCTGACCAAACCCAACTCAATATTTTACCGTGCCAGGCACATAAACTTGGTCGGATGGGTCAGGTCTACCATACCCGATATCTTTTATATATAAAAAAAATATGAAAAATAAGGGGTTTTAACCGGTCGGTGGATTTTCGGGTCTGGCGTCAGGTCCTGTTGGATTTTCTGATCAGGTCGGGCATATGCAATGTTCCTATTGGCAGCTAAAAGTTTGACCCAACCCGTTGACGCCCTTGTTGCCTTCCCCCAATTTCACTGTTAAACATGAAAAAAAATACATCTGAGAAACTTTTATATACGCCACTTTGGCCTAAAATGGGTGCTTCTCGTGGCAAATCTTTAGAAATGGCTCTAATTATCCCATTATTCCATTCATCTTATTTATTATATATACTGAATTGGATAACCCAAGTTGCTTAAAAATATGAGAAAAATTCTCATACTCTCAGTATTTTGAATTTGGATATTTGTGTTATCTGAAAATAGAAATATCATCCAAACTGAACCTCAAGGGGTTTGACATGCTAGCCACGTAACCGCCTTGGAAAGTGGGAAACCTGAGTTCAAATCTCCCCTACGAGGCCACGCTCAGGATGTATATACCGTGCTGATCCGGCATGTGCTAACTTGGAGCGTGCATGTGCCCCTGGGATTAGTCGAGGTGCTTAAAAGGCCCGAACACCCAAGTTATAAAATAAATAAAATAAAATTTCATTATCCGAACTTGGGTAGCTAAGTGAAAGCCCTCTTAGATCACATGAAACCTGACAAACAAACAAGCAAACAAAGTCACACTCCTTTTTATAACAACTTTGATCTCAATCCAACCTACCAAAAAGTTGTCACAGGCAAACAGAGGGAGTTTCGTTTGCTCGGAGGGAATTTCGTTTGCTCCAGTAAACAAAGATGAGGTATTCTGTTGCAAATGCCCATATAAGGAGCCGCCAAAAAAGGAAGGAAACATGAGGTTTCCTTGAAAGATTAAGATATCCTGCACACAGA
The DNA here is from genome assembly GCA_021018995.1 of Chloranthus sessilifolius. Classification (NCBI taxonomy): domain Eukaryota; kingdom Viridiplantae; phylum Streptophyta; class Magnoliopsida; order Chloranthales; family Chloranthaceae; genus Chloranthus; species Chloranthus sessilifolius. The sequence goes on from CM037584.1 coordinate 5,601,027, forward strand.
TTACACATGGAAACTCTGGTGGATAGAAACTCTGCCCACACAATTAACAAACACCCAGTGATGTAGATTTACGGCCGTCAACTGATCGGGTCGCGCCAAAATTCTGGCATATGCCCGATCTAACCTAACCCGTTACTGCAACCAACCCAAAAATTCAACCCGGTAAAAACCCCCATTTTCCATGATATATATAGGTAATTGTCCGCTCACTCCAGCCATGGTGTGATGCGAGCTGTGAGACCATACATTGTCGTGGTCAACGTTGACTGCGACGATATGAAAGGTCACACAGCTCGAGTCACGCATGACTCAAGTCATATGATCATTTCCCTATATATATATATATATATATATATATATATATATAAAGGTCAGTCGAATGACTCATACCCGGCCTGACCCAACGGGTGAAGTTTAAGTGCCCGACCAGGTAAAAAAATCTGGATCGGGCATGGGGGTCAACTTGTTCACAGCCATGCAGCAGATTGTCCCATTGATGGGCCACCTCTAATAGATTATAGCCCCACAATCACAGGTATAATATGGAGTGATCTTTGAGCTCTCTCTTAATTTATAGGCATCCCTTCGACAATGCAACTCATATCAACGGGCATGTGCACTGCCTGGAAGTCAGCTAATATTTATATAAATATTTTTGTTTGTGCAAGAAACTGGACAGAAGCACTTACCTTAATCATCCATCAGTAAAGATTGATGTTTTTATTAATCGAATAGTGTTGAATACACCAGTTGTTCGATGGCAAAACTTTTTCTGTTTTCAATTTGATGCAACACGATTGAGTTCCTGTGCCTTTCATGTTGCCTACCTCTCAGAAAATAACCATTTTTAATGCATATTCCAAACCATAGTTGCTCGTTGGCAGTTCGGCCTACATCTTTTACATTGGCAGCAAAATTACGAGAAACAAAGACTAATCTGGCACATTGGTTACCGTATCAGCTCATAAGGAATAAGGAGCCGGAGCATACTTGAGAACCACCATAAGAACTATATGGATATGCAGTTTCTGAAAGTTACATTCTTGCTCCTTGTGTTACGACAATAGTTAATTTCAGAGGAGCATCCTTCATTCTGTGTGCTATAATTGCCTGTAGGGTGGATTCTTGTAACAAAAAATGATTCAACAGCATATATATATATATATATATTATTTTTATCAGTTTTTTTATCAGTAATAAGAATTTCATTAAAAAAGGCAAAAATACTTACAGAGAGCATCGACCAGCTGATCAAAACACCCTGAGCCTCACCCACTCAACCCGAGCCCAAAAAAGCTTTAGACATACCCACTTCCATTTGGTAAAAGCAATACTTCTAGTTTATCTGAATAAGCAAATGACTAAAACCTGTTTGCAATTCTTATTCGGTTGTTGCTAATCAAAATAAAATAAAATTTCTTATTCAGTTGGGATTTTGTTGGTGATTGGGGAATGACCTGTTTCCATTATAAGATCGGGCCTGCTCGAAGAGAAGTGGTGGGTGAGTGGATCTCATGGAGAGAGGGTCTCACACTGTTTTGCATGTTCATATGGGGGGCGAACTCAGTTGCGGGTATTGCTGAAGCTGATTGCCAGTGTAATTGTGTGATTTAAGGAATGAATTTGTCTACAATGAGCTAAGTTTTGTAAGTTGTGCAATGAGTGGACCTTGAGACATGCCCAGACTATAAAGAGGATTGAATTGAAACCGTGCACCTCCCAAAGTCGATAAAGACGTCAACTCATTCTCTATGACAAGTCTGCAATGAGCTGTCCGGCCATTGGAGAAAAATTCTAATGGCATTGGTGTACTATACCTTGTGTTTATGTGAATGAGTCGAGGAAGTGGTGGGTCTTGTGGACGGATTCATTATTTCTCTTATACATGTTTGTAGAGAGGCGAGCTCCGTTGCAGATGGGGTTTCCAAAGAGGGAGTCTCTATATTTCTATTAGGCAATAGGGTAACCAATTAGACACATGAATCTTCATCGTCTCTTTTATGCTGGCTCTTTGCTGAACCACCTATGTTTGGTTCTTCTTAAATCGTTATAATTAAATTGTGTTACTCTATAAAAAAAATACATAGCCACAAAAGTCTCCGACTTTTTCAATAAATCGGAAAAAGTCAGCGACTTGTCTTCCCTACTTTATCGCTGATTAATCGGCCAAGGCGTGACTTAGCCAATTAATTGGTGATGTTTGTGATGTGGTCCAATTTTTTTTCTTTATTTTTTTCACTCATACTTGAGCGGAAAAGACCTTTAGGTTTTGTACTATTTTGTTCAGTGTGTTCATAAAAGACCTTTAGTTTTTGTTTATTTTGTACTATTTTGTTCATTAAAATCATTATTTGTAACTTGAAATATATTATGATATACTTTTTATATTTTTTTAAATTATTTTTATTTTCCCCCATTTTCTTCGATTTTGAACGGCTTTTGCCGATTTATTGCCAACTCGACTCTGACTACGAAAAAAACATGAGAGTTCGAGGGTTTTATATATTCCAGCAGATTCGTGTAAATCAACTAAAGTTGGAATAGGATGTAAACGGGGTAAATAGTGGTTGTAACCGTACAAAGTTTGAATAAAAAAAAATGTAAAAATGGTTTATAGCTCATCTAATTTCTACTCCAACACACAGAATCTGATTGAAAGGAGAGTCCAAAATGGTTCCTCAATGATAAATATTTCTAAAAAGCAACCTCTACACGAAACCAAAAATACATGCCAAGGAAATAAAACAAGAATTAAAAAATAAATCCGCAGAATCGAAAGCTTACCGAGTAAGAAGAAGCAAACGAAACACAATGCACAAAATTCGCACCTTGCCTATTTTTGTTTTTTCTATTGCCTCTCAACTCCTCAACTGATCACTCCTGGGAGTGGTGCACCCCACTAACATTGAAATCGATGGAAGCCATCTGATCACCACCATCAGTGTCTTCTGAGGAACAAAATGCGGCGGGGATCAGACTCCCGTCAAACATGATGCAAAAAAATAGTATATCCAAATTCCGGTTATCATGTTTCCGAAGTCTCCTGGACAGAGGATAATAATTCATCACCTTCCACAAAGGCCGGATTAAGAAACTTAGCCACGAAAGCCCACATCTTGTACACGTCTTCAAAATTTGTAAGAAACCCAAGAGATGCGGTAACAACCTCAACCCGAACCATTGCATTTTTATTGTCCTGTCGCCCATTTTGTATCGGTCTGCACAACGAAGTGTCCTCCAATTCTAATGTCCCACGAAGCTGCTTTTGGTTCTCCAATATCCGAATATGACTAAGGAAACCAATGCCAAGTGAGATCCCATTTTTCTCGGCTAGCCTCTGAACAATTTCGGGATTGATTAGTGATCCAGAACCGTCCTTCACATTGAATGCCACAGCGGCACCCCTTTCATATTTAATCTTCGGACCATAAATGTGAACTAGATGTACCCCTGTCTTGCCATCTGGACCCGGTAACCGCAGTTGCAGTAAGGACGTCACAAGCCAATTGATCAGAAACCGAAGTCTGACAGTAGTTTTGTTCAGACCCATCATGTTAACGTGATCAAGATGCCGGCACAATATTTCAGGTTCTCTTCGACTCCACTCTTGATCATCCCCATCGTCTCCATCGCTCATGGCATCATCATCGCCTATGGTGTTTGCAGATGCTTCCCCGGCTTCCGAATTAAGGCTCACATGTTCTTTCCGGTGGTCCTCTGTACTAAAAGAGACCCTCCGTCCCATGCTTGCAACCCGTTCATTTTCCTCCACACCAAAAAATCTACCACCGCCCACTCTCCTTCCCAATAGTCTGAATTCACCTTCTGTTTCCCGCCTTATAGCACTTTCTTGGCATATTTCGGATATCGAGCCGTTCCCAAGTCTACCAGTTCTGTCTGCTAAAGAAGTAAAGGTTGCTTCTTCTTTGATTTCCGGGTCTTCTCGAATCTTCCTAGCATACTGAAAATCTGAATCCTTTTCACTGTATTGAGGAGCGGGATCTGTTCCGGTATAAAGTTCTTCTTCAGGGATTTCCTTAACGCGGTTTAGTTCCTGTGATACTGAGAGAACAGCTGCATCGAACGAAAGGACATGCTCTTCACTAGAACTGAGATTTACTCTCCGGTCATCGTAGATTGGACTCCTAGATACCTTTGCTGCTGGTTTCGGAGATATCCGTTTCTGATTTTTCCGGCTAGTAAACCACGAGGGAGGTAGCGGCGAGCCCAACTTTGGTGTGTTCAATTGTCCCGAATGATCAGAGCCGAATGGGCTCTGACCCAAATCGATCCAAAACGAGTTGTCGGACAACTCATCTTCACTAAAAACTGGGCTCTTCATGACCTCCCCAACTGAAATGCTCTCTGCTTCTTCAAATATGGTGCTCGTGCCATCCTTGTCGGAGCTATTATCGTGATCCAACTCGGTCTCAAACACGTCCCTCACTTGAGCCGATGTAAATGCACCTGAGAAAGCCGGTAACTGGGATACATGTCGAGCTTCGGGTGTTACCATTTCTTCATTCCCGTCGTTTTCTTCATCTTCGGCTCCGGTCAATCCGTCTAGACCATCAACTGAATCACTTAGGTACTGAGGAAAAACCGGGACGATCCTCACCATTCCTGACCCGGCACAACCACACTGGTTTTGCAAGCTTCCCATCACCGATTTCTTGATAAGGAGGCATCCAAACCCAGTTGGGTCAGATCCGAAAACTCGATAAAACGAAGTGATGATGAAATCTGGTCGAAAAAGTGACAACCCTAGTGAGTCCATGTCCTTCGGCCCTAAAGATCCAGCATCGAGCAAAACATGCCAATTGTTCTGTTGTGCCAATGCCATCCACTGATAAGAATACTTCGCCCCTGTAACTCTAGACTGGACTGGGAAAACAAAAAGCCCAACGGCAGAATCCTTTTTCCGTCTCTTCTTGTTTGAAATCTGCTTTCTAAGCTCACTCGAGCAGAGTTTTAATGTCGGCCATTTAAACCACGCACTGTTAATCTTCGCGCCTTTTTCTTTGGCACTCTGAGCCATCCAATTCACGGATTGGCTCTCGTAATCGAACATAGTTAACAATTTCTTGTTTGTTTGGAACGGATAGGAATCCGCGAGCAATTTAAAAGCGGACCCTCTACTGACAGTAAAAACGAGGCCATATTCATTCTCAGGGATGTTGAGATAGTCCATGATCCTAGTCTTTATGTCGTGTTCGCAGGTGCCTTTCTCCGCGCCCCCATAAAGAGCATGGTTACTTAAATTTGCAGTTATCTCGGACAAGCTAAAAGAAGAAGATTCCCAATACTGATAATTCTGAAGGTAAGAGAAAAGCCCGAAACCGCAATAATCAAGGCATACCTTAGCGACCGCATCCGAAAGGTGCCCGTACTCGTCTGATCGCAGCTGGTCAATCATTTCGGTCGATTGGTACTTCGGGTACATCGTGAGGAACTTGGAGAACGATTCTCCAAAGTCGGGAATGGAATCGTCGGTGTCGAATGTGCGTATAGCCGCCATAGACGTGGCCTGAAGGAACTCCCGTTGAGCGTGGAGCCTCGCGAGCGATCTCGACCGCCCGAAGCCCCCATCGGGATTGGGACTGGGATCAGAATCCATGTCTTGGGATTTAGAAAGAGATCCATCTTCAGATGCCTCCTCTAGGGCTTCTCTGAGTTTGTTTTCTTGTAATTGTCTGAGCATGGAGGGCTTCTTTTTACCTTCCTCTGTCAAACCAGACCCATCTCTCCTTCTGTTTTTTTTCTCTAAAATTAGGGCTGCACAGTGAGATATAGGCTTCCATAGTGAAAGATGCATGAATCCTCTTCAATCTGAAGCAAAATCCAGAAAATAAAGCCACCCTAAGATCACCCAAAACCCCAAAATTTTAACCCATCTAAATACCAAACCCTAGAGAGTACCAGATTCAGTTCAAAGTTGATGCCCTAATTTTCAAACTTCAAACAGGTTTGAGAAACACCCTTTACTTTATGCAGAACATTCAAACCCACAAAACCAGATATTTTCTATACACACCACCAACTTTACTGCAGATCAAAGTCACCATCCAAAAGAAAAAGAGCAAAAGAACCAGAGGCTTGATTCCAATATACCTTCAAACTAGATTAAAGAAACCCTAACTTTAGCCCCCCTCATCAAAGAGCCAAAATCTGCAGATTCAGTTTCAAATTTTCAAATCCAAAACAGGATTCAAAACCCAGAAAGGAATCCCCCATCAAAGAGCTTCAAACACATCAGAAAGTTACCAAAAACCCACAACAAAAACCAGAGATTCAGCACAAATTAACCCCCCAAAAAAATAACCCAGTAAAACCTACAACCAAAACTCTCCAAATATTCAGAAAAAAACAAAAACCCAATCACCCATTATCAACCCTCAAAAAAATTTTCTTCAAAAAATCGTTAACTCAAACCCATCACCCGTTAACCCAGAAAAACCCAAATCCCCAAAACGCTATATCCAAAAACTACTAAAAAAGCTCCATAGCCTCAAAACTAGATTATACCAATGTAGAAGAAGAAGGGAAAAAACCCAACAATCCCATCAAAACCCTGGTAGTAGTAGAAGAAGAAGCTCAAAAAGAACCCCTTCCCTTCTCACAGTCTCTCTCCACCAACCACTCTGCAACCCATTTAAGAGCAACCCTATTTACCCCTCAGATTCATTACTTCACTGGTCAATAAAATACATGTCTGCATTTAATACTCCCTGCTACCCGCTTCACTCATAATTAACCCACTTTTTTTTTTGTTATAAATATATATTTTTTTCCTACCTGACAGTAAAACCATGTAAATTTGATAAACCAACCCATTGACTTTATAATTTTACACCCTCAGATGCCCTTTCTTTTTCTTTCCTTCTTATTGTTGGTACCTCACCTGGATCAAAATGTCGTATATATATTTTGGTGGGCCCACCCCTGCCGTCTGCTTTCCTAAAGTCAATCAACAACCTTACAAAGCTATTTTCTGTCCCATGAATCCATGATCATGCATAATTCCTAGTTATATTTCTTTCTTATTTATAATTTTTCTTCTTCTCTACCTATCAACAAACGTTTGCATCCTCTGTATAAAAAAAAAAAAAAAAAAACCACAAACAAACGTCTGCATTAAAAAGCCCAGATCAAATGGTTAGAATCTCATCAATTGTAAGATGACACCAACTCACATGATGATTTTCCACTTCAATTGAGTGGATTGGCTAAGGGTATCTACAACGTAGCAAAGCAGGTATATGACTAGTAGGGCTGTTAACCGGCCGGGCCGGGTCGGGTCTAGCCAGGATTTTTGGAAAACTTGATTATTTTCGACCAGAAAAATTAGGCCAACCAGGATAGGAATTCGGGTGAGGTTCGGCCCTTGTCTTTTTGGGCTCGGGTTTCTTATTTAAGTTTAAACTTGTACCGAATTGGGGTTGGGCGGCCACATTCTGGGTGCAAGTTCTGAAACAAAATCAACTGAGAAACCGGCTCACCAAACTGAACCGAAACTGGACCAACCCGATTCCAATTGGTTCGGTTTCAATTTTGGTTGGGCAAACCGAAAATTAATTGAGTAGGTTTAGAAGCAGACCCAAATACAGTAGAGAGACTTTTTCTAAAGAAAAGAAGTCTAAAATTTTAATCTAGAGATCCAAACGACTTCTTAAACTCTCTGTTCACCCTGTTCACCCAAGAAAGAGCAATTTCAAATTGGGACAATTAGAGAAACATGCAAAAACAAACTTTTTAACAAAAAAGATCCGACTCCAAACGTTTTTGAAAAATCGTGCTTTCACGGATTTTAGAACTTCAGAAAACTGTAAAAGCACTGTGTTTCCTAAAATTTGCTAAAAAGTTTGTTTTTGAGGCATTGTTTTCTAAAGTGCCCTTTCAAATTTACTCAACATGTTCTACACGAAAAATTATAAATGTAGGACAAATTTGCTACGGACAAAGTGCAGGCTGATTGACATGGCGTGACATGATTGGTTGCATCGACCTGCATTAATTCAACACAACTGCACTTGCAGTCAACTGCGTCGTGCCACATTAGCCACCTGCACTTTGTCTCCATAAAACTTGTCCTCCATATAACATTATATATTCTACACCCTATTAAATTTTAAAAAGATTTACCTACCTTGAGACCTGTATTTTGAACGATGAAAATGCCTCAAAACTTTCAGGCGTTTGATAAGGTAGAAATAGCAATTCTAGGATGTAATTGAATTGCAAATTCCACATTTTATTTCGATTGAAATATAAGGGGATGAAAGTGAACTAAAGTGAGGCATATAAGTGGAATTCACTCTCATACATCAATTCAATCACAACTAAAATCAATTCCACTCATGAAATGGCTGTAAGTGCTAATTTTATAGGGCAAAATAATCATTATGAAATAATTGAAATGAAGTATCTTAAAATTCAATTTTGTTCTTTTATTAGTATTTGCTAAAAATATTTGTTTGCAATTCCACTCCGTGATATTATAATTCTAGGGAAGGCACTCTCCACACAACATAATCAAACTTTCCAAGGAAGTGAGTATGAAAGTGCTAATTTACATCCAAAGAGCTGAATTAAAGTTATCAAACAAAGTCTTAAGGCAACGAATTACTATATGAGCGCTAATTCAGCCTGCCTCCAAAAGACCCATCGGTCTCCTATCCCCAATAAGTCTGATTGGCAATTTAATCGGTCTCCTATGAAATCGATCACTCCGCTTGGCGATTGATCCAATCCATTTGTAGTGATAAAATTAGAGGAATGTGCATTAAAAAAATATGATAATTTTAAAGGGTACCTGTATATGCAATTGAAGATTTGGCCTACACAATTACGGTTTTTTCACATGAAAATTGTTTATTTTCTTGAATCAGAAGACATAGATCATTTTTCGTCTCAATCTTCGGCCGAACATATCTTTAGATCAACACTCACCTATCATATGTTTAGATGTTGATTCCACATGACACACATCCCTAATAGCGGCATGGGAACCTCTTCTCATGATATATTGTGATCTTAATCGTTCTTGGAGATGTGTGTCGTATGAAATCAACATCTGACCGTCTGATAGGTGAATTGTCTTCTAAAGATCACTTGTGCGGAAGATTGGGCCTAAAAACAATCTCCATCGTATGATCCAAGACCGTCAACGGCTTGAATCTTCAATTGCAAATACTTGTACCAATTTCAAGAGGTTTTCAATTTGAAGTCTAGATGGAGTCGATTTAAATTAAGGACCTCTATTTAGGCCTATGGAACCTCTAAGGGCACCATAGCCGAAAACACATGATTACTTTGACTCAGACGATGTAAATCATTTTTTGTTCGAATCTTCTTTAGAGTGGATCTTGAGATCATGAGCGTATCATCAAATGATCAAATTTTTATTTCAAATGACAAAATTCCTCAAACCTGATTTTCAGGTAATTTTTCAGAATATGAGCTACGTGATATAAATAATTGACCGTCTGATGAGACTTTTCATGCTAGATTTCTATCCAAAGATTTTGAAACATCCTAAAACACATGGGATGAAAATGATAAGAGTTAGATAGATGAAAGTAAGAGCAAGTAACGATTATAAGTAAGAGTTAGATGATCTTTAAAATAAGAGTTAGATAAATGAAAGAAAGTAACGATCATAAGTAATCTGAAGTTTGACCCATTGCAACCTTCAGGTAGGAGGTTGGATCCCAACTTACTCTTAAAAAAACTAAAGTAATGATGATTTCAGACATTATTTTAAAATGCACTTAATTTTAAATCTAATTTGAGAGCAATTTAAAGTAAGGTACCTCAATTTGCAGTCACAATATCTAAGAGCATCTTCAATGGTGTATCCCAAATTTTTTGCCTATGTGGCAAATTTGAGATACCAAAAAATTAGGATATGGTGCACTCTAATTATGTATCCCAAATTTATTAATTTATAATATTTTTAATTCTACTTTAAATAAAATAATATATATTTAAACAATACTAATAAATAAAGCAAGCTTGTATTCAAAAATTACTTTAATAAAATATAGTGTCTAAAAAAAAAGGATACCAACTTGGTATCCTATGTCCTATATATAGGATACCAATACCAAATTGGTATCCTATATCCTCGTTAGATTTGGGATGACGGCTGGAGCGGTGACAAACAAACTTGTATCCTAGATAGAGCAGTTAGGTTGTCCACGGTGGATTTAAGATATAGTGTTGGAGTTGCTCTATGGGCACCACAATTGAAAAAATCATTGATTGTTTCAAATCAAATGATGAAGTTTTTTTTATTTGTTCCAATCTTTCATAGAATAGATCTTTAGATCATGGGTATATTATTAGAAGGTCATTTGATTCCATGCGATATAATTCCTCAAAAAAGTACCCCAAAAATTATGTGGCATGCTTTATATGCTCAAACATAATTTTAGATCATGGGCATATCATCAACCAATAATTTGATTCCATGTGACTTAAATCCCATAAAAGTGACCCAAAAATTATGTGGCACATATTATGCTCAAATGCAATTTTCAGGTCATCTTTTAAAATGTGTGCCATGTAGAATAAAATTTTGATCATCTGACAGCACACCCATATCTCCAGATCCGTTGTGTAAAAGATTGAGATGAAAAATGATACCTAACTTTTGATTAAAAGCATTTAATGTTGTTTTAAGTTTGGCTTGAGACGAGATGTCTCGGGTGAGACGTCTCACTTCTCGAGGCGAGACCAGACTGATCTGTGTTTCGCTATGAGAGGCTCCATAGAAAGCGTAATTTTTAAACGTTAGTTTTTATAGGATATTAAACTAGTACACCATTGAAAGTGTACAACTAATCCTTTTTGTACACGTTGCTCTAATTTTTTTCACCGTGCCTAATCTATATAATGATCTCATGAACCATCATGGTGTGTCCAAATTTATGTACTGTATTATCCGCTATTATTCTTATTTTTTTAAGACTAGTAACTATGATTTCTTAACTAAGATATGTTTCAATTATGGACAATCATTTGGACTGTCTAAATTGATCACAGATATTTGCCAAATGATATAACAATGATGCATTCTTTAATAGTGTAAGATCAATCACCTATTTTAATGGTATGAGATTATTTAAAAGACTATTTTCGTTTCATGCCGGGTCATTGAGGGGTGTCAGCTTCTCTTACCGACACAATTCAAACCATGGCAGTCAATGACTTTCAGTTGTGGTGCTCTTAGAGATTCTGTGGGTGCAATTTATAACTTACAAAGTTTCAAGTTCCGAGCACATTTCTCAAAAACCACGGCCTTCTGCGTTACGATACAGCTAAAAGAAGAGAGAATCCGGTGATTCGTTGACTTCTTTACTGGAGTCCAAAGAATATTTTAAAAGGGTAATACTTTGGTACGGCTTACAAACACCTAAAAAGTAGAGGTTTGAGCATCAAATGCATCAATTTGTGATCATACGGTGGATGGATAGGCAGATTTTTTATGCTCAAAAATTGAAATCCTAAGCTATAAAGAGGAAATATTAGCTGTTGTTCCACTAGTACTACTGAAGCTATGCACACCAATGATAACATACATAAACTTTATAGCGCGTTATTCTACGAAAATAAGCTTTTGTGAGTGGAATAGTTGTCCGCTAAATTCTTCTTTCATTTTCATTGTGTACACTAAAACCTGCTTTATATCTTTTTTAGGTAAGTGCATTTTTATCCGGTGTGGGCCGATTATAAAATGTATACAATCCTGTAATAACTTGGCCAACCCTGCATTAGGTGATGCACATCTTTGATCAATCTTAGTGGTCCAACTTGAAGCCTACGACATATGTCTCAAGCAAAGAATCACACTTACCAGAGGATAGCAACCATTTGATCTGTGCAGTTTGATTTGGATAGTAAAAAAAATATATGATACAATGGACCATATTTGAGTAGATAAATCAAATAATTTGATCCTCCTGTGACTGTGAATTTTGATATAGGAGGAATATACGCTCAAGAGAGAGTCGCCCAAACAAATTAGGGCCTCACTTTAAAATATGTGATTCACTTAAATAGTTTAGGCCCATAGGGCATTCCCTTTTTGGGTCAAAGGTGAGCTCTATATTAGAGCTGTCACTTTAATAAGTTAAAACCCTAAACTCGAAAGAAGTGCTAAGGGCTTGAAAGTGAATTGTACACAACAACATAACCATATAAAGTGTCAGATTAAAAAATCATTTTCCCTTTAGACTTTGTCTCTAGTCACTATCAATTATTTAAATATTGCAAGGGTAAAATAGCGAAGGGCCATTTGTGCATATTAGACCATTCCACCTGTAGGCCATTCTACTGGTGCAAAATAAAATCGAGCCTTGGAGCCTTGGACACCGAATCGAATCTATTCGTTTTCAGTTTTGGTACTTAAAAATAAAAAATAATCAGATAGGGTGAGAAAAACAACAAAAAATAGAAGAAACAGAAAAATAAAATAAAAATTAAAAGAGAGAACTAAAAAATGAAGAAAAGTCAAAAATTGAACCGACTGAAACCGAAATAGGATCAGCTTAGTTTGAGGGTTAAAAAGTTTGATTAATCAAAATATAAAATTTTTGGTCAGGATTTAATTTTATAGAGACAAATCTAAAAATCAAAATTTCAGTTTCAGATCTAAGTATATAAAAGGTAGCTCTTATTTGAACTATCTAATCTATGCACTGTAATATATAATTGTCTTTATCTTTAAGAATCGGCAAAACCAACAAAACCGAAGCCACAAATAAAATAAGTTTCTTATACAACCCTCTCAAATTTAAGATAAAACAAATATTTACATATTTAAAAGCTGTGATCAGCAGGGTCTTCCTGATATTGCAGAAGGTCAACCAATCAGATAGGAAGTTAGCTCAATTAGTGTGGACCATATTTATTACTATTTAACAACCCATCTTTTTGGCTCTTTCAGGTTATTAGATCAATGTTTAGTTAAGTTATATTTAACAAAGCAATTTCTGGGTTGAATCCAATCTAATGGAGGTAAGCGTGCACCCCGTGTAGTATTGAAGTTAATGCCACGTGTGAACAGCTGCCGACCTGTCAAGTTAATACCAGCCTTTTCATCTTAAAGAACAAAGAAAAGTAGCTTAGTCAAATACCAAGTGGACAAGCGTTTACGCCACCCGTGATCCACGGCAGCACGGGTCATTAGTTCTGTAATTCACATAGCTAGGGCTGTCAACGGGCCAGTCTGGGCCGGGTTTCCACGGGAGCCCTTTTTAAAACAAATAATAATTTTGGGCCCTAGCCAGACTGGGCCCAAGCCAGACTGGGCCCAGTTTTGAAATATTGCGGCCCGAATCTGGCCTGATTAGCTATTCGGGCTGGGCCGGGTTTCTAAAAGCATTTAAAAGTTTTTTTAAGATTTTTTTTTTAAAAGGCCTAATTTTTTCAGGCCGGGCCGAGCCTTACACTTTGCAGCTCAGGCCCGACCTGATTTCTTATTCAGGCTGGGCCCGGCCCCATTTATTAAATCTATGAAAAAATGGGCTCGAATCCGGCCAGGTCCGAGCTGAAGCTCAGCCCATTGACAGCCCTACGAGTAGCAAAACAACTTGGTCTATGTATTAGAGGGGGGCAGTTTTGTACCGTGGACAATTTTAATACACAAATTTGCAGTAGATGTGACTGACTGCACACATAGTGAGGCCAAGCTGCCGAGCACTACAACTAGTCATGTCGAGTCACATAAGCTGCCAGCGATATTGTTATAAAAAATTGTCCACAATTTATAATTTTCCTTTAGAGGGGCTATTCACGGGTAATGGTCAAGTTCAACCAAGTTGAACCAGATTTCAAATCCAACGACATCTGCAACCCCTGGATATGGGAGAATCTTGACTTTCATGATTTTCATTTTTATAGGATGACGTGCAGTCAAGATTCTCTTATTTTCAAGGACGGTAGAAGTGGTTGAATGCAAAATCCAGTTCAACTTGGTTGGACCTGACCAAGGATCAAAATATCGGTCAAACATTCAGTTTTGGACTTGGACGAAACTGAAAATTTGAATTATTAGCCGATAATTTGAGGATTTCAGTTATATTTTATTTATTATTTATTTTATTTTATTTTTTGAAAAAATTGATATTTTGAACATTGTTCAAATTATCAGCTAATAATTTAAAATTATCGCTTGATAATTTGAAGGTTGGTATATTTTGACCGAAATTTTTGAATTTTCGTGTTGAGCTTGGCGAAACCGGTATATATTGGCCAATAATTTCAATTGCCAATATTTTTTTTGAAACCATGGACCCATGGATCTGACCATTGCCCTCTATTCACATAGCAAACAACTTGGTCAGTGTATTAGAGGGAGGACAGGGGAAACTAGATTTCGAGTTCAAACACATTTCCAGCCCTTGGATATGGGAGAATTTTGACTTTCATGATTTTTATTTTTTATAGGATAACGTGCAGTCAAAATTCTTCGATTTCTAAGGATTGTAGATGTGGTAGAACTCGAAATCTGGTTCAACGACTTGACCATTACTCATGTATTAGGTACATGATAAGAACTCGGGTCAATTTCCCTTCAAGGGTAGGGCAGTCAACGGGTAGGTGGCCGGGCTTTTCGTAAGTCTAATTATTTTGGGGCTAAATAGCCTGTACTAAGCACCAAAGAACTAACCTGATTATATATTAATTTGCTGCCACATGACACGAATTATGTGAATTTAGTGCCGCGTAAATGAGCAACTTGTTGATCATAACTACTCACTACAAAAGTAATGTGTTTTAGCGGCAACCAAAAATTACCGCTATTAACAAAAAAAGTCACTACTAATTATGTCGTCATTGAAGCAATACTTCTTTCTGCTAATAGTCTTATTTTTTGTAGTGACTAGAAAAAGAAAAACAACAAAAATCGACCGTTTCCTATATGTGGCACTCAATCTTGTGATTGGGTGTCACATGACACCAAATTGATGTTGGACTAGGTAATTTACCTGGTCTTAGTAACAACTAATCTATTCGGTCCACAGCACCAGGCTACTTTATCCTTGTTTTTACTCTAAAAGCTAGGCCCAAATCCGGCTCTGAAATAAATCAGGTCGGGTTTGATTCATGTGCTTTTGTGCTCAAGCTGTTGTTTAATTAATTTAAGTCCAATCTTGACTCAATTGGGTTCGGGTCAGGCTGGATTCAAGCCAACTTGACCATTTTCCCTAGTATACATGGGTTTGACCGAGTCAGGCTTAGCCAGGCGTTATAAGCACAATCATATTCATTCACCCTAAAAATTAGGTTTGAGCCTAGCCTGAATATAAAATCAGGTTAGGCTGGAGTTCCAGACAGTTCGATCGTAAAACATGGTCCAAATACTGAACCGAACCGCATGAGGTCGTGGTTCCAACCATTGTTCTGGTCTGATTCTTACAACGCTGGTTTATATGATGTTCCGCTACTTCAACAAATTGGATTGGTAAAAAATATGTATTAAATCCTAACTCCTAACTCCGAAGTAGCATCAAGTGGCCTAAATGTGTGAGTGTGGTGTTATCCATCGACTCTCTTTTTACTAATATTATCATTAATTAATTATCAGTCATTTTTATTAATTTTATCATCAGTCATCACTTTATTATCAATCCTTTTCATAGATTTACTTAAAGTAATTTCATTGGAAATGTAGTATTTAAATATTAATTCCTAGTTCTCTGACTATTTGGAAAAATTTCAGCCGTTCTTTTTTGTCATTTAATGAGTTCAAACTCTACTAAAAGGACAATTTAAGTTAGTTTTGTATTTTGTTGTTTCAGTGGATTAGTTTTGTCACTTTGCCAAATACCTAGAAATTTGACTTTCCTTTTACTTCTTTGTTGGAGTCACCCCTAATGACCATTTATTTTACAATTTACAAAGTGTGCTTCTTGACTATTAGGGCACCATTTTTTTATTTTTGAGGTAAACAACTAGTATTTAACCAGTTTTCTAGGTGTAGAGTAACGTACCTTTATTTACAATCCATTATTTTTTCTTCTCAGCCCGAGTTTTACATGCTTAAAGAGTTGATTGTTCTGAATTAGACTATGGATGTTATTTTTCTACCCTCTGATTGACATATTAGATCTTGAGATCATGAGCCTAGTAGTACACAGTCAAATTATGATTTTACGTTACACATTCTAAAAAATAAACATAATTATGGGCATAGATCAAACGACATATGCCATGTGAAATTAAGATCTGACCGTCAGATGATAGGTCCATGAACTCAAGATCTCTGTGATTAAAAAACGATCTACTGATTCAAAGAAGCCAACAGTTTAAACACGCAAAATCTGAGTTGGGAAGGAAGAACAATCTTTGGTTCAATACAAAGGTATCCTTTGTTAACTTTGGTTGTCGCAGTCAGAAGCTGGAGAATTTGAAGGATGCATATGTATTTTTCTTTGATCCACCGCTCTGTTTTTATGCTACCTTTTATGGGTACCTAATTCGGCTGTATCATATGACACTTGCCAATACAATTTTATTTTTAATTAATGATATCATCAGGCCATTTATTCTAAATGATTAAGATGGTCGGTCCATAGATTCATATATATGTATATATATATATATATATATATATATATATATATATATATATATATATATATATATGGAGTACAGGTGAACAGTTTAGATCAAAATTAAAAAAAAAAAATTTAAACAAGTTAAAGTTTGACGATTTTCATTGGTCCACATTTTACGATTCAAAATATATACGCTGAAGATGAGTTTAAATTTTTTTTTTTTTTTAAAAATGATTTAAACAATGCACCCAAGGTCCACGTGGCACCCAAAAAGTGCTTTAGGTGCCACGTAGAGCTCCACGTGAAAGGTTGGAGGACAGTGATCGTCCTCCCATAAAGGACGAAGGCCTTTTTCTATATATATATATATATATATATATATATATATATATATATATATATATATATAACTATATATATATATATATAGTTATTTAAATAATTTATATTTCAAAAGGTTAACTCTCATAAAAAAATAGCCTTCTCATTACAGAAAAGAAATCGCTCACTGTATGTATAGTCATACCCCTATATGGTATTGAGTTACCTAACTGAAATGAAAGAATAAGCAAATGGACTTTGCACTGTCAATGAGTTAATGGGCGAAATAAGAGGATTAATGGGCCTTGACTGTTCGATCGTGGTAGATTAATATGCACCATTCAAATCTGTAATTACTAGATCCTCATGATCTTTTATAAGATGTGTTTGTGACTCACAGTGATTACAAAAATCAAAGCATCAACTTTCCATTTTGTGAGCTTCTTAAATTCACTTTTATTATTTAGGTCATTTTTTTCCTTCTAAATGAAGTGTTCTCTCTCTCTCTCTCTCTAAAAATTATCATGTGTCTCATGTGAAACCATCATGTGTACCATTTGATTTAATGCTCATGATCTCATAATTTATTTTGTAAAAGATAAAAATGAAAGAACTTCTCCATTATCATCTGATTATATGGTAACCACTAATTTTAGATAACATTTGAAAGCGTGGAGTCAAATGATAGAGATTATTTTTCATTCCAATCTTTTATACCATAAACTCTTCAATTACAGTGCACCTATTAGATGGTACACATATTAGTTTCACCATTGACACGTCCGAAAAGTTACCCGAGTATCAAGTCATTTGGCTTGTGTGCGGCACGCCTAATGCTACCTCATTTTCCATCATGGCTCGCCTCTACTATCAGTCTCTTTCATATGCTTAATATTAAATTTTTAAATAATTTTTTTTAATGACTTTTTTAAAAAAAAAATAGAAGTTTGAAAATTTATAATTTTTTTTAATGGAAATAAAATATTTGGATGCAGCTGAGGGCATGCTACTTTCAGAAAATGACCCTACAACCCACATTCGTGTAATGTATTTTGGTCCCTTTGTTGTTTGGACTTTGGAGGGACTGATCCAGAAATTCAAGTGTCACAGATATTTTCCTGTGGATATTAAATATATCTAAATAAACTAATATGAGTTAACTATCAAGTGTTGCCCCACAAGTACCCTACAAGTTAGTCTCATCGCAAGGTACACCACATGAAGTTTGGGTAGGACTTTATGTTATCTGCAACCAGAATTTTCACATGCAAAAACCTTCAACTGCTTCCACGTTGAAGGTTTTGATTCCATACATTTTTAGATCATAACGGACACATCAGACGGTCAGATTTTGATTCCATATGGCACAGATCCCTAAATGTGACCTGGGAACTCCTTCTCATGATATACCAAGATCCCCGTAATTTTTTGGGTGTGTGCCACATAAGATAAACATCTGGCCATCTGATAAGTGCATCATGATTTAGTGATGTGCTATGTAGGAGATTGGGATGAAAAATGATCTCCATGCTGATTCAAGACAATCAACAATTTTCACAAAAGAAGTCCTCATTGTTGATATAAAATATTTGATTGCAAACAATGTTAGGCAATGTTTTTTGGGTTTGGGTCTGGCTATTCTCACCAGTTTAATAGTAAATATCACACAGTTTTTTTTATGGACGAAAACCTTTGAAGATAGAGTATTTTTGTTCCAATCTTCCTCACGATAAATCTTAAGATCATGGTGCACCTATCAGATGATAAATTATTGATTTCATATGACACACATCTCCAAAAGTGGCCTAAATCACGGGCAAAAGAGTTGACTTTCAATTTTAATTAGAATATATATATATATATATATATATATATATATATATATATATAGAGGGAGAGAGAGAGAGAAAAAATCACTCTCATAAATTGATACAAATTATCCAATCAATGAGCTAAAGTATTAGCCATTAAAAAATAAAATAATGACACAAATTAAAAAAACATAATAAATGTTCACGAGTCATCACATAGATTGGATACAGGTTAAGACCATCAATATAGGGTACACAAGTCAGTATACTAGCTTAACATCAGATACAAACTCATCATCAAGAGATCATTGTCTCGCAGCGAAACCTGGTAGGTTTATCGTTCCACATACCAGAAGACTGCATTTGACAATTGATCCGTGCACCTAATACTGGCCCGACTATATTCACGTGTCATAGATTTTCCACGTGTTGCAAACAATGATGACGTGCATGCCTTCAAGGCAGGCCCTACGGCAAGGCCCATCAGGCAGCCAACTCGGGCCCCAAAATTTTTTATTAGTAATTAAGGTACTTTTGTTGTTTTACCTTTTACCCAATAGGTTATGGGATCAACTCTTCTCAAATCCCACATTTGCATTATTTTTTTTTAGAATACTTTTAAATCCAACTACCGAATCTTTGAGGTCACCTATGCTGATACTCATTGGACTACATTGAATCAGACGATGGAGATTGTTTATCCTCCCAATCTTTCACACGACGGATCTTGAGATCATGGGTGTATCATCAGACAGTCAGTATTTTATTTCACGTGACACACATCTAAAAAAAGTGACCTTAATTTCACGTGGAAAATCAAATTTGATTTTAAAGTCACTTGTTTAGGTGTGTACCTTGTGAAATAAGAAAATGACCGTTTGATGGTATGCCCATAATCTCAAGATCCATCGTGTGAAAGATTGGAACGAAAAACAATTTTCATCATCTGATTCAATGTAGTCAATGTGTTTTAGTATAGGTGAACTCAAACATTTGGTGAGTGGATTTAAAGGTACTCTATTTTTTATGGGTCGGATCGGGTCTTTGCCGGGTCAGTGTTGGTCATGGGTCGGATCACCTCACTGGGCCAGATTGACCTTATGTGTTGATCCAATGGATTCTCTAACCCCATTTTGATTGGTATGAATTTCTTTGGCTGGATCATATATATATATATATATATATATATATATATATATATATATATATATGGAAAAGGCCTCCGTCCTCCATGGGAGGACGGTCACCGTCCTCCAAGCTTCCACGTGGAGCTCCACGTGGCACCCAAAATATTGTTTCGATGCCACGTGGAACTCGGGTGCATTGCTTAGATCATCTTTGAAAAAAAAATAATTTGAAAACTCATCTCCACCGTCTGTTTTTTGAACCGTGAAATGTGAACCAATGAAACCCATCAAACTTTGACTTGTGGGTTTAAAAAGTTTTTTTCGATTTTATTTTTTTTAATATTGATTTATACCGTCCACTTGTGCTCCACGTGGATCTTGGAGGACGGTGACCGTCCTCCAATGGAGGACCTAACCGGCTCCCTATATATATATATATATAATTTTTCCCTTATTAAATGACCCAACTTAAAACAACAATTGTGTGCTCGTTATAGCTCATTTTTTTGCAAATGACCTATCATTTGGATCTACTTGACGAGAGTTATCTAATGAACTTATTTATAGAACCTTTTGAGACTGTTAAAATGTTAAAAATGACAGGAAAGATTCAATGACAGTTAAAATGCTAAAAATGTCACTGTGTTATTAGTTAGGTTACTCGATTAGTAGGATACATTCTACTATTTAACTTCTCTTTTTATGTTTTATTTTCCTTTAATATATATTTTTGTTAACTTATTAATTATATTTTCATATTATACACAGTAGAGTGAAATATACATATATTGGTAACTTAAGAGTGATAATAGTGACAAATTCTAATTTCAGAAAAAATTTGAAAAGGTTTGAAAAAATTTCGGAGAGTACAAAAAATATTCTATATAAATTATATTTAATATTTACAAATTTTTTATTTATTCTACAAAAGCAACTAAAATTAAAAGAAAATTTATTAAATTTGACAAATTTTTGTTAATTTGTCAAAATTAAAGAAATTTGACGATTTCAGAGAAATCATCCCAAATTATTGAAATTTCGTGAAAAGTTATGTCCAACTTCTCTTTCGATAAATTTCAGTGAAAATTTGTAATACATCAGAGAATTTGTCACTATAGGAGAAATGAGTATTATTTTATTTGATATAAAAAAAAGTCGTAGCAATTTATTTTGGATTTATATGAAGGAGGGCCCCATTTTAGGAACTCGATCGCCTTGGCTCCCAAAATCTCAGGGCCGGCCCTGCATGCCATTGGTGCTTTAATAAAGGGTCCAACTCTCTTTACCTTAATTTGAACACCAAATGATGTTTAATTAAATGATCTTACACCATTTAGTTGCTTATGATCTTGGATTATATCATCAATTGAAGGGCTTTGCGTCCAAAATTCACACTTCTTGAGAGATTTGAATCATTCGACCTGTGCACTCTATTACCAACTGTAGTTCTTAATATTGATGATTGATATTAAAGTTCACCGATCGGATGATTTACATTCACTTAGAAATACTTTTTGGCTCGGACATGCTCCAACTATGAATTATCACTTGCGTAAATTAGATTGATCATAGATGTGTGCCACATAATACAATGATAAATTACGCTTTAATAGTGTGAGATAAAAAGTTATATTTTATTGGTGTAAGATCATGTAAACACCATTTGGAGCCATTATCACTTCAATAAAACACAAAGACGCGAGCTCTCTTTGAGCCTAGTGAGCTCTATTTGAGCCTAGTGTAATGGGTGGTCCCTCCTCCCTCTTTTGCCCTTAGTTTTTCTTTCCATTGGATTCTTTTCTCTTCACCCTTTTACTATGTTTGACTCCATTCAGGTGTTTTGCAAAAGGCTACTAACTTCATCCCCTTAGGCACTGAAGCGGGTCAACAAGACTTGTTTTATCAAATGTAATTCTTATACAACAAAATAGACTTATATAAGCCTCTCAGCAGTACTATCTACAGGCAACAGTGTAGGATTTTGCAAATACTAATAATCTAGATTCATCACGAGGTTTTACATTGGGAAAGAAAAATAAGATTGATACATGTACCACCGGCAGTACACAGCCTATGTATCTAATACAAGCTCTATTAATTGAAGCATCCAAAATGTTGAACATAATGGTAACCGGAATCAAGGTAGCAAATCCAGTACCATTATCGGGTATCGGTTCTTAGAGGACTTATGCATATCACTGATACATATCGATATCGGCCGATACACTGATACAATAATTTTTTTTTCAGAAAAAATCTGAAAAATGTTAGACTTATACCCTTAAAAGTATCATGAAAGATGTATAGTTAAACTATTAGATAGTTTTTTGAACATTATATATATATACCTTATATTTATCGACCGATATTGTGCAATAGTGGCTGATACCGATACCACTTCGATACTAATATCAGGGTGGTATCTATATCGGTTGGCCAAAATATCGATATATATCGCTGATAAATATTGGTATTGGCCGATACGTCGATACCTGATACCATGACCGGAATATTGTAAAATAAATGGATTAATGGAGTATTATCGAAGTTGGTAGATAGACAAGGCCCACCATCTATCTTTTTAGAGTCGAAATCATATTAGAAGCTCAAATTTACAAATGTCAGGGCCTCATTTCAAGCGTATACATCTCTTGTCAACGCTATATATATATATATATATATATATATATATATATATATATATATATATATATATATATATATATATATCATTGTACGAAATCTTATTTTATTATTTATTTATTTATTTATATATTTATAACATATGTTATAGACTTACAGTTAAAACTTATGTTACTTAATTCGCTAAGTCACCCTGTTAATGGGGTTCAGAGCAAATCAATTCGTCATTGAATTTGGCCTGATTGGGCGAACTGGCCAATTGGAATGATTGTATATAAATAGCACATATAAAAACGCATGGAGGTGGTGAGAATTGAACCCACGACCTTTACAACTTTACACCCAACTTCTATACTTGGACAGCTGTTTTGGCTCAAGAGTTTATTTTAATAATTATATTTAAACTTCTTGTTAAGTTCCAAAAAATAAAAAAGTAAATAAACAAAAATTCATTCTATTTATAACGAATCGGGTTTGCAAGAGAATTACGAATTAAGTAACATAAATTAAAACTAACATCAAATCTAACAATTATCTTTCCATGCGTGTAGACCATTTCGTGAATTGAATCGAATAAATATTTGACAAAAAGTACACTTATTTGAAAAAAAATTAATTAATTAAGAGAATTTTATGAAAGTCTGCAATTTTCTTTGCAAAAGTCAAAGAACAACTACACCAGATGAATTGGGGCTCCTGAAATAGGGTGAACTTCAAAACTAGGAGTGAGGTGAATAGGTGTATATTATATATGATAAAAAAATATACAACTTTGAACTTGAATATATCATGATATATAATAATATTAAAATTTGCATGCCTCTCCACCAGACAGATACAAGGAGGTTGTTTTCTCATAAAAGTGGAAAGATGAGAATATATATGTTATAGACAAATGACAGTTGTTCCACTAGTAAGTCAATGGCATGTGTCAATACCCCAAAATATGGCTGGTTCTAAGGTACAAGGAAAGAGCTGCATGCCGTTGTCTAACCCAAACACCAAACCAATTGTGTTGGAGCCTCCGTTGCAATCAATTCATCATGGCTATGTGATGGAAGGTGAATCTATGATGTGATATTGTTTGATCAAGATCATATGGTGCCGATGGCTCTATCTATTATCTTCGTGGCTACAGAGATACGAAGTATAGTCCTCAAATATATGGGAATGTGATCATAGTGACCAAGTCTAGGTAGGGAAATAAAATGACTCTAGAAATATATGAAAAAAATGGGAATTTTTTTTAAATTTTAATAATTATAAAAAATAAAAAAATATCTATATTATGAGTTATGACTAAACACGGGTTTAAACGGGAAAAATAATTTTTTTTTTGAAAAATACACATTTTCATATTTATAAAAAAATCGCGTTTTAAACACTTTTTTTTTCCGAAAAACATGCATTTTTAGTCCCTAAGGATGAGATAAGGCTATGATGATAATGATGGCGTAACTTTCATGTTCCAACCGTGAATTTAGCCCTATAGCCAGGTGGTCCAGAAAATTAAATGCTTCTCTCTCTCTCTCTCTCTCTCTCTCTCTCTCTCTCTATATATATATATATATATATATATATATTCCTCCAACAACAGAAACCATAGAAAAGGATCCAATGGATATAATCTTATCTCGCACGAGTGGCTTCAATTTGATCATGGATTTTTTAAGGTGTTCAAGAATCTATTGGGAGACGTCCTACACAGATTGCAAGGTATTGTGTACCCAGCACATCAATGAATCTGCAACCGTCAATAGATAGTTCAACTTATTGATCGTTAGTGTAAATCTGCACTCAAGTTTGACATCCAAAGATGTGCTTGAGTATCAAGTGTAATCTGTAGCGGCCAATGAGTCAATGTCTCATTTGAAGAAACTAACGAATTTTAAGGTCACTGCTTAGTTAATCTATAGTGGCTAATAAGTCCATTTCAACATTATACATGCATAGCTTTCAGTGTGTTATAAATTCGTTTGGTTCGGAAGGTTTAATCCTACAGGCAAACCTAGATGGTCTGCGTATCAAATACAAACTCTTAAAAATAAAAAAATCTGATAAATAAGCTCCAGGTTGATGGGTTCATTGACCCAATCAATTTTTCCTGATTGGTTGGTTCGAAATTTGGGATTCGCTACATCCTAACGAATCACGCTAGAGGTAAATGAGTTTTGAATTGTATGAGATGCAAACAAAGAAGACGAGGTCAAACCACATTGAACCGGTTCGCGATTCGCTAGGTGACCTAGCATATTAGGTAACTTTGGACTTATATCCTGACAGTGTTATATGGAAGACAAAATTTATGCAGACAAAATACAGGCGGTTAATGTGGTGTGAACCAATTGGCTGCAAGTGCAGTTGGGCTCAATTAGTGCAGGTCAGTACAGCCAATCACATCATGCCATGTCAGCCGCCTGCACTTTATCCTTAACAAATCTATCCTCCGTTCCCACCAAATCCTGTCAAGGACCTACTACCAAAATACTAAGGCCCTAAAAATATGAGTCGGCCAACCTTCTTTGACAGAAGTTAGTGCCTAATAAGGTGCTTCGTAAGCTTCAGAACCTCTTCTCTTGAATACCTCTCTCACTAGCATCATATACTAAAGGTGTTTTTGTTTTATCGGCATAACCTACATACTAAGGTTCGATCCTCTAACCTCTTGTCTCAAACTTAAGCCTTTAACCAATAGGCTACCAAAGGTGTTCATTTCAAATTCTGAATTGATTATGCAAAGGCACAAGATTACAAAATTGTCAGCCATCTAGTGCTGCCTGTAATTGGCGTATGATGTGTACTCCACGAGAATCCTTTACAGACTTTGAATGTACAACTATACACTTGGAGAGAGAGAGAGAGAGAGAGAGAGAGAGAGAGAGAGAGAGAGAGAGATTCCAACCAAACCAAAAAAAAAATGGTACGTTTCTGCCCATCGGTAGACGAGGAATTGCACTTTTTGACGATGAGGCTCAGTTGTAGAGAGGAATTGCACCCTGTGATCATGAGCTTCTGTCAGAACTTGAGAGCTTTCCAATCGTTTGATTAAGACTTCAGAGAAACCCATCGGGGAAAGACAAGTGCAAATGCCAGTTCTTGGGAAGAAAAAAAATTTATGGTGATACATCTGCTTTCTTATGCTGCAGGTTGAACATTCTTCTTCTCATGTATATCTACAATGACGTCGTGCAACTCGGGGAATACCGAGACAAGTAACAGTTCCAACATTCCATATGCAAGCTGCTTCACACACACAGTAGACTGCAGAGTACAAGACAGTGGATGTGTTTTCTCAGAAAATGGGTATAAGGAAAAATAGAGAGTTCTTTTGAAACAAAAAGGAGAAATTTATATCCAAGTACAGCTGATCTAAGACCAACCAATCCATGATCAGTTGTAGTGGTTTGAACTTTGAATGCGACAATACTAAATTTACTTAGGGTACCTCTATTCGTACCGACCAGAGTACTGGTGGGCGCCTACACTGAAAACCGTTGACCGCATCTAATCAAATGAAGGGTGATTGTTTTTCATTCCAATCTTCCACACAATGAATCTTCAGACCACTGGCGTGCCATCAGATGGTCAACTTCTTGATTCCATGTGGTATAGATCCCAAAAAGTGGCCCTAAAATCACGCTTGAGCGTGATGTGTGCCGTATGATTTTATGCCACTTTTTGGCATTTGTGCCACATGGAATAAAAAACTTGACCGTCTGATGGCACGCCCATGGTCTCAAGCTCCATTGTGCGAAAGATTGCAATGAAAAACAATTAGCATCGTCCGATTCAATGTGGGCAACAGTTTTCAGTGTAGGCGCCCACGAATAGAGGTACCCATTCACTTATATTGGGGAAAATCCCCTTCCGTGTAGCCAAAAAAAAATAAAAAACACTCATATTTAGTTTGGAATTTTTGGATACTTAACACCTAGAAATAAGAACGGATAAAAAATAATTCAAGGACGTCTTACCTGAAGGAAGAAATAAACATCCTTTGCACATCGCCGGTACTGTTTATGACCAATCAGGCTGACCAAGGCAGTTGGAGCTCCACCTTCCAAAGATATTCCCATCAGTTAGTTACTTTTTGACATCTACAAAGATAAATTGTATAGTGGGGACTAGAGAGGATTGACAAAAACATGTTATAGGTGCCATATGGAGCTCCATGTGATCTAAACAAGCTACCTTGCACCATGTCGCACCCAAAAACATGTTTTGGGTGCCATATGGAGCTCCATGTGGACCTTGGTGTATGATGAAGGTACTGTACTCCATTGAAGTACCTTCCCAGCTCTCATATTTTTATATTTATTATTATTTTTACCGAATTTTACCGAATTAATCCCTTGCCAAATTATTGTCCTATCCCAACTTTGTGACAATGCTTTCCCAACCAAACAGCCCCTAAAGGTGTGATTTGAATAATCTATGACATCAGTATCACGTATAAATAACTTATGCATATTTACATATTTAATAAGCATATTGATGATTCCACAATGCTCTAGACTCTAGAGTTTCATCGAATAAGAGCCTTCAACTGGGATGCTCAAATCCGCTATAGGAACAAATTGCCTCTTGAATACATATCACAATATACTATACAATTAACTCATTTGTGACGTTGGAAAGAAAAAACATATATTATAGAGATGTTCCAATTAGGGCTGTCAACGGGCCAGATTAGGATCGAACCATGTTAACCGGCCCTAGGCCAGCACGCGAAGGGGTCAGCCCTAGCCTGCCCCTAGGCTGGGCCAGCATATAATTAGCCCTGTCCCAGCCTGAGGACTGACCGGGCGAGGATAGGGCTGGGCTGCAGGTCATTCCTATATTATACCCCCTCTCTCTATTTATATTTCATATTTCAATTTCTCATATGTTAGTAGTTAGATAATGAATCAGCTCAATGACACTTAGATTAATAAGAAGTAAGTTCCCATATTATATTTTCTCAATTAGGTAAATACCAAATCCAACTATGTGTCCATTAACAACAAAAATCATTTCAAGTTTATCCTAAGAAACACTAATACAAGATTCAGCTGATAAGACTAATAAGGGTATTTCGCTAAAATGCCCTCATATTAACACGTTGAATGGTTTAATGTGAGGATAGTTTAGTAATTATAGATTAATATTATATTAATTAAAAATAAATAAATAAAAAATGCCTGGGCCCAGCTACAGAACCACTGGCCCTAGCCTGGCTCAATCTAGAACAGGCTACCTAGGGCCTGCCCAGTTCAACCTAGCCCATTGTCAGCCCTAATTCCAATCGTTGGTTGTGTCTGTTGTCAATCTATAATTTAATAAGCAATAAATAAGAACTTCTAACAATAAGAAGCTTAAGGAAGGGTATATCTGTTTTCAATTGTTTTTGTTAATTACGCATAAATATTTTTTATAGGCATCCAAAGCCCAAATTGCAACTGCCTACAAGAAACAGATCCAGAGTTTAAGCTTTCCTCATCAAATTATATTTGCATGGACACAGTAACTTATAAGGTAATTCAAAAGAAATGAAGCTCTAATTGTTGACTTATCCGGTACTTGAAGTAAACTATTTCAGAGATGTGATTCCAGGGAACAGTGACGGAAATATTTAATCACAAACATGAAAGGTATGATGGCGAAAAATTTATGCTCTTGAAGAAACAAATTGAATTCAAAAACATCAATTGTAAAAAGATAGCAGAGAACATTGGATTGGAAACTTATAGGAGAAGGCATCAACTCTTACCGAGGACCATTTTCTTGACATCACTAGCCCTACGAGCTGCCTCAAGCTGTCTCTCAAAAGAACCAGGAGTAGGCATCTTTATGCCAGCTGTATGGCTCGCAGTTTTTGTCGATTTCTCACTGAATTGTATATCATCCATTTTTTCTTGACTACTCTCCAACTTCAGAAAGAATTTACCATCAGGCCAGAGAACCTGGATAAAAGATTTAAATTAGAAGTTAACACATTTTGTTCATTTGATTTATCAAGGAAAAAGAAATTAATTAAATTTTACAGGATGAAACTAGGTTTTTTCAATCCGGTAAAACTATCGATGTGCATAAATCACATACGTTCCTTTTTTCGGTTGGCAGTGGAAAACTTGATCATTAAGAGACCATACAAGACAGTCTAAGTGAAAATATGAACCAAAAAGGGTTAATACAGCCGCTTTAATGACCCTTTTAGGCCTACTACTTTTGGACTAATCGGAACAACAGTACTATACTGATACCAGCCATGCACTGGTACCAAGTTTTAACACATTGATTGTAAGCATAGCGACAAAAAAGGCAATTAAAAAAACGTGTTTATTACACAACTTATGAAATTAATGTTTAAATCATGATTAAAACAATGTTTGAAAAAAATGCATTTTTTTTAAAAGATATGTTTTATTCGTTTAAAATGCGAAATTTGCATCTTCTTAAGTTGAAGTTATAAAAAAAAAACAAAGAAACTCGTATAAAAATAAGTGTATATAACTTTAAAAAATGAAAACACTAACCCAAAATACACCCTAACCATTTATTGTTGATGGTTAAGCACTTTTTTAACATGTATAATTATCTATGGAATTATGTTATATGTATCACTAGTGTGGTCATTTGCTCAAAAAATAGGTTAGAAAGAATAAATGTTCAAGCAATCAAACATATATGTTGGATTTTTACAATTATTAATATAATTTATTTATTTTATTTTGTATTTCCCAAAATTTTCCTGATTTTTGGTTCTATTATTATCAAATTTTTTCCTTTGCGTATTATTCTGAGAGTCTAACTTTTTCACTAGGATTGTAAGACACCGAAGCTCTTTTCACCAATGATTGTAATATAACAAAACTTGTATAAATGACTTTCTCTATCGGCAACAATTAATTCATTACTTGAAATATTAATAACAAAAAGCTCAATGTAACAGAGCCTTCAAAATAATTAGGATCAACTACTATGTGTGTCAATTGGAAAAGGGCTACTGAAAAGGAACAGACCCTGTCAAAAGGCCTGGAAAGTAACTGACGAGTTTTCTTTGTAGTGATCAAGACGCAAGAAAAAAAAATGGACTGCAGTCCAAGAACATGAGAATGCCTCTTTCATTATTATTGTTATTATTTTTAATGAATAGGTTGGGATTGAACCTGTGCCCTCAAGGTTGCAATATGGCCATCCTTCCAGTTGAGCTACAGGCTCAACTACTGCCATTTCACGTGTAGATAACAAAGATGTCAATTGAGAGATGGAAACTTAAAGATGATAAGCATGTAAGGACCCTAGAAGGATGATTCCAAAAAGTAACCAAGAGTATTTCGGTGTTATCAAAGGGTTTGATGCACAACCAATTTCTTTGTAGTTTTCCTTTAAACAATAGAAATATAGCTAAATGAGAAAAATACACAGTGATCACCACATATGAGAAACACAACGAAAATAGCATAAAGTGATCAGACATTCAAAATTGTCGCTAAAAATAACATTTTCCTGTTTATCATGTGTAAAGGATTTTATAGTGGACATAGGGTATATACTTTTGAGGAACAAACACAGGGCTAGTAAGGAAGATACACAACATATATATTACCTATGCCGGAGAACACTCAAAGAGCCTAGAACCTATAAAGGAATGCCGGTCTTGAATCAAGATTATTTGATGCCTACGGCAATATATAATCTCAATAATGAATCACGAACATTTATCAAATTTCCAAGGTTTTGATATCTACAATCTGATAATGAGATAAAATGTGGAGGAGAAGAATGAAATAATAAAAGGAAGAACACATCACATGAATCAGGATATTTCTCACACAATTTAAAGAAGAATTTGTATAACATGCACAGACCATGCGACAGCCGTGGTACACAGGTCATCAAATTCTGTACATGTGGCACACCTAGTTCATCAGTTGAGATGTCCAGGAGGCACGCCAAAATGTGGTTGGTAACCAAAAGCACATGCTTGTCATATGTTTCTAGCCATATGAGCAAATCAATTTGTGTGTCAATATGGATCGTAGCTTATCTGTTGTTTAGCTGTCCATTTGAAGGCTCTAGATCAGAAGGGAAAAATCTATCGATGGAACAATCTTTGGTCTGAATCTAATCTAAATTATGGTCATGTGTACCGTATATAATTGTGATTTGGTCATACACAGCCCATGTCTGAAACGAAAGCTCATATATGCAAGCAATATCAAATTTGCCAACATGAATCTATTAATAAAAATGAAATACTTTCAAGACCTGGACTTGTCAAAAGCCCTTATGTGATAGAGCTCAAGCCATTCTAGAGAGCTAAATCTCTTATGAGAAGGTTTTTGTGAAGAAACGTCAAACTTCCTGCAAAAGTTTTTGTGAAATATGTGAAATTTACGGTTTTCGAATTGGGAAAAACCCACTTTTCTATCCATATATATGAGATGTTAAATGTTTATGCTATTATATATTATCGCATAAAAATGTGTTGAATATTTGTATAATTTTAAGTATAAAATTTCTATTCATTTATAGATTTACTTCCTAAGGATGAAAGAAAATTGTTCATCCTTACATCTTGAACCCAACGAATTCCTTGAGCAATAATGTCATCTCTTCGAAGCCAATGAATCTGCCTCAGAAGCCAGTCATCAATAGCGTCCTCCATCATTAACTGCAAAATTTGCTTTGAAATCCAAAAGACCTGTCTTCTGCAGAAAATAGTATAACCGAAAGCTTATAAAAAATTTGAGAGCAATCAAGCTGTAGTAAGAAAACAATGGCATGAAACCATGTGATTAGCATTTCAGAGGCTAAGAGCAGTTCCAGGGGCCCAGAGTCCCCATGCACTACATAAGGGAAAAAAATAAGGAGTATAATAAAAATAATGAATAGAAATTGCAGCACACCATATAATACTGATCACACAATGTGAAAGAAGGCTATAAAAAATGTAAGTAACATTTTAAGGTAGGTACAGGCCAAATAACAAATTGGATGGAAAGAAAGATCAGACTCCGACTCAAAGAATCAAGGTAAAAGCTCTTGCAAGACATCTAGCCAACATTTAAAAAATAAATACAAATTCCAAGACACTTGTGGCAGGAATCCACACATAAATCATCCTCAAAGGGCAGAAAATAAACTATTACATAAGCATAAATTCCAATCACATATGATTTGAGCAAATCAGGAGCAAGTCATTTTAACTAGTCTATATGCATGTATGGGTCCTGTTACAATACAGTGTCAGTACTCAGGCTCCGAAAATCATGGTCCTAAAAGACAAGTGCTCAAGTAAAAGCACATAAACCAGGTAGAAATTGTCATAAAATGGGAAAACTGATCTGGAGCCCAAGCATGGTTCAAAATCTCGGACAATACCAATAAATATCGTCCAATACGTATCGGTATCGCTGGCCACTGATACACGATACATTGGGTATGTATCGGCGATACATACCCAATATAATCATATTTATTCACATTGCTGATACATTGAATGTATCAGCGATATCGGTATGTATCGCTTCGGTTTGATGGTGGACGATACATATCGGAAAACAGAGATTTTGATCCATGGCCCCAAGTAATCAAGTAGAAATTCACGTTATAAGTTGCACTATCTTCATCCATGCATGCACAAGAACACACGAACATGCACAAACCCACCCATATCGACTTGGCCATACGCACTTGCTCGCATGCAAACAAAAACACTTTTTATGGCAAAAAAGAAACTGTATCAAACAATTTTTAAAAAGAGCGAACTTTGACGAAGTTGTATGCATGCTGAAGGCCTACATCTTCTGCCACTAACCCATGAGATTTGACTTTGTGCTGGCAGAGAGTTACCTAGAAAAATCCTAACAATCACCAAAGAGGATACATTGTCACATTCACTACCGAAAAAAAAAATGTCATCCTCGTAATAGATGAGCCAACCAAAGGGCATCGGTCAGACTAGATTCCTCAAGGACAGAACCCATATTTGGACTACACATAGGTACTTCATGTGCAGTTTTAACTTTTTAATTTGTTAGTTACAACTTACAACTGAACCGTGTCACCAGTGAATGAAATTTTCAATATTTTCTCCAAGTGCAAGTGCATTTTAGGTATACTCATCAGTAAAGTGGATTTTTCGCAAAAACAGTCATTTGTAATCAATCTAAAGGAAACAGGACATGAGTCACACCGCTTAAATAACAGACAGTATAGCAATCTCTGCAACCTGAGACTATCTTACTGACCATAGCATAGAAATTTGAAGCTACTCCAAAAATATCAGTAAGTCATTGCCCTTTCAATAAGATTAAAAAAATAACTTCTAAAATAGGAGTCTGCAACAACATGAAGTGAAATTTTTTATTTTTTTTTAAATCCACACCTACTTCAAGAAAGGGCAAAATTTTAATCTCTGAAAAGTCTGTCTTTGCATCTTCTCACAAAGCACATAACATCAACCTAAATGTGATGAGCACAATGAATCAAAAAGCCATTGCCCATAAAGGCCATTTTTCTCTATATATCTCCTCCGAGGTGGGGCCAACATTTCCCCAAAGAGATCAGAAAAGATTTACAACAGCTACCTAACGTTTCATAATTTGTTTGGGAGATGTACAAAATTAACCAATTCTGACACATGAACCAGACCATTACATCTGAACTTCCAAACTGTGGCAGCACTATACTCAATGTAATTGTACAATCCTAGAATAAAGAGGATACCGCCATATGAGAGACCTCCAGGTGTCCACATAAAATTTCACTATTCTAAAAGGAGTATAGTGCTACATGATGGGTCCCCCATGGGGATGAGACTGTAGCTCAGCATGATGGTGGTGCACTTTATCACAAATTTCCGGTATCAGGTCCAATCTCAGCTTACCTAACTGAAAATGTTTAGGGTTTAGTCAAGAGATTTCAGAAATTAGGGATATGAGATGAGATCCCTCATTTCCCATTGCATTGATATCTATATGCCATGGATTATAATATTACATAAGTATCATCAATGAAATACAATGTGTATTACTAATACATAAAGCTACACTCAACACTCCCCCCAAGTTGGAGTATATGTCAATCATGCCCAATCTGGATTCAAGTTCACATACTCCAGACTTTCCCAACACTTTGTTAAGTATATTAACAGTTTATTCTTAAACTAAGCATGGGTCAAAATCCCGGAAATCCGATACGTATCATCCAGGACTCCTGGACGATACTTTTCGTCGTACCGGCCGATACATTTAATGTATTGTCGGCACATAGATTAAATGTACCGGCCAGTTTTTTTTAAGTCTCAGATGATACATTGAATGTATCGTCTGATATTTTGAAAAAACCAAAATTTCCGTAAATACAAACGATACCATCCCTGAATCGTCCGAGATTTTGGACGAGACACTGTCACTTAAGTGGCACCCACCTTTTCAAAATCTCTGACGATACTTTGATTGTATCGGCTGAGATTTTGAATAAACAAAAATCTCGGACGTTACAAATGAGTGACAGTTTGTATCGTCTGAGATTTTGGATGATTCTTACATGGTACGAGACAATGGGTATGTATCGTACTGCCACAATGGCGACACCGACACCTACGATACGTACCGGTATCGTCCAAGATTTTGACGCATGGAACTAAGAGTGCAAAACCCATTTAAATCAATTTTATCCTGTAACAAGTGGCAATCGACTTTATGTACTTGGTTCTTTCATGATAAACTAGATTTTCAGCAATATGAATACCAGCTTCATTCATCCATAGAGGTTCCAAGATTGGAAAGGATGAACCTAATCCACATTCCCTCACGGGTTCCTTGAGACATAGCTTTGTATTTAGCTTCGACACTAGAATTAGACACCACATGTTGCTTCTTGCTCTTCCATGTGACCAAATTGCCTCCAACAAAGGCACAATACCCCGTAGTGGACCTCCTATCACTAAGAGATCCAATTCAATCAGTATATATATATATATATATATTTCTCCACATCAAAGTGGCCATGG
The DNA here is from genome assembly GCA_021018995.1 of Chloranthus sessilifolius. Classification (NCBI taxonomy): domain Eukaryota; kingdom Viridiplantae; phylum Streptophyta; class Magnoliopsida; order Chloranthales; family Chloranthaceae; genus Chloranthus; species Chloranthus sessilifolius. Next base: position 5,635,495 of record CM037584.1, read on the forward strand.
TCACTATATATCAGGTCCTTTCCGGGGCTAAATTTCAAATATCTGAGATTTTTGTAGTGTTACATTGACGTGTGGCATGGGTGCCAAGTATATCAAGGTGTCCAAAGGTATTCAACCCGACCACCTTCAAAAATCCCAATACGGCGGCACAACTGTACAAATATTAATAATATATTCCTACAAAATATTTGCAATGCACAACAATCAAATTTCACATGATATTAATATATATAATGATTCAATGTCTCTCTTAAACTATTAATCACGTAGTGATTATGTATAATATTGATTAGCGCTTAATAATAGCAAAAGGAAGCAGTTCATAGTGTGGACATGTGCTCAGCGTGTGAACTTCAAGTAGCCACATGAGATTCATTCGGGAATAAAGTGGCATACGTGTCAAATGTATCATACATTACTGACGAATCTAAGTCATCGAAATGAGAACCACACTTTGAACTGATCTCTTCCCACGAAAAGAGGCCAATCATACTCTCTCATATGATCACATCAATTTGGACTCTATGTTAATGTGAACAGCGGTCTTTATTAAAGTGCCTAAATTGATTGGTTAGAATCGTATGATGGGCATCTTTTGTAGGTTGAGCAATATTCATACAAAATTTGATCAATTGAATGGCTAGGATGGGTTCAACAGTCTTCCTTGCCCTAAAATGAAGGAACGGTGAGCGTACTACATGTAGAAGAATGATGAGCTCCCATTAGTATAAGTTTAACAAAGGGTTTTATATTAAGAACCCAACTTTTGGGTGTCTTTTCTTATTAACCTTTCAAGAAGAGAGGGGTTTCAAAATTAAAAATCCAACCTTAGGGATTTAGATCTCAAACCCTTCTCTTCTCTTATGATATATTAGTTTAGAAATATAAACCTTACTTAGTCATGAGACCATGAGATCAGAGGGAGAGACTGCGTCACACTACCAAGCCAAAAATAAATGGTAGTAAGACACTACCAAGCCAAAAGAAAGAAAACAAAACAAAGGAGAAAAAATACATGAAGCAAAAACTAAACGTCACCCACTGAATCAACATCACACACCATTTCCTTGACTTAACGCTGTAACTGCTGGAAATGGAGACGGAGAAAAAAAATATTCTACTCATACAAGGGAAAAAGAAACCCTCTCCTCAAACCACTCTTTTGCATTTAATTTTAGATTATAATTCTTTTATGTAGTTATCGTTTTGTTTTTAAAAAATTTCACGCTAAAACTATACCATCTTGTGTAAATCAACGTTTTTAGGACTCTAAGTTTAGCAATCTTTTGGTTTCTGACTGTTTATTTTTTTCCCCATGACATGGTATTTTATGTGCCAAGTGCCAGTAGCTGATGATGGCATCATCATGGCACGACACCAACACGTTCCAAGTCATGTTTTGTCGTGCCATGACATGTCATGATGTGTCGTGCCATGGTATCGGCACAGGAAAAAATCCAAAAAATAGGTGTGTTTAGGTAACACAGATTATGTACACGATATCTAAGTAATTGGTCAATGGAGAAAGCCTACACTGTCTAAGGGTGGCAATGGGGTGGGTAGCCCGACCCATCCCGTTAGGCAGGGCAGGCTCGGTTTAAGGAGGGTTTGAGCGTGACCATAAAGCTCGTGGGCCAGGCCTTGGGTTTGCTCCCCAATGGAGTATTACCCGGTCGTTAGCTCAGGGCCCCGTGGGATTAGTCGAGGTGCGCGCAAGCTGGCCTGGACACCCATGGATATCTAAAAAAAAAGCTCGGGTGCTAGGCTTGAGCTAGCACTTTAAGCCCAAAATTTAAACGGGACGAGCTCGGGCTTAACTCCATGGGCTCGTCAGGCTCGCATATATGATAAGTATATTCAGTTTCACTTCCAACATTAAAAAACTTTGAACTATATATTTTTTATTTTTAAACTTTTAGATCTTTTTGGAAATTGATATTAATTCCTTATTGGGTATGTGCAATATATCAGTTTCTATTTTTATGAATATAGCTAATTTTTGTAGACTTGTAGTTAACATTATGAATAAACGGGCAGGACCAAGCCGGGCTTGGTCCAAGTTCAAATCCATAGGGTCAGGCTAGGGTTTACACTAGCCCAGCCCAAACTCATCCCATTGCCACCCCTAATATTCGCTGATTACACTTCTTGCATAAGAAATGTTTGGGGGAGGGATGTTAAGATATATAAGCTTCCCCACTAGCCTGTGATAAATTTGAATATCTTAAGAGTGCCTCAACATTGTCCAATGATTTCGATCTATGGGAGAATCAGAAGGCCTCCACCCCAACATGTATGCTTGCTTAAGTAGATCAAGGGTGTACTTCCTTTGAGATATAAAGATACTCTTCCCCGATCTAGTTACCTCGATTCTAAGGTAAGTACTTAAGAGGGCCCAAATCTTTAATATCAAACACTTGACTTGAAGAGTATCTACAATATCATTGCAAGTAACAACAATATCATCAACATAAACGAAAAGAGTAATGAGTCGTACTCCCCTCTTCACAAATAGGGTGTGTGATCAACTGATCATAATGACTCCAATATCCAAACTTGACAATGGTGTCCCTAAAGGTTTTATACCATGCCTGTGGAGACTGTTTCAACCGATATATGGCTTTCTTGAGCCGACAAACTTGACCCTTCTCCTTTTGAAGAGAGTAGCCAAGACAAATAGCCATATAAACGTCCTCTCCAAGATCCCCATGAAGGAATGAATTTTTAACATCTAATTGATGAATAGGTCATCTCTTATGTGCTGCAAGGGATAAGATAACACAAATAGAATTCAACTTAGAAACTGATGCACAAATGTTTTGATAACCAACTCCACAAGTTTCGGCAATACTTCATTGCATAAACTCATCTATAGCCAACTACCTTCAAGAGTTCATCTCTTGTACTATAACATCTTTCCATTGAGGCAAGGACAAGGCATCGACATCACTAGATTGAATTTTTGTAGTTGAAATGGAGAAAATTATAAACAGTATGAAGGAGAATGAGCATGATAGTACACACAATGACTGATACGATAATATGTACAAGTCCTAGATCCCTTATGCTATGCAATAGGAAAAGCCAAGTCAGATAACAAAGGAGGAACACTACCCTGAGGACCAGCTTCAACGGATGTAATTCGTTCCATCGTATGAGGAAGAGTGAGCCCATCCTTCTTTTTCTGATTGTAGATGTATTTAGGAAGGAGCTATTTTGGTGGGTCAAAGTTTGACCTAGGGCAGATATCAGCATGATATCATGCTGCTATCAGAAGGACCAGAAATGAAACAGAACATTAACAAGTAAGGTTTGGTTCTGATACCAAGTAATAGTGTTAATATATTTAGGGTTCAGTCAAGAGATTAGGGTTTGGGAGTAGGGAGAAGAGGAGAAAAGTGAGATTTGAGAAATTAGGGATTTGAGCATAGAGCCCTCATTCCTTTTTTAATTTATATTGATACTATTGAGTACAATATTATAAAAGTGTTACTATTGAAATACAATATGTAACACTTAACACATAAAGCTACACTCAACCCTAAACCCTAAACCACATACTACTACCATTTTCTTACTCTGAACTGTAAGGAAAAGATAATAATACATGTAATGCATCATATGATTCATTACAAACATTCTATAAAAGTCGTTACACACTTTACTTAGTTATTATTTCATTATCGTGGCACTCAACCCTAAACCCTAAACCACATACTACCACCATTTTCTTAATCTGAACTGTAAGGAAAAGATAATAATACATGTAATGCATCATATGATTCATTACAAACATTCTATAAAAGTCGCTACACATTTTACTTAGTTAGTATTTCATTATCATGGGTCTGTATTAATATGTGCAATGCATGCATCAAAGAAGACGTGCATATGGCTACATCTGTTAGTTTTTTTTTTCTTTTTACCTTCTTTCAAAAATTTAGACCGATTGTTAGACTGTTACTCGTACAATAAAGAGGCATCATGAGGGTGGGGTGTCTCCCGAAACAAAAACTGTTTTGTTTATATATTATTTATGTTGTAAAAAAGATTTGATAAATTTCAACATAACACAAAGCCCTAAGGTTAAATAGAAGGAAATTCTCACAAACAAAATCCACAATAAATAAATTAAAGGAAACAATAACCAGGTCAAGTTGCTTTAAGAAAATAAAATAAATACATGATATATAATATTGCTTGTAGACATCACTTGCACATACCTATTTTGGAAATACAAAGCGTTCTTGGCATAATTTGGAAAAGTTAATTTCGACAGATTCACAAAGAACATGCAAGTAACTCTAACAAAATATAAGATGGCTCACCTTAGCCAACCTCTTCGATTAAGCTGAAATATCTTATCGACTAAATTTAACAGCGGCACACTTACATTTGGTGGCGTCCACTACAAGGAAAGAAAGCGGAAGAACAGCTATAAGTACAACTACAAAGTTTATGTGAATTAAAAAAATAAATTAGGCAAACCGCAAACATAATCTTGAACAACATGAAAGCTTCGGTCTTCAAGATGGCAGAAGTAACAAGGATCCAATGACCTACTTTCTAAGGTCTTTATGGATTGAATTAAGTTCCATTATGTATAATATTATCATGCATTTATTCCATTCTTAAAAACACGCTAAACATTCAGAAAGTTTATCAACCCACATATGGCATATGCATTAATCAAACAAAATAATTATAAACTATGCATGGAATAACGTACAATGAATGTTGATGACAGGTGCATGACACAAGTAAATTAACCATAAACTGCAATTCAATCAGAGTTTGAATAATATGAAAATCCTCAGCTGATTCATTTTATAATAATGATGTCCTAATAGAAAACATGATTTCCATAATTTGGAGAATTTAAGATTATCAAACTTGTATAAAAATTTGACGATTCTATTTAAAAATTTGATAAACAACATCAACTATCTTATACCAAATCATCCAATCATTTAAACATGATTACCAAACCAAAATAGGATTTCTAAAATGAATTAAAAAAATGAAATTGGCCAGAAATCCTAAATTTTAAAATTTCTCAAAGAATATAAAAATGTCGAAAATCATATTTATTTTCATCGTAATCAAAAAATACTTCTAATATTATCTTCTTGGAGAAAAATAACCAATGATTGTGGCTTCAATCAAAACAATTTAAACAAATCTCAGCCTGACAAAACCTGGAACTTATCAAATATTAAAAAACTGTCTAGATATCATTAAAAAAAAAACAAATTATATGTTCAAAAACATAATGAATATACGAATATAATAACTACAATTTTAAAGGAAAATGACTCAGGAAAATTTCCACTCTGGAAAACCAGAAATCTGTCTGATATTGCCAAACTATTTAGATCTCATTAAAGCCAAAAACTAAATGTACATGCATGAACCTCATTAACATATGAATCTAATAATAACGAACTTGAAGATAAAGGAGTTCGAGAATTTTCAGCCCTGGAAAACTTGAAATCTGTAAGACATACATTTTTCAATGATTAAAACTCCTGAAAATTGACTCTAAATAAATAATATGAATGCATAAAATAATTAAAATCTATTTCATAATTTCAAAAAACAGTAACAAAAATAAATTTAAATGATATGTATCTTTAGATCTTTAATAAAAAAACCTTTTGTTAAAGAGGCATTGACACTCTTTCAATAACATGGTCTCTCTAAAAATGTGAGGGGTTGCTATGCGGAAAAATCGCACTCTAACCCTAAAATAGCGTAAATCCAACAAGATAGGGATTACGGTTCTCGCTCGTCAATTAAAACAAAACAAAAAAAGAAAATAGGGGTAGAAGAATATTCAAGGAAGAAAAGTTGGTCTCACACCAAACCGCACGCGGGACGAAGAATCAGTCTTCAAGTTTGAGAGAATCACACCCTCACAGAAAACTTTGTTAAAGCTCTCAAGTTTGGAAAGCAAATTTTCATTCATCATCAATAAATCTTTCTCATAAGAGATTGCAATGTGTATTTATAAAGAAAGAAACTCTAAGAATACTACATAAAATAAAACTCTTAATTAACCATTAAAACTTTCTATTCTAACGGTCATAATTAATCTCACCATTAATCCTATCTTTTTATTAAGCGGCCACATTTGAAGGGTCCAACGATGCCCCATTAACGTGAAATTAGTCTTGTTTGAAAGCTTATCGAAGTACCTTTCCAACAAGACAAGAATCACACAATTCCGACATATATTGATAGACTTATGACCACTTCTCCGATGGTTGCATAGAAAGTGGCGAAATTAACAGTCACATATCACATATATGTCTGACCCCTAAATAGTACAAATAAGGAAACTAATCCTAAAACAAACCACTTATTAAAAGAATCCTCATAAAAAAAAGGAAACTAAACCTAGATAAAATACTTAAAACAACATGCACACGGGTCTTTAACAGGCCTTTTAAAAACACATCCGCGTGTCCACTTTCTCTTTCGATGTCTCCTCTTTATCCGGCCACAATCTTGGGGTGTAGGCTTCAATTCCGCATTATTCTCCCCTACTTTGAAGAAGTTCGACCTCGAACTTTGGGTCACATAGATTTTCACGGCCACGATCATAGACAATACATAGGGAACCTCAATTGAAAGCGGTTTGGACAAGTAAACTGGATTCAACTCGGGCGAGATCCGATTTATCTTTGATACGCCGACAGGAATCGACATCAACACACAACCAACATGATCTTGGGACATGTGGGTCATGGGACTGAGAGACTTCATTGCGAACTCGGGCTCGGTAGGACTTTTTGCAGAAACTTGCTCTTCAACGGCCTCGGGCTCTTCAACGGTCTTGGGGTTAGTACTGATATTGACCGGAAGAGGGTTTTCATCAACAGGTATGGAATCTTCAACCGCTTTTGGAGCGATCACGGGTTCGGGTAGATGATCGATAACAATTTTGGGTGAGATGAGGTAGGCTAGGGTAACTACAGTTACGAGCTTGGTTTCTTGAACGAGCTTTGCGCTATAAGTTGTTACGGGGTCTGCAACCGACATAGATTTTACGCCAACAATGGAATCCGTAACGGGCGTAGGTGTCGCAACAGTTATGGGGTGAGAAACGGTTATGGGGTTAAAACAGATGGTTGGTGATGGGGTTGGGTTAACGGACACAGAATATGAAAGCTTAAATCTCAAAGCTTCACGTCTCGCCGATATGATTTCCTCTTGTAGTTTGAGAAGAAAATCCTTTAGAAATTGTTGAACGAAACTCCTGCTCAACGCCTCTACTATCTGACGTGAAATTTTTAACTCACGTAGAATCTCAAAAGTAAACGCTTGATTATATAAAATTGGCCAACATTGAATTGCTAAATTCAAATACCTCAGACCCCATGCTCTAGCTTTCACTGCCTCCCATACTTCTCCAATCGTAGAAATCGTCTGAAGCAAATCAAGTCTCTTTTGTCGATCTACGAACAATCCCAAGCTAGCCATCTAATCATTCAACTCACGAAAAGCTTTGATATACTGTTCTTTACTCATGATGGACTTCACGTGCCGAGTGTTGAACTTGCTTTGATACCAATTTGATGCGGAAAAATCTCATGCTAACCCAAAAATAGCATAAATCCTGCAAGATAGGGATTCGGGTTCTCGCTCGTCAATTAAAACAAAAATAAAAAGGAAAATAGGAGTAGAAGAAGATCCAAGGAATCACTCCAAGGAAGAAAAGTTGGCCTTACACCAAATCGCACACGGAACGAAGAATCACTCTTCAAGTTTGAGAGAATTACACCCTCACAGAAAACTTGTTAAAGCTCTCAAGTTTGCAAAGCAAATTTTCATTCATCATCAATAAATCTTTCTCATAAGAGATTACAATGTGTATTTATAAAGAAAGAATCCCTAGGAATACTACTTAAAATAAAACTCTTAATCAACCATTAAAACATTCTAATCTAACGGTCATAGTTAATCTCGCCATTAATCCCGTCTTTTTATTACGCGACTACTTTTGAAGGGTCAAACGATGTCCGATTAACGCGAAATTAGTCTTATTTGAAAGCTTATCGAAGTATCTTTCCAAAAAGATAAGAATCACACAATTCCGACATATATTGATAGACTTATGACCACTTCTCCAATGGTTGCACAAAAAGTGACGAAATTAACAGTCATATATCATATATATGTGCCTGACCCCTAAATAGTTCAAATAAGGAAACTAATCCTAAAACAAACCACTTATTAAAAGTATCCTAATTAAAAAAAGAAACTAAACCTAGATAAAATGCCTAAAACAACGTGTACACAGGTCTTTAAACGGGCATTTAAAAACCCATTTGCAGGTCCACTTTCTCTTTCGATGTCCTCTCTTTATCCGGTCACGATCTCGACGTGCAGGCTTCAATTCCGTATTAGGTTGTGCCTATAATCACAAAAGTCGGCTTTTTAAAAAGAAATACAAAACATCTCCAAAGTAAAGGTGTGCCGAATATATCACCAAATAATCGACTGATTCGGAAAGTAGCTGATAAAATGATCATTTTGGTTAATTTTTACTGAAATTTACCAAAATTTTCCCACTTTACGAAATTTAACTAAGATTAAGCATGCATATGCATATATACAGTGACATGGATTATGTGGTTATAGCTGTGCCTTTTGTTGATTTATGTGTATGTTTGTGGTGTGTGTATAGTGACCGAGGTTCAAAATCTCGATTTTCGAGTACATTGCAGCCAGCTCCAAAACCAATACATATCGAACAGTATGGGTATTGGACGATACATTGGTAAGTATCGGTCGACACATACCAATATATATGGGTCGATACATTTGAACATCTTAACCCAATAGCCTAGAGAACCGATATGTATCGGTATCGGACGATATTTTGAACCATGATAGTAGTGGATTGGTGTTCTTATGGATTGGGGGTATACTTATATTTTATCTATAACTTTACATGACTATAAAAAAACTAGTGAGTCTCTCTAACCCATCAGTCATTTCTAATCTCTATCTCTCGTCTCTCTCATATCATTATCACCTCAAACCCTAAACTCAAATCCTAAGATCTTAACCTAAACTCTTAAGCTATATACTCCTATTTCGTATTAGAGCCTAAAGCCCCTCGTTAGGATCTGTTTGTTGCTGACATCAACCTACTTAAGCTAAACTCTTAAGCTATGTACTCTTACATGGCCAGACATCACCTAGCTTGGTTAGTCAGTTCTCGCATGCTCCACATATGTCACACATGGTTGTTATCCATCTGGTTCTAAGATACCTTAAATCTAATACTGGGCGTGGAATTGTTCATCATACAGATGGTCAAATTCAAATTTCTAGCTATATTGATGCTAACTGGGATGGGGTTGTTACAATTAGAGGATCTATCTCTGAGTATTACACATTTCTTGGAGCCAACCTGGTTGACGGAAGAGTAAGCAGCAGCATTTTGATCTCCTACTAGTGTCAAAGCCGAGTATCGTGCTATTGCACACAGGGCATGGGATATGTTAAGGCTTAGATCCCTTATTGCTGAGCTTGAGTGTTGATGGTTCTAGGCCTCTCCACTGTGACAATGACGCGGCTGAGAAGATTGCTTCAAACTCTTTTTTACATGCAAGAACTAAAATGAAGTGGATATTCACTCTGTAAGAGAGAGTTTGGGACCAGACCTTAGAACTCATGGACGTTTCCTCTTCCCAACAGCTGGCAGACATTTTTATGAAGCAACTTGGTCCTTCAGTTCATCAGGAGATATGGTCAAGATGGGCGTGTATGAGATTCATGCCCTTGCTTGAGGGGTGTTCTTGTGTGGCTGTGTGTATTTGATGTATAGAAATAAGTTACGTTGTTTGGTGCATAATAAGTAATAGTGTGTGTGTATGTATTATATCATTAGTTAATATAAAAGCTAGTGAGATACATTATCTGATTAAGCTATTAAAAGCTAGTGAGGTGCAGTATCTGATTAAACTATTTTGCCCAAAATCTCCTCTCCTCCCTCCTCTCACAAACCCTACCCTAATCTCTCTCACCTAAATCTCATATTTTGTTTTATATAAAAATATAACTATTTTTGGCTTGGATAAACATCATTTGTAAGAGCTACAATTTGTCCTATTTTGTGATTGGTGTTGATAAAAATAAGTGTGATAAAATTACTAACATCTGTCAACCATCAGGTGCCTCCCCTCAAGAGAATTGCGTGTCGGCCGCTAGAACTGGGTGACCCTGGTTTGGTTCCTTTCATGATGCAGCCCAAAATAAATCAATATAGGGTCAAATACAAGGTCAATGTCACTTGAGTTCTAGTTGGTTAGTGAAGTAGACAAGGTGTAAGGTAGCTGATAGGTCATGGTGGTTCAAGGTTTGTCAGTGATTCGTGTTGAGTTTTGCATGGCGAAGTTGAAGCCATGCAATATACAGGCAACATGGACGAATGGTTCTGTGGACGTGAGATATAAAAGTCATGAAAATTGTATGGTCATAGGAGACTACAACAGATCTTTTACCCACTGCATCCTATCTAAACCAGGATTTCACGGTTTTTTATAAGCCTTCAAATTTGTGGACATCAGCTGGTGATGGTATTCAATAAGGTAAAAAGGATCACTGGCATGATACGGTTACCGAGATTATGAAGCACCTTTTATCCATCAATTGCTATTAAAAGCTGACTCTTTGCAGTTTTTAGGAGCCATAATAAGAGTGAAAACCCTATCATCCTATATTTTTCTAATTTTCTATTATTTAAATGTATTTATATATTTATCTATGTTTAATAAATTTAAAAAATTTCTTGTGTATCACACCAGCCCACTGTGAACCAACATGTCTCGGTCTCGACTATATCCGAGACATCTTGGATATTCAAGATTTTAATTCATGCTAGAAAATCATTAGTTTCCATGAGCAAGTGTTGAAACATTCTGCTCATCATTTTGCTAATTTGCCCACAGGATAATGTTAAATGAATCTTCTTCCATAATAACCTGCCAGTCGAATAGAGATGACTCTGAAGCTGCAACGTCCACTTTTGCGAAATTTATCCAACATATTGGACTACAAAAAAAAAAATTGAACTGTGCTCCCTGATAGTTCCTTTTTCATCCCATGATTCCACATGGCCCTGTGTTTCTAATAGAGTAACCATCAATATTGATTTTGAAAATGCTGAAAGTAGGACATTGCCAAGTCCCCCAAACTTTTATCTTTGTCCAACAACTTGAAGCTATCACTCACCACTTCCTTCTAAGATCATCCCCACAATGTTTTTCTCTGCAACTCAGTCCATTGAATGACAAATTTTTTGCGCTCTAAAAGTGATGTCATTCTTCCTTTGTTCCAAAATTTTCCTTTTAGTCCTGCACCCTATAGTATTGCAACAAGAATCAAGTTATTCTTGAAAGGCCTCAAACTAAAACCAGCTAGAGGACTACCACACATTAGAAAGAAGCACCAACTACTATTGAAGAAACATGGGAAGTGTATCTAAATGCCATACGTCAAATTACAACAAATCAATAGGTATCTAGCATTTCACTTCCATTTACCAGCTAGAGGACTACCACACATTAGAAAGAAGCACCAACTACTATTGAAGAAACATGGGAAGTGTATCTAAATGCCATACGTCAAATTACAACAAATCAATAGGTATCTAGCGTTTCACTTCCATTAACCACACCACATATTAAAAGATAAATGTCGGCTTTGGAGATGAGCCCCTTGTCACTGCTTTGTTCCCAGTTGGTGTCCAATTAAAGAAAAAAAAATTTGGAGAGCAGAGATATCCCAAACGTTCAACCAATGAACTTCGATTAGTGGTGACTTGCAAGTGAAAATAGGTAAGAAATAAGTAGCTGGAAAAAAGAACATTGAACTCCCCAATTATTAAAAAAAAAAACTAATATGGCTTGGACTTCCCAATCCATACTCTAATATTACTTGGATCCCCTAAAAGTTGAAGCAAGCGAACATTTCAGGACACCAAGACCCTTTATTCCCCTAAAATCAGAAGCAAGCGACCCCTTCATCATCATCATTTCCCCAGTCTTCCTATTTGGGATCGACTTTACGAATCTTATTTCTTCACTCAATTTTGTTTAGGGTTAGACTCTTTATTGCTTGACAATTATTCATGCCGCCCCTCACTACTTCCCTCCAAGTCTATAGTGATTTCCCCTTGCAGCAATCCTTCATCAGGATTGTTTTGGATTTTTGGCGGACATGGCCAATCCTTCTCAAATGGCATTCCCGCAAGTATTTTGTCTTATTGTCTCTTCTTCATAACCCAATATCCTGCACCATATGACAAGGTAGATGTCGTAGATCTTTCCAAAAATTCACTTACACAAACCCTTTTTGATGGAACAAGACTAAATAGATTACAGATCTAAAATTTTTGATAAAAGATGACTCATTATAGCTAGCACCTTTGTAAAATATTTCTTTGAGGTGCAGATGATATCCATGAAAACAAAGAGAACTGCTTGAAGTGACTATATATAATGGCTTGGACACGAATGTAATAAAAGTATATCATGAAATATCTTAATATTTCCTCGGAGTTTTAACAACTCTACAAGATTTGGCAACTTGACTCTTAACATGAAAATGTTACAATGTTTTGGTCTGAGCTAGATTTTCTATAAGCAATTTTCCAAACCAGAAAGAGTATGACAGTTCAAAAATATCTGATTTACTTTTGTTGAGTTCTATATATTCCTAATCATTTTTTCCTTTCAACCTTTCAACAATTATCTATAATCCGAACTTAAATTACCAAGATTTTACCTTTCCCTGATCTACTCAAATTTTCTGACTTCTCTGAAACTGATGTCCTGCATATATCTCATTGGAACATGGCATAGTAAAGCTGCTGTTTATCAGATTGGCCCTCGCCAAACACAAATTGTCAATAACTCTAGTCAAGTGTTCATATTTCATGGCCATAAAAAATGGAAAATATTTGGCGGTCTTAACTTGATAAAAAATTGTCTGCAACTACAAAAAGAAAAGAATCAAGAAATGAAAAATAAAACAAGGAAAAATAAGGTAAACCAAAAACACAAGGAACAATTGTAAAAGCATATCAAAGCAGCAAAATGCCAGCCGGTCATGTTTATGTGCTGAATTTTTTATGAAACGTGAGTACAGAGGTATATCCAAGCACTTCTATATTTTTCATCAAACTAGGAGATAAAAGGAGGAAATATGAATTGTATTGAACAATATTCCTTATTTCTAATAACTGTATCACGATTGCTTTAACCTCAAATAAATAATTCATTTGAGTACTAAATCCATCAACAAAAAAGTCAAGCAGGAAAAAAAAAACATCAAAATAGTTTCAGCTTAAGATTAGCAAGTTCACTACTGCCAAGCAATAATATAAATGCATGTTATGTGGACAATATAGCTCAATAACTCAGATTGTTTTATGGAGAGTAAACAAAAAATAAAACCATCATATGAAGAATATTTGATTATCATGTGATACCTCAGGTGGAACTCTCACTGAATCATCAGAGATTAACAAAGAATCCACAGCTAAATATCTATCATAAGCAATCCTGTCAAATTTCACATCCGAGTGCTGTCCTTTCTCATAACTCAAGCCTCCAGATCCTCCAACATGTTTGACCACCCTAGGCGGAAAACTCTTTGAGTTCAATTCATTGTCTGAATGCCATCCATTAGTCAGTGCAATACCTACATCACCATGATCCCCATCTTTGACACCTTCCTCATTGTCAGATAAGCTATGAGATGTTTCCATGGTACTGTGACTCGAAGCATGTTTATTACTATCCTCTTCATTCCAAGATAGTGTCAAATGCCTTTCTTTTATTGGATCGGCTTCATTAGGTAATGACACCGATCCAACAACTTTACGTCGTAGACCATCTGAAACTCCTTTGAACTGACGTACAATATCGTCCATTGCATCATCTACATTGACTGTTGAAAAAAAAAGGCAACATTAAGCTTAACCAGAAAGAACATTGACCACTATTTAACACATAAATGACAGCATCATTATAGTGAACTATTAACACCTGATCTAGATTTTGGGATTGGGATCATAATAACTATCTTGTGAAGATATAAACCAAGTGTTTAACAGCTTATGGTGCTGTTTGTCGTAAATGGTAAGTCAATTCCATTTGTATTTACCTATAATCAAATCTCATATGTTTCTAGAACAATTCACCTCGACACTTCGGAAAGGCTGTCTAATCAATAGTCCAACCCTACCATAAGGCATCAAATTCATACTAATGCCGATCTTAGGAGAAAAGGTAGGGAAATTTTCATGTATTGGATGTCAATCGAATAGCATACTCTATTTCGGCGTAAATATCTAGAAAAACTAATTGTCACAATTGGCACAAACGTAAGAACTCAAATTGACTTTTACCATAAACATAAACGAGTGGACCAATATGACTCACAAACTGACCCCATATAGATGGACAAGGCAGTAATGAAGATAATGATAATGATGAATCACATCAAAGTATGCACATACCCCCACGCACAAGCATACACCCTTTCACAACCCTTGTACACAAGTACATAAAGACACATGTGAACGTTTTCAAATGGGCCCTATGGGTGTAACATCTAATAAACAACTTATGACCAACATTCTAAAGCCGAGTGGGATTAATTTACGATAAGTTATAGGCAGTACCAATGTCCATTCAGAACTGACCATGTCTAATAAACTAAGTCAATATCAAGGAGTAACGTAAATAAACTTGCAGCATGCATATATCATCTGTATCAATGGAGCTTCACTAATAATGTCAGTGTAAGTATTTTAACCAGTGACAGTGATTCCCAATTAAATAGGAGCATAAATAGACAAACTCCCTATATAATTATATGCTCTATCATAAGCCTCGCGGGAATCATATCAATATAAGTTAAAACAACAATCACATTAATCAACATATGTACCAACAAGATTAAACTCTCGAATGATCAATTCACATAAAGATCTGTTTCAATAAACTGCTATCAGTAACAAAATTTCACAAGTCAGATTTTAAAAATACCAATTACAGGGACATCAAGATTAGACATAGCTTAACTTCTATGACTTTTCAAAAACATTCAAGTGGAGCTACATAGAAACTGGATTCAAGGAGCTGATAAAATGTCAAAAGACAGAACCAATGGGTTATATAAAAACCCAAATGAGAATTTCACAAAAATTGATTCATTGGACAGTTAAGTCAACCGTAAACAGAACTAATATGCTGTTGGACCTAATGACTAAAGCAGGAAAAGATATTTCATTAGGGCAGATTAGTCTTATCTTAACAATCTAAAAGTCTGAGTTTCCTTGGGTTAATAAAACCTTGAGTAAAAAGAAGATCAAAATCAGGCTTTAATGGACTGATGAAACCTTAATTAGTGAAAACACTAAAATTGATTTCATTTAGTTTAAGAATAGACCTAAATCAATCGGGATAAAGTTCAATTTCCTGAACTGCAAATATTTTAAATAAGAAAATCCTAAGAGTCTTAATACCAAAAACAGATGCCATGGAAATTTGTCAGTTAATGCATGAAAAACCAAATCCGAAATCCCCAAATCTGATTATCATAGGTAGGTCGCTATTAAAGCCTTAATATAAAACCATCAAAACATGATTTAATGATAGAAGTTCCAAAATAAAAATTTATAAACATTAAATCAGATATATTTTTTTACATTTCAAGATTCATGGATTTTTGTGCACAGAAACCTGAGAACACAATTAATTTTGTCACTTATATAAAAAAAGCATTCTCAAAAGTTAGTTTTAATTAATTTGAGAAATTTATTAAATAAAAAAAGAAGCTTACTTAAAAACCTAATTAATTGATGTGAACATTTTGATCTTAAAAAACAAATCATTGCTTGGTAGCAGTGTTTTTAAAACCAGATGGGACCAGCAGTGGGACTGCAATGGGACCGCAGTCTGACAAAGAGTGTTTCATCTTGTTGTCCGGTCTGGAATAAATCTGGTCCGGAGGATGGAAACATGACTGATCACCAAAGCTCCCCATTCAATTATTGAATTGCCTGGGCAGGACAATTTTAGCTAAATCGGTCAATTCCATGCAGTTCCTGTTCAAGCAAGCAACGACATTATTTCCTGGCAAATGTGCCATGATGTATGCAAGGATCAAAATGCCGGTTTTCCGGTACGTATCGTCCGGGCCGAAAACCGGTACGTATCGGACGATACGTACCGGAACAGTATAATATCGGACGATACATTGAATGTATCGTCCGGTATTAGCCTTATAAATGGGCGATACGGTACATTTAATGTACCGTATCGCCCACCTCCGATACCGATACGTATCGTCCGATACGTATCGGTATCGGACGATATTTTGATCCATGGATGTATGATTGGGTACAGAGTCATGGAATGAGACTTTCTGTTTTATAGTGCACATGTGCCTCTCTCGAGTTTGCTTTATATTCATAACTTACGTGTTACGGTCGACCGCTGTGTCCGTCATCTTGGTCACGGTCGACCGTGAGCCTGTTAACAGCTGACCATCAGAGTAAGTTCGCAAGAAACTTAATGACCAAGTTATTCTTTAATTGGAAACGTATATAAAGAATGTTCAGGACTTCTTAGGGTCATCTCGCTCATCCTAACCTTTGAATCCTTAGAGAAAAAACCTTAATAGCCTTTTGATCTTTTGGGTTTTGTGCTTCAACCTTTTTTCATCAAAAGGTGTTCTTCCTCCAACTTCTTGGAGATTTTGCTCAAGGATTCAAGCAGTGTTTTGCGCTTCTGGATTCAAGCATGGTGCTTGAGGATTTAAGTTCGTTGCAGCTCATCTGTACATGATTGGATCGCCATGGTGATTCAGTGATTGAATCGATACAAATCGGCACACTCTGAGGATGTGGAGTATTCAAGTGTTGTTGCTAGGAAGGGTTTGATAGGACAAGGGTCTGCATATCCTTCGGCGGGTTCACTCGATCAGTTCTAATGAATCGAGTGTACATGGCATATTATGGTAATCTAGATTTACCGAGAGACACTGTATCAATAAGGCTAGGATGAGCGCCTTCCTCAAATCTTTGGACCTAAGATTTGGTACTATGTTGAAGACGGATGGACAGCTCCAGCGATAACATCTAAACAAGATAGTGTTAGGAAGGTGACTCTAAAATCTAGGTCACTTTGTAGCTAAGAGGATTATAACATGCAGGGTTATAATTCGAAAGCACTAAATGCCTTATTTAGTGTTGTGACCGCGTCCGAGTTCCGTAGAATTAGTACTTGTGATGTAGCCAAGCATGCATGGAAGATCCTTGAGACCCATGAGGGAAGTCAACAGGTGAAGTTGGCTTAACTTCAAATGCTCACCTTACAATTTGAAAATTTATGCATGGAAGAGGATGAGAAGTTCTCTGATTTTTAGATAAAAATTAATGATATTGTCAATGGGGCCTTTAATTTAGGTGAACCCATTATTAATGTGAAGATTGTACGCAAAATCCTATGATCGCTCCCTAAGCGATTTAGGTCAAATGTCAACAGTCAATGCTACAGTCAAAAGCAAGGACATTGACAATATCAATTTGGATGAGTTTGTTGAGTCTCTACAAACTTATGAATATGAGATCCAAGATATTCATAAGAGCAAGGGTATAACCCTCAGATCATCAAAAGTCGATTTGGATTCCAATAGTGAGGATGATGATGATTTTGAGATCGCTTTATTTGAAAACCCCTTCAGGAAATTCTGTAAGGAAAAAAGGATTTTCTGAAAAAAAATTAACAAGCCCAAGCCCTTTGAGAAAAAGACAAAAAAAGAAGCCTCTGATGGGATTCAGTGCTATAAGTGTCGTGTCTATGGTCATGTTATCACGGAATATCCCAATGGCGAGAAAGAAAAGGGGAAGTCCAAGGCAATAGCAGCCACTCGGGAATCTGAGAATCTTGCAGACTCTCCTTCTGATGACTCCGCCGAAAACTGAGTATGAATTTAGGGTTTTGTGGCTACCGTCGTTGAGCCTGATGTGATTGTTACTTCCAATCATGAAGCATCAGATAATGAAGACGAAGGGTTGGATATAAGTGAAGTATATGGTGAATTGTATCTTGAATGCAGACAATTGACCAAGGATAAAAGTAAACACTTAAAAAGAAATTTTTGAAATTAAAAGTGCTAATACTTCGTTTCCCACTCAATATGACAGACTTCTTGTGAAGGAGAAACTTGAAGACACTGTAATTTCTCTCCAAAACAAAGTGAACTTCCTTGAATGTGTGTACAAGAACCAACATGATAACTTCAAGGTTCTCATCCTTGAGAACGAAAAGTTGAAACATGAACTTGCCACATCCGCATCTAAGTTCACAAAATTTTTATAAGAGTGATGAACAAATTGAAAAATTGCTTGTTATGGGAAAATCAGGCAAAGACAAGGAGGCCTTGGTTACAATATGCATGAGGGTTCTTGACGCGGGACGATAACCCTAAAATGCGGAATATGATTTTTTTATGCAATTTGGCCGAAATTAAATAAAGTAATTCAAGTTTAATCACAAAACTATCTTAAGATACCTTAGGGTTGGAGAATTTTGATGAGTAGATCACACGGGATCCAAGTAGGGTCCAGTCCGATGCGCAAGTACTTTTAGATTTGAGGCGAGATCGGCCTAGAGATAGAACTCTAGCTTTTTCCAGGCTTGGGCGTTCGTCTTCGATCCGATGTAGATTTACAGGCTCTAACTAGGGCTTTGGAAATAGGTGTATGATTTTGTAATGGGCTTATGGTTTTGATTTATGGCTTAGAAAAGGGTTTTGGGCTCTGTTTGATTTGGGATTCTGAAAGGGATTTATGATTTTAGGGATCAAGAAATCAATAGGTTAAGATGTAGGAGAAACAAGCAGGGATCAATAAGGCAAAAATCTAAAGAAGACAGTGATAGATAATAGAGAAAATAACAATGGCTTTTGGGAATCACTCCCTTGGCCTCACACCAAACCCATCTCAGGCAAAGAATATTCAAGCATAAAAGCATTCAAAATATTCAATAACCAATTAAAAAGTCTTTACAAGCCTCTATATATAGGCCACCAATAATTAAAATTCGAAATAAAGAGTTCTAATAGAAATAAAACACAAAAAAGAAAAGTTTTCGCCAAAAAAACTCATAATTCGAAGCTTCGACGTCCACAGACGTCCAGAGTTTATACAGACGTCGTGACCTACTGAGCTGAAGGGGCAAAATCACGGACGTCCGTCACTGTTCACGGACGTCCGTCACTGTTCATCATGAACAGTAAATTTTATTTTATTATTATTATTTTTTTGACGTTCCCCGTCAATTCTTCTTCCAAGCCCAAGACCACCCCAGCTCCCAATGTTAAAAAACCTGATTTTGTCCCATAAAAAAATGGCAAAAGAATCCCCACTTGTTTTTATTGTGGCAGACAATGACACATTAATTTTAATTGTCCTGTCAAAGAGAGGTATTTCTATATGGCCAAAACACACAAAGGGAAGAATAAGGAGAAAAATAGAGCCTACAATGGACCTATGAGAAGAGAAATTTCTATGGCCCCAATAAGAATTGGATAGCTACTATCCCCAATACGTCAGAATATACAAAGACAACGAATCACCAAAACCTACTTATCCGACATACACTCAAGTGGGTAAGGAAGGGTAACTTATTGACCTTTGCTGTTCACATGGCCCTTAAAACAAATGAAACTTCAACGTGGTTCCTTGATAGTGGATGCTCAATGCACATGGCAGGTGAGAAATCACATTTCTCTCACCTTGTGAGGTGTTCTGACGGAAGTGTGACGTTTGGGAATGGGTTGCTCTGAGATGGGTGGAAGAATTATTGATGCCCCAGTTGTCCCAAACTCAAAGATGTCCTTTACGTTGAAGGACTCAAGGCTAATCTTATTAATATTAGTCAATTGTGTGATGATGGCATGCACATAAACTTTACCAACACTGGTTGCACTGTCAAAGATCAATTTGGTAAAAGTTTGCTTGAAGGCCTCGGGTCTTCAGATAACTGTTACACCTTCCTGAAGCCAAAGATGTAGCTAAGAATTTGTGTGAAGAAGTGATTAGTAATTCGTGCTACATTTCTAACCGAGAAAATCTTAGACCTGGAACATCTAGGACTCCAATTGAAGGTGGACAATATTGCAACCTCTAGGTCTCAGGTTCAACCCAGCTTATATATATATATATATAAAAAGAGGGGGCACCTCTCTCCTCCCCCACCTCCCACCAAGAAAAAAAGAAAGGCTCCTTCCTGGCTCTGCCATGATCGACGTATGTCAAATTATGTCAAATACTAGTGTCAGCTCTAACTAATCATCGACATATAGGGAAAAAAATTGAAATAGAAAAGCCGTCTATTTTACACTGCACAAGAAGGGCATGAGTACAATGTTAGATACACTGACACAGGTAGGCTCCGATGATAAAAGTGTCTGGGCCAGATAGCCATATCCAGTGGCTATATTCAGCCCCCTCTTTTTGCCCCACATGAAGATAAATTGGCATGAAGGAAGTTGTTCATGATATCTATTAAAGCAGAGGCTGCCACGCCAATTAAAAATGAATGTGACATTTTTATTTTTATTGTTGATAAGCGAAATGAATGAATCTAACAATTAAGAAAGAGAATGTTTACCTGCTAATGTTTTCATCACTGAAGTAGACTTTCCAAAAGAATAATTCTGCAAATAGAAACGTAAGTATTAAAGGCTGGCAAGTGTCATTCGGTGAAATTAATCTCAAGAACAAACAAATGCACGTAAATCTAAAATGGAAAAATTATTAAGGAATTGTTTTGAGATCATGCATACCTTCGAGGCCATACTTAGAAAGTCCCAAACTTCGTGCTGCTCAGCAACATTGGCTATTGATAAAAGATCCTGATATAAGGAAAGATCAGAGAAGAGACGGCCAAAAAAGCAATGCTGAATGAGCGAAATGCAAAGCAGGGCACTGAGTCATACTTGCAAATATTTATCAAGCAGAATACAACGTTGGTGAACAAAATAATCATCGATACTTGATGAAAGAAACCTCTTTGGGGGCAAATGTAATCCATAATTTGGAATATCCTTAAGATGTCGATGCAGCCGCTCAAAGTTTCTATATCTGAAACCAGCAAAATAGCAACCAAAAATTGTACAAATAAATATTTTCTTAATTCTAGAAAGAGTAGAATGTATAAATAGTTGCAACAAGGGAAGACACGCTTAAAAACAAGTGTTTTGTCAATTTTAAAATGAACGCAAATAAGGTATATAATATGAAAAGGTGAAGGCCATACCTTCTTTTCACAAACCAAGTTTTGTTATCAGCATCTGTCACAGCAATTGAATAAACTGCAAAAGATTTTGACCCAATTTTTTCAAAATATGCTCCTACAACCTGCAGGAATGTAGCACACACCATAACTGATGAGGGGATAGAGTAGAAAAGTTCAGTACAACTATAAAGCAGAAATCCATACACAAAATAGGTTAAAAATGATGTTTATGAAGCTAAGTAACTTCAATCATGCATTTATACAGTCCGAATTGCATTCTGCATTTAGGTTTCTGATAACCTA
This sequence comes from Chloranthus sessilifolius, assembly GCA_021018995.1. Taxonomy (NCBI): domain Eukaryota; kingdom Viridiplantae; phylum Streptophyta; class Magnoliopsida; order Chloranthales; family Chloranthaceae; genus Chloranthus; species Chloranthus sessilifolius. Next base: position 5,657,130 of record CM037584.1, read on the forward strand.
AATACCAAGAATCAAGTTGAAACATATATAACATTATAACTTACAAGTGGGTTCTCCAGCATACTCATTACATAGGCCCCAGTTCAGGGAAAAAAGAGACACATGCACAAGTGCAATTATCTGCATGTGAACCAATGTCAAGAGTGCATACAAGCAATGACAGCCACAATCAAGAATCGATCCCTTAATGATCCATCCAACCTTCAAATGAAGTAATTCGACCAATGCCTATTTAAGGAAAAAGGCAAACAAAATAATTCTAAACAAATGGAAAAACATTGAAAATGATAAAAGCCATTGCTGATATCCTCGCTGACACCATCACCTTTTATGCTTTCGATACAGAAAAATGGTGCACATCAATCCCAAGTTAATGGTTCCAAAACGGAAATAGTTTACGCAAACATTGAAGTTGACTTCCACAAACTTGGACAAAGTCACAAGCAACTACTAGCATTTACCAGTGGTTCAACAAACTTATGGCACTGCTATGCACAAGCTTTTCCTCTTTAACAGGGAAATGTTATCTAATTTATTAAAGAAAGGCGCCAAAAGGCAGGATTACATTTTCCAGCAAAATGGGTAGATAACAAGATGCTCCATCCCTTCCCTCCAATAGAAGCTGGCGGGTTGTCAAATTTCCCACCCTATTGATATGAACCAGTTTTTCGATTGAAAATTCACATTATTCAGTCGATTTTTCTAAGTTTCTTCTCAAAACTCCCTTGAGGATGAGGCATGGTTTAATGACCTGTTGTTTTTCTTCAAGTCTCCTTCAATCAACAGAATTTTAGGGTTAGGAATCACAAGGAGAGATAAAGCAGTCCAAAGAGTTTCAACCTCCGTATCGGTGGCTCCCAATTCCCAGCCATCCCTAAGTAGCCAAGGATACCCTCCCTATCTTTTTATCACATTAAGCCAAAGCATCCCTACATGACATCGTCCCATCAAGATGGAGCAAAGAGGAGCAATTGTAACAAAAGATCTTCTCTCCATCAGTGTGGAAACATTGCCTAACCCAACCCTCGTTAACTTTGTTAGAGCTGTCAAAATTAAGCCTTACCCAACAAAAAATTCAGTTTAATGAAACCAGGGGGAACCCTGGCCTCAGTTGGAGGGGTAATCTCGCTTCCCTCTAGTCCTCCTTCAAATTTGAAAGAAATATATAGTTGTACCAATACTTGAGACTGCTAATCAAAGGAGAAATTGAGTGAACAGTGCATTTCCTTGAGTAATGACCATACCATTGATGCAAGCTTATCAACTGAAAGAAATACTTCAATATGCATAGGCATGTTGACACTACCATCATAACAACGACTAAGGCACTATTACATGGAGTCCCATTGAATTGAAGGAGGGTGATTTATGGTTATTGATCTAGGGAGAATAAGCCCAAGGATTTCAAATTTACCCTGGCTATAGCAAATACGAACAAAGATGAATGTCCTATACTTTTCTAGAGTTGAGGAAATAAAACTCAAACAGATTATATTTTATTAAGGTGAATAGAGTCGGCGGGCTGCAAGGATTGTAAGGTCATCCCAGGAGAGAGCCTTACGATGCAACATGGATTGATAGTTTTAGATGTTCTTACCAAGAACTAGAGGACGAGAAGAATGGCAAAGGATCACCAAATTAAAATGATAGGACTTAAAAGAAGACGAAATAACGACTTTTAAAAGGAAAAGGGGTGACCAAGAAGTGTGGAATTGTGGAGGGAATACAAATGAGTTCTGTGGAAACAAATGACACTATCTTAAACAAGTTACTAAGGAGGTGCTTGGGAAGTTTAAAGAAAGACCGGATAAACAAAAGGAAACATGGGTGGTGTAACACCTATATTCAAAAATCAATTGGTAAGAAGAAGTGTCTGAATGACAATAAGACAGGAAATATAGAAGATCTTAAGAGATATAAGCTCGCCAAAAGAGAAGCTAAGGAAGCCGGGCAGTTTGGCTGAGATTTGAGGGTTTTATGATCATTTTTGTCACTCTCGATCTATCGATTTATTGATCTTTACATATAAAGCCTCTCAAGTTTTTAATTGGATGTCTTTTCCCACTTATTTTTGCATACTAACTGTGTTGTGGACATGGTAGTCAAGGCGTCGCTATGGCGATAGGCGCCAGGAATTGCCAAATGGGCAGAAGTAGCGAAAACCTAAAAAAAGCAAGGCTATGGCGATGCTATTTATGTAATATACTATAGCTTATATAATAAGTTATAACTAATAATTTAATACATATAAGTCATACTACTTAGATTTATAACTTAATAAGTTATAATATATAAGTTAATAACTTATAAGTTATTGGGACCTTAGGGTTTTAAATGCTAGAAGTTAAACTCCTTCCTCATCACTCGCTCTCTCACTCTCCCTCTCTCGTCAGTGCAAGGGGTCGACGAGGTAAGTTTTTTTTTTCTTTTCCTATTTGATTTTTTCTGTTTGTTTTTTTTGTTGCTTCCTTCACATCGTCAGCGCCTTCACCACGGATCTTCAGCTCCTTCACCAAGTGTCTTCAACTTTCTCCAAGGGTCTTCAGCTCCTTCAAATCGACGAGAGCCTTCTCGCCTCCATCAGCAGGTACGCTATCTTTTTTTTATTTTTTTCTGTCTTCTTTTATGTTTTTTTCGTGTTTTGTTTTCTGTTTTTTTGTGTTTTTTTCAGTGTTTTTTCTATTTTATTTTCTGTTTTCCTGTGTTTTTTTCTGTTTTTTCTTGTTTTGTTTTCTATTTTTTCCCTTTTTTTTCCTTGTTTATTCCCAGTTTTTTTTCTTTTTTTTTGCCCTATTTTTTTTCAAGTAAATAATTTATATGAAATAATTTTTTTATTTCAATGTATGCCTTCAGCTCCTTCACAATGAAATAATTTTTTTATTTCATTGTTGTTTTTTTTTCTCTTCCCTTCTTTTCTGTTTTTTATATTAGTTGTATGTCTTCTATTTTTTTAACTTCAATGGCTGGTATTAAATTTTAATTTGTTGCTTTGTTTTTTTTTTCTGATTCTTGGTCTGATATTTTTATATTAAACTTCAATTTTTCTGGTTTGTTTACTATCTGATTTTGGGGAATTGTGCCACGTGGAACATGATCTATATCATCTGATTTGGAGGCAATCAATTATTCAATCAGAAGATTGTCTTTGACTATGTTGAATAAGATGATAGAGATCACCATGGCCATCAAATCAGATGGTTTTGATGATGTTTCACATGGCCTATATCCGAAAAATATTAACTCTTGTGACACGCCATGGTGTAGCTCCCATATTAATATTAATATAAATTCTGAAACAATATTTTATGGAGGACTCAAGTTCGTCTTTTGTGAACTTAAGGAAAGACCCCGGGTGGAAATATGCTCATCTTGCAGATGAGAAGAACACAAATGCCGTGAAATGCAATTATTGTAAGAAGACTGCGAAGGGAGGAATAACCCGGCAAAAGCAACATCTTGCTAGGGTAGGAAATAATGCAACATGATGCCTTAAGTGTCCTCCAGACGTGAGAGAGGAAATGAGACAAGTTTTGGGTGTTAAAAATACAAAAAATGATCAAGAGAAGGATGGTATGTGACTCGATAGATGAGCATGATATACTTAGGAGAATTGTTGAGGGAGATGTGTATACAAAAATTGCAGATATAGATGTTGAAGAAATGCATGGATCGGTCGGTTCTAGGAAAAATGGCTCTACAAATCCTCATACAAGAGGCCGGCCCTATGAATGGGTTTGTTACTACTTCTCCAAATTTGGCAATGGAAGGGAGGCAGAAATCTAAACAAACGACATTCAATAATAGATACAAGAAAAAGAGAGAGAAAAGGCTTGTCAGTTATTAGGAAGATGGCTTTATCAAGCAGGGATTCCTTTCAATACCGCTCGCTTGAAAAGTTTTGCAATGGCCTTGGAAGCAGTGGGCCAATTTGGCCTTGGGATGAAGCCTCCGTCATATCATGAGCTGAGAGTGGGCATATTAAAGAAGGAGGTGACCTTTACTCATTCTATATTAAAGAAGCAGAGAGAATTGGGAGAAATATGGGCGCACCTTAATGTTCGATGGTTGGACAGATAAGAGGAGAAGAAATCTTATTAATTTTTTGGTGAATAGTTCAGATGGGATTGTATTTTTGGAATCAATTGATGCATCATCATACGTGAAGGATGCTCATACTCTATTACCATGTTGGATGGTTTGGTGCAGAAAATAGGGATGAAACATGCAGTTCAAGTTGTGACAGATAATGCTGCTAATTATGTGACAGCTGGACAAATTTTAATGCAGAAAAGATTGTCTTTATTTTGGACTCCGTGTGCTGCTCATTATCCGGATCTTATTCTGGAAGAGATTGGGAAGCTACCATTAGTGAAGAAGTGCATAGACAAAGCCTCCACATTGACGGTATTTTTATGCAATCATAGTTATATCTTAAACATGATGAGAAAGTCCACAAAACAACGTGATTTGGTGCGGCAAGCTATGATGCGCTTTGCGACCGCGTTCCTCACTCTTCAAAGCATCTATTTACACGAGAAAGCTTTGAGAAAAATGTTTGTATCCTAGGAGTGGGCTACACATAGGTTGACCATCACGGAAAAAGGTAAAATGGCATGTGATACGGTCTTGAATCCGAAGTTTTGGACAGACATAGAATATGTATTGAAAATATCAAGAACCTTGGTGAATGTGTTGAGGTTGGTTGATGGAGAAAAGCCTGCTAGGGCATACCTCTATGAGGGCAATGGATGTGGCGAAGACTGCGATTAAAAAGACGATTAAGGATCAGGCTAAGCTATATGAGCCACCTTGGCAATTGATTGATAAGAGATGGAATGATCAAATGCATAGTCCCTTGAATGTTGCTGGTTACCACTTCAATCATGTATTCTATTATAGAAATCCCAACGTTGAAATGGATACTGAGGTCAATGAAGGTCGCATTGTTGTCACTAAACGCCTTGTACCGGATCCTAAGATGCAAGATGCAATAGTAATGGAACTTGAGAGGTAACAATATAACTTAGTTTATTGATTATTTGCTTGAGTTTATGAATTATCATTTATCAATTTAATTCAAGTTATTATTATTTTTTATCAAGTGTCAATCAATCTTTTACACTTTTCAATTATGCACATGCGAAAGAGAGTTTGGGTGGGCCAATGGAAATAAGACACAGGGAGTTGCTTACTCCTAGTATGTACGCAAGTACAATTGACTTTCTCGGTTTCTCCTATTCAACACTTCAATTTTAATATTCAGAGTTAGTAGCTGATGTAAATATTTCAATATGTGAACAGTTTCATGGTGGAGACAATATGGAAGTAATTATAAAAATTTACAATGGTTGGCAATCCGTGTGTTGAGTTTGACATGTAGTTCTTTTGGTTGCGAGCGCAACTGGAGCACTTTTGAGCATGTGAGTGACTAAGTTATTTATATTAGACGTTGATTTAGTTATATTATTCTTATTGATTTAAAGTTGCTTAATACTTGTATTATTTATTTATTTTAGAGATTCACTCTAAAAGGAGGAATAGATAGGAAGAAAAAAGACTGAACGACTTAGTGTTTGTTAAATATAACAAAATTGATGGAAAGACATCAAAATCAAGAGTTGATCCAATTAGACTAAAAGATAATGAAGAAAGTGAGTGGATTACTCCTGAGCAGGACCGTGTCTTTGAGGGAGAAGATTTGACTTGGTCACATGTAAGTGATGCTACTGGTGCATTTGAAATAAGGAATTTAAGGGGACGAACAAGGTCTCGATTTCAAAGCGGTCAAACTCAAAGAGGAAAGCAACCTCTAGTGAAAAAAGTGATGCGTCTGAAGGAGAGGACAAGACTTATCTAAAAAATCATGGAGATAATGAAGATGCTGACGCAGCATTAGGAGACGTGGACGTCGATATGGATTTTGACATTTAGGATTGAATTATGAACATTTTATTTGACTTTTTGTTATATTTGAATTATGATCTAATGTACTTGAACATAAGAACACTTTTATGTTTTTTTCTAGGGAAAATTTCAAAATAACTCCTGAACTTTCACCCCGTCATCAATAACACACCTAAACTATTGCTCCTATCTAATAGGCACCCAAAGTACACATAAGTTCATCAACTAAACCCCTACTGTCACCTTCCATTAATATGAGAACGAAAAATGCTGAGTTGGCATACAGCACCCCAAAATAGCATCCGTGGCATGCCAACGTGGCGAGGATTTACCAGGCGCGACTGTTGATTTGGGGAGTTGTATGCCACGTTAGTGTGCGTGGCATGCAAACATGGCGAGGATAAGTCAAATCAATAGTCACACCCCTAAGTCCTCGCCACATTAGCATGTCACGCACATTATTTTGGAGTGTTGTATGCCAACTCAGCATTTTCCTTTCGCATATTAACGGAAGGTGACAGTAGGGGTTTAGTTGATGAAGGAGCAATAGTTTAGGTGTGCTATTGATGACAGGGTGAAAGTTTAGGGGTTATTTTGAAATTTTTCTTTTTTTTATGTGGTTGTGCTTAAATGCTTTAATTATGGAATTATGGTAGAGTAATTGATGGACATAGATGATGACACTATTTAATATTTAGGTAGGTAACTAGGTATACTTGATTTTTATAATTTTATTGTTAGTTAATCATATTTTTTTCTTTTACAGGTTTCTTGTGACCTCTATGGCTCTATCACGAATTGAGCAATGGGCGTCACTATATATATGTATGTGTACTTAATATTTCATAATTCATATCTTTCAATATTTCTATATTTGCTTATATTTAATATTTATATGTGCTCATGTTGCAAATTTATTGATGTATCATATTTGATTTCTATTTATTGGTATTCATTTATGCTTGATTTTCCATGGTTGAATTTTTTCCATCTTCTATTAAAATATAAAAAAATTTAAAAAAAAATAGTAAAAAAATTAGAAAAAAACAATAATGATGATAAATATATAAAAAATAATTACAAACAGCCTCGCTATGGCCTGGCGAGCCTCTTTGCCACCCCGCCTTAACTACCTTGGTTGTGGATGCCTTCTTCCCAAGATCGGATAATCTTTTTCATTGACTATGGAACAAAAAACATTGACGTTCGGATAATCTTCTATCTCAAACCCCACCCATGGGATTATTAGTACAAAACTGAATAGGCAGAATTTCCTGCTTGGGTCTAGCGCAATAAATTTGTATTTAGGCAGTTGTGGCAAGTTGGCCTCATACTTGGGACCGTCATAGGACCTCCTCCATCTTCTGTCAATGGGAAATAGATACTTACATTGTATTAGGGTGGTTGTTTAACTTAATGGAGGAACCCATATATAACATGTTCATGTTTCATGAGACACCATCCAGTTACAGGATTGAATTGACTCAAATGATTGCCATGCTAAAAATGATATCAGGATAGACCAGTTATTTTGAGAGGTCTCACGTGCTGAGGAGGGAGTCCGTATAGTTTTAAATAGTTTGGATATCTTCAAAGCAAGTGAGATGAGCTCAGTCAATATAAGCACCACTCGGAGTACTCAGATGAAGGATTTAAGATTGTTGTCAGTCATTTTGAGTGGTAGTAGATATATTGTTTCTTGATGAGACTTCGACCCAAGTTTAAGCACCTTCAAGCCCAGATTCTAGAGGCTGATCCTTTACTAACACTGTGAACTGTGTATGCTAGGATTGATGGTATGAGAGACGCCGTGTCATTATTGCGCCTTCTTACTCTACTCCTACTTAGCATACTACTTTGGCTTCTGATTCTCATGGTCGAGGAGGCCATCATCAAGGACGCGGTGGTCGTGGAGATCCAATAACTACTTATTCCATTTGTCTTTGGTAAATGCTTCAAGCTTCTTGTTTATCCTCCTCAACCGGGATCTTCATCCGCAGCTCATGCTGCCATATCTATTGGTGTTGCATCTCCTGGCCCTGTTGTTGATACTACCTCCACTGCAAAACTTCCACTGATATGACATATGATCTTGATGCCCTTCGTGTCGAGGTTGATGATCTCAGCGAACGACTTCAGGTGACCCAACCTACCTCTGCTCCGACACCACCAGGTACTTCATATGCCTATCATGCAGCCATATCGTTTGCTTCTTATTTTGAGTGGGCTACTGACTCAGGTTCCTCAGACCATATGACTAGGGAGTCTTAGCTATTTTCTTCATTGTTCCTCTTTCCACATTATCATCTTTTGATGGCTTTAAATATTATGTTACTTTTATTGATGATCATTGAAGATGCACAGGGTATACTTACTTGAATCTAAAATATGAAGTCTTTCCATCTATATCATCTCTTCTACTATGGTCCAAACTAGATTTGGACAGACCATTGAAGTCCTAATGTCTGATAATGGTGGTGAATACACATCCTTAGACTTTCATTCATATCTCTAAAATAAGGGTACTTTTTATCAATTTTCTTGCCCTTACACTCCAAAATAAAATGGTGATGCAAAGCGTAAGAATAGACATCTTGTGGAGGTGACTAGCTCCCTCCTTCGTGGGATGCATGTTCTCTAATCTTACTGGTTTGTGGCTCTTTTCACCGCCACTTACCTAATTAACCATACACACACTCGTATCTTGAATGGTCAAACTACCATGCATGTTCTTAAACCTGACACTCGTTTGTATGGAATTGAACCTAGAGTTTTTAATGTATTTGTTTCGTCTACGACTGGGATGACAAATTCATTCATTGTGTCTTTTCGAGATACTCTGGTGTGTCTAAAGGCTATCATTGCTATGATCCAAAGACTCGGAGAACATTTACTTCCATCAATGTTTCCTTCTTTGAGGACACTCTATATTTTTCTGAGAAACCCTCTACTTCTATCTCACTTAGAGCCTTCTACTGTGCTTTCGCTGCTTATATCTCATATTCTTGCAGGACCCACTTCTATGTCTCAAGAACCTCCATCTACTCGTGGGTGGTTTCCTCTATGTCAAACCTATCAACATAGAAGAAAAGTCAGTGCCTCATCCTCAAGTTTTAATGCCATCAACCCACTCGGACTAAATCCTTCAGGTATACCTGCACCATCCTCGTCTTTGGATTATCCTACTGTTTCTATCGCTAGCTCTTTGGGAGAAGCAACATCTCTCATGACTTCTTGTTATGGCTGAGGGCTTGTTGTTATGGCTGAGGAAATGGTGGCCCTCAAGAAGAATAAAACTTGAGAACTTGTTGATCTTTCTACCGATAAGCATACGGTTGGATGTCGATGGGTATTTGCCGTTAAATATAGAGAGGATGGCTCCGTTGAAAGGTATAAACCTTGTCTTCTTGCCAAACGTTTTACTCAGTTGCCTGAGTTGGACTTCACACTTACTTTTTCTCCAGTGGCTAAACTCACTTCAGTTCGAGTGGTTCTCTCTTTAGCCGCCCATCAATATCGGCCATCATACTAATTAGATGCTAAAAATGCCTTCTTACATGGGAAGTTGGATGAAGAGGTGTACATGGACCCTCCTGAGAATTATCTTCAGGATGAGTATTTGGGAAGGTTTGTCGTCTTCTGAAGTCGATTTATGGGCCGAAGTAGTCGCCAAAGCAATGTTTCATAAATTTAGCGCCAATGTGTTTGGTATGGGCTTTATGAGATGAAAGTCATATCACACGTTTCATACATATTGGAGAGAGTGGCACGTGGACCATATTATTAGTATATGTCGATGATATGACTGTCACTGAGAATGACACTACTTTCATAGCAATGTAAAGTCGGAATTAGGCCGAGATTTTGATGTGAAAGATCTTGGTCATCTTTGGTCTTTCCTTGATATTGAGATTGCGCGCTCTCATCATGGTACATCCTTATCTCAAAGAAAATGTGAGCTTGATTTATTAAAAGATATTGGTATGTTTCGGTGTAAACCTGGAAGTCACCCATGGATCCCAAATATCACCTACATCTGAAGTTGGAGAGATACTTCTGGACCCTTCAAAGTACCAGAGACATTTTGGTTGCCTCATATCTCTCGTATAAATACTCGGTTAGATCTCACATTTGTTGTGTCAGTGGTTGCTCAACTAACAGTGATGTGGGCTATGACAAGACACCCACCAATCGTCACTCTACCTCCAGATTTTGTGCTTTTCTTGGGGCTAATCTCGTGGTGTGGAAGAGTAAGAAATAAGGTATGGCATCCAAGTCTAGTGTTAAGTCTGAATATAGAGCTATGCCCCATAGCACATGCGAGCTCTTATGGCTTCCTCTCTTCGTGCCACTCGGATCTCCTCCATCTATCCCATGCCCATGCACTGTGAAAACCAAGTAGCTATCAATATCGTCACTGACTCGATTCTTCGTGAGAGGACGAAACATATTGAAAGGGATTTTCATTTTATTCGGGAAAAGATTCAAGCGGGCCTTATTGACACTTTCAAGGTTTCCTCTTCTGATCAGTTGGTAGATATATTTACTAAAGCTCTTGGTCCTACACAACTTCAGAGTATTCTTCTCAAGCTGGGAATGATAAATATCGGGGGAGTATTGGGTGAATATATATATAGATGACTGGATTTTCAGGAATAGAATTTACTTAGATAATATATGACTGGAAATTTTACTAAAGGGGCTGAATTGGCATTTCCAAATTTCATAGGCGTAAAATGGTAATTAATTGTGTAGGGGAACTGACCTACCTCTTTGTTTGGGGAATTCAAATAAATTCATGTACAAATGTTTGTTTCAGAACTTCCATGAAATTTGAAGGGAAGAATTGACTTTTGTGATATGGAGCCACGTGTAAGAGCATTGGTGGGTGTCTTGCATACATATTAAGAGCCGTTGAATATAGAGCTATGCCCCATAGCACATGCGAGCATTGGATTACACGTGGCTCCATTGTGATATTAAGAGCATTGGATTTCAACGGCATGATTTCAAAAAGTATTTCTAGCACATCATTGCCATTTTTGCATATTATTGAGTATTGCATACATATCAGTAAAGTACCTACTCTTTGTTCTGTATCTGAGACCTACATGTCACTAGAGAATCTATTACCTGTTTTGAGTATTTTGAGCACCTATTACCTTTTTTGTGCATATTACGGATATTGAGTACACATTACCTGCAATATTATAATGATTATCTCACCATTTGTTATTATTTGAGTCTTATCATGTTATGTGATGGACAGCCTGCTCCTACCACTATCTTAATTATGTTGAACTTCTGTTTTAAGGAGGTAGAACTTGTTGAGTTATGATGTGTGCTCACGATGTGTTTTTCCACATGGAGGAACTGAGTAATGAGAAGCGAAAGGTAATTGCGGAATAAAGAAGAGAGGATTAAAGGATATGCTATTGATAGAATAATTATAGAAGTTTGAATTGTGACTGGAGAGAGGGGACTGAATTGGTTGACTAAATTGTTCAATAAATATTATAAACAAGTAAATGCCTAGGGAAAATACAGCCATAGTCACCAAGTCGGTATTTGGAAATTATTCGGCAAGAAAAAATACAAAAAATCGGAAACAATCGAACATGGTCACTAAAGCCCTTAGGCAAAATTAGTTAGATCGGTTCTTCTCCAAGTTGGGTATTGATGATGTTTGTACTCTTCACTTGGGAGTTTTAGCATTTCTTCACATGGATTAGGCTCGCATTTATAGCCCTAGTCACCAAGTTGAAGTTTTAGCATTTCAAACTCGAGATATTAATTTTTCAAGCCCTAAGTTTCAACTTAAAACTGATCCTCATTTAAATTTTCAAACTCGATGTTAACTTAGTTTTTTAGAAATAAAAATTTTCATTTTTTTATAGAAAAGAGGAATAATAGTTTTTTCATTTTAACTTGGTTCATAGAAAAGGAGATATAAGTGGTTTTCATTTTAACTCTTTTTTTCCAATTAGTAATTGAAAAAATCACGTTTTAAATATTAAAAATATCGTGTGTTAATTGACTAAGTCGTGATTAAAAAACAATTGCAAAAAAAAGCAATTTTTTCAATATGTCGTGATTAAACTTTGAAAAGATTGTCTAAGGATTTATTAGTGATTTAATTTTTCAAAAGTTGGAGAATTTTTTGACTATGTTTACTGCTACTCTTGTTAAGCATATGTAAACTTCTTGGTATTATAGTTAGTGAAGGTAGAATAGTCCTTTTTTATGAAGGGCATGGATGTAATTTACTTAAACTTTTAATTAATGAAATATGTGATATTAAGAGGGGGGGAGAGAGATTATGCGTGTTCATAAGTGAAGATTGTTACATCTTCCTCTTTCTGAAATTGTACAAAGATAACCGTGTCAATATGTCCACTAATGCGGAACTGAGTTGAAATAACATTTTGATAGAAGAGAATGCAATAGGACAAGGGAATGAATTCGCATTAGAATATCTAGGCCAAATATATGCCATTCTCTTATATTATGTAACACATGCAGACTTGAGGAAAAATTATATGGGGTGTCTTATCTCAATGGGAAACAGCTAGCAAAGTACCCTATATGAATATAGAGTAAGAAAGTTTGATATGTCCACTAATGGGTAGTGAGTTGAAACTACAGTTTGATAGAAGACAAGCCAATAGGACAACAAGGGAATGAATTAAGAATGAAGAATTTTTCACCCAAATAAATGACATTTTCTTGTATTATGAGGGGAGAATATCTCGGCCAAATAAATTCCATTCTCTTATATAATATGCTCACAGCATGGGTCAAAATACCGGGTATCGGATACGTATCGTCCGAGCTCAAAACCGATACGTATCGGACGATACGTATCGGAATAGTAAAATATCGGACGATACATTGAATGTATCGTCCAGATATATGCATACAAAATGGCGATACGGTACATTGAATGTACCGTATCGTCCCAGTCCAAAACCGATACGTATCGTCCGATACGTATCGGTATCGGACGAAATTTTGACCCATGGCTCACAGAATGGAAAAGAAATTATATGGTGCCCCTTACGTCAGTGGAATACTGTTAGTAAATTAGCCTATGAAGTGGATTAAAGACCATATTATGTATGTTATGCACACAGACTAGAAGAAAAATTACATGAGGCCCTTAACATCAATGGAATACAGTTAGCAAATTCCATCATGAGAAAGCATGTGAGCAGTTACCAGGTTCTATCACGCAGGCACCTAAAAGAACACACTCTTTTATAAGTGAAAGTCCAATAAGACCATGCTGACAAGCTCTTGGTGCCTTTGCAATTTCAACAATTATATTTTGAGCTCACTACCTCTCATTAGTAAAATCATTTTCGAATTTGAATGCCTGGAATCCAAAGTTCCAAACAAATTGTAGAAGTATAATAAAAGAGAATAAATAAAAAACGATATGCAAAAGAAGCAGAGAACATTACTAGGAAAGAAAAGGTGAATGATTGCAAGTAGTTTGGTATCTGATATGGAGGTTTCTTCTCAGAACTGCATTAGCCAAAAACTTGGCAAAAATTCTTACCCGACACTTGATCTTGGGAACATGCAATGATCCATCATTGTGAAATGCCGTCTCAGATGCGCTCTTAGAAACGGGCTCCTCCATGTGCTTGCTTAAGTTTGGGCTACAGAACTCTTTGGAACCCATATTCTCTCGACCTTCGCCCAGAAATGCCTTATCAACATCAGGCTGATTTCTCAAAGCAGAAGTGCTACTGGATCGCTTAAGATGACTTGTAATTCCTTCAACTGCTCGACTAGTATTCTCCTCCCATTTAACAACAAGATGGCCCCCCTCAAAAGATGGCTCCTTGCTCCGATCTTGAGATAATTGCATCTCCATATTTAACCCTGCACTGTCTTGAGTATTAGTACTTAAACCGTGCTTTACCAACATTAGTTTATCTTCTGTTCCTGTATGAGTTCCATGCATGTTGGTTAATATATCCCTCTCTGAATTTTCCAAATGCAAACTTTGGTCGATGATTCCTGAAGTGTTCTTTACAGATCTTGAAGAAGTTCCTGCTTTCACATGGTTTCCACCTTTTTTCTTATAGTTTCTTCCTTTAGTCCACAGGTTTTCAAGATTTTCAGGAGCAAGAACTTGAGTTCTTCTTTGAGTAGCAGCATCCAATACCCTTGCCCAATCTGCTGATCGATGCTGCATATAATGTAAAGATTCTGTATGGGATGTCTGTAATTGCCCATGCTCAGAAGTATTTAAGCTTGCTTTGATGGCATTACTAACTTGCACTGATGTCATATCACTCCGTTGAACGGTCAAGTCTACAGTTTTGCTTGATTCAGTTTCCCTACTGTGAGTATTCCCTACGGCAACAGAATTATCAGAGCGATGACTGGTTCCATCGGTTGACCTATCATCACCTGCCTCTTTACTCCTATCATTTTCAGCAGTGAAGAAAAGAAATTCAATCAACTCATTGATGCACCTGAAATCAATGGATTATTTTAGTTCCAAATTTAATCCTAAACAAACCTTAAGCAGCTCATACAACCTTTTACAAAGATAATGATGGCTATGCAGATTATAACTCCTCCAAAATATTGAAATTTACTCTTCAGTATAAAATTCAGCTAGCAGAAGAATTGACTCCTAATTTTTAACAGAATTAAGATATAAAAGGCAAAGTAACAACCATTATCCACGTAAAAATGTACAACGGGGCTCAAGAATTATTTATAAAGAACAGAAATAATAAAGTAGGAAGGAAAATGCAGAATTTTTAGTGGATACAAATTTTGTTACATTCGCAAATCTCAAACTGTCCGCTGGGGGGTGGGGGGTTTTCTGCGGCCTCTCGCTGCTTTTCCTCTGTATTCTCCTTTGCCTTTTGGCTTCTTTCAATATATTTTTTCCATTGCCGATCATAATTAAAAAATAAAAAATAAACAATGATTTGACTAGTTAACTGGTCAAGTACAGCATACTACTCAAATCGGAATGAAATACAGTTGTACTCAACTAGCAAATCAGTCAAACCTTTAATGGACGATTCGAAAATCTGCATTAAAAAAGAGTACTGCATTTTGCTTCGCGAAGTACAAGCATAGCAAGTATAAATCAATCCTTCATATTGATCGAGTTCAGCTCCAGTATAACTGTTGGTCATTTATAGACAATAGGGGTTGCATTCAGTAACAAAATAAAAGTTAGAATTTAGAACCTTCCCTATAATTAGGTGCGAGTGTAAATAGAAACTTAGACTGAAAACGTGATCTTTTATTGGTCAAAATGCCTGCATAAAGGACCGTGTATTCTTTATGATAACATTTCCTGGCATTAGGTTGTTGCTAATATGGACCTTCATAGGCTGACAAAGAATAGTGCAAGCCAAGAACGAAGAAGTTGTAGCACTTCATCTAAGGAGTCAACGAAATTCATCGAGCCAACAAACGTTACATGGAGGAAGAGAAAGAAGTCGATTCAAAAAGATCAGAGAAGAAGTATACGTAGCAGTAGGAGATGAAAACAATCATAGCAATACTACAATGTAAAATTGGAGGGAGGAATAATATATGGAAGTTGCTCCAGAGGACTGTAAATGAATTCTTTTTTTAACCCATCAGGAACATTAATAAACATAATTTATGGTATTTTGTTTAGCACCAATTGAGCTTTAATTTTAATTCTCTTCAGCCTTCAACCCCTAAACAGTTGTCATTGTAGGGAATCATTAAGAATATCGATTTTAGCCTTAAAGTTCTCTCCAGTCATTCCTCAAAAAAAAAAAAACTTCTCTCCAGTCATGGTTCTTTTAATTTAAAAAGTATGACCTATTTGTGGATGTTTTACTGTTTACATGCATTGACTTGTAGTTGTGGGTTTAAGGTTGCAATTCTCTTTATTTCATGTTCTCATGTCATGTGTATCCCACATTTTATGGTACCTGTGAATGTCTAGTATGTGTTTGTCTGATACTTAGTAGTGGTCATTTGGTTTAACCCACAACATGTCCAGTAGTTAATGACAGCCACAAAATTCGGTAAATTTTATTGATTATTCTGTAAAATTCGCCTTATTGGCCCCTTCCCGAATAACCGTCGAATCAGTGAATCGCTGATAAAACGCACAACGATAAGCAGTTTCCAGTTTCTGTGTCTTGTTAAATTCAGCAAGAGCTTTTTGTCTCACATCTTGTAAGTCACATCAACAGAGGACAGGCTGTCAACATTTGCAAGTCATATCTCGCTCTTGGGAAAGCAAAAATAGCTTTAATTGCTTTCTAACACAAATCTATAGTGTAAAACTGGTATAGCAATAATATATGTATATGATGATAAAATCATTTATTTTATATACTTTCTATGCTCTAAAATATGGATTGAAAATATCTTATAAACAAGATATGTGACCGATGACATGATCCAGATCTGTTCAATGGTTCCTTCTAATCAAGTGGAACATGTGGATGATAATAAAGTGATATAGACTAATCAGTTTTAAATCAATTTTCCATGAGAGAGAGTTTGGGAGAGCGAGACACTTGCTTGCTTAGAGTTGGGACTTGAGATGGTAGAAATTGCGAGAAAAACGAAACCCTATTTCAAGGTCTCTATCTATGAAGCTAATACCGATTAGGATTGCAAGTGTACTTTCACTTAAATGTCGTTGATTTTAAACCATTCAATGGTTTAATCTCAGGGCATTTAAGTGAAATGCTCTTAACTTATTATTATTATTATTATTATTATTATTATTATTATTATTATTATTATATTTTTTTTCAGGGCCGGGTGTTGGATCCTTCAACCCAAGCCCGGCCCGGATTAATCTGGGTCAACACATGTTTAGCCCGGCCCGATACCCTGGCCGGGCTGGCTTTATAAAATATACCGCTTTTTCGGTGCCAGGAGTGGCCCAAAATCCGGGCTAGCCCGGCCAATTGAGAGCCCTATATGGGGTGTTACCAATCTCTGATGGACATGTCCACACCATCTCAAACGACATTCCTTAATTCTCTTCTTTCTCTCACGATGTTAAGATGCGAAAACTCGACTCGACTCGAAAGTCAGTCGAGTTGAGTTAACTCGAAGACTCGGAAAACTCGACTCGGTCCGACTCGTTAACTTAGTATATATCATATATAAAAAAATAATGCATATGTTACAAGGAATAAGATGGGAAGATATGTTGATAAAATGGGTAGCTTAATACTTTTTAAAAAGATATTTCATATCTCATGAAAATATTTTATATATAAGGGTAGTTTATTCCATCAACCTAGCGAAATCTTGACTCGACTCGGACACAACTTGAAATCCTGACAAGTCAAGTAACTCGACCAAGTTAACTCGTTGACTCACCAAGTTTTAGAACTATGTTTCTCTTATGTACTCATTCATAAATTTATACTTTCTTTTAGTGCCACACATCCACCTTAGACTTTTCATCTCAGCCAAATGGTTCATATGGGTGTAGACATAGGTCAAGTAAGTTGGGACATATCCAAGAGATCAAATGGTTCAGACCATGGGTCCATTAGGGTTCAAAAAGTTCATTTAGTTAGACGATGGGTCAGGTAAGGTTTGAATGGTTCAGATCATGAGTCAGCACTCAAATGGTTTAGGCCATCATTTCATTAAGGTTCATATGGGTAGACATAAGTCAAGTAAGGTTTGAATGGTTTAGAGAATGAGTCAGAGCTCAAATGGTTCTGATCATGGGTCCATTAGGGTTCAAATGGTTCATTTAGTTAGACGATGGGTCAGGTTAGATTTGAATGGTTCAAATCATGAGTCAGAGCTCAAATTTTTTAGGCCATCGACTACTCAGTATATATCATGTATAAAAAATATATACATATGTTACAAGGAATAAGATGGAAAGATATGTTGATAAAATGGGTAGCTTAATACTTTAAACCATATCCCATGAAAATATTTTATATATAAGGGTAGTTTATGAACCCTGATTGCATCATCCTAGCGAAATCTTGACTCGACTCTGACTCAACTTGAAATCCCGGTGAGTCAAGTAACTCGGCCGAGTTAAACTCGTTGACTCGCCAAGTTTTAGAACTATGCTTTCTCCTATGTACTCATTCATAAATTTATACTTTCTTGTAACGCCACACATCCACCTTCGCCTTTTCATCTCAGCCAAATGAACTTTGTCTTTTTGTTGTTTCTTTGTAGCCTAGCACTCTGCATCATACAGTAATGCAAGTCTTACCGTCACCTTATAAACATCTCCCTTCTATGAAAGTGGCAGTCATTCGTCACACAACACTCCATTCACTTGTCTCCACTTCACCCAAGTTGCATGGATCTTGTTTGAAATGTCATCCTCAAACTAACCATCTGCTTGTATGGTAAAGCCTAAATACCAAAATCTATCAAGATCTGGCACTAAATGTTTTTTATTTTGACAAAACCATCCTTTCTGCTCTCGTTTTCATTGAACTTCCACTCTATATATCTTGTTTACATTTTATTAATTTTCAAACCCACTTTACTCTAAATCCGTTCTCCATAGTTCCAACTTATCATTTACTAGTTTTCCTATATGACAAATTAGGATCACATCATCAGTAAACAACATACACCACTGAATATCATCTTGTAATTTTGTTGTCAAATTCATCCATAACCACATCACACATTACATTGTATCATATTATATTATGAGTGCAGGGGATATGCGTCCGGACATAGCCTTAGAGGGCTGTACCTGGACACTAGATCACATGCCACGTGGCATGTGACTCAAAACAACACCTGTTTTGGGTTTTCCAGCCACGTGGCATGTGGTTAGAAAAAAAAATTAGACTTGTTTGTCCTGATTTCATGGGTCAGAGATAACGCCCGACAATATTTGTGCTTTGAATTTGGGCACCTTTGACCACATTTGCAACAGTGGATATGCATATGATCATGCATAATCTTTTTGGGTGGTACCAGATCGCTCTTGTCCAAGTTGCCATGGCACCCGATCCTCGTGATGGGTGGGTGCTACATGGTACCCAACTGGTCCCAAAGCAGCCCTAAGGGATGCGCTCGGGCGCATAGTCCCAGGCCCCTTATATTTTATAACATCAATCCACTAAGCTGGCCTATAGTACCATACAAATCATATTCCAGAAACTTCTAGCGACTCAACCAGAATTATTTTCTCAGGTTTCATCCAAATATAAAAGGATATGATCACTTTCCTTAAATTTTGCAATGTATGTCCATGGAGGGACAGAGACATGACTTCACCAACGAATGGTGTTTTGATAGTCTCCTTCAATCTGAGATAGGGCACTCCAAAGAGTAACTAATAATAAAAAATTATATTATGAGGTATAAGCTTGCCCCACAAACCATTGAATAAGGATCTAACACTTGGAAAACCCGAGGCATAAAATGTATGAAGAAATATCCAGACCATTTGTATGTCTAAATGTCAAGAAATACTAGCTACATTTGTATGTAGTGAGAAAGTGAGATATGATGATGTCTCAAAACATATAACATTCTAAAGAAATGTAATCCAGCCAGCAAAAAGAAGAAAGTGGAGCTTTTTTTATGAGGTGCTACCAAACCTCGAACCCTCATTTTACAAATGAATTTATTAGCATACCAAGAAGAAAGTGGAGCTTCAGTATCCTTCTAGGATTACTAGATGGTAATACAAGCTATTATATCACAGTATAGCATGGTAGTATCAATGAAAATGCCTATTATATTAAACTTTTGCACCCTGATAAAAGATAAAAGATAAAAGATTCCAAGAGACAATGCAATGAAAACGGTGTATCAAAGACACTACTTTTCCGAATGCAATGAAGACACTTTGCGGACAGCCCACCCTTGGGGAAAGGTACTAGCTCTCTCAAACCTCGAGAATGTAGCATTTTCAATGCTGGAAACCGATCTAATTTCTTCACTAAGCCTAGGTTCACTGTGTTAAGCCCCTGAGAGTGTAGCTGCCCTTGGGAGCTGCACTACCTTTTTTTGTTATTTGTGCAGATTTACCCCGCGCGAATACTATTCATGTGTGGCTTAAATAGGCTGCACATGAAAAGTATTAGCATGCAGCCTGAAAACTGCAATTTTTTTAGAACTGCATACAGGCAATTTTGATGAATTTGACCTTTTGGTCTTAGATCGACTCAATTTCACTTCTTTTTTTACCTCTCTCATACCACTAGCAGATTCATAACCTCAATTTTACTCTCCATGCCTCTTAGGTCATCCAATTCCCAGAAATTTGGAAATCATAAATTTCAATTATTAAACTCAATTTATACTATAATCCTTCTTAGAACCCAATTACCCCCTCTAAACACAGTCCACTAGCATCTTAGGTAATCCAATTCCCAGAAATTTGGAAATCATAAATTTCAATTATTAAACTCAATTTATACTCTAATCCCTCTTAGAACCCAATTAGCCTCTCTAAACACAGTCCACTAGCTTAATCCAACCTATCCCAACCCATTAACCTCAAAATTCTTAAAAATTTCTACAATTTCTAGAAATTCTCTTGGATCAATGACACTTTTTTTTCTATCGATAACAAAGAAATATATTAAAAAGAGAAAGAGAGGAAGTACATACCTGAAGAGGTGAGAAACTACCCAAGAATCCCCTCCACAAAACTCTCAAACCCCGGGAGCTATGATAGCCAAAGAAGCATCAGGTTTCCTCATCCAGGGATCACCAAAGGTAAAAGGCCAGTAATTGGGTTTAGAAATGGGGAGGAAAGGAAATCGAGAGGGACCAGTAGCCAAGAAGAAGTAGACGAAACCCCGGAGAGAGAGAGAGAGAGAGAAAGAAACATCTATGGCGGCACCGTAATATCCCTGGTAGACAAGAACTCCAAATGTCCTTGCCTGGCCTGTCGGTGGTCACCAATGAACCAGCTGAGAAGGAAATCTCTGAAGGATTTGACCACCAACTGATACGGCCTCCCAATCATACGAAACACTCTATTGTTTCTTTCAAACCAGATAGCCCACATCATTGCATAAGGCACAATTTTTCATATCCTTCAAATAACGTCAAGCTCAATGTTGTCAAATGGCTTAAGCGATGCTAAGTGATTTGGCTCAATTTCGCTTAAACGAATCGCTTAATCGCTTAAGCCATGGCATTTTTTATTTTTTTTTCTAAAAAAAAAAAAAAAAAAAAAAAATCAAGTCTCTAAAGGAAAAAATAGACACCAACATTAAGTGTCAGGAGAAGGACATTAGACTTTGACACTGAGTACCAGCAATGTACTCTACACATTCATTTCTAACCCATTGTGGTACATCTCCTCCATCATCATCATCACTAACATTGCCGTCGTTACACATTACACATTCATTTCTAACCCTTTGAGGCTTTATAACACACTAACATTAATATTACTAAGTTTACAACAATTTAATTCACTAAAAAAAAAGATTACAAAGCATAAAATAAAATAAAAACTAGACATGATAGATGGGAAGAGATTGGGAGTAAAGAATGGAGATTAGAAAGGAAGTTGAAACCAAAATAGTTGTGTGAGTAGAGAACCCAACCCACCCTTTATAGAGGCAATGGAACCTTAAAAAGCAAAAAAAAAAAAAAAAAAAAAAAATTAAGCGCTTGGAACATTATGCCATCGCATACTTTTATATGCCATGGCATAATGTCAAAATCGCATAAGCCATCATGGCTTATGCGATTTTATGGCTTAAGATGGCATAAGCGATCGCTTATGACAACAGTGGTCAAGCTTCTCCATCCCATTCCACTATCCCAACATCTCTGAAATAGTGAAATGTTATTTGGAAAGACTCGGGGCCTCCCGAAAATTCTGAATACCGCACCCTACACTTTCGCTGAGAAAGGGAAATGAAAGAGCGTATGAGTGGCCAATCGCCCCCAGCCATGCAGAGCAGACACCGATTTCTGATGTTGATGCCTCTTTTCCTTAACTGATCTCTATTTAAAATTCTCCCTCAAGCAGCCAACCAAGAGAAAAATCTATTTTTTTGGTGGAATCTTTACAGTCCAGAATTTCAACCATTTGGGCTTGCCCGCCTGCTCTGTCCTATTTTTATGAAGACATGAGTAAAAAGCTTTGACTGTAAATGTAACGACCAAGACTTTCATGCATTATTAGATCGTATTTGTTTTGCTTAGATTTGTGATTGTGATTAGTTAGATTGATTTGATGCACTTGATTAGTTGTTACGCATGAATATAGTGTTTAATTTATTTAATAATGACCCATGATAAGTAATTAATTTAATTAATAAACCTTAAAATCCTTTAAATATTCCCTCCTCCAATCTCAAGATATGCATAAATATTTTTTTTCCGACCAAATTCTTTAACGGATTAGAGCACTTGTAAATGTCCATGCATCTTTCAAGGTTTGACTAATTTGGCGGTGGGAGATTGACCAGAGCCTGAACCGATATGTAACACAAACTCCATTACAAGAAAAAAACAAATAAATGGTTCTTTTATACTTTAGCAGTTTATTTTTTCTATAGATGATAGGTTTCTTGATGGAATCGAAGGGGAGTGATAGAAGATAGAGACGGGTGGGTCAGGATGGTGATTGTGCTCAGGGTCGGTGACTGGGTTTGTGGGAAATGCCATAATGTTAATCTCCATCGGCGGTCTATTTGCCATCGATTTGGTTGCGATGCCAGCCGGGCTTTGGGAAAAATCGTGGTACCGGCCGATAACGGGAGTCCGTTAAAGAGCTCTAGGAAGCAGACTTTCTTAAGTAAGGCGCAATGGCGGGACATAGATCGGGGATGGTCGATTGCCACCAAGAAGAATAGACCGGTGGTTACGTCCCCGGAGGTAGCCGTTGGTCTACAACCCAAAGACGTCTTTTGGTCTTGTCGGCGTTGTCGGGGTCATGGTGGAAGACCATCCTTGTTCTGGACACCTCGAACTGGATTCCACACAACTGCGCTCTCTTGATACTAATCTAAGATTTTACTGGGTGGTCATTACTACTAAAATTGATTGCTTATCTTTGTTATCTGTACATCGTTGGATTAATTACAACTGGGAATTTACAGATAGACCTAAACTATCTACAATTTCTCCATCCATGTTCCTTCTGCGTTTCGGGTCGGAGGAAGGTGCTTTGGAGCTTTCTATCAAAAAGCGGGTTTCCATTGATGGGTGGCAGGTTTCTTGTCGACGATGGGAGCCCTCGGTGGGCGAGGTACGAGTTCTGGAGGAGGAAGAGGGGATTTGGTTGCATATCTTTGGGCTCCCTTTACATGCGTGGTCCCCGGAGGTCTTACTTGAGATCGGGAATCGATGTGGTCGGTTTATCCGTGTTGACCGGCGCTCCGCGAACCTTTGGGATACGGCACACGTTCGCATCCTCGTCAAGGTCGACTCGATCGCTGCCATCCCCAGGACCATCGAAGTGCGGATCGGCGGCCATTGCTGTCAGCTCCTTGTAGAACTCGAGGAGCTACGGGCGGTGTTTGGGTCAGTTGTCTCTACTCGTCAAGTAACCAAGAGGAAGCGGCAAGGTGGTTCAAAGGAACTTGCGCTACTGCAATGGGGGATGTCAGATGGGAGAAAGGTGGGGGGTTTGTAAGTGGGGTCCTGGATCGGCGGGCTACAAAGATTTTGATAATGAAAATGCTAGCATGGAATGTCAGAGGGATATGTAACTGGTCTAAACAGGTTGGGGTTAAGCAGGTCATTGCGGCTGCTAACCCGGCTGTGATCACACTACAGGAGACTAAGTGGGGCTGCTGCGATCAAAGGAAGGTTAACTCAGTTCTAGGCG
Organism: Chloranthus sessilifolius; assembly: GCA_021018995.1. NCBI lineage: Eukaryota > Viridiplantae > Streptophyta > Magnoliopsida > Chloranthales > Chloranthaceae > Chloranthus > Chloranthus sessilifolius. The sequence continues at coordinate 5,680,825 of CM037584.1, forward strand.
GGATTGGGTGGGACTGGGTTGGGGCTGACTCGGTTGGTGCCTCCGGGGGCATTTTGGTGGCTTGGCAAGCTGGAATTTTTTATAAAGAAGAGGAGGAGGTGGGACTGTACTCGGTCTCGGTTGTATTGTGAAATAAGGAGTCGGGGTCTAGGTGGGTTTTTGCTGGTATCTATGGGCCATCGGTGGATCACGAACGTGACGATTTCTGGGTTGAACTGGCAGCTTTGGCGGGTCGATGGAACTACCCTATCTGCCTTGGGGGGGATTTTAATGTTGTTAGGTGGGAGTTTGAGAAGAATGGTCGTCCGCCGAATGCGAGAGTGATGCGGGAGTTTAATTCCTTTATTTCGGACTGGGGGCTGATGAACGTCCTGCTCTCGGGGGCTCGATTCACGTGGTCAAATCAGCAGGATAATCCATCGCTATCCAGATTAGACCGATTTCTCGTATCTGTGGGATGGCTTGATATGTTCCCTGGGGCGAGGTTGGAAGCCCTCGCTCGGCCGGTATCCGACCATCGTCCTTTGCTTTGCACGTGTGTTTCAAGAGGGAGGGGGCCGGTCCCGTTTCGGTTTGAAAACATGTGGCTGTTGGAGGAGTCGTTTCGAGAGAATGTTCCGATGTGGTGGCGGGAGAGGAGCTACACGGGAACTGCCGCATACCGCTTTGTTTCCAAGATTCGTCACTTGAAGGGGAGGATTAAGGAATGGAATCGGACTGTGTTTAGGAGGGTGCAAGCCCGGAAGGAAAATCTGCTGAGTAGGTTGAAGGCCTTTGATGACCTGGAAGAAGAGAGGGATCTAAATGGGGAGGAAAGGGAGGAACGGCTGAGGAAGAAGATGGAGTTTGACAGCGTTTGCAGGTTGGAGCAAGTCAGCTGGATGCAAAAAGCCAAAGTTAAGTGGCTAAAGGAGGGGGATGCGAACACAAAGTACTTCCACATCGTCGCTAATGCTAGGTTTCAGTCCAAGTTTTTGGGGAGGATTGTGGTGGATGGGGCTACGGCTGAGGGGGATGATCGGGTTCGGGGGAAAGTGGTGGAGTTCTATAAATCCCTATATACGGATGATGGATTTACGCGTCCACAGTTGGAGGGGGTGCCTTTTCAAACTATTTCGGTGGCGGAGAGGGAGATGCTGGAACAGGAATTTACGAAGGAGGAAGTGTGGCATGCGGTCAGATCTGAGGGAAGGAACAAAGCACCTAGTCCGGGCGGGTTCACTATGGAATTCTTTCGGACATTTTGGGTGCTCATCAAGGCGGAGCTGATGGAGGTTATGACAGACTTTCACACTGATGGTTTCATCGGAAGAGCGCTTGGTTCCACCTTTATTTCTCTCATCCCAAAGCGTGAGGGTGCTGATGACATTTCCGATTTTCGGCCCATCAGTTTGACAAACTGCACTTATAGGATCATGGCTAGAGAGCTTGCGAACATATTCAAACCTTTGATGATCACCCTTATTTCAGGGAATCAGGGGGCTTTTGTACGGGGAAAACAGTTGGTGGATCTTGTTGCGGTGGTGAATGAGACGATCCATTCACATTATTTTGGAGAAGGGTGGATATGGAGAAGGCTTATGACCGGGTCAGTTGGGAGGCCATGGACTACATGCTCGGAAGGATGGGGTTTGGGGATATTTGGAGGAAATGGATGCGTGGTTGTTACTCCTCCGCGTGATTTTCGGTTTTGGTCAATGGCGCTCCAGCTGGGTATTTCAAAAGCTCTAGGGGCATACGCCAGGGGGATCCTCTATCCCCTTTTCTCTTCAATGTGGTTAGTGAGATGCTCTCTCGCTTGCTCGATCGGGCTAGGGAGCATCAACTCATTTCCGGTATTCGGGTGGGATTGCAGGGCAGGTGTATTACGCATGATCTACGATGGATGACACGATTCATTTGGGAGGCGGAGGCCGAACTCCAGGTGTTAGGAGATGTGTTGTCAGTATACGAGGCTATCTCGGGGCAGCGAACTAATCTCCTCAAATCCTCCATTACAGGAGTTGGAGTTGGTGACATTGACTTGGAGGAGGTTGCTAATTCAGTTGGGTGTCCGATTAAGCACATGCCTATTACCTATCTCGGTCTTCCACTGGGTATCAGGAAACTTTCGGCTCGTGATTGGCACCCGGTCGTTCACCGCTTCGAGCAACGGCTGTCCACTTGGAGAGGTAAACTTCTAAGCAGTGCTGGCAGGTTGGTTCTGATCAAGGCGGTACTATCTTCTTTCCCCATTTTCTATATGTCAATGTTTCACTGCCCGGCGAAGGTAATACATTGTCTTGAGCGAATCCAGCGCTCCTTTTTGTGGGAGGGGTCGGGATTGGGGCGAAAGTATCATCTGGTAAGCTGGGAGGTTTGTCAGTTGCCAATTGCCTGTGGGGGCTTGGGTATACGCAGCCTGAAGCAGACCAACAGCGCGCTTCTTGGAAAATGGTTTTGGAGAGCGGGTAGGGATGAGGACAGGGAGGGGCTTTGGAGGATGGTGCTGGTCGAGAAATATGGACAAGCCTCGGGTGACTGGGGCATCTGTCCGATTGCACGCAGCGGCGCTTCTACTTGGTGGAAAGGGTTGTGCCGAATCTGGCCCAGTTTTGCCAAAGGACTGACGTTCATGTGGGGATGTGGTACCAGAATTCGGTTTTGGGAGGACGTATGGCTGGCACCCTACACTCTGAAATCCACTTTCCCTGCTATCTATGCTGTATCTGCCAACCCGGGGGGGATGATTGATCAATTTGTATCGACTGATAATGGGGCTATGGTCTGGAATGTGAACACACGCAGATCTCTGAATGAGCGTGAGATGATGGACTTCGCCAATCTGCTTCAGCTGTTGTATGCTGAATAGCGGAACCAAAGGGGGACAGATCAAAGGGTGTGGGTTCCGAATCGCGATGGTAATTTTACGGTGAAGAGCCTATACAACTGGGAGACTTGTCGCCCGCTAGTGCTTTTCGAGGGGCAATGGCTGTGGAAAGTTCCTATCCCCTACAAGATCAGATTTTTCGTGTGGACCCTCTGCAAGAATAGAATTCTCACGCGGGACCAACTGCTTCGAAGGGGGAAAGATGTTGCGACTAACTGTGTCATGTGCAGTGACGGGGAGGAGACTACGGCACACTTCTTCCTTCACTGTCGTATGGCCTGCTCAGTTTGGAATGTGGTACTCAAATCCTTCGGCCTGAGATGGGTTATGGCGGAGACCCCTTACCAGCATCTCCTTAGTTGGGTCCCGCGATGGGGGGATGTGGACAGACGGTTGCAGACTAGATGTGTAGTCTTCGCGGTGTTTTGGTGCATATGGCTGGAACGCAACGCCAGAATTTTTGAGAATACTAGCAGATCCATGGGTCTCATCGTCAAATCCATCACGGACCTACTGGGCTTTTTTTTGGGGGGGGGGAAGGTGCGAGGGGGAGTGGGCAAACCTTTGCTCTGTGGGATCCAGGCTGAGTCGATGGCCGGTGTTTATCGCGGGTTTTCTTTCTTCTTTTTCTTTTTTCTTTATTTGGGCACCCTTTTGGGGTCACCTTTGTCAGTTCTGCCTGTTGTATTGGGTTCTCAGCGCCTTGCTGTGTTTCAATATAATGATTTTTACTGATAAAAAAAAAAAATCCTTTAAATATATGTTAGTAATAATTGAGGTGAGATTAGTAATGTTTAATGGACCTTTAAAATATGTTAGTAAATTAACTAAAGACCCATTACTTAATTAAAGACCCAAAACTAACTAAAGACTCATTAACTAATTAAAGACCCAAGACCCAAGATAAGGCCATTGCGCCTTCACTTAAGACCAAGAGAGAGTTAGCGATAGAGCAGGAGTGGGACGTGGAGCCCATTATAATTTTTAAAAAAAGGATGGGTTATTTCCCACACACCTTAAAGAGAAAAAGAAGAAAAAAGAGATAGAATGGGAAAATAGATTGAAAGGGAAAGAGATTTAAAAGGGAAGAGATTGAGGTACAAACCTTTCGCTTCGTGAATTTGGATTTTCTCTTTAATTGATCAAGATTAGATAGAAGATTGTATAGAAAAGTGTTAGATTTCAAGCATTAAGATTTTAAAAGGCTATTTCAAGAAATCCTTTCAATTTTTAAGATACCTTTAGAAACCCTTTTACACAACAATATTTTCTTATAATATTTCCTACGAACAACTATTTACTATTAGTTGTAGAAAGAACTCAGAGAAAAGATCCTTTCTATTAATATTAAGGTTTACAATTTTATCTTTAAGGCTTTTTAAAATAAGGTTTTCTCAATAGTCTGTCAAATTATATGAGAAGAATAATACATAAAAAGGCATTTTTTTCAAGAATTTCTTTCATGAAACAAGATTTTAGGGTTTTTAAAGAATCTTTATTTTAAGGCTTTTTTAAATCTTTATTTTAAGACGGCGAAAATAAAGATTTTTTTGTATTATTTGAGACTGACCACCTCAATCTCCATCGGGTCCCAGGTACGGTCACCTACCTCGTCTGACACCGCCGTCAGTCCCCATCTCTCACTTACTTCCTGTCGGTGCAGGTGTACGACATCCGCATCACCGTGCGATATGATCAGGACCGTCGATCGCCTTGAGGCTACCAGATCTCCGGCCGAAGCACCAATCGACACCGCTTCATTAGAAATCTCCTCCAAACTCTCGGTCGAAGCAGAATGATCGATTTGGAAGGCGCCGCCGTCCCTCACCGACGAGACCGGAGAGATGAAGATGCCCGAGTCGTGCGCCAAGTACTAGTCCGGGACTAGGCCGGGCACCCCTCTGCGCCTCCCGTCGATATTCGAACCGGCGAAGTCCCTCCATGTCGGACAGGATCCGTGAGCGGCTGAACCACCATTATTGGAGGGAGGCCAATGCCGGTGGTCAAGGCCCCCGAAACCAGTTCGACCGTCTGATGCTCGACGACAATCCTCTCTTGTTAGGCGAGCTCTACCAAGAGCTGACAGCCATGGCCGTCAACCAACACGTCGATGAAGCGAGGAATCCGATCAATGCTCTCAACAGCCACAAGAATGTGAACATGTGAGGTGATCCAGAGGTCCGCCAATCGCCGATCAACCCGGAGAAAGTGACCACATCGGTTACCGATCCCTCAAAACATCTCTGGGGACCACAAGTGGATCGGGAGGCCAAAGATATGTAGCTAGAGCCCCTCCTCCTCATTAATTTGGACCTCACCCACTCGAGAATCCCACTGACGGCAAACAACCGGACAACCGTCAATGACGACCTTCTTTTTTAGATAGATAGCAACGGCCTCGTCCTCTGACCTGAAACACAAAAGGAACGAAGTAGAGGAAATAGTAGAAACCTTAGGCCTTTCTGAGATCTTCCAACTGTAATTAATCCATCTGTGTATATTGAATAAAGAAAGTATATCCCTGTTAGCGTCGATAACCACCCAGTAATGTCTCAAATTAGCGGCGAGGGAGCGAATGTGAGGTAAGTCAACTCCGAGATACCTGGAGTTGGTCGGCTTATCAATAATCACGGGCCCCTTCTGAGACGATATATTCACCGGCCCCCTCAGAGGCGACACAATCGTATCCGTAGCCACACCACGAGTATCCGGTAAGCCTGGCCGGTCAAAAGGCACCAAGGAAGGTATAGCAATCGGTTTGTTCTTCCTTGTGGCTATCGACCACCCCTGATTAATATCGCGAACCTGAGACTCGTTTAAAACAGTCTGCCTCTCCCTACTCGATACTGAAATCCAATCGTCAACAGATGCTACGGTTTTGCCCTGCGATCGAGAGGCGTCGCAGCCAAGACGGTGGCAAACCGAGCGACACCCGAAATTGACATTGCGACACCTACCGCATATCCAATCCCCAACCCTTAGCATCAGGCACAATTTACTACCCATTTTCACTCTGCATACTATCACTGGCCAATCATTTAAAAATCTTGGCCTAATAAGTTTTTTCAAAAAAAAAAAAAAACTTGTCGGAATGGTTATTAGGGCGAGAGGAACCGCAAAATTTTCGAAGCCAAAATCAAACCTGTTGGAATGGTTATTAGAGCGGTCGCAGAGCTTGTTACCTTCTAGGGTGAGCGTGGAGGTCAGGAGGACAGCAGCCCCAATTTCTCTTAGGACCCGGGTTAATGTGTGGGGACCTAAGTAGTGTGCGTTGTTCTTAGGGATAGGCCTATGTTTTGATATGTGCCGCTTGATTGTATACGGCTTCAGCGCCTTGCTGGTTTCTATATAATCTTATTACTGATTAAAAAAAAAAATCTTTATTTTAAGATTTATTTTTAGAATCTTTCTCTTAGGCTTTTTTTAAAAGAATTTTTTTAAGGATTTTTTTAATAATTCTTTTTTCCCAAGGATTTTCAAGAAGATTATCAAGTAGACATCTTCAAGATTTATTAAGGCCCTTCAAGAAGTAGAGAATACAAATCAAGAAAAGCAAGAAAATCAAGACACCATAAGGTATGAAAAAATTATAGGGTTTTTACTGTTGGGAATAGGGATCATGCTAGGATGAGGTTAATTCCTTTTCAAATATTAAAAGAGCATGTTTATTTTATTTTATCACAATATGCCTTAATGATTAATTATAGAATCACATGATTTATACCATTGTTCCTTAGCAATTTCACATGTTATTTAATATGTTGATGCCATGTCACTCTCATATGAAAGTTATGTTAATGTTGCATGACCTTTTTACCAAGGTTTTTACATCATATTAATTGTAGATCTCATAAGCATATGAAAGTGATCAGATTCATGATTCTCACAAGACTAAACTATGATACCATTAATCAATTAGACACCATGAACGATATGAGTAGATTTACATCTAGTATTTAAAGTGAGTGATATGATAAGATAAAAAAGACATGAAGAGCATGACTTAATGAAGACATAATGCATACTAGCATTAATGAATATGTTAAGAGATTACCGTTGCATGCTGTAACCAGCTCAGATACAATGGGCAAATAATCTAAGATATGAGATGATGACTATGTGTATCTAAGAAGAAAAGACCATGTAGAAGCCTCGTACCCAATTGATGCACGATAAGGGTAAAGATTGGGACGATGGACCAAAGATGAAGAATGATCATGATGAATGAGATTTATGTTGCATTGCATTTAGCATTAATAATGAAAATTATCACATGGAAAACTAGGAAGATACATGAACAAGTCACATGTTATGTATCAATGTTTATTCTTAGTTATTGTTTTATATTGCTCATATACATACCTGATCTCATTGTTTTTGTTTCATATTGTTTATCATTGCTATTTATCATTATTTGTTTATAGAAGGCTTGCATACGGATTTCTTGTATCAGCGATCCTATGAATGACCAATACAAAGTTCTTTTAGACTCACATCTTCATTGTTTACAATGGGATGGCAAGGAGATGAGTTGATCACAGGATATGAGGATACTGATGTGGAGATCCACAACGCAAACCGGGATTTGAATGAAGACAGTTTCGAGCGTTAAGGGTTTATTTTTTTTACAGTTAAAGACTTTTATTTTTTAATTTGAGCATTATTTGAATTTGTTGAGACCTTTTTAGTTGAGTTAGTTTGGATTATTGATTACATTATTTATGAGTAGTTAATTGATTAATTTTAATACAATTCAGTTTTTAATAGCTCATATTATTTATGAATGAATGATGATTTATTTTTTATTGTTTACGTTCTGTTGTGCTATAGTTCGGATCATGATATTATTATATTCTATCTTTTGTCGCTTGTTATGTATGTTATATAGTGCGACGTCTACAAATGAGCACATAGATCCAATGTGTAACTTTGGGGACATCACAGTAAACACACCTTTCTCGTTCAGCTTCCAAATCTGACAATCTGTTGGCCCTATTCCAGGTGAGAGAATGGAGCAGAAAGAACAGAGTTATATATTCATCTAGTTCTTCGTCCTTCAGCATTCTACGGGTAGTAACATTCCAAGCAACGTTCCCACAACTAGACTCAGCAATGATTCTGATCAGGACCCTCTTATGCGTAGCTATTCTGTAGATATTAGGAAAAGAGAGCATCAATTTATCTTCTCCCGCCCAATGATCCTCCCAGAACTTAATTATGCTTCCGTCACCCCAATTGAACTTAATGCATTCTTTGAAATCTTCAGTGACAGGCCTGATCCCTCTCCACCATCCAGACCCATTGTGGACATTAGAATTAATGTCCCAGCCATTCTGCAAAACCCCATATTTAGCCGTGACAATCTGCCACCACAATTTATCTCGCTCCCTTTCGTCACCAATTTTCCAGACCCACTTCCCTAACAGAGCTTTATTTATATTGACCATTTTTCTGATACCTAATCCACCATCCATTTTGTTAGTACAACAAGTATCCTAGTTAATAAGGTGGAGCTCCCCACCTCAACACACGCACACACACACACACACACACACACACCCCCCTTCCCTCCCTCCCACAAAAAGTCCCTTACTATCTTTTCAAGTTGAGGAATGACTTTGGCAGGAGATACGTATAAAGACATGAAGAAAATGAGCAGAGTTGCAAAGGTGGAGTTGATAAGGGTAAGCTTATTAAGGTGTAAGCCTATTAAGGTGTCCTTCGAGCAAAACGGCTAATGAAGTCCTTAGCAAAAAGGTCTCTTCCATTAATGGCATACCTGTAGCTTGTAACCGATGGGAGCCGGAAGCTAGTCTGCTTCAGCTTCACCGATGGACGGGGTATTTGGATTCGGCTACTCGGTCTTCCCCTCCACGCCTAGACCACTAAGGTTCTCTGGGGGATTGCCGAAAATGTGGAGGATGTATCCTCATCAACTGGAGCACGGAAGACATGTGGGAGACCCGATACGCTCGCATCTTGGTGAGATCCGACAACTGGGAGGCTATCCCCCAAGCTTACAAGATTGGCCTCAACGGCCAAAAAATCACTGTCTTCGTAGAAGTGGAGTTGATGGAGAGGATGGTCCACTTGACTCAAGCGCACCACGAAACCGAGCGGTCCGGGATTCCCGAGATAAACATGCTCAGTGGTTCCACAGAAGAACTCTTGACGGAGATCAACCCACTTAGGCACTGGGAACCAGGGACCATGCTGCAATATGTGCATACCTCGACGGGTGGCTCGCCCTCGAATATAGGGCTCCACCGGAGTTCGTCCTCGCCGACGGGATCTCCCAGCAGAGGTTAGAAAACCCAGCGGCAACACGAGGAGGGGTTTCCAAGATCAATCTCGCTGATGGCCTCTTCCGGCAGATGTAATAGGATCGATGGAGGCCATGATATGGGGATTATGACGATGGAGGAGCAGGAGGAGGGGGAGATGGACTTTAGAGATGCCACACTGGAGGAGCTCTTTTCCGGTCTACCTATAGCCAACGTTCCACCGTCTTCAGTGTCGGTGATACATAACTTTTCTCTGTCGACTGATCTTAGGCAGCGATCTCCGAACTTGTCCTACGGTGGAGATTAACCTTTCCTCTTTGGGTAGCCTCTCCAGAGCTGGCAATGGGGCTGTTGACGAGCTGGCTGAAGGTCAGGCTGTTTATAGCTCGTTGCCTTTTCGAGATTGGGGCCTTATTGTCCTTGAGGTGACGCGTGGAAAGTGGATGGCAGATGGAAGCCTAAGGGTTAAGGATAGGGACGAGTCTCTTTCTGGAGAAGCCTCTAGAAATTTTTTGAAGGAAACATCTTATGGCTTGGTTAGGGGGTTGTCGGCTGAAAACCAGCACATGGTTTTCGAAGGGGGTTTTGACTTCTATCCCTGGTTTTATGCAGCCTTCTTTAGTCGCATTTCCGCTATGCCGGTGAATGGGTCTTCCGTTATGTTGTCTTTTTCGTCAAGATCTTTTGGCGTTTCCCTTACTTTGGACGGGGTGCCTTATCAGATCTGTAGACCCGACGGGTACTCAGAACGGACTTTGATGGGCTGGCACGATTGTCTGTGGGGCCCCGAGCTTAAAACACTTAATGATTGTGGATCTATTGACTCCGGGCCTGAACCTTTTCGGGATGGGCCTCAAGAAATTTGCATTCAGTGCCCCCTTTATCTGTCCCTCGAGATAATACGGTGTTACAAATACCTCTGGGACGGGAGATTGGCCCTCTTCTTCCTCGTCGTCGTCTCTGATGAGTAATCATCCTCGTCTGAGGAGGTTCTCCCAATCTGCTCGATGTACTATGATGACAACGGACGGTGGGTGGATTACTCTCCGGGCGTTGATCCACCGATCCAGTAGATCAGAATTCACCACCCTACAAATAAGAACAAACACAGATCTGTACTAGATGCGATTATCGCTTTCCGAAAGGAACTGGAGATGTCATACTCAAGCTCGGATGAAGATCTCAGGAAAATAATCATAGTCATTACAAAGAGGAGGCGGAATCCGGCAATTGAGACCCGAATAAAAAAGAGGAAACGTAAGTTCAGGGAACTTACGAGATTGGAGTGGGGCATGTCAAATGGGAGAGGGTCGAGATCCACTTGAGGCCAGCTCTAGTCGGTCGGGTGTAATATATTCTCGATATGAAGATATTGTCTTGGAATGTCAGGGGCATATGTAATGCGAAGAAAAGAGAGGAAGTGAAACAGGTTATTTTGGCAATCAATCCGGCGGTTATCACGCTTCAAGAGACGAAATAGGGAGCTTGTGACAACAGTAAAGTTTCTTCAGTTCTGGGGGGAAACAGATGGGATTGGATCGGTGTTGATTCAGTAGGGACATCAGGGGGGATCCTCCTAGCGTGGAACTTGTCCCTCTTTCAGAAAATTGATGAGGAAATAGGTCGATTTTAGGCTTCGGTCAAACTGATTAACAAGGATAATGGTAAATGTTGGGCGTTTACAGGTATATATAGCCCATCGATGCGGGTGAAAAAGATGATTTCTAGTTCGAACTGGCGGCGATGGCTGCTAGGTGGGATATTCCCTAGAATGTGAGGGGGATTTCAACGCCTTGCGTTACCCAAATGAAACTCTAGTGGTCTGCCGGATTGACGTGACATGGCCAACCTCAGCACCTTCATAAATGACTGGGCCCTTGTGGACTTGCCTCTGATGGGTGCCCGCTACACCTGGTCAAACCTACAACAACCGCCTTCTTTCAGTCGTCTAGACTGATTTTTAGTGTCTACTGATTGGTTGAATTGTTTTCCTCACACAACGCTTCAAGGTCTGGCCAGAGCAATCTCTGATCATAGGCCTCTCTTACTTGACTGCTGGGCCACGGGCAGAGAGCCCACCCCTTTCCGTTTCGAGAACCAGTGGCTGCTGAATGAGGAGTTCAAAGCTCATGTTCCGACATGGTGGACAAAGACCAATCCACGCGGATCAGCTGCATTCCGACTAATCTCTAAATTGAGGCATATAAAAGCTCGTATCAAACAATGGAATATAGAGAGTTTTGGGTTAATGCACGAATGGAGAGCGACTATCCTCGACCGTCTTAAAGAGTTAGATCACGTCGAGGAGGAAAAGACTTTGACGGAGTCCGAATGTGCCGAAAAACTGAACCTAAAGATGGGATTTAGTGAGAAAAGCTTTCAAGAAGAGATGAGTTGGAAACAAAAATCAAAAGTCCATTGGTTAAAGGTTGGTGATAACAATACAAAGTACTTCCATATGGTCATGAATGTCAGGCCTAAGAAGAAGATCCTTACTAGAATTGTGGTGAACGGGATTGAATTAACGAAATCGAAGCAGATTAGAGCACAAATAGTTGACTTTTATTGTAATCTATTGCAAGATGAGGGCTGGAATAGACCTCAGTTAGAAGACCTTTCCTTCCCACCATTAGCCAGGTTGATAGAGAGGGGCTGGAAAGGACTTTCTCGAAATCGTAAATTTGGGGTGCTATTAAACGAAGCAAGAAGAACAAGTCACCAGGGCCGGATGGCTTTAACATGGAATTTTTTGTTACCTTCTAGCCATGCTTAAAGTCCGACATGTTGGATTTTTTTAATGAATTTCTTTTGAGGGCTGGGATAGGCAAAACCCTTAGCTCGACTTTCATCACTCTCATCCAAAGGTTGAAGGGGCGTCTGATATTCGAAACTTCCGTCCTATAACTCTCATTAACTGCTTGTACAAAATTCTTGCGAAGGTACTCACTAACCGTCTAAAGCTGGTCTTACGATCGATAGTATCTGAAACTCAAGGGGCCTTCATTAAGGGGTGTCAACTCACCGATATGACGGTTATTGCGCATGAGGTGGTGCACTCGGCTGCCCTTTCCCGTGTGTCGGCTTTTGTTTAGAAAGTTGACATGGAGAAGGCGTACGATCGTGTTAACTGGGAGTGCCTAGGTTATATGTTGAAACGCTTCAGTTTTGATGATACATGGAGGAAGTGGATGAGAACCCGTGTTGAATCTCCCTGGTTCTCGGTGATGGTCAACGGTACCCCTGCGGGGTATTTCAAAAGTTCGCGGGGCCTGAGGCAGGGCGATCCTCTATCTCCTCTCCTCTATAATCTGATTGGGGAAGCTTTGGGGGCCCTCATTACCAAAGCCCAAACTTCGAACAAAATCTTCGGTATTTCGGTGGGGAGGAATGGACTTACGATGACACATCTCCAATATGCCAATGATACTATTTTCTTTGGTATAGTTGATCACGACGAAATCTCGGCTTTTGCAAATATTCTAACTATCTATGAAGTTGTTTCAGGGCAGAGAGTCAACTTCGTCTCTGGTATTAATCTTGAATCGGGGGTTGTTGAGGAACTGGCTACTAGGACCTATTGTTTTGCTCCATCTCTTCCTATCGTCTATCTAGGCCTTCCGCTTGGGCCCGGGAAGCCGAAAGCTAGGGCTTGGGAGGATGACATCCAGAGTTTTCAACGGAAGCTGGTTGCATGGAAAGGAAAGTACCTAAGCTCGGGGGGGGGGACGCCTCTAATTATTGAACTCAGTCCTCTCTAGCCAGCCGATTTTCTTCATGTCAATGTTCAAATGTCCAATGGCGGTCATTCACGCCCTTGAGAGAATCGAAAGAGATTTCTTATGGGAAGGCGTGAATGGAGACAAAAAATATCATCTTGTAACTTGGGAGGTGTGTCAGCTGCCTAAGGATTTCGGAGGGCTCGGCATAAGAAACCTACATCGCGCCAATATTGCGCTTCTTGGCAAATGGTTATGGCGGGCGGGGAGCAAAACGAAGCGGAATAGGCTATGGAGGGTTGTTCTCGATCAGAAGTATGGCAGTTTGGTAGGGTATTGGGGGATTAATATTAACTGAAACAGAAATTGCTCTGCTTGGTGGAAAGACATAAGCTCGATTTGGAGGGAGTATTCTAGATGGATCTGTTTCAGCAGGGGAGACAGTTCTCGAATCTCTTTCTGGGAGGACCCATGGCTATACTTATACCCCTTAAAACTGTTGTACCCTTCAATTTTTAGAGTCTGGGCGAATTCTCAGGGTATGATTACATATTTTTTATCACAGAATGGTAGTACTTCGGTTTGAGAGGTTATCACGAGAAGGGATTTGAGGGAGGAGGAGGTAGTTCACTACCTTGGGCTAATGGCGGAATTGCACAAATCCTCCCCAAATAGACAGCGGCAAGATTCAAGGATTAGGTTGGGCAGTAAAACGAGAACTTCTCATTTATCCGCTCCTCTCATGCAGACCAATGATCAGAGCCTCATACTCCTTTATTTGGAAGGCCCCAATCCCCCCCAAAGTTCGCTTCTTTGTCTGGACTGCACTAAGAGGGCGCATATTGACTATGGACCAGTTGATTGCTCGCGGAAAAATTCTTCGAAATAGATGTCCCATGTGCCTGCGGATGGAAAAATCTATCTCTCACCTATTTCTACACTGCTGGGTGGCTGCTATGATCTAGGGTGCAATTATAAACTCTTTCGATCTTAGCTGGGTAAGCCCGGAGAACCTTTCTGATTTTATGACCGCCTGGAATGGGATAAGCTGGAGTGGCTAGATTGGTGCATTTTGGAGGGTGGAACCATACGCTATCCTATGGAGCATTTTGCTGGAATGAAATGCTAGAGTCTTCTGTCGCAAACGTCGTCCCATCGGGGTCATCCTAAGCCACACTAAAGATTTGATGTGTCACTGGTTTGTGCTGGATAAATATGGGGATAGGGTTTAGGGGACGTATAATTATGTGTAACTGGTTTGTGCTGGATAGATATAGGGGATAGGGCTTAGGTGACGCTCCTTGTCTTTCTCAGCCAGGGGATGGTATGGGGGGGTGGGGGTCAGATTTTAATTGGGTTGGAGTTTTTCTGTTTCTGTTTTGGTTATTTGTCTTGTTTTTTGTTGCTGATGGTTTTTAGTTTTTTTGTCCCCGTCGCTTGGCAGTTTTTCCATTTTGTAATCTCTACAACTCCTCGTTGTTTTTATGGAATGGCATGCACTTTTACCAATAAAAAAAAAAAAGATAAGGGTAAGCCTACCTCCATTACTAAGCATTTCACTTTTCCAGGATCATAGCCGTTTTTGGAACCTTTGTATGACCGGCTCCCAATGATGAGCCTTTAACTCTCCCAGTCCCACCGGCAGCCCCAAATAATTGAAAAGCATTCTAAAGTCCAGACAGCCAATAAGGTTAGCCAAGTCAACAAGTCTCTCTTGCTTCATATTCATCCCTATCAATTTACATTTGAAAGTTTACACTGTGCCCCGACACCGCTTCATACATAGTAAGTGCATTGATCACCGTGTTGACCTCACTATTAGTAGCCCACAGAAGATTACCGTACATTCGCATATTGTAAGAGTGTAACCAAGCAATCCTGAGTGACCTTAAACCCTCTAAAATAGTTCAATTTCACACATCTGTCTAGAATTTTGTGGAGCGCCTCCCCTACGACATTGAATAGCAAAGGAGAGAGCAAGTCTCCTTGCCATAAACCCCTAAAACCCCTGAAGTATCCTTTAGGACTGCCATTAGCAAGCATAGAAAACTTTGCCGACCCATAGCAACCCTTTAGCCATTTGATCCATTTATCGCTGAATCTCATTCTCTGCTGAAGTTATTGAAGGAACCCCCCATCAACCCTATCATATCAATTTTCCATGTCGATTTTGAAGATCAAACCTGCCTCATTTCTAAATTTAACTTCATGTGCCTTAAGAGACACATCTAATAATTGCCTCCCCGGAATGAAGGCCCCTTATGTGTTATCACCTTTCTGAATCGGTTAGCCAGTACTTTCTCAACAATCTTATATGAGCAGCTTAGAAGATTGATAGGCCTAAAGTCTTTGATATTGACTGCTTGACGTAGGACAAAACCCTAGACTATGTGAATGATAATGAAATAATTATTTTGCCGAAATTAAACTAAATTAACTAAGCAAAATCAATACGAATAAACGCGAATACCTTAAGGTTCGTAGTTTTTCATTCGGATGATCACATTCAATTCAGGTAGGGTCCGATCTGTTGCGCTAGATCTATTAGCCTTGCGGAAGGAGGATCCTAGAGGTAGAACTCTAGCCTCTTCCGGATTAGGGCGCTCACTCGTGGTTCAATGATGAAATCTCAAGTTCCTCAAGGGTTTAGAGATCGGGTCGATTTAAGGGTTTAGATTGGTTAGATGGGTGGGATGAGATTTAGGGTTATTGAATTGGGTCGATTCAATGGTTTAGATGAAAACTAGAGTTATGGTTTGAGAAATATTGACAGGCTAATAGCTGGATTTAGGGCTTGTGGGAATAAAATGAAAGCAGAAAATAGAGAAGCAAAGAGATATGAAAATGAATAAAACTAGAAAATAATGGGCATCACACCCTTGGCCACACACCAAACCCATCTCGGGGAAGAAGAATCACTCTCTGGAATTGCTCATCTCAAGCACAAGCATAGCTTTTCATTAATCAATAATCAACCCCTTACAATGTTTATTTAGAGACCTTATATAGGAGGCCTCACAAAAGAAAATAAAACCCTAAAACAAATACTAAACAAGACAAGTATGCCCTTAAAACCTAAATTCCGTCAACATTTGCACTATAGCAGATTAATCGAGGCACTGTAGCAGATTAATTGAGACATTGTAGCATATCAATCGAGACACTGCAGCAGATCAATCGAGTTACTGTAGCATTGTAGCTTGATTAATCGAGTTACTGTAGCAACTTTCAGTTTTCTCCGATTTTGAACTGCTCTCACTAGCTACAATCGATCGATTGAATGGTCGATCAATCGACTGGGCATTGCTCCAGGACACTAATTCTGCTCCTTTAAGCCTTTCTGAAGCTGAAAATTTTCTTCCGGTCCAATTCCAATGCTCTCGATCTTGAGGTCCCCCGTCACTGCTCCATCAACCTTAGGAATAAGTGCAACAAAGGTCAAGTTCATGTTCTTGGCCACTTTGTTTGTAATATGGAACTCTGGAAAGAATATGTAGAAATCCTCCATTACCACCTTCCAGAAAGTCTGAAAAAAATTCCATGGTAAGCTCATTACGACCCGGCGCTTTATTTTTCCCGAGCTGAAAATTGCTATTCTGATCTCCTCTTCAAAATCCCTTCAAGTTCCATTTTTGTTCCTCAGATATGATATCAAAAGGAATCCCCTCCAAAGTAAGCCTAAGAATGCAAGGACCAGTATAAGACCTTCATAGAAATTGACTAGTTGGGCCGATATGGCATCGCCATCAGTAAACAAAGTTCCATCCACTTGCAGCTGAGAAATAGAATTCCTTGCTTTTCTGCCATTGGCCATCCTGTGAAAGAATTTGGTATTCCCAACACCTTCTTTGAGCCACTAAATCTTGGATTTTTGTCTCCAAATCGCTTCTTCCTCGATGCATTTGTGTGTATACCATTTTGAGCGTCAATTGGATGTCTTTTTCTTCCCCAAAGAGTTGTCATTCTTCTTCAAAAGCATCAGAAGTCTTGATCTCTGTGAGAATGTGCTCTTTAATCCTAGAGACGTTGCCAAAACTGTCCCTGATTCACGCCTTAATTTTCACCTGAAGGTTTTTTATTTTGGATGACAGAATAAAAGTGGCAGTACCCGAGAGACCATCTTCGTTCCATCAAATCGGGACTATTTCTGAAATCATCATTCTTTAGCCAAATGTTTTCAAAACGGAAAGCACTCGGTCCCGTTTCCCTTACCAATTGAGTATTGAGAAGAATTGATATGTAGTTTGATACAGTGGCTGTCCAACAATCCACCTCAGTATTCGGATAGTCCATCCATTCGACAAAGCAAAGGAAACGGTCAAGCCTACAAAGAGTAGGGAACTCCTGCCCATTGGTCCAAGTAAATTTTCCACCATTCATACCCACATGGCAAAGAGTACATTCCCTTACGAAGTCCTCAAACTTAGTTGCCTCTCTTCTGTTCACGTTGTCGCCATTCTTTTCAGATGGAAACCGCGGGACATTAAAATCCCATCCCAGCACCAACTCTGATCCGGTCTTCTCGAAACAGAGCTCAGTTCAAAAAACAACTCCTCTCTCTGCTTATCGTCGTTAGGTCCGTAGACTCCCATCGACACAAAGCACTTCCCATCTAACTTATCCTGAAGATAAACCGAGACAGAATAGCAACCAATTTCCTCATCCCTTTTCTGACACTTATTGTTGTTCCAGGCCAAAAGAATACCCCCATCGTTCCCGTAGCATCAAGGTAAATCCAATCCCAGTCTCCCCTTCCCATAACAGAGGAGACCTTCTTATTAGTGGTTTCCTCCCGTTTCTCTCTTGAATAGTAACAATATCCGGTTTCATTTCTTTAATCATGTCCCTAATGATCGCTCCCCAAGGCCTCTCACATTCCAAGATACAAAAATCATAAACACAACCACCAAAACACAGATCCCCGAAATCCCGTTAGTCACCCCTCTTAGCTCGTTGTCGTTCCCTTCTGTTTATTCAGAGCCACTCCCTTATTTGACACACTGGTCCTCGATCTGGCATACGACAAACCTCACTTCAATTGGTCTAACTCTCTTATGCCCTTCACTTTGAACCCTCCCCTCTGTTTTCTTCTTTAAGCAAGGATTTTTGGAACACCTGTTGCAGTTGTTCATTTGATCCTGAAAAGGTCATCCCTATTGCCTCTACCAGATTGATGTCATCCATAGTTGCCCTTTTCGTACTCCTTACATTCGTCTCTTTATGTGTGAAAATTAATGGGCTTTGTTCCCCCTCCCCCTGGCAGTTTGGGTATGTTTATGGATTGAAGTGGGTGTGTGAGGTTGCAATTGGTTTGGGTTTACATCGGGATTCAAAGGAAATGGAGTGGCGATGATCAGCGGGTCCATGTTGATGTTGCGGTTAGAAGGGGAACCCAGTTTTTTTAGGAAGGAGCAAGCATATGAGAATGAGGAATCCCTTCTTCGACTTTGGCTACCAGTAGCATCCTTACAAAAAAGATCACTCCCCAAAGACATAGGCAATAAATTAGTAGACAAGATTGACCTACTGGAAGGCTCAATACCACCATTCATAGAGGCTCTTCGGCTTGGTGGAAGGCTATTTGTGGAACGTGGCCTTCGTATGCTAAATGGATCAGGTTCAAGTGGGGTTGCGGCTCTCAAATCAGGTTTTGGGAAGATATTTGGGTCGAAGGGGTCTGCCTTAAAATGCTATTTCCGAGCATCTATGCCATTTCCACTAATCAGGTGGGGAGGATCAGCGATTTTGTCACGGAAACCAGTGGGGGTAGGATATGGGAGGTCTCTACCCGCCGGTCTCTAAGGTGCAAGGAGATAGTCTCCTTTACCACTATGTTGTCTCTGATCTTTTCTACCCTCCCTAATGTGCAACGTCGAGACTAACAGATATGGGCTAGCAAAGATGGCAGTTTCAGCGTGAAGACCTATTATCGGATGCTCACATGCCATCCTCTTATCAAATTCCAAGGAGCTTTTTTGTGGAAAACGGGGATCCCTCCTAAAGTTAGATTCTTTGCTTGGGCGTTAATCAAAGGGAAAGTCCTTACCATTGATCAGCTCAAGCGTCGGGGAAAGGAGATGAACAATTTATGTGTAATGTGTCACCAACATGAAGAGAGCATGGATCAAAATTTCGTCTGATACCGATACATATCGGTATCGGACCTGAACGATACGGTACATTAAAAGTACCGTATTGTTCAAATATATATAATAAGCCGGACGATACATTGAATGTATCGTCCGGTACTGACCGGTACCGATACGTATCGGTTTTGGGCTTGGACGATACGTATCGGTTTTCCGGAATTTTGATCCATGGAAGAGAGTGTTGCGCACCGCACCTGTTTCTCCATTGTCAGTTGGCCTACAAGGTCTGAGGTGCGATTCTTAGGCTCTTTGGCATTGTCTGGGTTACTCCTCCAACTACTGCCCGGCAACTCTTGGCTTGAACTTCGGTCAGTTTTGAAGATCAGCTTCGGGACTACTAGAAGGTAGCGTTCTTCACGGTTTGTTGGAATTTATGGCTTGAAAGGAATGAAAAAACATTCGCTAATAAAGCGTGTCCGATGGGGATGGTCATCAAGACTGTTAGGGAATGTATATGTCGTCGGGATGCCGATGGGGAGCAGTCTGCTGTGACGGGAGCACGCGGCATGGTCATCCGGGCCAGCCGTAGGGCCATTTTTCCTCTCCATGTCAAGAGCATCGTTGGTGCGTCGAGACCATGAGGGCGGCACCAAGTGCATTGATCATAGAGCCACGAGGGCGTCGTGACACACTGAGATAAAGGGTTGAGACTTGGGCGGAACACGGTCATGTGCGGGAGCAATGCAGGGGTGTTGCGACGTAATGGTGTGGAGGATGTGTGCAATGTTGCGGTATGTCAAACCAATGGGTTTGAGGTCCTTCCGTCATTTGAACCAAGTTACTGTTTTACCCTTATCTAGGGGACATGAGCTAGGGTCCCCCGACCCAACACGTGCACTAGCCTCGTGGGCTTGAGTGCGTGCATCCGAGCCATGCTTGGTACGTGGTCGTCCTAGCTACGTCGTGTACTAGGGCCATCGTGTTGGAGTGGTTTCCAACCACCTCCGCGATGCGAGTTTTAGCCCAAAGGGAGCTCGGTATATGCTCGTCGCTGCCTAGCGCATTATCAATCGTCGTTGCCTTGCGTTATCAATCGTTGTTGTCGGCTCTTACCTGTTGCGTTGCTTAGCAAGTGAAGTTCGAACGCAGAGGTTGAGGTGATGCTTGAGTAAGACAAGCATTCCACCCTTCATAGCATCTGGGAATCCGCATCGCGTGACTCAATTGGGGCTTAGCAGGTTGACTTAGCGCGTCAGGCGTTAGGTGCAGCACGGGTTGGCACATTGAAAGAGTGACCCCGTGACACTGTGCCCTGGGATCCGGGTTAGATTTTGGTAGTTCTATCCTGGCTTAGTGGCTACGCCGGGGTCTTTGGAGTAGTTTGTCTTTTAGTATTCCTGTTTACTTTTTTTGGGTCGGTGTAAGCTATTCAACGTCTTGCTGGTTTTTAATACAATTACTATTACCGATCTTTAAAAAAAAAAAAAGGTTGGCCTAGTGGGCCTAAAATTCCTATCTACAAAAACAGGGGTAAGGGCTAAGAAGAAATTAGAAAGAGAATTAGGCATGTTCTCGGTTTGTTCAATAGAACCGACCCGTATAAGAAAGGAAATTCCGAGTTGTGCGTCCGTGAGAGGTACCTGGTTCGTTGGTCGCTTGGCAATCCCCCGCCCATATATTACTGGAGATCCTGAGTTCTTGCACCAGCCGTGCCGAGGTGCTCAATTTTGTGGTAAGAGTGCAACTCGCATCCCGTAGACCATTCCCCTCATTTACGATTAGCTGGTGATCTACAGCTCGAGTCAGCAACCTTAGTTTCCGAGCTATTGACACAGATGTGTCCCTTTCCATATCCATCGATGATCCCACGTGTCCAGATCTCGTTCCTCTTCTAATATTTCTAGCGTCCGAGAACGTCTCACCCTGCCTCTCGGGCTTCTCACTCATGATGTTAGCATGTAACCCTTTTCAAGATGGTACAAGGCACTACAGAGGATTAAAACTCGCATTTTTATTGCAATGAAAGCAATGTGTGCAAAGACCACATGTCGTTATTTCCTTACTTCTCTCATTTACAACGCATCCAGTTTTAGGAAAACCAGCGGTATTGGATACTTGGGTAATCGACACGACATTCCTTCTGTCAGTAGCCCAGATCTATGTGCCACTTCAAAATCTGGCCTCTTCTCTAGCCATCCCATCCACCCGATCTCTAGAATCTGCCCCCTCCCTTATATTAGAGGCCCTAGCCATTCCATCCATTTCAAATTTGAAAATTTTGTCGTTTGTCCCCTCCATCTTCCTTTTACCTTTGTCCACTTAGTCCACATCAACTTCCACGCCATGTACCCCACCGCTCCTAGTGCTGACAGGCCAGCTGGTAGCCGTCTGTACACCAGTGAAGCGATGCCCTCCATGCTGGAACTCTGGGAGCTTCGTCGTGTACTTGTCAAAAATCCAAGAGTTTTCTCAAGGATCAGAATCATAATCCACTCCTTTTGAGATTGTCTAATGGAAACTTGACAATTGTCAGGGATCCAATAACTCTTCACCTCCAATTCTCTATAAATTGAACCTCTACCTTTTTCAAAAGGGCTAAAAAAAATTGAACCAATTTCTAGAATAAGATCTATAGGGCTCTCATACCTTCCTAGCTTATAGTCAAATAATTCAAACAATTCATTACAAGATTTTAACAATGACACTTGCCATAAATCTAAGAGTTTTCTCAAGGAGAAACTCATAATCCACTCATTTTGAGATTGTATAATGGAAATTGGACAATTGCAAGCATCTAATGACTCTTCCACTCCCATTCTCTATAAATTGAACCTCTAACCTCTTTTCAAAGGGATTGAAATTTTTGAACCAAATTCTACAATAAGATCTATAGGGCTTTCATACCTTCCTAGTCTTCAGTCAAATAATTCAAATAATTCCTTAAACCACCCCCCCCCCTCTTCCCCTTCCCCTTCCCCCTCTTCATACCAGTAGCACAATTTGAGGAATTTCACCTTTTGATCTTAGATTGACTCAATTTCACACCTTTTACCCTTCTCATAGCACTAGTGGAACCCCAAACTTCAATTTCACCCTCCATGCATCTTAGGCCATCCAATTCCTAGAAATTTGGAAATCATGACTTTCAATTATTAAACTGGATTTAAATTATAATCCTTCTTAGAACCCAATTAGCCTCTCCAAACACAGTCGACTAGCCTAATCCAACCAAACCCATCCCATTAAACCTTCTAATTCTTTAAAATTTCTACAATTTCCTCTCAACCCATCTTTCATCCAATTTCCCTCCATGTCCCAATTCTTCTTCTAGAAATTCTCTTGGAACAATGACAGTTTTCATAAATTCAAGAGTGTTCTCAAGGATCAAAATCATAATCCACATAGTTTGAGATTTTCTAACAGAAAATTTGCCAATTAACAAGCATCCAATGACTCTTTCCCTCCAATTTTTTATAAATTGAACCTCTAGCCTTGAAAATTTTCAACCAATTTCTAGAATAAGATCTATATAGGCTTTCATATCTTCCTAGCCTTGTAGTGAAAGAATTCAAATTTTCAAACAATTCCTTACAACATTTTAACAACACCCCCCCCCCCTCAAAAAAAACGAAAAATAACACAGAGACACAGAAAGAAAATTCTTCCCATATACAATCTTAAGCCATCTCACTCAAATAGTCATTCTATGATGGTATACTGGCAAGAAGATCAGTTTTGCGTTCGTTCATTGGAGCTGCCACAGCCCGCTTTTCCCCCTCTGCCTTTTCTTTTTCTTGCCTTTTCCACTTGCCAATAGTTATAACGTCACTCTAGCAAAATTTCGGTACTAGTGAGAGATAGCTAAAGGCCCAATTGGCTCTGCAAGAAGAAACTCTACACCCATAGTTTTACAATTTTTATTCTATTATTTTCCTTTAACTAGGTCGTCATTATGTTTAATTTGTCACAAAGGATGGCCTAATTAGTGGAGTTCTCTTTCTTCAAGCATTTTGTTTTTGTTTTACTTAAGTAGTAGAGACCATGAAAAGACGAGCGGAGCGGGCGCCTAACACCTTCCCCTTTTGTAACTTTTTGTAACTTAAGTCCTTCCCAAGATCTGGAGTAGCTGGCGAAACAATGGTCAATATTTTATTGATAGGCTCCCAGTAAAACCTTTAATACTAGGTGACAACTCATGTTGCAATGCATAGAAAAGTCCATAGTAACATCCTTTTATCGAGTTTTTATCAAAGACTTTTTGCAACAATCAAATAAGATGGTGGATGGACATTGCAATGGCAACTGGTGAAAAACAATTCTATAATGCTGTAACAAAGGAATGAGCAACTGAAGAACTAATTATAAATCTTACCCAGGGCTTGCAAAATTCATCACCGGTTGCACAACCAAGCAAGTTAAAAGCTCTCTACCAATGCATCGAACCAGGGGGCATTGAGACTCCCGTTTTCTTAAGACTACAGCCAATATTGCTCCAACAAGCCGTTGGAGAACCTGAAAACGAGATTATAAAAAATAAGCTTATGTGGTAACATATACCGAGCATTAAAAGCAAAAAGTATTACTTTTCAGAACACTCCACTCACACCTTGTACTCACACTCGGAAGACAATAAAGCAGGGTGAAGCTCCTTAGAAGCTATGAGATGCTGCTTCAACCTTTCATCCCTTTCGTCAAAAGATAGAGTTCCCATAACATCCGCACCAATGGAAGATTGATTTCTTCTGTAAAGGTCTAGGTGGTTCCCTATTAAGTCAACCATATCCCTGAACAGAGAAAATCATTTGATTCTGACAGTAAAGCTCAGCTGTTGATATAATTTCAGAAATATTGTTGATGACTTACAAAAGCAATACAAAAGCACCTTGTTAACAAGTCGAAAAGGTTGATCTCCTTAACCCTTCCACATATTTCACCAAGGGCATCATTGATTAATAACCGCATCAATTCAGGAGCCTCCTTGTCAGGAGTTATTGCCGAATACCATAAATCAATCACAAAATCCTGTAAAATCTTATTAATAAAATCATCAATGGCAGCCTCCACAAGAGGTGAATCAATTTTCCTTTTCCAACTTGGGATCGCTGGCATGGATGAAAGACGAGGATCATTCACAGACAACTGTTTCTTCCGCAAATGAGATATATATGTCTGCTGGCAAACTGGTCTAACCCTCCAGCGGATTTCCACCTCATGGGACAGTAAACGGAATACCAAAAGAATGAGAATTGATAGAGGGATATTTGTCCACAGCGATTTGCTTGTATCTGCAACAAACATGAGAAGGTATATGGCAGAGCAAAAAATTACGATAAAAATTTGGCAGTTGTAGGTTCAAGTGAAAAGAATATAAAGATACGCTATGCAACAAGATCCAGAGACCAGATTGATTATACATTCTGGTGTTGCAAAATTATAGATATATTATCTCAGATATTGTAAGTGCTTTAGCTAAAAAAGGAAATTGGGGATCTTAACCATGCTCTTTGAAGTCTAGGGTGTGTCGTGGACAAACACAGCTTATTAGATCCACCACTCAGATAAGAAATCAGATGGTCAGGAGCCTCCAGATACAAACTTTGATAGTTTTAGCTTGGGGAAGATGCCATTTTGATTACTCAAAACAATGTCCCGTTTGTAAGAATAAATATTTATTTTCATTTGGCAAAGCATTTCAATTTAAGTTTCTGCATGCAATATATGACTTTACTCCAGGGTTTTCCCTAGTCAAGTGGGACAGTAAAGCAGAAAGTCAATGAAGCATGTTGGAGGTCTTATTAGAGAAGCCTCCAGCATAAGCGCCCACTTAAGAGTCAAGGACTCGAGTGAAGTGGCTCACTTGGTTAAGAATGATGGTGAGGAGAGTCGGAATGTGGAATATGTGAGACAGGTTCAGAAACAAGAATAACGCAGTGGAAAACCAGCCCTATCTTGGTAGGACTACAAGTTCTGCTTGTACTTTTTGTCTATTTGCATTGAACAACAACAAAAAAAAAAAGTCAAATTTGATACATAGGATAAAGTTTAACAACCGTATTTAGAGATGAGAATAACTCAATCGAGTGCGACAAACTTTTCGAATAAATAAATAAATCAGAATAGACCAACCCTTATCAATGCGGAAAATGGCGCACAACTTCCCAACAGCTGAAAAGTAAGGTAAGGTACATGATGAATTTGAAGCAACATGGGCAACCCAAGTACAATACATTTGTCCCATGAAGGGAGAGCAGCTAGTGTGCAGCATCAGAAAAGGCAACATTCTCAAAATTTTCATGAAGAGGCTGTGCCTAGAAAATATACTATTGAATTATTATGTATTTGTTTTAAATCAGATACACAAACATCTGCTTTATGAAAATAACAAAAATTCATATAGCACAGAATTGATTGTGTTAAATGTAATCATGGTGGAATTATGAGGGTTGAAGTTGGACCAACAGAGGTTAGAAAGTGTGAATGGGGGCAGGAAACCAAGAGAGGTTAGAAAGTGTGAACGGGTGGGCAGGAACAAGATTGTGGAGGAGGAGCAGCATTTAGGTAGAAATTGAAACATAGTGTAGAAATTTTAGGGGCTTTTTAAAAAATTATTTTGACTTAAATAGTGTAGGCTTTTGACTTAAATAAGGTTGATATGGATATTAGAGTTGTAAGAGACTAGGTTGCTTTAGGTAGTCTAGAAGACTTTAGTGAGTCCTGTAAGAAGTTGTCAAAAGTCAAATAAAGCGAATTGACCATATGTGGGGCTACAGATACAGATAAAAAAAGGTATAGATTCCTCAAGGTTGGATGTGTGCTGGAGTGGAAAGTAGAAAGATGGAGAAAATAATAAAAGAAAAGGAGATATAGAGCGAGTTAGTAGAAGGTGATATTTTCACGTAACTTTCCTAAATATAAGTCTTTTGAAATTGTCTTCTCTCTTCTCCTACGTTACCTAGGCATGTCTATTTTTGGATTTTTTTGTCGTGCCACACGGCGTCAGCTGTTGGCACTTGACACGAAAAAATACTGTGTTGGGCCGTGCCATGATGATGCCAGCGTCAGCTGTCGGCACTTGGCAAGGGAAAAAAATACCATGACATGAGGTAAAAAATGATCAAAAACAAAAAAGTTACTAAACTTAGAACCCTAAAAACGTTGATTTACACCAGATGGCGCAGTTGTAGCAAGAAAAAAGTTTTCAAAACAAAGTATAACTACATCTACTAAAAATTACAATCTAAAATTAAATACCTTCATTGCAAGAGAGTTGTTTGAGCAGAGAGTTTATTTTTGCCTTCACTGTGTAGAATATTTTTCTTTTGTCTCCATTTCCAGCAGTTCCTCTGCCTCCCTCCCTCCCTCTGGCAGTCTCGTGGTCTCACGGCTAAATGAGGTTTATGTTTCTAAGACCTATATATCATAAGAGAAGAGCAGGGTTTGTGTAATACCCCACATCGGATAGAGAGAAGTTTGAAGCATGGGCTAAGGTGCGACCGGCCATTTCATGTAACGACGTGTTCTGGATGGGGACTTTTCCCATGCAAGGAACAAAACCGGGGCGGGGACCTAAGCCCAGAACCGGACAATATCGTTGGCATGTGGGTCAAAATAGGTCTAAATATTTTTATGTAGACCCAACCCGATTCCAAATGGGTAGGGTCCGGTTCACCCCCGACCCGACCCGACCCATTTGCACCCCTATTAAAACTACTAATAATAATAGTTCATGGTGGCACATAGAACATGTATGTTATTTTATTCCCTAATGAATCCCATGCTGCCACTTAACTTTCACAAATTGAACAATTAGAAGCGCTACTCAATATTATATATATATATGAATTGATCAAATTGCATGAGATCTTCCCCTTATTCTTATTTTCTTCTTTAAATTGGCCTTCTGAATATAGTGGAGAATTCCCTCATTGTCAGTAGGGAGAGGTAGAGCTGCCTTCGCTTTTGGCGTTCTGTTGTGGTAATCGGTGCCAGCAATGGTAGGTGTCTAGTCCAGTCATCAATTGATACTAATACACGCATCCTCCGTCAAATTGTTCGAGAAGTAGTGTAGAAGCATGGGAGTTATATCCCTACCCTCCAACTATATTCAATCAAAGTACTCTCTTTGACGAGTCTCCAAACAAAGGCTTAGTTTTGGCATTAAGAGAGGGATAAAAATCCTAAGTACTACCACAGTCTCATCCATATTAACTTTACCAAAAAGGTCCAAAGAAGAATTGATTGACCAAACTACCTAATTAGAACAAAGGGCACTTTAAACAAAGTTGTTATCTATAAGATTCAGTACCAATGCCTACACAACAGTCCCAAACATAGGTACCCCAGAAAGAACAAAATACTTACTAGCTCTAGAAGTGGAGTTGACAGCTCTACTATACAAATGAGGGAACCTAACTGCTAAAAGGGTTTTCCTGCAACATACATTTGTCAGAGCAAGATGAAATTGCCAACCTCGATCATCATCACCATCTATTTGGGGTTCTATTTCTCCCTTCGTTTCTGTTCAGCACTAAGCTCTCGGTAACTTCGCAATTTGTCATGTCACTTCTCATTGCTAACCTCGAGAACAAGCCATATATATTTGCTTCCCACCTCAAAGGAAGATTTACATCCGGGTAATAGCGTTTCTTCCACACTTCCACCTACCCATACACAAAAAGAGGCCCAACTATTAGTTCTGAATCTTTATGATCTTAAATCACAACTCCAATATATGAAATCTACATCACCTCTTTCCTAATAAAGGCTTATTAGACTCTCTCAAACTTCTAATATCAAGAACCTTTGTCTCAGTATGTCTTATGATCTCCAAAGTCCCAACAGTCATCAACAACCTAGAAAAAACATACTATACATTGGCGAGTCCAACAAAAAAGCTTTAATCAATGTAATCCTCCTAGGAAGAACAAGTTCTTGCTCTTTCGTGTATCCGACCTTGATTCAAACTCACCATCACCAGGGGCCAATCCATTTTGTTGAAGTAACCTGGCTTTAGGAAAAACTCCTAGATATTTCATAGGGAGCAATCCTGATGGGGACGCCACTAACAAGGATCTAGGTTTCAGATCGTACAAGGTGTACCGGCGGAAGAAGAAGCAATGGAGGAGCCATGGAGCCACCAGAGGAAAGCCATAAGGAGTGGCCCAAAAGACGAGTGACGCGGGACAACGATCCTAAAATCCGTGAATGCCCATGATATGCTAATTTGCCGAAATTAAACTAACTAATTGAACAATTAATCACAAATTAAAGTGATACCTTAGGGTTTCGCGGAATTCCACTTAAGTGACCATGCTCGGTTCATGTAGGGTCCAATCTAACGCGCAAAATCAATTAGGAAATGCAGAAGAGGCGATCCTAGAGATAGAACTCTAACTCCTTCTAGGTTGGGGCGTTCGATCGTAGTTCGCGGTAGAATCAGTAGCTCCTCACTAAGGCTTTTGAATTGATAACGGCTCAAATCGAGCAAGTTCGAGCCTAACAACAGTCATGGATTGACGGGCTAGAATTGGATTCGATCCACAAGGATGGACATCAAGGTTGCTCCAGATCTAGGGTTTGAGAATTAGAACAATCAATTAAAGGGAAAAAATTGGACACAAAAGATTATTGAGAAAATAGAAAGATCAAACAAGAACAAGAAGTAAAGAGAAGATCAAAGATAACATGGGCATCACCCCCTTAGCCTCACACCAAACCCACATGGGGAAGAAGATTCACTCTTCAAAGCTCATCTCAAGCTCAAAATGCAATCCATTTTCATTAATTTTCAACAACTGCCAAAAATGGCTTACAAAATGTTCTTTATAGTGATTACAAATAAGAAAAACCCGAAAATAGAAAAGTATCAATGTACCCAAAAGGGTAACTTACTTCCCCATGACACGAAAAGAAGAATAAAAGGTGTAATGCCAATGTTATCTTTGATCTTCTCTTTACTTCTTGTTCATGTTTGACTTTGCTATTTTCTCAATAATCTCTTGTGTCCAATTTTTCTCCTTTAATTGATTATTCCAAGTCCCAAACCCTAGATCTAGAGCAACCTTGATGTCCATCCTTGTGAATCGAATTCAATCCTAACCCGTCAATCCATGACCGTTGTTGGGCTCGAGCTTGCTCGATTTGAGTCGTTAACCGCTTCAATTCAAAAGCCCTAGTGAGGAGCTACCGATTCTACCACGAACTACGATCGAACGCCCCAACCTAGAAGGAGCTAGAGTTCATCTTATAGTCATTTAACATGTCATCTTGAGTGTTAATTTTTCTTGTTCAAATTAATCTTCTAGCCTGTAGATACTTCAAAGAATACAATATAAATCTGAAGTTCTCCATTTGAGCCATCGAGGCTTTCACTATTATGATAGTATCATCCATATAGTAGATGTGAGAATGAGAGGTGGCATGGTTGGTTGGAGGTAGGCATCGCAACTATCACATCACACTCCTCAACTCTGTGAATGATTAAGCCACAAACTCAGCGACCAAGGTAGAGAGAAAGAGAGAGGATCACCTTGCCTGAAAACCATAGAGGACCTATAGTAAACAATTTGACCCTATTAACTATAACCATATATTCTTTTTTTGATCAGGACTATAACCATATATTCTCACCATGGATATATACCACCATACCCATTTTCCCTTATATCCACATTAGTATTTACCATTTTATCATATCGTAAGCCTTTGAAAAGTCAATGTTACTACAATGCTCACAAAATTCAACTTTTGAGCTGAATCAATTAAGTTATTCACTGCAGCGATGTCATCCACAAGCTGCCTATTTTTTTTTATGAAATTGCATTGGTTAGTGGAACGAGGTTTTCCATAAGAGTTGGTATCCAACCCATTCTCTCTTGAGAGTGAACATGTCATTCACTGTGTACATGTGACACCATTTTGGCACCTTGTGGTGTCATGTGGTGCATGGGGAAATCATCTAGGTCGAATTCAACCTAAGATTGCACCAAAAAATTATTGGAACCGTGCAATTAAGAGCCTAAAAGCAAGTGAACTATTGAAATGTGATTTTCCAAATTTGCTTTAGCCGTTCGCCCATTCATTCTTGGCACTTGTAGCTTCTTCATCACATGGTGGAGACAAATTTTTTTATGCAATCTTAGGTCTGGATCCAATCTATGTGTTGGCCCTGTGACACTACATGGCATCAAAATGGTGCAACATGTATAGAATCAATGACTCCTTCACTCTCAAGAGTGAACGGGTTGGTTCACTATACCAACTCGTTGCATAAACCCCCTTCAAACAACATGTGAGAGTCCAGCATAAGTGAAATAGAGTGGTCTAGAGCTTGAGATACCAATCTTGCTAAAGCTGTTTAAAGATTAAGTTATTTTAGGTTGGTTAGATGAATATAATGCTAGCCATAGTGCAAAATCCCTAAAAATGGGACAAAAAGACATTGCCATGGAGGATTGTAGATTAAGAAAGGCATAAGAGTAAAAAAGATAGATTCCATGACAATGGTTCAGCTCGTCTCCTTCTGCATCTTCTTTCTTTATGGTTTCTCTCATGACTTTGCTAGTGATATCAAAAGAATCTTCAGGCAGATTCGAGTAAATTTTGTATGAAAATCTAAACACAACCCATCTCAGCTATTGGATAGTGTTAGACGAACTAACCTTAAGCAAGATCCCTTCTTTCTCCCTTAAATTTTGTATGAAAACCTAAACACAACCCATTTCAGTTAGTGCATCTCACACCATCTGATACATGAAATGGGAAGATGATGGATCTCGAGATAGCTCTCACCAGTATTCACAATTGCACCTCAGCTTCTGATACGTTCCTAATTGCAACACACCCAACTACGGTGTCCATGATTTACATTGAATACTTCCTTAATTTAGTTATTTCCATAAATTACTAAATAAGAAAGGGAAGTTTTCTGTTTTATTTCCATAAATTACTAGATAAGATAGGGTAGTTTCTGTTTTTGAATTTGAATTTTAAATGTTTAAATGGGAATTGTATGGAACATCTATAAATATCTTGAAAATGTAATTTAATTATTAAGGAATGAAGAAATTAGTTGAAGAGGCCCCGAATAGGCCATCTTCTCATCTTTATTCTTTTTATTTTTTATATTTTATCCTTCCGATACACACGGTACCATATCAACTTCTCTCACAGAAAATTTAATCAATTTCACTAAAAAAGAACTCTACTATTTCAAACCAGTAGAATTAAGCACCTAATCCTGATATAATTTCATAACTTGAATCATAATCTAAAGAAATTCAACAATTTCACGGATCAAGATGGCAATCAAATACACGTCAAAACCAAAAAAAAGGCTTAAATTAACATGAAATTCAAAGAGCTTGGATTAAATTTGATTCAAAAGAGCTAAGATTAACTCACGCGAAAGGAAGTAAGCTGCTCCAAACACGCATATCGCCCACCACACCGTTCGAATCTTAGCTTCTTCAATCAGATCTTGCAAGGTCTCCATCGCCTTCATGATATCAAACCCTAGATTCCTTCTCTTTGATCAGAATCCGGCGACAGAAATACAAACGAATATCAAATCTCTCTCCCCGACTATAAGAAAACTAAATGACCAAAACGCAAAACCAGAAAATCAAAGAAAATTGGGGGAATTTATAGAAAGCGTTTGGATTTTGGAAAAGAAGCAAGTCGGTGAATGACGAAAGCTCTTCTCTCTAACGAGCTTTGTAGCTCGGTCTACGGGGAATAAAAATACGTGGGGAATAAAACCGATGAATCTCGTCTGTTACTCTAGGAAAATATTGTGTTCCGCGGGAGTATGGATAATGGTGGTCGAGTTATCTGGGGTACCTCTATTCGCGCCACCGTGCAGATTCGGTTAACGAAACCCAACAGAAACCGAAGTTTCGGTTTTGGTTCCGCAAAATCGATCCCTAACTGTAACATCTTGGTTTCAGTTTATGGAACTTTTCAAACCCTCAAACCGAAACCTATCGGATTTCGATTTTGTTCAATTTGGTTCGATTTTTAGGGTTGTCTTCATTTTTTTAATATTTTTTCTATTTTTTTAATTTACCAATTTTTTGTTTATTAGTTTTTTCACCCTACCTAACCGATTTTCGGTTTTTGAGTATCAAAATCGAACCACACTGAATCCGTTCAATTTAGTGTCAGTTTTCAATCGGTTTATGATTGGATCGGATGGCCCGATTTTCAGGTTCTTTTTTTTTTTTGCACCCCTAATTTGCGCCAATAGGATTTTTGAAAGCGTCATCATTTTAAACCCCTTGAAACCATTAATTGCTTCAAATCAAATAATTGATATCAATTTTCACCCTGATCTTTTGCCCAATGGATCTTGAGACCATAACCGTAACATTAGGTGATCAATTTTTTATCCCACTTGAAACAGATACCCAAAAAATAGCCCTAAAATTATATAACACACATTTTACTCTAATGTAGATCCAATTTTTATA
Organism: Chloranthus sessilifolius; assembly: GCA_021018995.1. Classification (NCBI taxonomy): domain Eukaryota; kingdom Viridiplantae; phylum Streptophyta; class Magnoliopsida; order Chloranthales; family Chloranthaceae; genus Chloranthus; species Chloranthus sessilifolius. The sequence continues at coordinate 5,713,252 of CM037584.1, forward strand.
GATTTATCATCTGATGGGAAGATCAAGGTATGAAGATTTATTGTATAGAAGACCGAGGTGAAATACAATCTTCATCTTCTAATTTCAAGCAGTCAATGGGCTATTCAGAAATTGTATTGGCCCAAATAGAGGTACATATATGTTATTGTCACACCCTTTTTTTTGGTACAATGTACAACCACTTTAATTAAGCAGATGGCCTTGATTCAGTAGACGAAAATCTTTTTAATCCCCAAAAGTGAACAAGAACCACATTTGATGGTACAGGTGATTACATTCACTTTTTTATGTGTGCCATGTGGAATCAACTCATTAGATCCATGATCTCTTGATCTATTGTGTCCACATTTGATGGTACAGGTGATTACGTTCACTTTTTTTATGTGTCATGTGGAATCAACTTATTGGATATGTAATCTCTTGATCTATTGTGTGGGAGTTCGAGAAAAAAATAATAATCTTTAGCCTCAAAGCAATCTAACTGTTTTCCTTCACTTAAATGAGGTGGTTGTAACAAAAGAGGTTCGTACGCTCCTTCCAATGTGAGAGAGTAGATCATAAGTTTGTTCTCGTGCTCCACTATGTTTCTCATCCTTGTTTTTATAAGGTGTGGGTTGGGTTCTGTTAGTTAGCCCTTACCACTATAGTTGGTGTTCTCTCACGTTGCTCCACAACTATCACATGTATATGCGTGTCTACTAGTCGATTCCTAAGGCTGTCTCAGGCAAATGAACGTATCAAAAAAAAAAAGGCGATTGTAAAAAAAATGTACCACAATAACTTTTTTTTAATCACTTAACTTACAAGTACGTTCGGTTTATTGTAATAGGTTCCCTGTAAAAATCACTTTCCCTATAAAATATAGTTGATTGGCTTATATGTAAATTTCTTTTTTTTCATGTAAAAAATATGTTCGTTTTACTGTAAAATAAGCTCGTAAAATTTACTTTGTATAAATATTAGAGCTGTTATACTTTTTGCAAGCAATATTTCAACATAATGAGTCATATCCCTCTTAAGTCAAAAAAATTACAAATAATTTTTGTGACACAATCCATAAAAAATTATGGTGAAACGAACAACTTTTGATATAAAAAATAGAGTCATTGGGGTGATATTACAAACTTTCTATGTAATATCCCCCTTTACAAAAAAAACAAATGTACCCTATGTGTTCACTATTTTATCTATCGGATTCAATCTCTCACCACTAGAAGTTCATTCCATACAAAAATCATAAAAGGTGAGTCGAAAAATGACATTTGAGTATGATATATGTAATGTAATTTTTAGATCACTTATTTTGAATATGTACCAAATGGAATCAAATTCACCTGTCTAAAAAATTGCTCATAATCTCAAGATCTATTATGTGAAAGATTGAGATGAATTTGTTCTCCATTATAATATTCAAGGCGATCAATGATTTTTTAATAAATAATTAGTTATAGGCAATGATTAAATTGATTAAGAAATAATATAATATTTTAAAACAATCTCTGCTGATTCAAATCAATCAATAATTATCATCTATCAAAATTTGTGTGGTACTTAATATGAAGACAGGTGACAATAGTCGTACGCTTTTTACAATACTGCCCAACATCAACAATAAATGGGGGATAATTTTAGAAATATTATATTATATCAATCTGATACGGAAATATGAGATCATTCTGATATGTTAAACCACAAATGCTATACGCATTTTTTTTGACAAACAACCATAATAATGCTGAACTTGCACTTAACCATTTAAATGAAAGAATTTTTAAGTGTCATCCACGTCAATACCTTATTGCCTACGGCTTTTGTCACCTGTTTTCGGAGTAAGGGCACATAAATTTTCTCATACAAAAATTATTGATTGATTTGAATTAGACGGTGGAGATTTTTTTTTATTTCAATCTTCCAAAAAGTAGATCATAAGATTATGTTGCACCTATCAAAAGATTAGATGTTGATTTCATATAACACACATCTCTAAAATTGACTTATATCATGAGCAAAAGAGTTGACATTCACTTTTAGGGACATGTGCTATGTGGAATTAACATTTGACCGTCTAATAGGTGTGCCATGATTTTAAAATCTATCGTGAGGAAGATTGGAATAAAAAATAATCTTCATCTTCTTATTCAAATCAATCAATGATTGTGATGCGTAGTCCATGAAATGTGGTGCTTAATCCGAAAACGGGTAAAAATAGCCGTGCCTATATTATGTAGTGTATAATCATGTGGAAAGCTGACTCTCACAAGTGTCAAGATACTCAAAATATAAAAAATATGTAAGGTTAATTTTAATCATCTCTCAGCTCAAATTGCTATTAGTAGCTATAGATTTGGGCTATAGAAGTAGTTGTCCATTTAAATTCAGAGCACGTGGCATCCACCACGGCCTCCATCAACATGACTATTTATCATGGATCAAAATACCATTTTCGATTTTGGTTTTAGTTTCGTCCCAATTGAAATCGAAATTTCGGCCTAGCCTGCAAAATTTCAGCCTTCAAATTATCGGCTGATAATTTAAAGACTGCAATTTTTGTAGCGAAATCTTTGGGATTTATATATGTGGCAAAACTGATGCTGATTCAGCTGAAATTTTGATACATGCTATTTATAATTCATAAGCAGATGACTCGAGCATCATTGTTTGTGCTCGGGCAATTACAAATAATTACTCTTTCAATTGATATGGTATAGACGTGACTCAATTTGTAAAATAAAATAAGGTAACAGTTTAACTATGATCATTACGCATGAGCTGATATTGGGTGTCCGTTTCTTATAATATATATTTGCCGGGTGAGAAAACTGGCAGGATGTGGGAAATGGTACCTCTATTTACAACCTGACATTCTAATCTCATTAAGCCCTTTGAATTAGATGATAGCAATCATTTTTTGCCCAGTCTTTCACACTATAGATCTTAAGATTATTGACTACCATTAGATGGTTAAATATTGATTTCATGCTAAACTAATCCAAAAAAGTAAAAATGATTATAAGCACAAATCAAATGTGTTTTTCATCACTTTTCTAGTGTGATTGTCTTATTCAAGAATCCCATAATCTCAAGATCCTAAATGGAAGATTGGGATGAAAATTTGTTGATTATAATCTTTTGATTCAAAGCAATCAAGGAATTTAGCATGCCAAGTTGTAAATAAAGATACTCTTGGAATATGAGTGTCCTAAAGGAATTGCGTTAAATCCGAACTTTCCCCTAAGTTTGGGTCCCTTATTTGGATGCCCACATTTTGGCATGAGACATCAAGTCTAGCTCATTTGCAAGTGACTACCTTTATTTATAATCCTGGATTCTTCCTTCTCAACTCAATTTTATGTGCGTAAATTGTTTGCTGCTTTCAACCATACAATGAGTTCACTTTTCATAATCTTTGACACATTAGATCTAGAGATCCAGAGCTATCCCAACAACTAAACACGATCATGAACATACGTCAAGCTTGATATTCAGATTGCTTTTCTAGTTTTGTCACGTGGAGTCAAAATTTAATCATTTGATGGTAGGAGCATAAATTAAAGATCTATTTGGTTGAAAAATAATCTCCATCACAGATTCAAAGTTGTCAACGACTTAAGCATGTGAAACCTGGGTTGGGAAGAAAGAATCATGAGTTGAAAATAAAGGCTCTAGGTTGGGAAGGAAGGATCAGAAGTTGATAATAAAGGTTCTCTTTTGCAAAGTTGGGTTGGTAGGATGGTTGTATGGATGCCCAACCAAAATACAAGTGACCTGTAAAAGATTGAGATGATGTGAGATCTAAATAAATAAATTTATTAAAGCCTCATTTTGGCACGGCACTAGTTGGAATTTTGAATAAGGTTGGCTTTTGAGATTTAGTGAAGACAAAAAAATAAAGTTCCTAAGCTTCAATTTTTTAGAAATGTTCTTCATATATATATATATATATATATATATATATATATATATATATATATATATATATATATAATATGGGTACGAATGCATGGTCGTTCCATGTATTAGAATCAGTCGATGACAACTTGGTACCCAAACCGAGGATCGGTGTCATGACAACTTGCATAAGGTTGGTCAATTTTTTATTTTTTTGAAAAAAAGAAAAAGAAACAAATAAAAAAGGGAGCCATTAATGACACACAACTTCCCTTTCCTTGCACCGGATTGTAAAAAAACTCTTTTTTTATATATTTTTCAAATGACCACAATACCCTTGTGATTGCACTTGAACTGAAAATATGCTATTGTGCTAATTAGAATGCACCAAAGATGGTAAGCTCTGCAAAACCATGGCAATGTCAATCTTGATTTTGGAGATGAGGCTATCCTCCAGCGAGTTTATGGTGAAACAATTAGAAAAGGGAGCCATTAATAACATACAACCTCCTTGTCCTTGCACCGGATTGTAAAAATATTATTTTTCTAATATTTTTTTCAAATGACCACAATACCGTGATTGCACCTAAACTTAAAATATGCTATTTTGCTAATTAGAATGCACCAAAGACGGTAAGCTTCGCAAAACCATGGCAATGTCAATCTTGAGTTTGGAGATGAGGTTATACTCTGGCGAGTTTTTGATGGCGAACCTAGCCCAAGAGAAGAGAGGCTCTTGTAGGTTGTCATATGAGATACCGTGCATGACTCTCTCTTTGCCAATCGGCCTCATTGTTGGAAAGGTTTCTAACGACTTTGGCCATGTCAAAAGTGGAGAGGGGATGAGAAGGAAGGGATCCGAGGTGGTGCGGGTCTAGTAGCAGCCAACATTCACCAGAATATGAAAAGATGAGGGTTCCTTTTGTTCTGTTTTTATGATTGAGATGGTGTGAGATCTAAATTAATAAATTTATTCAAACCTCATTTTGGCACAACATTAGTTGGACTTTTGGATAAGGTTGCTTTTGAGCTTGAGTGAAGACAAAAATAAAGTTCCTTAGCTTCAATTTTTTAGAAATGTTCTCCATATATATATATATATATATATATATATATATATAGAGAGAGAGAGAGAGAGAGAGGCTTGGGGATATGCGCTCGAGCTTAGAGATATTTCTACACCAATTGATATGAGTGCGACACGTAGTGTCTTTTTTGTGAAGTGATCGGTGGCATGGGACCTACTATACTAATTAGGGTTACGCTTAAATATCCTTCCAGCCATCATTCTTAACTTAATAAAAAAAAAAAAAATTCTCTATTTTTTCAAGAAAGCGTCAGACTTACTTTTTCATATATATTTTACACAAAAAATGTGGCGCCCTGTAGCGAAACGCTAGCACTTCGGAAGCGAAGCGCTGACGCTCTTAAAATGAAGTGCCGGCGCCCCTAAACGAGGTGCCGACGCTTCGTTTTGGGGCGCCAACACCCCTAAATGGAGCACTGACACTTCGTTTTGGGGCGCTGGTGCTTCCATTTAAAAAAATAAATAAAATTCGAAGCACTGACACCCCTAAACGAAGCGCTAGCGCCCCTAAAACGAGGCACCGACGCTTCTCTGCCGAGGTGCTAACGCTTTGCTACCGGACGCTCATATTTTTTGAGTAAAATATACCTCAAAAAGCAAATTTTACACTTTATTAGAAAAGAAGAGAGAAGAGAAAAAAGAAAAAGACTTCTAAAAAAGTTAAGAATTACGGCTGAAAGGATATTTAACTTTTAAAATATTTTTAAAGTGTAACCCTAGCTAGTAAAGTAGTTCCAATGTCACCCATCACTTCACAAAAGGGCGCTACGTGTCGCGCCCATATAAATTACATAGAGATATCTCTATGACCCCGAGCGCATTTTCCCTTTTTCCATATATATATATATGCATTCGAACCCATATCTCCCTGGGCCTATATATATAGGCTCAGGGAGATATGGGTTCAAATGCATGGTCGTTCCATGTATTAAAATCAATCGAGAGTCACATGGCACCCAACCCGAGGATCAGTGTCCTGACAACTTGCATAAGGTCGGTCAATTTTTATTTTTCTGAAAAAAGAAAAAAGAAACAATTAGAAAAGGGAGCCATTAATGACACACAACTTCCCTGTCCATGCAACGGATTGTAAAAAAACTCCTCTTTTATATATATATATATATATATATATATATATATATATATATATATATATATATATATATATATATATATATATTTCAAATGCCCACAATACCCTTGTGATTGCACCTGAACTTAAAATATGCTATTTCACTAATTAGAATGCACCAAAGACGATAAGCTTCACAAAACTATGGCAATGTCAATCTTGAGTTTAGAGATGAGGCTAGACTCTGGCGAGTTTTAGATGGCTAACCTAGCCTAGGAGAAGGGAGATTCTTGTAGATTGTCATATGAGATACCGTGCATGGCTCTCTCTTTGCCAATTAGCCTCATTGTCGGAAAGGTTTCTAGTGACTTTGGTCAGGTCAAAAGTGGAGAGGGGATGAGAAGGAAGGGATCCGAGGTGGTGTCGGGTTTGGTAGCAGCCAACATTTACCGAAATATGGGAAGATAGGGGTTCCTTTTGTTCTGTTTTTATGTTAATGATTTTGGTGCTTTTCTGACACCATTTTCGTCTAGCAGGGCGAGCACGCGTGCACGCGCGCCCTGTTTTTATGTTCAGTTGGGGATCAAAGAGGGGCAACAGGGGAAGAGTGTGGTGGTGGTGGTGAACAAATGGGTTTGGTCTGCGTTGTCAGAAAGTGGGTGAAAAAAATTGTTTGGAGCTTATATATATATATATATATATATAGTGTAGTAATATATATTTTATTGTTTCAAAATTAAGTTTATAATTATCATTATATATATATATTGAAAATAATTCAATAGCAAACTTGTAAATATTATCTCTCTAAAAAAGTGTTTTTCAATTTGGGTTTATCTCTTCACCGTAAATGTGAAAAGACATAAGTGTGGCATCTATTCATAATAATCTGAAAAGACACAAGTGAAATCGATTTATCTTTTTACGTAATCTAAAAAGACACAAGTGAATTGATATTCTCTTTACCATTGTCTTTTTTACCATTATTTGAAAAGACACAAGTTTGCATATCTTCATCGTAAATCTGAAAAGATACAACTCTCTTGAAAGACACAATGGTTCATGATTTTTGTTATTCTCTGAAAAGTACCACTTTTCACTCCTTAATCTAGCATTTGATGGACCTCTGAGCATGCTAATGATGAGTTTTAAGTGTGTTTATGTAAATAACAGGAAAATTATAGCTTAAGCTACAATCCTTCATTTTCAATCCAAGAAGAATGGATTTGGAGTTAAGTTGTGGAGCTGATGAATTTATTGAAGATGCACCATGGTGGTTCACACCACTGGGGCAACTTTAGTATGCTTTGGGACCTTTGAAGACCTGTCGAGGGTGAGAAGTGAAGCCCAAGTAGAGAGGAGTGCTGCTGCAATGAATTAGAGAGAATAGCTACAAGGTAGCAGTGTGTGTATGGGACTCAATAGTTGAAAGCAGTTACATTTAGCGGCTCAAACAAGATGACCAACAGCAAGGTGAACAAGGCAACAGTGAAACATTATTAAAGCTACCAAGCAGCTGGAGCATTCAGTTTGAACATTTGCTGATGTCCGACAGCCACCCTCTTGAGCTGAATGATAAAGGAAACTTGGAGCTCACTGAAGATTGACCCATGTCATGCTACACAACTAATGCAGCCCCCTTTGTTGAGATGCTACTACAATATATTAAAGAGGACAGCAGTGAAGCCAACAGCCACTCAAGCTGCTGTTGCTTTATACCTTGAAGCAATGCAGATGTGTGTATGGGTTACAACAGTTGAGAGCAGCTGCGGATTCGAAGATTGAAAGAACTCGAGCAAAACTCCAAGCTGCAGTTTTGATGACTCTTTACACTGTGGCAACATACAAACCAGCCACTTGAGTAGCATAGTTGTTGCTATGACTAACTTGAGTTGCTGCCGCAAACACCCTTTGCTGCAACTACTACACCAACCAATAGAGATGCACCCTTGTTTACATTAAAGCTTGCAACTAGAGCAGCTGCAAGTGCATTGTTGGAGCCTGCAATGCTGAGTGAAAGAGGTGAAGCCATGAGCCCCAAGAGCTGCAAGCATGTGAACCTGATAACTATAGCAAGGAGCCTCGCGAGCAGCAAAAGCTGCATACAGTTGATCCTCACGAGTTGGAGCTGCTATTATTGTTGATCCTTACGAGCTGTAGCAATAGCTCATTTCAGCCTAGCGAGCAGTCAAAGTAGCCTGCATTCTCTTGAGTCTAGCGAGCTGCTGCAAGATAGAACCTAGCGAGTTGCTACAATTTGAAGTTGCAGTGCAACAAATGCTACCTTTGCACAACCATTCCACTCGAGTTCCTTCCTACTGCTGCAATGAAATTGTCGAGCGGCTAAATAGCAGCTGCTGCATTTAATCCATAGTAGTTGCTACTTTGAATGCATTTAATCTTTAATATGCTCCTGTAGATTTGAAATCCACGAGCAGAACTGCTGCAGAGATGCTGCTATTCTATGAATTCGAGTAGATCAATGACAATTCAACTACCATTATATGCACTACAGCTTCACCATAAAACACTCGAGCAAATGAGCAGTTCCTATCCACACATCTCGAGCATCTAGTCACTTGCACCTGCCAAGCAGCCTGACTTCCATCCTCTTGAGTTGCAGGACTGCTGCACAATCCAAGGAGTTGCACCTGTGTTTGCATTGAAGCAAACTATTTAAGCAACATATTGTTGCAACCTTGAACCACTTGTGCAACACCCATGTAGCCCCCACTTGAAGCTGTGAAGCTGCATTAAAGTCACTCGAGCTGTAGCCTGAAGATCATCCTCTCAAGCAAATTACTTGATGAAGGAGAAACTGTATTACAGAAGCCTAGACCAGCACAACTGCTGCCTTGAAGAAATCGAGCAGAGTTGTACCTATTCGAGCAATCCATAGAGTTGTTGTTGTCATTAATGAGGTGCGTTGACCAACAACTTACAAATCGGGTCCTCGAGCAGTCATAAGAGTAGCTGTAGTGCACCATTCAAGCAACAAAGCAGCTGCATCGAAGCACAAGAGCTGTTAACCTGCATATTTAGCACAATTGAGCAGTGTATAAGCTGGAAATCAACCTTGCGAGGCTGGAAATGAGCATTGCGAGGCTAGAAATCAACCTTGTGAGGCTGGAAATGAGCCTTGCGAGGCTGGAAATGAACATTGTGAGGTTGTAAATGAACCTGGCGAGGCTATTTTGAACCTGGCGAGAGCCTAGCGAGGTGCATACTTGAAGCATTTCAGCCCAGCAAGAGCCTAGCAAGAATGAAATCTGAAGCTCCATCTGCACAAGGCACGAATTCCAACCACCTGTTTTCAAACTCCAAGAATATTTTAGGTATTTCACACCTCCTAGGGCATACATCCCAATGTCCCACACTTCCCAAAGCATCCAAGGGCCATAGATGGGCCACAAAATCAGCTCCAAACTTCCTTATTTCTCATTGGCTATTACACATAGCTGCTGCCATGGGTTGTATATATATAGCTATAGTTTTCTTGTAAAGATCATCTAGGAATAGCTTGAGATCCCCTATTTTAGGGATTGCTTTTAGGGTTAAGGTTTAGTTTTATTTTGTCCTTTTCTTTTCTTTTTCCTTAGCCCAGCACTTGTTGGCCAAGTCCTTTGTAAGCAGCTGTAGTTTGATTTATTTTTGTAATGGATATTTTGTTGAACATTGGGAGTTGATTTGAGCTTGTGCACAGGCTGTTGCCTTCGAGGGCACCATTGTAAGGTTCTTTTACGATTTGTTATTTTTTATTGCTTAAAATTAGATCTGTAATCCCTGTGTTTTCTTTGCATAGATTTCTATTGGATTAATACATAGATTTTTATAGGTTTGATACTCCCATTATTGTTTGAGCTGATTTGCCTTGCAACAATGGTGGGAACATTAGTATCCCTGTTTTGTCTCAGTCTTTTGTGATTGAACCTCCTCCCTTGGATAGTTTGTAATTATTTAAGTGGACAGATTATAGCCTTAAGAGGAATTTAAATAACAGATCTGAGATGGATTCTTCTTCTCTACACATGAGCTGATAAGCCTTGTGAGAGATTATGTAAAGCCAAACTTCCCTTTGTTTGTAATGCCACCATCAGGTTTTATATCTGATTTGGTTGCAGAGATTGCAGATTTGTAAGCTGGGTCATTGCATGCCTTTTGTAGCAATGACTAGCTGAGTTTAGAGCCCCTTTTAGCCCCTAATTTGAGGTGGCTTTCACCTAATTTTAAGGACTGATTGCTCTTATGAATGCATGAGCTGCTTAGTCTTACAAACATAGTGTCTGCAATGATTTTCTTATTCTGATTTAACCCATTGATTGAAGGAAATCTCTTGGATAGTCTGTGACCATTTAAATGGACATGTTATAACCTTAGGATCAAACCCTTCAAGTGGTTGCACCTCCTCCCTTGGATAGTCTGTGACCATTTAAGTGGACAGGGTATAACCTTAAGGGGAGTATAGATTGCAGGGTTATTTTAGATTCTTTTACCTTGCTGATGAGCTTGTAGCCTTTAGAAGGATTCCTGCATAATCGGTTCTAGGTCTGAGTTATATCACTAACTTACTCTTAGCTGCATACTTCTCATCATCTTTTATCTTTATTTTATCACACACATCATCGTCCTTCTTTATCCCTTTTTTTAGCTGTAGTTTTAATTTTGTTATTAGGTTAGTTTAACTTTGTAACACCTAAACTTCTTCTCTTTACCTTGCTTTCTAGTTGGGTTTAGAGTTGTCAGATCTGTAGCTAGATCTGAAGACTACTATACATCTCTTGAGGTTTTAAATTATCACTCCCTGTGGGACAAACTCTTACTTTTAAAACTTGCTACAACAGACCCTGTATCTTGCAGGATTGTATTTATTTTTAGGTTGTTGTTTCCATCTCCTTCTATCTCTCCTTGTCTTGTCTTGATTTATTTTCACCACTGTTTTCTCACTAATAAAACAACAACACCTAGAATTAACCCAGCAATTTTCTCTATAAATAGTGATAAGATCCGGGTTAAAAAAATATAACATAAATAATATATATTTCTCATTTTCTATTACGTTCTTATTTTTTTTAAGAATCTTTTTGTGTATCATAAAATTTGTGTGGCAGGTTCTCTCTAGAAAGTGCAATATAGAAAAGAATACACGGTTCTTAGCAAGATCGGGCTCTGTTGTATCTTGAAGGTAGATTTGCTGAAAACCCTATTGCATCTTCAATTCGTTTATCTGACACTGTGTGAGCGCCTATTGTCTTTAAGATAGCATAGTGAACTATGTGCCTCGGAGCCATTATAAATACCAATTTATATATATATATATATATATATATATATATATATATATATATATATATATATCCTTACTACTATATAAAAGTACAAATAATTTCTGTCAATTTTAGTGTTTTCATATTTTTAGTAACAAAATACCCCTAAGCTACTCCATCTACCCTCATCTTCTTTCTTATGTATCCCTATCCTTACTACTATATGAAAGTTAAAATAGTTTTTCTCAATCTTTGTTTTCACACTCGCCCCTATATACACTCTTAAGCCGTGTACCATCTAAAAATTGTAACTTCATCTCACCTCTTTCAGTTTGAATGTATTGATTGCTTTGAATCATACGATGGAGATTATTTTTCGTCTCAATCTTCTATATAGTTGATCTTGACATCCTGTTTGTATCATCAGGCGATAAAATTTTTATTTCACTTGACACAATAAAAAAAGTGACTTTAAAATCAAATGACATACATCACTCTCAAACATGATTTTATATCATTTTTTAAAAAACCGACGGTCTAATAATACTCTCATGATACCAAGATCATTTAGGTAAAAGATGGGGATAAAAAATGATCTCTATCTTCTAATTCAAAGCGGTCATTTCATACTTACTAGAGGATATTAATGAGGTCACAATTTTAAGGGTTGCAAATAATAATACCCAAATAGAATCTCCTTTCCAATGGGAATACGTAAATAATGGTATCCAAATAAGTTTTCTTTCTTTCCTTATTTTTAGCACCTTCAAAGAAACCCATAAAGTTAAGAGAATTAACAATTTTGCTATAAAAGTTATCTTTCCTTAGTTATTTTTAGCACCTTCAAAAAAATCCACAAAGTTAAGAGAATTAACAATTTTACCATAAAATATTTGACTTGCTTTGAATTATGTGGCATGGATCATATAAAAATAGCCCAACAATTAAATTTGAGCATAATGTATGTCATGTAAATTTAGGGCCATATTTTGGGATCTGCACCTTATGAAATAAAAAAATGATCGTCTAATGGTAAGCCAATGATATCAAGATCTCTTATGTGGAAGATTAGGCCAAAAAATGATCTCCATCAACTGATACAAAGAGTTAATGGTTTTTTGCATAGGTGCCCTCTAAGATTCCGCGGGTGTTAATAAAGCTACCAAAATAATAATATACTGGAAAGTTGAAACCCTCTGAGCCACGATTAATCTACCCCTGATCAAATCTTGTCATCTTACTTAATCGGATTGGAATTTCGGCCCAAAACTTACACTCATACATATGTTGGTCGTAAGACTTAGGGGAGCACTTAACTTTATATAACTTAGACAAGCATATGATTCTTTTACGTAGGCCTCTCAACAGATTGACTTTTTTATTGGGCTAGGTACTAAACTTGGGTTATTCGGCTAAGTTAGGCATAAAGTGTCAGATCCAATCTATAGGTATCGTTGGGTCGGGTTAAAGAAAAATTTGGTCGACTAAGCTTGAGTTACAAGATTTTATATAATAATTAATAATAATAATAATAATAATAAAATAGAGTGTTTTCAACCAGGTCAAGTCGCGTGTCAGGTCGGGTTGGGCATATATACTCAACCCTTCAGGTTAAGGTCGGAATAGGTCTCAGGTCGGGTTTGGTCGACTAAGCTCGAGTTATAAAATTTTATATAATAATTAATAGTAGTAGTAGTAATAATAATAATAATAATAAATAGAGTGTTTTCAATCAGGTCAAATCAGGTGTCAGGTCGGGTTAGGCATATACACTCGATTCTTCAGGTTAAGGCCGGGATAGGTGTCAGGTCGGGTTGGGTATATACCCTTGACCCTTCGAGTATTAGGTCGAATCAAGGTGCACCATCAGGCCAGGTCAGGTCAACATATGTCATTTACCAATTGGACAATCAAACCTTTAACACAACCCATTGGCAATCCTATTTTTAAGTTTTAAATTATATGTTTATTTTTATTTTTTAATGTGAATCATGTGAATCATGTGGCTTTAAAATGATGGCATATATATAAAATTAAGGTTATAGATTTTATATATGGGACACCATTTTGATACCATGTACTGATACATGGTGCAAGTGATTATTATACATCTTCTGTCACATTTTTCAATTAAATTTTTTATTTTGGCACCATGTATAATACACATGCATTTTTATGAGATTTATAGTTAATGATTCTAAATTTTTAACTATATAACTAATAAAGTGATTGAATGTCAAATGACATGAGGTGGTCCGCCAATTGCATGAACCAAATTATTGTACATGTTCCAAAAATTAGTAAGCTACATGACTCTTTGTCCTTTTGATGGTATGCCCATGATCATATTTTCGTGTGTCACATGGTTTCCAGTTATTTTTTGGGATGAAAGATTAAAACGAAAAATCGAACCGTTCTATTTACAATGATTGAATTTTTAATGGTACTATAACCGATAACCATTAACTATTGTGAATCAGAAGATGGAGATCGTTTGTCGCACAATCTTCCCTATAATGTATGAGATCATGGGTGTACTGAAAATCAACTTTTTATTTCAGGTGTTGCACGTTTCAAAACGTGATCGAAAATCATGTTTGAGCATGATGTCTGTCACATGATTTTCAGTTACTGTTTTGGAATGTGTGTCACGCAGATTAAAAATTGACCGTCTAATGGTACACCATTTACCTCAGGATTATCATATAGAAGATCAAATTGGAAATTAATTTTGAATGACATCATAGCCGAATACCATTAACTGTTTTGAATTAGGCAATAACGGTCGTTTTCGTTCAAATCGTAGATCTTGAGATCATGAGTGTACTAACAGTTAATTTTTTATTGCATGTGGTACAAATATAACATCTCAAAAAGTGATTGAAAATCACATTTGAGTATGATGCGTGCCCCATAATTTTCGATCATTTTTTTGGGATGTATGCAATAGAAACCATATATTGACTGTCTGATGGTACACCATTGATCTCAAGCTCCATTATGTGAAAGATTGAAAAGAAAATCGATCTCTATCATCTGGTTCACATCAGTCAATGATTTTTCGAATGTAGTGTACTTAGAAATTTGATTGGTATAATTAGAGTTATCCTTTCAAGGAAAGATTTGATATTTGGAGGACTTATGCAAAGTGAAAACTTCATCTTAGCCATCAGATTTGAAGGTCATGCTCAAAATATGTTTAATGCAAAAGATTGGTATAAAATAAAATCTCTATTATATAATTCAAAGTAGTCAAATATGGATGAGATGATGATCATTGTGTTAAGTCATATGATAGAGATCGAAGATCTTTAGAATATGACATTTAAATAAGAGGAATTAGATGGTGTCTTCACATTTACATTAACATGTGCGACGCACGTGCACTTTTACTAGTATATATATAAATAGAGAGAGAGAGAAAGAGAGAGAGAGGGAGTGGCTTGGGGGTAGGTGATTTTGGTGTTTCTATAGAGAAAGAAAATGTTAGGGAGAGAGAGGGAACGATGGAGAGAGAGAGAGAGTCAACATAAAATTTGATTAAGGGTTTTAAAAAAGTTTTAGGTGCAATCACAAGAATGTTGTGCAAGGACAAATTTTGCTTAAATTGGTGCATCTCTTCTTGTCTTGTCTTGATTTATTTTTTCCACTGTTTTCTCACTAATAAAACAACACCTAGAATTAACCCAACAATTTTCTCTATAAATAGTGATCATATCTGAGTTAAAAAAATATAATAGAAATAATATCTATTTCTCATTTTCTATTACGTTCTTATTTTTTTAAGAATCTTTTTGTGTATCAGAAAATTTGTGTGATAGATTCTGTTTAGAAAATTCAATATAGAAAAGAACAGACGGTTCTTGGCAAGATCCGACTCTGTTTTATCTTGAAGGTAGATTTGCTAGAAACCACCCTATTGCATCTTCAATTCGTTTATCTGATGCAATGTGAGCGTCTATTGTCTTTAAGGTAGTATAATGAACTACGTGCCTCAGAGTCATTATCAATATTAATATATATATATATATATATAGAGAGAGAGAGAAAGAGAGAGAACATAAAATTTGATTAAGGATTTTTTTAAAGTTTTAAGTGCAATCACAAGAATATTGTGCAAGGACAAATTTTGTTTAAATTGGTGCAATCCCTTGAAAAGCTTGTGGTGGTGTGTAAGTAATAGCTCCCATTAGAAAATCACTTCAACCGTTTCACATGGCCTCTCTCCCTCATTGGCCCCCTATCTCTATGGCTTTTATTTGACTTTGTATTAAGTACCCAACACAAGCATCGCCAATGATGCACGGTTACTAATTTTACGCTTAAAAATATATGTGCATTGTAAAAGTTCTTCCTTTGATCACTCCTAAATTAGACAAGTCCCCCATTAATTTCTCCCGTGCGTGCATGGGTTCAATATTAAAGATAACTAATATAGTACAACCTCAATAAAAATAGCCATTTGCCATGCAGGTAGTAAATTCTATACTTTGACTATTATTATTTTTATTATTTTATTTTTTTTACAGAGGCTACGAGCATTAAATTTTTTTTAATGAAATATATTTTAGGAGTTTATTTTCTTAAGGTATGCTGGTTTCAATGTAATGGGGCGATATTATACGAAAAACTTGTAATATCACCCCAACGACTTAATTTTTTACAGCAAGGGTTGTTTGCTTCACCGTGTTTTCTCGTGAATTGTGCCTCCAAAAGTATCTGTAATTTTTTTTACTCATGAGAGGTATGACTCATAAAACTAAAGTATTGCTTGTAAAAGTAATTAACGGATATAATAATGGTTTTATTTTTTACAAAAAGTGAATTGTATGGGCTTATTTTATAGTAAAACGAAAACATATTTTTTACATGAGAAAAAATAAATTTACATGTAATTCAGTCAGCATAATTTTATAGAAAAAGTGATTTTTATAGGAAAGGCTTTACAATGAACCAAACATACTTTAAGACTTGTGACCTCTAAATTAGAAGGCAAAGATAAGTTTTATATTTATTAAATATGTATATATGATTTTAGTAATGAATCTGATTTTTATGATCGGCTCATTCACCGTGGTAACAAGAGCCTAGTACGTGCTTTATCATTTAGAGGCTACGAGCATCAATATATAAATGTTTACCAATCTTGTCTCTCATTTTCTAGCGTTTGTAGCTTCTAATCATATGGTATAAATATTAATTTTTCAAAATATAATTTCAGTAATGAATCTAATCTAAATAATGGTCTCATGCATCACACCTCATCAAATTGAAGTCACGTTAACAAAATTGATGGCCTGCTCACTTACATTTGTGAGCAGGTCATTGCCATAGACTAACCCATGTGAATAACATGAACCCCTATCTGCCAAGTGAAGAGGCCATAAGAGATAGAAAATATACGGCTAAAATAAATGCGGAAGTCGTTCATTTTTTTATGCTAGTAGCCACTAAATCATAGGAATATAGGATAAAGATAATTTTTTATACACTCTTAGTTATGAATCTATATAAGAATGGCCAATGGTTCCATCCACCCCGGGGCTGACAACAAAATATTGCTACTTGCTCTGCTAATTCTCTAATGAGAGCCATTAATTACACTTGAAAATTTGGCCCTTGCACCTAAGTTAAAGAAAGATTTTGTATTTTAGGGACATATGACACATGAAAATACAACTTGGGCCGTCAGATTTAAAATTCATGATCTATAGATCCTAAATGGATTAGATTGGAGCAAAATATAATACTTATCATATTGTCTATTGTAGTCAACCATTGAATCAAATAATAGCCTTTGACTATATTTAATCACATGATGAAGATTATATTTTGTACTAATTTTTTGCACTTAATATTGTTAAATGACAGGCTCCAAATCAAAGAGTGTAGATGGTGTTCTCATATAGTACGGGTTGCTAAACTTGCAAGTCCTTGTTTTAAACTCGGTGCAAGGGCTAAGTTTTCGAGTGCAAGTAATGACTCACTTCTCTAATTAATAAATAATTATTGAGTAGGTGGTCTGTTGAACTTTTCGTCGCCAATTTGTTTAAATTTTTTTCATTTTTTTAATATTGTAATATATGCTTTAATCATACTTCATTATTTTTTATGATTGAAAACTATTAACAGCGTGCTGATTACATGATTCACTTATTTCATTATTTTTAATTGTACATAGGTCAATATATATTTGTATATATTATAATAATTTTTTATTATAATATATAAAGAGTATTTGACCTAATATAAAATTGGGGTGCATATCCGTATAAGATGGGGTCTAACCCAATACACATCGATTATAAGATGTGGTAAATATTTAAAATCATATACGTGACAGGTTCATAATTTAGATTGTAAATGAATCACTAATTTTGGACGCATTGCAGCATTTCTCCTTATAAGGATATCACGTGATATAAAAAACTACTGTGAAGATTTAGCAAGTTTAGACTGTAGTAGAAAATTATGTCATCCGTCCGTATCAAAATAATTATGTCATCTCTAATTTAGAGCTACCAAACTCTTTTAAAATAAACAACTAATGTTGTCTTAGGATCAGCTTTTATAAGAGTAGAAGCAATTATTTCCTCCATGTAAAAGCAGATTTTATCTTTGATGTAGAGTAATTTTATCACTTCAAACAGTAAGTCGTTAGAACAAATGAGGAGAGGTTACCAAAAGAGTAAAATCAGTTTTCCAGTAGAGCCAAAGAGCAGCTCTTTGGCCCAAAAGCTAAGCTGACCCCACATCCAAACATCACATGGTCACCGTTAGATCCTCTGTACATATATCAGCTGTAGATTAACGCTTCATAGAAGATTTTTTCTCGTGGCGCCACTTTTGTTTCGTCCAATATCCGGTTCAACTATAGCTTTCACATTTAATGCTTCATGAGAGATTTTTACTCTAGGTGGCCATTTTGTTTCGTCTTACATCCTGTTCACATATAACTTGCACATTAGTGTTTCATTGTGTCATCGGAGATTTTTTTAAGTCACATATAATTAATGGCTATAATATCGTTATAGCCATTAATTAAAACAATTATTTATAAACAAAAAATGAGTAATAATTTATAGAGTAGCGTTACCTACACCAATCGTTGACTTCCATGGATCAAACGAGACAGATCATATTTTGTCTGATATTATTATATGAAGGACAGATTTTAGCAGATAAAATGCAAGCGGCTGATGTGACATGATGATAAAATGCAAGCGGCTGATGTGGCATGACGTAATTGATTGCAAGTGCAGTGAGACTCTATTAATGTAGATCAGCGCAACCAATCAAGTCGCATCATGTTAGCCACCTGCATTTTGTCCTCAACAAATCTGTCTTGAGATCATGACATACCTATCAGACAATTACTTTTTGGAAAGTGTGCCATCTGGAATCAACATGTGACTGTCTAATAGATTTACGATTATCTTAAAATATATTTTGTGAAAGAGTGAGACAAAAAATGATCTATGTCATCTGATTCAAGAGAGTCAACGATTTTTTTTTATAGTTAAAATACCTGTGCTTAGCTGGGAGTGTAAATAATGCTAAGTCGCTAACTAATTCCTCCTCCCCAGTGTTCCGATTCCGTTTCTCTACTTTGCCAGAATCTATTGAATATCTAATGTCATATAATCTCCAAATTACATACGCTTTACAAGCAATTCTCACTAAATATCTTTCCATCTGGCATGGTCACCCTGTCTAACGTTCTAGACCCATTAGAGCAAGGTTTTCCGCACATCGCCTGCCCCACACTCCTAGTCGCCACCTGTTTGTTGTTAACTTGCGCTCCACCTGTTTGTTGTTAACTTGCGCTGTCGCCATCTGTGATCCACGGGTTATCTAAAACAATCAATGGCTCAGGTCACGCACACCACTCTAATCGGCGCAGGTTAGCACAACCTCAGCAATAAAATAAGTACACAAATCTTCATCCTTATCCGGGCAATGGTCAGGTCCTATTAGGTGGAGCCGGATTTCAGGTCCTATCCCATCTGCTGTCATTGGGAATAAGAGAATCTAAACTACACGTCATGCTATAAGAAGTAAAAATTAAGAAAGTCTAAGATTCTCCGATTTCCACGGGTAGCAAATGGGTAAAACTGAAAATCTGGTTCTACCTATTAGGACCTGACCATTCCCCATCCTTATCGTATACCTGTTTCTATACTCTCTCTCTCTCTCTCTCTCTCTATATATATATATATATGTTAAATATCCAACTTCGATCTGGAATTTGAAACGTAAACGCTCTCCGCCAATCGATTTGCATACCGATATGATCAGATCCGTTCCTCTGCCTCCTTCTTCCTCTTCTTCTCTTCCATACGAAGGCATCGATCTACCACGATCGAGATCTTCGAAAGCTTTTTCATCCACAATCTGTAGTTCTAAGAGAAGCCATCCATATATACCTAAGCTCGAACCTTTTAGCAGGAGCAAGATTCTTCGAGGCGTAAAAGAACCTTCTTTTATCGAGAAATCCGAAAACGAGCTCAAAGGTAATTATTTGATTTTTTGATTTCGCTAATGAGATTTGAATATTGGTTGTGAAATTAATTTGTATTTTGGCTGTAATTTTCTATTTTTCGTTTGAAATCTTTCAAGCTGGATCCATTTTCTGAATTCTGTTTCTTCTTCTTCGAATGTTTATATCCCTCTTTTTTTATTTTTTTATTTTTAAATCCGACAAGAATTGATGAACTTGCTTGTATAGTTGTATCAGTTATTATCTATATCTGTAAGGTCTTTTAGTGATCAAACACTGCAAATTATGGCTTTTTTATCCGTGCGATCGTCCGTCTGCTCTCTGGTAGAACATTTTTTTATGGATCTATGCTGTGAACGAGTCGCCGGTTAAGTACATGGAATAAAAGCTGACCGTCGGGTATTGATGTATCGGCAAAATATACTAAAAAAAATCTGGAAAATTATATTTAATGGTTTTCTATTTATTTCAAATTTATTTAAATTTATTTAAGGCTTATTTGATGCTTATGTTTTCGTTGTGCTTTTTCAAAATTTAAAAAAAATATATGGATCAGAATATCAGATCAATGACAACCCTGACCACTGGTTCATGCATAATCCGCATTCTTCCGGTTGGCTCATTCACTATCCTAAATCCCTACTTAATCACCAACTTAGCAAGTGCACTTAAATAGTACTACTATTTAGAGCTTACTACAACATAAAACATAATTTTCCAAAGATTCTATTGGATATATGTTTGTCAGAGAAGCTATGCCAAAAAATTTATGTCAATCATAGATAAAAAAATTAAAAGGTCCATTGTACATGTATAACTTACTTTAAAGTCAAATTGAATTACGTGGTGGTTCTTGGCCCTCGTGATCATCATCATCAGTGTTGGAGCTTTCCCTATAGTGTTGACCATATTGATACCCATGATCATATGTCTCTTCTTGAAACTGAGGCATTAGCGACGAATATGACTCAGTCAGTGTAATATATAAAGATCAGTCCTCCAAAAATTTGACCAACGAAGTCATATGGCTCGGGATAGGTTTGTTGAGGCTGGTAGTATGGGTTACTGGTTGCTGAATCTTCGGTGTTTTGCAAACTAAATCTCCTGAAGCTAGAAGTCATATAACTCAAATCATCTTGTGGACCTTGTAGTGATGGTAGTGTTTGGTAAGAATCTGACGCTCCTCTTCCTTCAATCCCTTCACCTCTAAATGTAGGAGCGTCAAACATTGTTATCAATTCACCATCCCATGCGGCAATACCTCCATAAGAATAAGAGAGATCAATATCATCCCCTTCACCACTAGTGCCAACGTGGGTTTCATCACCTCCACCATCACCCCCAACACTCCATCATCGTCATTATCACTATCGGACTGTGTTTCGTCATCAGATCCAATCATTGAATGACAATTCAATCTTCTTTTCCGCTTTGGTTGTTAGGAAGTCTGCTCCTCCGCTATTCTTTCAGCATTATCTAGCCATGCAGTGCTCTCACTTTCCAACACTGACTCTTTTCTCTTTTTGATCTACTGATTCAAAGGGTCATCCTTTGTGAATATATAATCCAACTCGATGAAATAAAAATATTTACTATCTATAAGATAGAATATGATAGATGAATTAGACTTCATATAAAAATTGTATGAACTAAGATTTCATATAATTGCTTACCGCGATTGGTCCTCTGCATATTTATGACCCTTAATCGCATATTCTAATGACAATAGACTAACTTTTCTAATCGTTTTATAGTTAGCCTATTTCTTATCTTCATGTGAATGAGAGAATGCACTCCAATTTCGCTCACAGTTGGACGAGAAATATGTTTGCGATAAAACGCGCATTGCAATCCGCCTCAGTATCGGATCATCACCTCCATAGTGCATCCACCAATCAGCGGGTTTATCGTGCTGGATTTGAGATTGCGCTAACCTTGTCCCAAATGACTCATATTTCTTGTGGAACACGTCAATCTACAAAGATAGAATATAATAGCTCACATATCAATAAATAGATCATATGACATTTGACTTATTAGTTATAAGATATAATTACTCACGTCTCTTATGGCTTGATCTTGATTCGCCAACTCAGGAAGCATTTGTTGGATCACATTGAGCAAACTGCTGTACACTTCATCGGCCTCTCTCAACTTGAAGCGTCTCAAGTGGAAGACTGGATTCAAGTAGTGTGCTATACATTAAATATGAGCAATTTCATCAATATATGAAAACATTGAATACTATGAAAAATAATAAATAAATAAAAATCACTACATAAGCAGGTTAACGTGTTTTACCTACGGCATACAAGTACTGGTGGAATTGTGCATCCCACCTCTTGTCGATAATCACTCAATATCGTTTTTATTTTTTAGGACATTTGATTTTGATAGTCAATTTTGTCTTGTCCATAGACTCAACACTTGCACCAACGGGATAGTTACGGCGATCAGGTGGTCAACATTTGCCCAAACTAAGGGTTGTAAATCAGGTCAGTAACTTTATTGCAAACATGTCTCTTTCTAATTCATATTTTCTCCATTCTTCGGACAAAGCCATGTTTTTCAGTTGACGCCTATATCTAGCCAAACTCTGTAGTGCTAGAAATTGTGTCGCAAACCGTGTAATCGCAGACCGAAGCAGCTTGTTCTTAGTGAACGATCTAATTAAATTCACCAACTTGTCACTGTTGTATAGGTAAAAAGTAATCGCTCTTCTCTTCTGAATAGTTGCCTGTGCTTTGGTTCTTTTTCCCAAATCTTCAAGAATGAGGTCTACGCAATGAGCGACACACGAAGTCTAGTACAAGTAAGGTTTTTTCAACATTAACTGCCTTCCTGCGACTTTGTAATTGGTGGCATTGTCTGTTATCACCTGCACAACCTGCTTCTCTCAAACCTCTTCAACTACCTTATCCATTAGTTGAAAGAGGTAATCAACTGTCTTCGCATGTTTAGAAGCATTAACTGATTTCAAAATACTGTCTTGAGATCACTGTAGACTAAAAAGTTTATCAAACTCTTCCTTGTGGGACCGGTCCATCCATCGCACATGATTGTGCAATTTCTCTCATCTCATATATTCTCAAAACTCTTCACATAAGCTCCTATTTCCTCGTACTAATCATTTAGTAAGGGTCCAGATATCTCGCATACAAAAGGCTTTTTAACTCGTGGATCAACTTCTGTACTTGTATCAATCATACTTTTGAAGTACGGCGACTCAACAACCTGACTCAGAAGTAAACTAGGATTTTTAATATAAAATTAATATTTTCAACTCCTTTGATATAGAAAAGGCTTAAAAAATATATCAATAATTAAATATATTTGCACCATTTGATTAAAAAAAGTTAAAGAGGAAATGGCAAAACCATGAGAAGTTCTTTATTTTAATTATTTTGTTAATTTTTCTTATTTTAATTTTTATAAATAATTTAAGGGTCGATCTTGAAAGTTAAGGGTAGATCTTGACATTTTAAGGGTAGATCTTGAAATTTAAGGGTAGATCTACCATATTTAAACCCCAAAATGTAAGAAAATGAGGGTAAAATGACCTAAAGTGGTAGAACACGTACATTCTCTACGTTCTTCGGCGATTCGGCGGCGATCCTGCACTTTTTGACCCTTGATTCGGTGTCGATTTGGCACCAAAAAGACAAATTTGTTCTTTGGTGCAAGAACAACAAGAACAAATGCAAAATAAGGGGTTGCTGGAGATACAAACGAAGAAAGATGGGTTTTAAATCCTCTTTCGTGCGTCAAAGGTGCTAGGGGAGCCACATGACAAAATTTCAAATGATTGAATTATCGTCCAATACGGGCGATAAATTGCCCGTATCGGACAATAATTTGATCACTTTGAGGGCAGGGGAGAAAACTCCAAATTATCGGTACGGGCGATAAATTGCCCGTATTGGACGATAATTTGGTTTTTGTTAGGGTACCCGATTTTTTGCATTTTACCGTATCGTTCCCCCTTGAAAACGATACGTATTGGACGATATGTATCGGTATCGTCCGACATTTTGATCCATGCGTCAGATAGGTGCACCATGATCTCAAGATCTGCTGAATATCGTGGTGAGAAAAAGAGAGATCTCTATATCTGAAGCAATCAATAGTTTAAGGATTCTGGGACGTAGGCCACTCAGGGAATGCGTGGGCCTGAACAGAGGCACCGGTTCGGGTCGGTTTAGGGCCCATTAAGAAGTCGGTTTACTCACCCTACCCAATCGTGTTTCAGTTTTTTAGAAACCGAACCGAAATGGGCTCGGTTCCATGGATCAAAATATCGGATGATACCGATACCGATACGTATTGTTTTCAAGGGGGAATGATACGGTAAAATGCTAAAAATCGGGTACCCTAAGAAAAAAATCAAATTATAGTCCGATACGGGCAATTTATCGCCTGTATTGGACGATAATTTGATATTATCGGACGATAATTTGAAGTTTTCTCCCCTGCCCTCAAAGTGATCAAATTATCGTCCGATAATTTGGAATTTTGCCATGTGGTTCCCCCTAGCCCCTTTGACGCATGAAAGAGGGTTTAAAACCCCTCTTTCTTCATTTGTATCTCTAGCAACCTTTTATTTTGCATTTGTTCTTGCAGTTCTTGCATCGGAGAACAAGTTTTTTGCCTTTTTGGTGCCGAGTCGATGCCGAATCAATGGTCGAAAAGTGTGGGATCGCCGCCGAATCGCCGAAGAACGTGGAGAAGATACGTGTTCTACCATTTTAGGTCATTTTACCCTTATTTTCTTATATTTTAGGGGTTAAAATTTAAAGATCCACCCTTAAATATGGTAGATCTACCTTTAAATTTCAAGATCTACTCTTAAATTTCAACATCAACAATTAAATTATTTATAAAAATTAAAATAAGAAATATTAACAAGATAATTAAAATAAAGAACTTCTCATGATTTTGCCATTTTTCTCTGAAGTTTTTTTAATCAAATGGTGTAAATATATTTAATTATTGATGCATTTTTTAAGCCTTTTCTATATCAAAAGTAGTTAAAAATATTAATTTTATATTAAAAAGTCCTAGTTTACTTTCGAGTCGAGTTGTGGAGTCGTCGTACTTCAAAAGTATGATTGATACAAGTGCAGACGCTGGTCAAGAGTTAAAAGCCTTCTGCATACGAGGTATCTGGGCCTTTAATAAATGATGAGTACAAGGAGATAGGAGCATATATGAAGAGTTTTGAGGATGCATGGGATGAGAGAGGTTGCACAATCATGTGCGATGGATTGACCGGTCTCGCAAGGGATAGTTTGATAAACTTTTTAGTCTAGAGTGATGTCAGGACAGTATTTCTGAAATCAATTGATGCTTCTAAACACGCGAAGACGGTTAATTACTTCTTTCAACTAATGGATAAGGTAGTTGCAGAGGTTGGAGAGAAGCGGGTTGTGCAGGTGGTAACAGACAATGTCGCAAATTACAAAGCCACAGGAAGACACTTAATGTTAAAGAAACCTCACTTGTACTGGACTCCGCGTGCCGCTCATTGCGTAGACCTCATTCTTGAGGATTTGGGAAAGAGAACCAAGGTACATACCATGGTACTAAAACTCAACGAGTCAACTCGAAACTCGGGCGATTCGACTCGACCCAATTTCGGGTTGACTCGTATATATACTCGATCTGGGCTTTGGATCGGTCGGCTCACCGAGTCGACTCGAAAATTCGGGCGAGTTTGTCGACTTAGCAAGTCACTTAAGTGTTAAAGCTTTAAGTGGTTGGCGGGGGTTTTGAAGAATTTTAAGGGGCTTACTCGTGATTTTACCCCTTTTTAGCCTTTTATATATTAAAGCCCTTTAAGCCCTGAGCCCTCGACAGAATCGATGAAGCAAGAAAGAAAGAAAGAAGAAAGAAGAAAAAGAATAAGAATAAGCCCTCGATAAAATCGACGAAAGACTGAGACACGGGAAGAAGAAGAAGAAGAAGAAGAAGAAGAACAGGAAGGGAGGGGTAGAAGAAGCAGAGGGAGGGAGGAAGGAAGGAAAAGCCCTCAGCCGCCCTTCTCGTGCCCTAAAGGTGATTTTATTTTTTCACTTTATAAGCCCTAATTGTTTTTTTTCATGATTTCGCCACAAATTTGTAAGTTATAACATGCCCTAAAATCTGTTTCCCTAAAATGGGCCGCTAAGCACAGTCTTCTCAGCTGTGCTCAGTCTTTTTTTTCTTCTTCCTCTTCGGCTGCTACTACTGCTTCTTTTATTTATTTATTTTTGTATTGAATTTATGGACACTAATGAACCAATGAGCAGTACATTTACCTGAACTTTCAGCTGAGAAGACTGAGCTTAGTAGCTCCTTCCTTTTTCTATTTTTTATTAATCGAATTTTTCTGCAATCAGCCCATGAGCTCATTCTTCTCAGAAGTGCGTTCATTTGGGCTGTCTAATTGAGCTCAGAGCTCAATCTTCTTCTTCTTTCTATTTATTTTTTATTGCATTTATAAGCCACAGGTGCCTTAAAATTGGCCGAATACGACCTGATATAAGTTATTGCATTTATGATTGTTTATCTGATATGATTTTTTAATATATATATATATATTAATATATATATTTTAATATATTGTAAATAACCCGAGTGGGAGCGAGTTGAGTTGGACCGAGTTTCTGAGTTGACTTTACTCAGATGATTTTCGAGTCGAGACGAGTCAAGTTTTCGTGTTTTAAAACTATGACACAGACAACTTTTTAGAGGGGAAAAACGAATACTTTTTACCTGTACAATAGTGACAAGTTGGTGAAATTGATGAGATCATTCACTGAGAATGAGCTGCTTTGGCCTGCAATTACATGGTTTGCGACACAATTTCTAGCACTACAGAGTTTGGCTATATATAGGCGTCAGCTGAAAAGCATGGTGTTGTCTGAAAAATTGAGAAAATATGAATTAGAACTCTCACGATCAAAGAGAGCTACTTGCAATGAAGTTGCTGACCTGATTTACAACCATCAGTTTTGGGCAGATGTTGAGTAATCATACCTTACAACTAATAAGTCAAATGCCATAAGAGACGTGAGTAATCATACCTTATAACTAATAAGTCAAATGACATATGATCTGTTTATTAATATGTGAGTTATTGTATTCGATCTTTGTAGATTGACGTGTTCCGCAAGAAATATGGGTTATTTGGGATGAGGTTAGCGCAATCCCAAATCCAGCACGATAAACTTGCTAATTGGTGGATGCACTATGGAGGTGATGGTCCGATATTCGGGTTGCAATGCACGTTTTATCGCAAACATGTTTCTCGTCTAACTGTGAGCGAATTGGAGTACCTTCTCTTTCATTCACACGAAGACAAGGAATAGGCTAACTATAGAACGATTGAAAAAGTTAGTCTATTGCCACTACAATATGTGATTAAGGGTCATGAATATGCAGAGGACCAACCGTGGAAGTCTTCGTTCATACAATTTTTATTTGATGTAATTGATGAGGCATATACTAATTCATCTATCATATTCTACCTTATAGATAATGAATATTTTAATCCCATCGAGTTGGATTATATATTCACGGAGGATGACCCTTTGAATCAGTGGATCGAAGAGAGAAAGGAGCTAGTATTGGATAGTGATTTGATGACGAAACGCAGTCTAGTAGTGATAATGACGATGATGGGGGTGATGGTGGAGGCGATGAGACCCACGTTGGCACTAGTGGTGGAGGGGATGATGTTGATCCCTCTTATTCTTATGGAGGTATTGCCGCATGGGATGATGAACCGGTACTAGGGCTGTTAATGGGTTGGGTCAGGTTTTCCACTCGGCCCATTTTTTTAAAGATAAATTTTGGGCCTAGGCCCGACCCGATAGCTAACCGGACCGAGCCGGGTTTGAAATATTGCGGCCCGGTTAGCTATTCGGGCCGGGCCAGGTTCGGGCTGAGTTTCTATAAATTTTTAGGAGTTTTTAATTTTTTTTTATAGAGCAAAATTTTTTCGGGCCGGGCCGAGCCTTATACTCTGCATCCCGAACCCGACCTGGTTTCTTATCTAGGCTTAGCCCAGCCTGGCCTGTTTATTAAATGCATAAAAAAATGGGCCGAACCCGACCCATCCGGTCCGGGCCCGGGCTGAAACTCGGCCAATGTTTGACACTCCTACATTTAGAGGTGGGAGGGGTTGTTTGGAAGAGGAGTGTCAGAATCTTACCAAACACCACCGCCACCATAAGGCCCACAAGATGATTTGGGTTATATGAAATCTAGCTCCGGGAGATTTAGTTTACAAAACACCGAAGATTTAGTAACCAGTCACCTATATTACCGGCCTCAACCAACCTACCCCACACCATATGACTTCGTTGGTCAAATTTTTGGAGGACTGACTTTTACCTATTACACTGAGCTATATTCGTCGTTACTGCCTCAGTTTCAAGGGGGGACATATGATCATGGGTATCAATATGACTAACACTATAGGGAAAACTCGCACACTAATGATGATCACGAGGGCCAAAAACCACCACGCAATTCAATTGACCTTTTAATGTCGCTTTAAAGTAAGTTTTATATGTACAATGAACCTTTTAATTTTTGATCTATGGTTGACATAAATTTTTTGACATAGCTTCTTTGATAAACATATATCCAATGGAATCTTTGAAAAATTACGTTTTATGTTGTAATAGGCTATAAGTAGTTGTACTGTTTAAGTGCACTTGCTAAGTTGGTGATTAAGTAGGGATTTAGGATAGTGAATGAGCCAATTGGAAGAATATCGGTTTTGCATGAATCAAGGGATTTAGGATAGAGAATGAGCCAACGGGAAGAATAAGAACATCGGTGTTGCATGAATTATTCATTATGCATGAATCAGTGGTTAGGGTTGTCATTGATCTGATATATTGATCTACATGTGTTTTTAAAAATTTTGAAAAAGCGCAACGAAAACATAAGAATCAAATAAGCCTTGAAAAAATTTGAAATAAATAGAAAACCATTAAATATAATTTTTCAGATTTTTTTAGTATTTTTTGGAATTTTTTTGAAAAAAATAAAATCAAACCGATACATTGAATGTTTTGGCGATACATTCAATGTATCGGACGATACTCGATACGTATTGTCCTGGAGTGATGGACAATACATATCAAAATTCCGGGATTTTGATCCATGCTCGGTTCGGTTCAGTTCAGTTGGGGTTTTTTCGGTTTTTGGTTCGGTTCGGGAACCTCAGTTTTCGGATTAGGGTTTGGATCCCTACTGCCCACACATCTTCTACTATTCGCACATGCTTAATTTTGTGTTGGGTACCTCTGTTCGGCACACACAATTTTGTGTTGAGTACCTCTTTTCGCTCCTTCAGTTTTACTGATAGCGCCTGCATCCCAAACCGCATCAAACCCATTCATTGCCTGGAATGAGACGATGAAGATCGTTTCTCTCCCAATCTTCTACACAGTGGATCTTGAGATCATGATCTTTGCATAAGACGGCCAATTTTTTATTCCAATGCCACATATCCCAAAACAAAGACGCAAAATAAAACAATGTATCATATGATTTTAGGGCCACATTTTTGGTATTTGTGCCATGTGGAATATAAAATAGACAGTTTGATGGTACATTCGTGGTCTCAAGATCCATTGTCTGGAAGATTGGTGTGAAAAAATGATCTCCATCATCCGATTCCAAGCAATCGATGGGTTTTAAGGGGTTTTGAATGTAGGCATTTTTAATAAATCTATAGGCGGGAACAAAGGTACCCTTTTATTTTTGTGCGGATTAAAGAACGCTGTGACGATGAAGATTGGTTTTTGTCCCAATCTTCCACACAACGGATCTTGAGACCATGGGTATACCATCAAATGGTCGGTTTTGTTTAAACGTGGCACAAATCCCAAAAGGTGACTCAAAAACATGTGCACACATCATGCTCAAATATGATTTTTGGGTCACCTTTTGGGATTTGTGCCATTGGATAAAAAAATGACCGTATGAAGATCCATTGTCTGGAAGAATGGGATGAAACCCGATCTCCATCTTCTTTTTCAAAGGAGTCAATGGTTTTTCAGCATAGGTTCCCTCATTAATTCGGTAGGCGTGAATAGAGCTATCATACTAGTTTTACCTTTAAAGGGTTATATAGGTAGCCGCACAACGTATATTGTATGCGGCTACTTGAAGCTAGAATAGGTTGAGCTCTATTTGCACCACCAAAATTCTAAAAGCATCCACAAGCTTCATCGTATCAATTATTCAAATCATCTACAAGTGAGCCTAGGTAGGTGCGATGCAGTGCAAAATTCGAGAAAGAAGACTAGAAAAAGTGGGAAGAAGAGGAGAGAAGATTAAAAGTTTATTGCGGAGAAATTTTTAATCGGAGGGTCACGGAGTCTTCAACTTTCAATACCGTCACTTTTATGTTTGACTTATTTTGAAATGTCAAACGCTGTCAGATTGATATGAAATTAATCTTATTTGAAGGCTTATCAAAGTAGCTTTCTAACGAGCCAAGAAACGTGCAATTTCTACAAGTATTGAAGAAGTTATAGTCAATTTAGGAGGGTGCACTGAAAGTGACGAATTTTAAGACTCCTAGTTGAATTAGGATTAGTTTCTTTTATTATTTTATTTTCACAAATAGAATTTATTTTTTTGATTAGAAATATGATTAGTTTCCTTATTGTTGTAGTACTGTATTATTCTTTTAGGAAAATTATGATATTTTTAGTATTTAAATTATGAATTAGTGTTAGACTAGGATTTCTAATTTTATGCATTGTAAAAGCCTATTTAAAGTCCGTTAGTGCTGAAATATAATTTTAGAGTTGAATGAAATATTTTGTTTGAAGCTTTTTAAGCCCGACTAACTGTGGCTAGTATTAGGTGTTCCCGGGGGTTCACTGGGAGAGGAATTTTGGTGGGATATTCCTTAATTCAACCTCTTTGGAAGATTCGTTTTAACCTTCATGCAAGTTTTTCTAGTTTTGTGGCAAAATTAGTACACTCTCGAGTGCCTATCGTGCACTTTGGAGATCTTTGTTTCCGCTTCTCTTGGTATTCGTGTGAATCAACAAGAAAGGTGGATGCCCATTAAACTTCTGACTTATTTCTGTTTAGAAATCAACAGTTGGAAGGTTGCGACGAGTGTTGCATCAGTGCTATTAGAGTTTTTGTTAGAGATTTAAAGAATGCATGAAGCCGATACAACATATTGGCCAAGCCGGTCGTATTACAGTAATTTTTTTAGATATTAAAAGATCTATAAATAATTTTAGAATTAAAAAATTTACACAAAGGACATTTTTGGTATTATGTTCTGTTCATATCGGATACATATTGGCCGATATGACCTAACATGGGTCAATATTGAATGATATTTGACCAATTTGACCGTATATCAAATCGGGGGTGTATATCATATCTGATACATATTTTTTATTGGATATTGGTTAGGCAGTCCCAAGGACTACCTCCACCGTGGTCCCAACCACTAAAAATGGTGCTTTGTGGCACCGAAGACATGGTTTGGGGTACCACGTGGACTAAGGGCACTTTGCATAGATCATTTTTTTTTTAAGAAGGTGAACTCTTTGCCACGATAAAAGTAAAAAATTTGATACATTTGAAGGTAAGTTTTAAACCGTATGAATCACATGGTTAATATCAAATTTTAGTTTTTAAAAATTAACCTATGTGATGTTCGCTTGGTCCGCATAGCACTACAACAGGATTTTGATTGCCACATGATGCCTTTTGTAAGAGTTTGGGACTCAGGAACAAGGTGAAGGTAGTCCTTGGGACTGGAAACGTTGTTTCTTTTTCTCTTGGATAATTGATGTTTCTCTTTTTCCTGTTGATCTTTATTGATAGTTGTCAAATTGCTTGTTGGTAAAATTTTACGCGTCACAGTTCAGGCATTATGATTTGATTTAGTTCTTATCAGTGACGAGACCGGCCGGTCTGACCTGGTTTGACCAAACTGGGAGCTCACTGGTCCGATCTGATAAAAAAAAACTATATATATATATATATATATATATATATATATATATATATTTGCTTCGTATAAATATTTTCTAAGTTGAATTCTTTTGTTTAAAAAGTAAGCATATTAAAGATTAAGAGTTGATATATTAAATAATAAAATAATTAGCTAATTATAAACCTTATCTAATTAGGTTCTCTTCTTTTGTTTAAAAAACATATTAAAGATTTAAGAGTGAGTTAATATATTAAATAATAAAATAATTAGATAATTATAAACCTTATCTAATTAGGTTCTCTTTTCAAAACTTCAAATTACATTATATAATTATTTCATATTTTAAACTTATTTAGTTGTAAGTATATATAGTTTATTTATATGTTTTCTTACATGTAATAGTGTTTTTAACCAAATGAGCCTAACCAGGGTGCAAGTTTCAACCGAACCGGGCCTGCCTGATTCATCACTCAATTGAGTAATTTGAAAACAGGTGCATGGAAATCATACCTTGCTCAAAATTAGAAGGCTTATGACTATTGACAGTGATTAAAAATGAACTATATCTAATGGACTAAAATAAAAGAAATGGAATTTTAAGGATTATAGATCCATATTTTTTCATTAAAAGACCGTAAAACATTATTAATTTGCCCACATTTGTGTTTTCGTATCTCTCACAATTCAGTTTGATCAGTCCAAATGTGGTAGAAAGTGAGTTAGGGATGTCGTTGATTGAAATAATCGATGACATCTGAAAATCTGACATCCTGCAAATCACATACATAATACAATTTTATACTGTGATTCAATTTTCAGACCATTGGTTGGATCTGTGATATCTGATTTTCACACTTTTTAAGAATTCTTTGTTCTCCTTTCGATTATTCTTAGGTTTTATTTTCCTTCAGTTTCGAGTTTTTATTGGATTTGAGATGGTTTTCTGTTTTTTTATCTTTTGTTTCCATTTTGTTCAGATTACTGTTCTACTCTTGAAGGAGATGCTTCCTACAGCTGCTGGAAAGCCTACTTCGAGCTAAAAGATCTTGAAGTAAGTTCAACATTTTCTTCTTTGGGTGCAACATCATAGTTTAATAATAGAGGCCTGGGACTATGCATTTGGATGTAGCTTGAGGGCTGCATCCGGATCGGATGGGCACCATGTGGCACCCAACACGAGGATCGGGTGCCATGGCAACTTAGGCAGGATCGATCAGGTACCACCCAAAAAATTTAGTTATGATCTGATGCGTTTCCACCATTGAAAATTTGGGCAAAGGTGCCCAAAATCAATGCACCAAGTTGGTTGGCGGCACCTTATCTTTGACCCATCAAACAGAGGCCAAAAATGTACAAAATGATATTTTTGTTCTTTTTTAAATCACATATCCTATGGCTGATCAACCCAGAACGGGTGTTGTTTTGGGTTGATCTTGCCACGTGTGGCATGTGATATGGCGTCCGGGTGCAGCCGTCCTGCATCCGGGTGCATCTTCTAATTTCTCTTAATAATATTGCCAAAGCTGGTAGATCTTATTGACATTTTTCTTATTATATCTTTGGTTAATCTCAGAAGCACTCTCCAAAAGAAGATGTAGAGAATCTGGTGAGGCAAACGGATGGCGTCAAATCTCTCATTGGTTGTATACATGGGATTTCGGGGATGCAGAAGAAGAATAAAGAGCTCGAAGACCCGAAGAAGCCATCAAATACAGAGGAGCAACGAAGGAGGTCTTGCCCCATTCCAGATGGATTGCCTAAAACCCGAGAAGAGCTGGAAGAAGAAGAGAATGCTAGAATGCCGGATTCTCCTTTCACTAGGCTTCTCCGAACCAAGGGAAAGTCTCCAGCATGGTATTCTCAGGCACCCGATCATGAAACAGACTGATAAAGAATTTGATTTTGGGACCCTTTTTTTTTATGTATTCAGTTCTTGTGGACGTGGTTCAAAATTCTGGACGGAACCAATACGTATCGGTTTCGGAGCAGACCTGGTTCGTATGTATTGGTCGATACATACTAATTTATCATTCAAAACCGAAACATATCATATCGTCCTATACATATTGGTTTTGGAGCTGGTTGATATGTGATGGGAAACTGAGATTTTGACCCATGCTTGTGAATATATAGTCTCTTAGGTTGTTATTGGCTTCATATGGATGATGGTTGGGGAGCTTTAGAGAAGCATCAGAAAAAGCTTGTTGAATAGCTGAAGACATGTATAAAGCCTCGGTTGTTTTTGTTCATGTAAACCTCTCTTGGATGTGGTGTCTCTTTGTTTTTGGTAATGCAATTCTGGCTTTAGTTTTGCTGTGCTCAGTGAAGTCTGAGGAGTCGAGAGTCGTTCGTTTTAAAGATAAAAAGTTTTTAGGTATAGTTGGTTCTGTCTTCCAACGGTGATCATCCTCCAAGGTACACTGGGTGTTGTGCAAAAATCCCTAAAAAGTCTTTGTATGTCTAATCTCGTTAATAATTTTTATATGCGGAGAAGACGATCGATAACCAAATAATAAATATCACAAGAAGAGAGAGAAATATATCACAGTACAAACAAGAAAAGATTTATATGGTTTGACTCAAGTTTAGGGCAGTCAAATAAAGTGTTTTCATTATCAAGAAGAAAATGCACATGTTATAAATAATTGAGGTCGTATTTTTCAATTTTAGAACTACAAAGATTCAAGTACGTATATAAAACATCAAATTCAAAACAAACATCAAGGTTTTCCCAAGCAAATATTCAAGCCCACTCTCACCAAAACCAAATATGAGAGTTAAACAACCAAAACAAATCCCAAGTTCTTTCTAACTCACAAGAAGAAGAGAGATCCTAAAAGCACCACAAGAGTTTTACAAAGCTATACTAAACCAATCTCTAAATCCTAATTTTCTAATCTAAGACTCGAGCTCTTAAAATAGAAACTAAGTTTTCCTCTCACACTAATTAACCCAAAGAGAACCCACGTTTCAAGACACACATTTCAATATGGTTTGGACTCTTATTCATTATCTTTTAGATCTTATTTAATATGATCTTATGTTAGAGAATAATACGAGTTTTCAAAATAAGTGATTTTTTTCAAACAAAAACAAACTAATATGACATCTTTTGATAATCGATCAAACCAAGTTGTAATGGGTAACTCTAGTTGCAATCGTAAATTGAGTCAAAACTCAATAGTCTTCGCTTTGACGAGATTTGTAAACTAACAATAATTCTCTACCTTGACATGAAATCTCATGTCATTTAAATATAGAAAATAAAATCAAGCATCTTCAATTTTAACTTCAAAAACTGTCTTGAATTGAAATGTACTCATGAATTCTAATGTACCCTGAAAGTGCTAAACTACTAGTGCACTCGAAAGTGCCAAGCTACTAATACAAATGCGGCCTAAAGTGCCAAACTATCTGCACCCTAAAGTGCCAAATTGCCAATGCACCTAAAAGTATGTGTCAAAGTGCCCATACACCAGAAAGTGTAAAAATTGCTAATGCTAATACACTCGAAAGTGTCAAATTGTCGATGTATTCAAAAGTGTTAAACTGTCAATGCACCCAAAAGTGTCAAATTGTACCAAAACGTAAGTGCGAAACTGCCAATGCACCCGAAATTGCCACAATTACTAATGCTAATACACTCGAAAGTGTTAAATTGCTGATGCATCCGAAAGTGTCAAACAATCAATGCACCCAAAGGTGCCAAACTGCTGATGCACCTGAAAGTAAGTGCCAGACGGCTAATGCTAATACACTCGAAAGTGTCAAAACTGCCCATGCACTCGAAAGTGCCAAAATGACTAATGCTAATACACTCGAAAGTGTCAAAACTGTCGATGCACCCGAAAGTACGTATCAAATAGCCAATGCATCTGAAAGTGCCAAATTACTAATGCTAATACATTCAAAAGTACCAGAACTGCTAATGTACACAAAAGTGTCAAACTGCCAATGCACTCAAAAGTGTCAAGTTACTAATGCACTCGAAAGTGCGTGCCAAATTGCTAATACCAATACACCTGAAAGTGCCAAATGTTCTCGTATACTCCATCACTCTTGAATGTATCAAACTGTGAATGTCTGCAGGGTAAGTGCCAAATGAGCCGTTAGGCTCCACCACTCCTGAACGTATCAAACTGCGAATGTTTGCAGAGTTATTTGATGTGCCAATCTTCATATCAACAATGGTGGTTGCTCTACCTAGCACAGTGGTTCTTTGCAACTAGTGCCATTCATCACGAACTATTTATGTTATTTCACAAAACATAATCTGAAATTTCAGGGTTATTGATGATATAAGAAGAGAAAATATACAAACACAACCACAAAATAAACACAAACAATTTTAACGTGAAAAATCCTTTCACAGGTAAAAATCACGGGATCTATTTCAGAGGCAAACAATCCACTATGAAAATAATTTATTACAATGCTTTTAAGAATAAAATCTCCTATCACTCTTTTTTACTAACATTGACCGCATCTCATGATCATCCCTTCCATAGTAGCAATGCTATCGCCTTCAACCGTCGTCTCTCACGATGGTTCGTTCGATTCACACTAGCTAATAACAAAATTGAAACTATTAAGATCACTGAGACAAATGGAAAACTCTTAAGAGAATTTTTAACATTAAGAATTTTCCCTCAAAAGTCTTACATCACGAATCATACATATCTTTTTTGTACTATCGGGGCAAGGATGCCATTGACCAAGAATGTCCTTGACCAAGGATGTCCTTAGGACACTAACTTCCCATAACCGTCGAAACCGCCGGAACACGGACGTCAGAGAATCACTCACGGATGTCCGTGACTAATGATGTCCGTGGGCCCATTCACGGACGTCTGTCTATCCGAACTACTGAATCTACTTGGCACATAGGAGCACTTCTAAATTTGATCATGATTATGACAATATTTCTAACAATCTCCCCCTTTGTTACAATCATGATAAAACCTAGATTACAAAGACTCGATTAAAAAAAAATCAGATTAACTCTCATCTAAGTCCTATACAACAATCTAGTATGCAAAAAAAATTACAACTCTATTGCTCTCCTTTAACTAATTAGCAAAGTAAGATCAGGTTAAGAAGGACCATAAAAAACGAGGTCTAGTTATAAATGCAACTTCTCTAGAAAGATCTTGATACCCCGAGTTGGCCATGACACTCGATTCGTGAGAATCAGACAAAGTGTACTAGCTCTGTTACCAATTAAAATTTCGGGATTATCGATGACATAAGAAGAGAAAACCCTTTCACATGCAAACACAACCACAAAATAAACACAAACAATTTTAACGTATGAAAATAATTTATTACAGTGCTTTTAAGAATAAAATCTCCTATCACTCTTCTTTACTAACATTGACCGCATCTCATGATCATCCCTTCCATAGTAGCAATGTTATCGCCTTCAACCGTCGTCTCTCACGATGGTTCGTTCGATTCACACTAGCCAATAACAAAATTGAAACTATCATGATCACTGAGACAAATGGGGAACTCTTAAGAGAATTTTTAACATGAAGATCTTTCCCTCAAAAGTCTTATATTCCGAATCACACATATCTTTTTTGTACTATCGGGGCAAGGATGTCCTTGAGACACTAGCTTCCCATAACTGTCGGAACACGGACGTCCGTGACCACGGATGTTCGTGAGTCCATTCACGAACGTCCGTCCATCCGAACTACTGAATCTACTTGGCACATAGGAGCATTTCTAAATTTGATCATAATTATGACAATATTTCTAACACAATCGATTTGTGCCACAAGTCTGCTGATTAATCTTGTCTCAATCTTTCTTCATCACATTTAACCCTTCACATAGCCAATCGTAAAAAACCACTAATAACAACCGAAAATTTCTCGCGGAAGTAAAATGATGCCTAAATCAAAACCTGGGCTCTGATACCAATTGTTGTGCAATAACTCATAGAAAGTCTTTGTATGCAGGGACGGAGCCAAGGGGGGGCTAACAGGGGCCACGGCCACCCCCGCTTATTTAATTTTCTCTTTAATCTATCTTAGCTATTTGTAAGGCGCCAAAATGATTGTGTCCATCTAAATAAATGCACAGTTGAGCTCTCTCTCTCTCTCTATCTATCTCCCTCTCTCTCCTATCTTTTAGGAATCTCAACCAAATACCCTACTTCAGTCTCTCATATTTTTTAGCGTAATAGTTCAACCACCCTCCTAAAACTTCTCTTCTTAAATCATATCCTCTCTCTCTCTCTCTCTCTCTCTCTCTTTGACACATGATTAAGCCATCAAAATCGTAAAAAATAAAAGAATCATGTGGATTCCTACAACCTCAAAAATTATGTGAATTTATTAGATTTATAAATCTAAATTCGTCATTTTCCTACTATTTTATCCAAACAGACCGTTAAAGTTAAACATGAGGCTTAACCTAATTAATATGGCTCCCAGCTATGGCAAATTGGCCATAGTGCTTATTAATAAGTGCACGAATATATATAAATAAAAGATTTCTTTCTCTTATAACATTATACATGTCTTGTTCATACTTTGGCCCCCTCCCATAAAAGTTATGGCTCCGTCCCTGTTTGTATGTCCAATCTCATTAGTAGCTTTTACATGCGGGATCAATGACTAAATACATCACAAGAAGGTAAAAAGATAAAGAGATCACAACACAAATAAGAACAAAATTTATGTGGTTCAACCTAAGCCTACGTCCACGCGTAGTCAAACAAAGTGTTTCCACTATTAAGAAGAATATGCACAAATGCTACAAACAATGAAGATTGTATTATATAATCTTACCCAATACAAGATAACTACAAATATCCAAGCACAAATATAAAACTCCAAATTTAAAACAAACATCAAGGTTCTCCCAAACAAATATCCAAGTGCACCCTCATCAAAACCCAACAAGAGAGTCATACAACCAAACTAAATCCCAAATTCTCTCCAACTCACATGAAGAAGAGAAACCCTAAAAACCCTAAAAGCATACTAAACGAATCTCAAAATCTTAATTTTCTAATTCAAGACTCAAGCTCTTAAAATAGAAACAAGTTTTTTTCTCCCACTAATTAGCCCAAAGAAAACTCCCGTTCCAAAATGCTCACACTTTCTAATTTGTTTGGACCCTTATTCTCTATTTTTCATATCTTATTTAATAGGATCTTATATTAGAGAAAAATAAAAGTTTTCAAAATAAGTGACTTTCCTCAAATAAAAGCAATCTAATATAAAATCCCTTTTCAATCGACAAAATCAAATTTCAATAGGTAACTCAAGTTGCAATTGTATATCGACTCAAAACCCAACACGGGAGCTTCACGTGACACTCAAAATACATTTTGGGTGTTATGCAGAGCACGAGTGTTGTTTAGATCAATTTTTTAAGAAAAATATGGTAAAGATAAATTTTCATATTTTATATTTAAAGATGATCTAAACAGTGTACCTATGCTCCATGCATGTGCCATCAAAACTATCTTTCCGGTGCTAAATGAAGACGGAATCTTGAGGACAAAACAATGTTTCGGGTGCTAAGTGAAAGCACAAGACGGAATCTTGGAGGATGGATCTCTTTTCCATGTTTTTAATAAGGGTATATTAACAAGGTTTAAAATCTGCTTCAGCAATATATACCATCTACAGCTCGAATACATTGGTGAACACCATAGTGTCAAATTTCGCCGAAATTTGGCGAAATTTCGCGAAATGGGGGTCAAACGAAAATTTCGGGAAAATTTTGGTTTTCGGTATTTTTTGGTACTTTTCGATATTTTTCGGTATATTTTGATAAATTTTTTTAAAATATTTAAAAAAATATTAAATATATATTTTTAATCCTCGAAACTTTTCCAAAATTTTTCCAAAAAGTATCGAAATTAATCCGAACAGTACCGAAAGGATCCCCCACCGAAAAATTCCCAAAAACGAAATTTGTCACTATGGTAAATACTGATGGGTCATTTTTATTTTTTTATTTTTTTTTAAGAAAGTGAATGAAGTGGGAACAACTATGGGTACGTTTGATTGCCATTTGATATGCGTTCGAATATAAATGGTAAGTTGACCGCGAGCGGTCATTTGAGTAAACACATTTTGCCGCTTTTTAGCTTACGGTTATAAAAATTGGATACGAAGACAAGACGTCACATGTAACGAGGAGTGCCAATTATTATAATCGTGAAACACGTTTGTAATCAAACATGCCCTATATAAATATACATATAAATACTAGAATATTCTGGTATATTGAACAACGCGGCCAGAATATGGCCAAGATGTTGATGAACTTATTTATAATATTGTTCTCATCCGGTACTGGATGTTAAATATAATGGTTCAAAATTCTAGATGAAAAAAATACGTATCGGTTTTGGTTTTGGATGGTCGATATGTTGAATGTATTGGCCATATATTTTGATATGTATCGGCAGAAACATACAATGAATCGTTATATAGCCCTATCATGTAGGGATGTCAACTCATCGAGTCAAAATTTTAGCTGCCCAATGAGAAATACGCAAATGTCTGATCCGACAGTTCATGCGGCCCGACCTGCCCTGATCCGACCAGATGGTGCACACAAGCGGACCCAAGGATCAAAATTTCTGCAGAAATTTTCGCCTTCGGTCCCCACCAAAACGATAATTTGGATCGAAATTTCGGTCCAAATTGATATGGGATCCAAAATTTCGACCGAAATGTCGGCCAAATTTTTGGTTTTCGGCCAAAATTTCGGTTCAAATATTCGATTTCGGTCAAGCCCGAAACCGAAATTTTGATCCTTGAGCTGACCAACCCACCCCGAAACTTGACCCGACCCAGTGCCAGACCCGAAAACCCGATGTGGTAAATACCTAACCTAACCTGGTCTGACCCAAAGTTCGGGTTGGATTTCTCATGCCTGACCCGACAAGTAAACTTTATGTACCCGACCTGGTAAAAAAAAGGGTCGGGTCGACCCTACCTGGTGACAACATTACCACTCGTAATCTAATTTCTGCGGGCATTACGGAGCGCTGGTTCAATGATCTCAATCAATCTATCCACAAGGGTACATATGTTTGTGCATCTTTGCTCATGCATTTAAGGACATTGATATATGGCGGATGCGAAACGGCAGACCATTCAACGAAATACTTATGTGGCCCTGTGCCAGCCAGTGGGCCCCAGAAATGCAGGTCGCAGCCTGCGCTTGCATCGCGCCACGTAAGCGGTCTGTTGTTAGTCCACTGTTTTATTGTCCACTCGTTATAATTTTTTTTGCATGTAATGACATTGGAGTTGATCTTACTGGGTGAATCATCTGCTAAATAGCAAATGCCATTTGCTATCTTACTTGAATCTTTCAGCCTTAAGTTAGACTCAAGTCCTCAAACAGGCTGAGTGACTGTTCGTTTTAATATATGTAATGCTTAAGACTTTAGTAACAAATTTTGCCAAAATTTTGCTGAATTGACCGAAAATGGGGTCAAACGAAAATTTTAGTATTTTTTTGGTGAAATTTCAGAAATTTCGATAAAGTTTGATATATATATATATATATATATATAATGTGTTAGTAATTTAGTATATATTGTAATAATTTTTAAAAAAAATATTAAATATGTTTTTAAAAAATATTAAATATGTTTTTAAACAGCCATTTTATATATTTTTGAAAGAAAATGTATGTATATTTAAAAAGAGGAATTTTTAACTATGCCATCTGTATAGCGCACTTTTAATAGGGACCATTAAAAAATGGGACTGAGTCTCCTGACCGTCATTTAAGCAACAAATGGTGTTTAAACGATCTTACACCATTCATTGTCTTAAGATCTTGGAAATTCATACCGTCAAAGTGATATATCATCAATGTAAGTGTTATAGGTAAAAAATATACTTTTTGGGAGATTCGAACCGTCTCATCTGTGCATTCTAACATCCATGGTTGTTCTTAATTTTGATGTATGATTTTAAAATTCACCGATAGGATAGTTTACAACCACTTATAAGTATGATCCTTTGGCTGAGATATGTTCCAATAATGGATTGCCACTTAAGTCATTTAAATTGATCATATATGTATATCACTTGACATAATGGTAAATCACACTTCTATAATGTGAAATAAAAGTCTAATTTTAATGGTGTAAGATTATTTAAAGAACATTTGATTGTTAAATGGTTTAGTGGTCTTGTACATATAGATTATTGCGACCGAAGTCAAAGGTGAAATTGGGCCCTATATTTAATATGCGCCTGAAAAATGAATAAAACCAAGCAATTGTTGTAAAAGCCAGCTAAGTGGCAGTTAGCTAAAACCGCAAGTTTTGTGGCAAATACAGCTCTTCTCAAAGAACCCCAAACACAAACCAAAAAAACCGAAAAATAAATAAAACCAAGCAATTGTTGTAACCTCTCAAACCTCAACCATCCCTTTTCCCCACCCTCTATAACAGCCCCTTTGCCTTCATCCCAAGTTCCCTATAGAGCAGCCTTGGGCCTCTCCAAGGTGGAACGGCACTGCCAACTCCTTCCAAAATGCAGGCCTCTGGCTGCTTTCTAACCCTCTCCCTCCTCCTTTTCCTTTCTTTTTCTTCTCTCTCTTTTGGTCTCTCCGATGCTGAGGCCGCTTTCATTGCCCGTCGCCAGCTCCTGTCATTACCCGAAAACGGCGAATTGCCCGACGATTATGAATTTATGGCCAATACTACCTTGACGTTCGCCAACCCTAGGCTCCGACGGGCCTACATTGGCCTCCAAGCTTGGAAAGACGCCGTCTACTCAGACCCCTTCAATACCACTGGTAATTGGGTAGGCGCCGATGTGTGTAACTACACTGGGGTGTTTTGTGCTCCAGCCCTCGACGACCCTTCGATCGAAGTTGTCGCGGGAATTGACATCAATCACGCCGATATCGCGGGGCACCTTCCGATTGAGATAGGTCTCTTGACCGATGTTGCACTCTTCCACATCAATTCTAACCGATTTTGCGGAATCATCCCAAAGAGCTTCGACAGGCTTGAGCAAATCTTTGAGCTCGACCTTAGTAATAACCGTTTTGTTGGCCCCTTCCCTACGGTAGTTATCTCGATTCCAGCCCTTAAGTACCTTGATCTCCGATTCAACGAATTCGAAGGGCCTCTCCCTTCGGAGCTTTTCGATAAGGATCTAGATGCCTTGTTTGTGAATGATAACCGATTTCATTTCCACATACCGGAGAATCTAGGAAATTCGCCCATCTCTGTCGTGGTTTTCGCCAACAACCAGCTCGGGGGTTGCATCCCGAGGAGTATTGGGAAGATGGCTAAGACCTTGAATGAGATCATCCTATTGAATAATGGGCTTTCAGGGTGCATGCCACCTGAAATCGGGTTGTTAGGGAATGTAACGGTATTTGATGTCGGGTCAAACTCGTTGACTGGAGTGTTACCAAAGAGCTTCTCGGGATTGGAGAAGGTAGAGCAGTTCGATGTGGCACATAACATGTTGACAGGTTTCGTACCGAGTACCATATGCCGGTTGCCAAATCTAGCAAATTTCACTTTCTCCTATAACTATTTTAAGGGGGAGGCGCCAGAGTGCGTGGGTTCATCAACATCGACTCCAGTGTTGGAGGACACGAGTAACTGTTTGCCCGATAGACCAAAACAAAAGACAACCAAGGAGTGCGCGCCAATTGTCAGCCATCCGGTCGATTGCGGGAAGTCAAAGTGCGGGTCAGATGGACCGGTTACGCCTTCTCCGGTTCAGAAATCACCACCAACTCCGGCTCCGGTTCCGGTTCATAAATCTCCACCAACACCACAAAAGGAAGCTTCCCCAGTTGCACCGATTCACCCATCTCCACCACAAGCGAAAGCCTCCCCAGTTTCACCAGTTCACCCACCCCCAACACCACAAAAGGAACCATCCCCAGTTGCACCGGTTCACCCATCTCCACCACAAGTGAAAGCTTCCCCAGTTTCACCAGTTCACCCACCCCCACCACCACAAAAGGAAGCATCACCAGTTGCACCGGTTCACCCACCTCCTCCACCACAATCGAAAGCCTCACCAGTTTCACCGGTCCACCCACCCCCTCCACCGCAAACAAAAGCCTCCCCAGTTGCACCGGTCCACTCATCTCCACCACCGGTTGATATTCTCTCCCCTCCGCCACAACAAAAGGAAGCCTCCCC
This sequence comes from Chloranthus sessilifolius, assembly GCA_021018995.1. Lineage (NCBI taxonomy): Eukaryota > Viridiplantae > Streptophyta > Magnoliopsida > Chloranthales > Chloranthaceae > Chloranthus > Chloranthus sessilifolius. Next base: position 5,757,203 of record CM037584.1, read on the forward strand.
AGTTTCACCGGTTCACTCACCCCCACCACCACAAAAAGAAGCCTCCCCGGTTGCACCGGTTCACTCACCTCCACCACCGAAAACCACTCTCCCACCGCCGCCACCACAAAAGGAAGCATCCCCGATTTCACCAGTTCACACACCCACTCTCCCACCCCCGTCACCACTAAAGGAAGCCTCCCCGGTTTCACCGGTTCACCCACCCCCGCCACCACAAAAAGAAGCCTCCCCTGTTGCACCGGTTCACTCACCCCCGCCACCACAAAAAGAAGCCTCCCCGGTCTCACCAGTTCACTCACCTCCACCACCTGCTACAATTAGCTCACCACCACCATCACCACCTGTATATTCACCCCCACCACCAGCACCTGTTCAATCGCCGCCACCTCCAGTCTACTCTCCACCACCTCCACCACCAGTCAAATCGCCCCCACCTCCAGTTCAATCACCACCACCACCACCGCCAGTTCAGTCGCCCCCACCCCCACCACCTGTATACTCCCCTCCACCACCTCCACCACCACCACCAGTTCACTCTCCGCCACCACCGGTTCACTCTCCGCCACCACCACCTGTACACTCACCTCCACCATCCCCCCCACCTTCCGATGACGTCTCCCTCCCACCAACCCTCGGATTCACCTACTCATCCCCTCCTCCACCCATCTATGCAGGTTACTAACCAGTCTCTCTTCTTCTCACTCTCCACCTTAATTTTTCGATGCTCTAAACACAACCCACTTTTGCTACCTGCTCCATGACCTCTACATGGGTGCACCAAAGAAAAGCTCTCTTTCTCTCCTCTATAAAACAAAAGGGCAAAGCAAATAGATGCAACAAGATGTGATCCAAAGAACCAGATCAAATTATACTTTTATTTTTTTATCCATCTAATTCTTTATGTTTTCTCCTTATTGGGATTGATTTCCATAAATGTATCCAAATAAGCCTCTTTGTAAAGGGGTCGTTTTCAAACCCACCTCTGCCACTTTTGTTGCTACTTCCAGCATGCATGGAAAGAAAAGGAAGTGTATTAGTAGGTGGGGTGTATCTAAAATATTCTTAGATTGATGTCAAAGAGTAAAACAGTGAAAGATTTATCTCCCAGTAGTTTTTGCTGGCATTACCTTGTTGTCCCTTTCTTTCTTATTATGAAGTTATTTACTTATATGTCTTTACTATTATATAAAAGCACGAATAATTTTATTCTTTCTGTTAATTTTATGATTCTATAATTTTGGAACAAAATGCTCATCATTAATCTAATCTATCCCGAAAATAACTTTTTATATACCCCTATAGTTTAATAAAGAAAATAGAATCTTAATTCCATTGCAAGACTTTTTCCTTTATTTCATAAATATTTCCTAAAATCACTCCACCGATTATCTTGGTTAAAATTAGACGTTTAAGTTAGAAAAAAAAAATTATCCTAAAAATCCGAAATTATAAATATCTCATAAAATCACTCCATCGTTTTATTTATGGAGTCATTACTTGCACACGATATTTACGTGATTGCACCGAAGTCAAAGAAAGACTTTGTATTTTATGGACATGTGACAAGTGAAAATGCAATATAGGCTTTCTGATTTAAAATTCATAATCTATAGATCCTTAGTGGATAAGATTGGAGCAAAACACGCTATTTATTATATGATCTATTGTTGTCAATCGTTAAATCAAATAATAGCCCTTGACTATATTTAATCACATGATGAATATTATATTTCATGCCAATCTTATCCACTAAGGATTTATAGATCATGAATTTTAAATCAGACGGCCTAAATTGTGTTTTTACATGTCACATGTCCCTAAATACAAAGTTTTTTTTTAACCTAGGTTCAATCACTTAAAAAGTGAGTGCAAGTAATGACTCTCTTTATTTAATATCTCATAAAATCTATGTTATGTGAAAATACAATCTGAGCCGTCTGATTTAAAGGTTGTAATCTAATGACTAATCAAGCACTACAAAAAAAAATTGGGCACATGATCGGATGCATAATTAACATTGAAAATTTGCTCAAAGGTACTGAAAATTATAGACTAAGTTGGTTTGGAGGTCACTTTATTTTTGATTCATCAAATGGAGGTCAAAAAAGTTTAAAGTCATGTCCAGACTGATCAACTCAAAACGGGTGTTGTTTTGGATTGATCATGCCATATGACATTTGAGATGACATTTGGATGCAGCACTCCACACTTTTATTCAAATGCATCTTCTCATTTCTCTTTTTAAATTTATATGAGAGGGGGATTTTTATTCATCCAAATCTTTAACATAATATATCTTACATTATGGGCCTATCATCAAATGGTCATATTTTGATTTCACGTGGTGCACATCCCAGTATAGGAACATGATCATGAGGTTGATAAAATATGGTTCACGGATTACTTTTCGAGAGGTTTGTCATGTGAAATTCAAATCTTGTCATGATCTCAAGATTTAGTTTTATCTAAGATTGAGACGAAAAAAGATATCTATCATATCATTCAACACACGATAAAAAATATCTATCATTTTTATCTAAGATTGAGACGAAAAAAGATATCTATCATATCATTCAACACACGATAAAGATCATTTTCATCCAAATATTCAACATAATAGATCTTGAGATCATCAATGTATTATCAAACAATCAAATTTTGATTTCACATGACATATATTCCTAAAAAGGAATATGATTATGGGCGCACATCAAATGTTATGCTTGAACCACTTTTCGGGAGTCTAGCACATGGAATTAAATAATATTGTTTGACGGTGAACCATGATCTCAAAATCTATTGTGTTGAAGTTTGAGACAAAAAATGATCTCCACCACCTATTCAAAGTCGTCAACAGTGCATAAGTTTATGCATTTAAACCGTGATTGAGACTACTTGATGGAGATCATTTCATCCAAATTTTCGATTTTGAGATGATGAGCCTACAATCAAATGATCATGCTTTGATTTCATGTGACACACATCTCAAAAATTCACATGATCATGGATGTATTATCAAGCGTGGTTCTTTGAATCACTTTTCGGGAGGTCTTTCACATGAAATCTAAATCTTACCGTATGATTATAGGATCATGATCCCAAGATCTTTTGTGTCAAAGATTGAAAAGAAAAACAATCTCGATAAAAATATCAAAAATATATTTATTTTTTTAATAATTTTATAGATCAACACGTGCAACGTACGTGCACTTATATATATATATATATATATATATATATATATATATATATATATATATATATATATATATATATATATATAAAATATTTTGACATAATATAATAAAATGAAAATGGGTGAATAAAATTTCTTATCTATTAGGCTGTCTACAACATTCTACACATGCAATTCCTTCTTTTCGTGAGTAAATTAATAATAATGATAAGTTAAAAGATATAATCAAGGAGAAATATCAATATAAGAGTACCTTTAAATCCACCCACCAAATCTTTGAGTTCACCCATGCTAAAACACATTGACTATATTGAATCAGACGATAGAGATTGTTTATCATCCCAATCTTTCACATGATAAATCTTGAGATCATGGGCGTACTAATAGACGGTCGATTTTTTATTTCATTTGGTGTACATCCAAAAAAATTAATTTTGAGGGTGCACATGATGTTAATGTCCACTGTTTGAGATGTGTGCCATATAAAATAAAACCCCGATCGTCTGATGGTATATACATCATCTCAAGACCCATCATATGAAATATTGGGCTGATAAACGATCTCCATAGTCTGATTTAATGTAGTCAATGTGTTTCAGCGTGGGTGAACTAAAAGGTTCGGTGGTGGATTTAAAGGTACTCTATACATAAGGTCATCTACCATCTGATTAAGAGAGTGTAAGATCTTTCAAATGAATGTTTAAAACATATGAGAAAGAACCCACATCAACCAAACAAAAAATGCAGATATCAAAAGGTTTTTACCCTATGATGAACAAAATGATGAGTCTCATAAAGCTGGCTAACTTGGTCAACTTTGATTGGTGAAGATGTGTTAAAATATGTGAAAGTCAACTTAGTCAGCTTTTTGTGAGGGTCGAGTGCTATGAAGATGCTTTTGGATTGTAACCTCAAAAAAAGTATGTGAACCCCGTGGAAAAAAGTGAAAGTCTGCGCTTGGTGAAAGTTGTGAATATGAATCTAATTCTTTTAGTAAAGCTATATAATAGATTATAGTTTATGAATAGGCAAGGAAATCGTAGTAATATAGTGGTGAGTATTTTCGCCTGTCACCCGGGTTCGATCCTCGGCAGCGGCGCTCTCTCTATATAGTTTTTTCAACTTTTTTTCTTCGGTCAGTCAGTGAAACCCTTTGTACCGGCTAACGTCCAAGACCAGCCAGTCAGTGGAACCTTAAATCATGGCTAAACCTCATTGACTGCCGTAAACTAGACGATTGCGATTATTTTACCTTCCTATTTCTGACATAATGAATCTTTAGATAATGGGCATGCCATCAGACGGTCAAGTTTCTGATTTCACATGGCACAGATCCTAAAATGTGGCTCTAAAATTTCGTTTGAGCGTCATGTTTCTCATTTGATTTGAGGGCTTGTTTTTGGGATATGTGCGACGCGAAATAAAAAACTTGACTATCTGATGGCATGCGACGATCATGATTGTTTGATTTAAGGCGGTCAATGGGTTCTAGCTTAGGTGCCCACTAATAAAGTGGTAGGTGTGATTAGAGGTACCCTAAAATCATTGACTGCGGAAGATGGAGATTACTTTTCACCCTAATCTTCAACAAAATTGATTTTGAGATCATGACCCACTTATCATTAGATTGCAGAAGATGGAGATTCGTTTTCATCCTAATCTTCAACAAAATAGATCATGAGATTATGCCCCACTTATTATACGGTCAAATGTTATTCCATGTGGCATATATCCCCAAACATGACTGTTATCATGGCGTACCATGAGAGGGTTCTCTGGTCATTTCTAGGTATGTGTTCTACGTGGAATTAACATCTGACCATCTTATAGGTGGACCATGATCTCAAGATCTATTTATAAAGATTGGGACAAAAAATAATCTCAATTGTCTGATTTAAGGCTGTCAAGGGTTTTAACAGTGGAAACCCGCGTGAGAGGCGAAGTATGCGGAGCGCGGCTTTGTCGTAACCCTCATGGCCCCATTGCTCTCGCTAGACTTTATTTTTAGGACTTTAGGCCATGTTTCAAGTTTCAACACCATGTAATACATCTGATTTGAAGGCCACGATCTAAAAATATTTGGTGCTAAAGATTGGAACTAAACATGATCTCAGTGAAAGGCATTGGCATGGATTAAAATTTAACTGTGTTGAATCATATGATAGAATTATGTTTCATGCTAAACATTTGCATGATCTTTAGATCACGACCTTCAAGTCAAACTAATTTGTGTGTTAAAATATGGCACAATTCCTACAAATATATATTTTTTGTGTAAATGAATTGCAATAGCATAAATTTAGAGTGCCATTAGTTGGACCCTTTCCTAAATCATGATTGGCCTAAAATATCTCTCTCATAAATTTAATCCATACATATAATTAAGGTTGTCAATGTCGTCCGGCTAGCCCATCATCCCACCGGCCCTAAAATCTAAAGGCTAGCCTAGGGTACAAAAACTGGGTAAGAGCGTCGGCTTGGCCTCAAAACCAAAAGCTCGCCCTGCACAGGGTATGTGGGCTTAAGCTGTTAAAACCTGTAAGCCCGGCTCAGCCCATACGTCTCCCTCTCTTTCTCATACACACACACACACACACATATATATATATATATATATATATATATATATATATATATATATATATATAATTTTTATAATTAAATTATCAACATAACCCTTAATTATACTGTCGGATTTATCGAATGAATAATTGTAAGAATATTTGGATAATTTGAACATTTATAAAGATAAAGCTTAAGGTTTTCTTCTTTTTCATTTGAAATATCTCTGGCGCCATCTTCAATTGTTTGTTTTTACAAGAATATTTTTATTAATAAATATAAACAACAAAGCCTAAACCCACCTCAGTTGCGGCTAGGGCAAGGCATACATAAAACCACCTAAGTTAGAGCTAGCCTCATCAGCCCCTAGGACATGGCTAAATTTTAGTCGGGGTGCGGCTCTAACCCAGCAACCCGGTCTCGAATGCGTCTCGTTTGTCTTCCACATCCACACATGGAAGCACAAAGAGCACATTCATACATGGTATGCCATTTCATCATATGAGGTTAAAAGCCATTTAATTCAAATTAAAGTAGTTTTGCTGTTTGAGGTAAAAGGTTTTGAAAGAGGGGTTTCTTGATGTTGTCGTCGGCATGGAATTCATGTAGCCTTGCAGGGTATGTAACCCTTTCAATCAAAACCCACTTGCAGCCTTCTAGATGAAAAAATTGTAGCCTTCTAGATGAAAAAAGTGAAGCCTCTACGTCCAATTTGTCGTCACATATCCAATTTTGGAAAGATATCTGGAGTCTATGCATTCCTAATAAAATAAAATTTTTGTTTGGCATGTGTACAATGGTATTCTCCTTGTGCGATCCTGACTGCATAGCAAGATAAGCAGCATATCCCTGATTTGCGAAATTTGCAATGCGATTTGGAATTGCCCTAAGGTTGAATTGTGTTGGTACATATCTTCTCTAGGTATACGAGCTTCCTTCCACAGAGATTTGTCTTTTAAGGAATGGACAATGAAGGTGTATACTATAATTGGAAAGAAGAATCTAGACCACTTCTGTTGTACCGCTTGAGCAATTTGGAACGAGAGAAACAAAGTGTGGCACGAATCTTCTCCGCGGGAACCACTTTTAATCTCTTCGGTTGTTGAAAGTTACCTCAAGGACTTCCCGCAAATCAATAAGAGAGAAATATATGAAAACTCGCACGGTGGATCCTCTCCATCCCCTATTATATGGAACCCGCCTTTGCAGGATGTGTATAAAATCAATTTTGATGGGGCATGGTGTGGGCATAATTTTAATGGGGGCATTGGCATTATAATTCGTAACCACGAAGGCTCGATAATAGCGTCGCTTGCTAAAAATTGTAAAAATATTAAAAGCTCGGATAATTGTGAGGCTACTGCGTTTTTAGAAGCTGCTAGTTTTGCTTACGATTGTGGATTCCAGAATGTGATATTTGAAGGGAACTCGCTTTGGGTGATAAATACAGTGATCTCTCTATGTTTGGTCCTTTAATTGATGAAATTAAGGTGGCTATTCTTTTATTTGACTCTTCTGAATGTACACATGTGAAACGGGCTTCTAACAAACCTCTTGGTCTTTTAGCTAAGATAGGTTGTGATGAAATCTGGATAGAGGTTGCTCCTCCCTAGATTCACGATGTTGTTAATTCTAATTTTCGCCTTTTAATCTAATTTTCTTTCCTCTCTCCAAAAAGAAAAAACAAATCCACTTTAGTTTTTTCCGAGATATGTCTTGGTGTTCAACCTATTTACAATGCCGCCCTTATTTTGGTGTTTCTTTTAGACAAAATAAAATTTGACTGCTTCATTATGATAGGATAACAACTAATTTTAGATATCATTTGACTTCTTTGAATCGGGTAATGGCAAGGAGAGTTGAAACCACGTCTAACATATTAGAAAATACCTTATTTGATAACTACCACATATCAGTTATCTTGTAGTTATCTAAATTAATTGTAACCGTGAGCAGTTGTATTTGTAATTTTATTTATAACTTTTCGTATCAGAATAATGTAAAAAAAAAACAAGCCGTAAACAATGTAATCGATTGTGGCAATATGTCTTCTTTTTTCTCTCGTTCATCTTCTTCTTTTTTTCTTTTTTCTTTTATAATTTTATCATGGTATCAAAGCCATGATCCTGACATTCCTTCCGCTATCATATTTTCTTGAAGTTTATTGACGCATAAACTTTTCATTTTTCTTTCATCTCTTCTACATAAAATAGACTCATGTAATTTTCATTTTTTTATCTTCATCTCTTTTATATCTAGTAAGAGATGACTTCTTATTCATGTAGATGTATTTTTCACATTGATTTGTTTAATAGATGTGAGTTTTCTACTTTGATCTTAATGGCCTTTTCTATTCCATGTGGATGTCTTTTCCCACATTTTCTGCCTTCTATATTCTACGTGGATGTCCTTTCCCACATTTTCTCTGAATTTTCTCTGACCTTCTATATTCTACGTGGATGTCTTTTCCTACATTTATGATTTTCTCTGGCCTTATATATTCTATGTGAATTTCTTTTCCCACAATTTCTCTGGTCTTCTATACTTTATGTGGATGTTGTCTTTTCCCACATTTTCTTTGATTCTTTATTTTTTTTCAAGATCTTTTTAAAGAGATTTGTCATATAATTCGTCTTCTAGGGAGAGATTAGACTTTATCTAGCCACTGGCTCCGATAGAGTCTAAGATGAGCGGGATGCGACAGTGATGAACTTCATAGACAAGCGGTGACCACCAACAAGCAAGATTGAGTTTGAGAGATATCATCGTGAATCTATATGATTGTATGTGGTTGTTACGTAAATGCCGAAATGTTTATCTTCCAAGTTGGATGTTCTCAACGTTCACATTCCAACTTGAGGGGGAGTATTAGAAAATACCTTATTTGATAACTACCACATATCAGTTATCTTATAGTTATCTAAATTAATTGTAGTTATCTTGTAGTTATAAGACCAATTTTCATGCTATATATATATATATATTAACCTTCTATGCTAAGGCTTGTTTTTTATAAAACATTAATAATTTTGAATTGAATATTGACTTCATTTTAGCTTATCAAAAAATAAGTAAATAAATATATTTAACATTGAAAAAAAAAAAAAAAAAAACTCTTCCTACCCCAGTGTCGGATTCGCATGAAAGTAGCAAATTGCGAACTACAAACTCAAATTCAAATCAAGCGAATTGCAAATTGACATAGGTCAAAAGTCACTCTTTTATTGTTGAGATCTAATTCTCAATGTATTTCTTTAATAAGAAAGGGTGAGGACTCTATAACCTTAAGCTGAACTATCATAAAAATAGATTTAATTCTCAATGTACATTTATTTTGCCACATGGCACACATCCCATATCAATGCAAGTTGTCCAAATTACAAATCTGTGAATTGAAGTTAGCTTAAAATTGTTCTCAATCAAAGGATTCGAACCATGTGATCTAAGCTCTTTAGAGTAAACCGTTGTTCATATAATCATATCTAATATAAAGTCCACATTAAAGTGTTTTTATTGGATGGTATTGATCAAGTGATGGCTATATTTCCTGGGTTAAGTAAAGTTCATGTGATGTCTAAAGTTCAGTTTTGGATCAACCCAAAAAAGTATTAAATTGCTAGGGTAAAAAAAAATTGCTAATTTTTTTTAGCCCGGGCCAGACCCTTCTAATAATAAAGCTCAAATTCTAAGCATGAGCATGGTAGTTAGGGATCTCAAGGGTCGCATCGGGCCAAATTATGGCTCCTCGATCGGTAAAGGCCATATACACGATCCGACTGGTCAAAGTGTATATGATCAATCCAATCTGTTCCTGATCCGAAAACCCAACCTGACCAACCTGATCCAGTTAGAATTTCCCATTTTCCTTGATTTTGTATATAAAATATCAGTCCCTGTTGGTTAAGTCAACCGGACACGATACGATTTTTACTCGATGAACCTAACCAGCTGACCTGACCCGACCTTTGAGCCGAACCAACCTTACCCGAATGCTTCATGCCTGATCCAAACCAACGGGTCACGCTTATATACCTGACCCGCCCGACCCACTAAAAACTCCAGGATGGGTGGGTCAGGTATGGGCCCCACCCGCTAATTTACATAACTTCTCCCCTATCAAAGGGATTCCTTGAACCGCATGTCTGGCCACATTATTACTATCCGTAGTGGGTCTCAACCTTACCCGAATGCTTTCTTTTTCCTTTTCTTTCTTCTTATTAGTGGGTCTCAACTCACAAGTCTATACACGTGAAACACTTACGAATTTCTACACTTTCTGATTAGGTTCCAACTCTCCAGCCGTCATTTAAACAGCAAAATGGTGATTAACTGATCGTAAATCATCAATTGTTATGATGTGGGTGACCCGAACATTCAAAGTGATACATCATATATTAAAGTGTATCAGGCCCAAATATAGTGTTTTAGGGAGATTTATACAATCCGATCTCTGGACTATAATATCAACCGTTGTTTCTAGTTTTAATGGCAAATGTTAAAGTTCATCAATGGGATGGGTCACATCCACTTTTCAGCATATTTCATTAGGATGTGAGACATATTTCAATGATAGATTGCCAATTGAGAAATTTAGATTGATCATAGATGTGTGTCATATGACATAATAATAAATCACACTATACAATGGTGTGAGATGAAAAAATTGTCTAATTTTAATAGTGTAAGATCATTGCAACTAGATATGGTGTGCAATAATTAAAAGATGGTGTGCTCGTAGCAGCCCTCTAATATGAATTCTACACTCAGTATCCCCTTCCAAGCTAAACCATATTAACCATTGTCTTTCTTAGATGTAATCAAGCCATGCGATTCCACAAAGTGGAAAGATGAGCAGTTGACAATTACTAATCACTAATGCCCAAGTGTTAGTCAACATTTCATACAAGAAAGATGAGCTTTGAGTAGAGATTTTTCCTTCCTCTCTTCTATAAATTACACCCCATGACAAGTTCTTCTAAATCACCAAAGAGAGAGCAGAGAGAGAAAGATGGACTCTCCGAGCCTTGCATTAGCTTTTATGTGTTTCATGGGTCTAGCCATGGTCCATGTTTCCCAAGCCCAAAACTCCCCCGACGACTTCCTTAATGCGCACAACACCGCGCGCGCTCAGGTTAACGTAGGCCCCATGTCATGGGACACCGCCGTAGCGGCCTACGCACAAGACTATGCCAATCAAAGGAGTGGAGCTTGCCAACTCGTTCACTCAAATGGACGATATGGTGAGAACATCTTTTGGGGGTCGACGGGAGATTACAGCGGCGTAGATGCGGTGAACTCATGGGTCAGTGAGGGTGCATACTATGATCACACAACTAATACGTGTGCAAGCGGCAAAGTCTGCGTACACTACAGGCAGGTGGCATGGAGAGACTCGGTTCATCTCGGTTGCGCTCGGGTGACATGCAGCGGTGGTGATGTCTTCATCACCTGCAACTATGACCCCCCGGGCAACGTTGCGGGGCAGAGCCCTTACTAAAAGCCCCTTAGACCTACCTTTCTTTTCAGAGTTAGTCTACAATGAGTGTCCACCCATCATGTGCATTGAAGCACTTCACACATCTGTGTGAGTGCGTAATGTGTTATATTTATTATTAATGGGTTGGGTCGGGCCTAATGGGCTACTATTCAGTGGGTCAATTCGGTTCTATTGGGCCAAACGGATTGATCAAACGTTGACCGTTGGACCCAACCGTTTCATAGCCACTTATAAAGGTGTACAACCATTCGAATTTGAATTCGAAAAGTTACAACCTTTCATGCAGCCGTTGGATGTAGCGGTTGAGATCTTTGAAAGATTTGAGCCGTTCAAAATATGACTGTTGGTCCAAGAGTCATATTGAAATTTCTATATAAGGAGGCCTTAGGACACAGATTCGAACACTCTGAAAGCTATCGAAATCCTTGCATAAAACTTGAGAATTCCTCTTGCTTTCTTCTTTTGGTGGTACTCCATCGGATTGAGTTTTTTGGGGCGATCCTCTACTATTGCAAAGTAACGGATCGCATCCAAGAAATTGAGCTTGTTGTATTCTGAAAACGTCTCGCTAAAATCCTTTTGTAAACTCGAAGATTTACTGGAATAGGGAACAAATAACGTTTTAAAGACAACGATTATGTGCCTCGAGTCCAATTCTCTTGCCCTTTTCATCATTTTCGGATTTCTGTTCTTTGATTTATCTAACATAATGTCCACGAAGAAATAATGTAGTCATAGATGTGATGGTGTTTCGCTATGTTTGTTTTGTTCTCACACTCAATCGATCATTTGAATGGTTGACTGACTAGTGGAGTTCAACTGTATTCTAATTATAGTTAAATGCTATATTAAGGATATGAGTTTAAGTTAAGTCTCATATGTTAATAATATTAAATTATATTTATAATGAACTTTATCGAAAAAATTATCATTACAAAAACAACATGTGCGCATGGGGTGGAGCAAGGGTCAAACAGATGTTGTCAAAAATTGTTTTATAACACTTTCTTTTATCGGAGCCGGTTAGGTCCTCCAATAGAGGACGGTGACCGTCCTCCAAGATCCATATGAAGCTCCACGTGGCACCCAAAAGCCGGTTAGGTCCTCCAATAGAGGATGGTGACCGTCCTCCAAGATCCATATGGTGCTCTATGTGGCACCCAAAACATTTTTTGGGAGCCACGTGGAGCACAGGTGAACAGTTTAGATTAATATTTAAAAAAAAATTGAAAAAAAATTTTAAACCCACAAGTCAAAGTTAGATGGTTTTCATTGGTCCACATTTCATGATTCAAAATATACACGTTGGAGATGAGTTTTTAATATTTTTTTTTCTAAGATGATCTTAGCAATACACCCAAGGTCCACGTGGAAGGTTGGAGGACGGTGACCGTCCTCCCATAAAAGACGGAGGCCTTTTTCTTTTTTTACCAATGACAATAACAAAGTAAAAGAAATTTTACCGCACTTCTTTAGGTCATGAACCATGATGCAAAGATCTTTGGATGTAAAATATTGGAATGAAAAATGATCTCTATTGTTTGATTCAAACATTCAAAAGTCATATAAAATTAATGATTTTCATGTGAATACAAGGTGCCACTAATTTTAGATGTCCTTTGTCCGAATTGAAAATGACGATGGAGACCATCCTTCACCCAATCTTTTGCACCATTGACATGAAGATCATAGCATTAAGTCACAAAGCACAACTCAAAATGTAACCAGAGTACCAAGAATGTTGGTACTTAATACCAACTCAAACTCACACTTAAAATGCTGGCTCTCCGATGGCAAGCTCATAGTTTGAAGATCCTTTATGTGGAAGATTGAGGTAAAAAACTGTCTAGGTTGTCGGATTCCAAGTAGTCAATAGGTTTCAGTGGATTTTAGATGTAGGCGCCCTCAGCAATCAGGTAGGCGCGAACCGGATACCTTTTCGAGAATGGGAAAGAAAATGATTGTTCTCAGAGCAGCTTTTTGGTTTTTCTTAATATTTTAGAATCTGAGATTTTTTAAGTAGGTGTATTTAACTTGCAAGGGCAGGCAATATTTTGCCATTGAGATTCCCAAATATCAACTAAAGATTCTAATGTCCCTAGCTTATTTATGTAAGGCTGTATTTGGGTTTAAGAGCAGCTCTGTGCCTCTTCTTGTCATAGCAAATAAAATCCACTCTGCGAGGCTACGTTTGAGTTAGCTCTATCAAAGCAAAGAGCAGCTCTCTTTTGCTATTTGGGTCTGATAGAGGATTATTTTCTTGGTTGACAACACAGTTTTTTGTCCCATTTCCTCTAACGGAGAGTTGTTTTAAGTGATAAAATTATTCTATCTCATATTCTCAATAACAAAATATTAAAAATCAAAATCTTGTTAATTTGGAGGTTTGAGGCTTTTAGCCAATAGCACAACTCTCAGTGTTTGGTTAAACTAGGACGGACCCAATTAAGATCTAGCATGGGTAAATGCTCACGGAAAAAAGGTTTGAACTTAGAGCCTACGGATCATGAAGAGCTAATTCAACCACTAAAGTTGGTTAGTTAGCTATGTATAAAAATAAAAACTTTAATCCATATATAATAATATTTGAAAATCAAAATAATGTCATTCATTCTAGAAAGATTGGCATTATTTGCACCGGTTTTTCCTATAAAGAACATACGCATTTCTCCTGTAAAAAAAACGTTGACTGCCTTGAATTAGACGACACAAATCGTTTTTCATCCCAATCTTCCACACAATAGATCTTGAGATCATGGTGCACCTATCAGATAGTCAGATCTTGATTCCACGTGGCACACATCCTTAGGACTAGCCCTAGGAGCTATTATGAATTTTTTTTGTTAATATAAGTGTCCATTTGTCTTTTTTTTTTTAATATTCAAGTAAGCACGTAATGATTTTAGCTGCCAATGATTTTAATAAGACACCTCGTTTTATAAGCGAATTCGAAATATGTTTTATATATTTATATTTTTTAGTTTTAAATATTAATTAGTGTTATGCCCCCCATAGAGGAAAATCCTGGGTTCGCCACGAGTTAGGGTTGTTAACAGCTCAAGTTGACCCAATACCTGACCCAAGTTTTTGCAGTGTCAAGACATAAACTTGACCCATAAGCTCGGGTCCAATTGTACAAAAAATCAAGATGGGTTGGGTTGGGTTGATCAGATCCGACTCGATAATTTATATATCAAATAATGGAAAATAGATTTTTTTTTAATTAGGTTGGTTGAGTTTTTGGTTTTCAACAAACATTACCCTTGGATTAGGGGAGATCGGGCACACCATCGAGTTAGGTCAGGCATATACCTATTTCCATCAGGCAGCCAAAACTTTGATCGATCCAACCCGACCCATTGACGGCCCTAGGTTAGGTACCTAATACCAATTTGTAAGTAGAAGTAGCAATTGATGACATGGTACTATGGTATGCTTTTCAGACGATCAAGTTGATTCTATGTAGAAAACATCCTCAAAAATTTGACTTGAGAACCCCTTCTCATAGTGCGCTCAAGATCATAGTCATGTTTGGAGATTATGCCTAGTTGAATCAACATTTAACTGTACGATAGGTTATCTGTAACCTATGCACACCTGTTGGGGAGATGGAAGCCTCGTCTTTGCAGGTTGTCCACCATGAGAATTTTGTCGAGGATGTAAGCCAAAACTGTTATTATTAGCAAAAAAAAATTGCAGCTGCTAGTCCTGTCGTTACTGAAACAACAAAGTTTTTTGTTAATGGCGGTAGTTTTGACTGCCATTAATAATCTTATTTTTTGTAGTGGGGAGACTACCGAAAAACTAGAAGCTGATAAAGGGAGTTTACCGAGAAAGACCCACTAGAATGAAAAGACTAGTGAGGCCAATCAGAAGAGCCCGATCTCGAGAGTTGGAAATACGATATTAATCATAAGATTCAATACAGTCAAAGACCATTATTTGATTCAATTATTCACACTTTAATCATTGATAGAGATCTTATTTTGTTTGAATCTTTTGCACCATGGATGTTAGATCATGACCTTTAAATTAGACGGCTTAGATAGTGTTTCACATTCATGTCACAGGTCCCCAAAATAGCGTGTCTTTCTTTTAAATTGCGTCCAAGGGCTAATTTTTTTTGTGTGAAAGTAATGGCTCCAAAATTTAAACATACTAATAATAATATAGGGGTCACATTTTCCCATCTCTCGCGTCTTTGTGCCAAGCTCCCAAGGGCCACATTGTTGCCTTGGCTGTGGCTGGCGCTTTTCGTAACACTGCCGATATCTAACGGCTGGGGACCCAATGACATGCCGATAAGTATTGGTTCTAAAATCCTTGCTCTAGTCACCAAGTGTACCTTCTGATAGGGTGGTGCATAATAATGCGCGCCTTTTATTTGTCTCCCTCCATAAGCTCCCAAGTCACAAATGATCTTAAGATTATGAAACACTCATCAGATGGCACACATTCTCCAGAAGTGACCCGAGTACTAAGTAACCTCATGCCTTCGCTAAATATCTAATGCTAACTCAACTTTATTATTGTGTAGCTGAAATTTCGGTCATACCGAAATTTCAGCTAAAATTATCGATTTCAGTCCCCACTGAAACGATAATTTGGACTGAAATTTTGGTCCAAATTTGTATGCGATCCAACTTTTCGGTTTCAATCAAGCCCAAAACCGAAAATTTACCCGAAATTTTGATCCTTGATGCTTACAATTTTCCCTTGCTAAAATAGAAATGGCATTAAGTGCACCACTAACCATAATCCTCACTACTATATAAAAGCACGAATGGTACTTCTTATTTCAGTCAATTTTAGTGTTTTCATATTTTAGAAACATACTACTGTATAAAAGCACAAATGATACTTCTTATTTCTGTCAATTTTGGTGTTTTAATACTTTTGGAACAAAATACCGCTAAGCTTTATGGCAGAGTTGTCGGAACTACTTCTAATTAGATTAGGCTTGTGCCAAAAGAACTTCTAATCATATTAGACCAACTGAGAAAATAAATACGACCCTTGTGCAAAAGAATTTTTAATCATATTAGAGTTATCGGAACTACTTCTAAATATAGAAAAAAAAGAGGAAGAAAAAAAAAAGCATATTGAGAGAGAAAAAGATAATAAATACAAGCTGAGCACTTCCATTGATCAGAAGAAAGAGAGGAAGAAAAATGAATAAAGCATATCGAGAGAGAGAGATATCGTAAGATACTGCAACCAGGTATGTGAATATTAATAATAATTTCTAAATTTTATAAAAGAGAAAGGCAAAGATTGTATTTTACATCCGAATCCTGTAAAAAAATTAGTACAATAATGGTTTGGATTTATAAAAAAAAAAAAAATCTTTTATACCTTATTAAAAATTTCATCTTACAGATATATATCTAATTGGGTCATTTTTTGAAGGAATATTCACAGAAATTAGAAAAAAAAAAAAAAAAATCTTTTATATAAATAACGAAAAAATAAAAAGGGTATTTATCAAATAAAAATAACCACTATAAAGAATTTAAACTCTCGGAAAAACTAATAAGAAAGAAAAAAATTAAAAAATAATGGTAAAACAAGATGAGGTGGTGGTACTGTTGGGTTGATGATGGGCATCAGATCTCCAAGGTGTTAGCATCGGCGCATAACTCAAACGCAAATTACCCATAGAAGGTGTTAGCATCGTCGCATAACTCACTAACATCTCCAACACCAAATCCCCTCTCCACCGCATAATCAACAAAGTTGTAGAGAGGAACAACCCCCTCCTCAAACTTACCAAACGAATCAATCTCTCGCTTAGCCTTCTCTATAAGCTCCTCCACCACCTTCAATGCTCTACCCAAACCATAAACCCCAACATAATTGCCCCTATCTACATCCTACTCCCTTCTTTTCTCTTCTCTTTCAATATATCATCAACAATCTTAAACAAAACCCCAACAACCCTCCCATACCTCCTGATCCTCGCCACATCGTCGTCCCTCGCGCCAGCCAAAATCGCTCCACAAACCGCCGAGCACTCGGCCATCTCTCCAAACTTCTTTTCAGGTAGAGAGAGAGAGAGGTTTTCAAAGGGGGTCGTATATGTAGTCCATTTTAAGGTTAGGGATTTGAGAAAGTAAGGTAAAATGCTTTCAAGAATATACAAATGGGTATTCTAAAGTATTTAGCCGTTCATTCCATGGACTGAACGGTTATAGATGCATCTGCCATTGTCTAAGGTGTGTCGGCTAATATTGGGAGCACAAGCTTGCACAGGAGATTTGTAATGCGGATCGAATGATGGAGATTTGTACCTCCGCCAATGCGTTTCCTGGAAGCGTTAATATGTCAGGTCCACTGAAAATTATTGATTACTGCGGATCGAATGATGGAGATCGTTTTTCAATCCGATCTTCCACAAGAAGGATCTTGGGATCATGGTGCACCTATCAGACGGTTTGTTTGTGATTCCACGTGTCACAGATCCCAAAAATGACTCTTGAATCATATGCCACACATCACACACAAACATGATTTTAGGGTTTTTCTTTTTTGAATCTGTGACACGTGGAATCACAAACTGTCTGTCTGATAGGTGCTCAATGTTCTCAAGATTCATTTTGTGAAAGATCGAGGTAAATATCGATTTCCATCATCTGATTCGAAGCAATCAATGGGTTTAAAGCGTCGTTTGAAATCTCGAAATTCGAAGTTATCTCAGACAGCTCCGATCTTACACCATGAAAGAATACCCACTACAAAAAATAAGACTATTAGCAGCAATTTTTGGGAGCAAAAAACTGCCGCTATTAATAAAAAAAACCTATTAAGACTATTAGCGGCAATTTTTTGTTAATAGCGGCAGTTTTTGGCTTCTGCTAATAGTCTTGTTTTTTGTAGTGACCTTACTGTTATATCGTGTTGCAAATATTTGGGATTAATCTAAACAATCTAAGTGGTTGTTCATGATTGGAATACATTTTAGTAAAAAATAAGATGCATATCGTCTAAGTGGCTGGTCATGATTTTTTTTTTTTGATATCCGTGGGTGTCTGAACTAGCTTGCATGCACCTCGACTAATCCCACGGGGCCCTAGAGCTAACGACCAGGTAATACTCCAATGACCATGAGGGGACTCGAACTAGTGGCCATTGGGGAGTAAACTCGGCCAAGGCATGACCAACTGGTGGCTGGTCATGATTGAATCACACCTATTAACCAATTGTATACCAATCAATGATCTTTAATATTAACCATTAAAAAATAAGAGAAAATAATTATTAATTTTTAATACTATTTACTATGTACAAGAATTGTTTCGTAGAAGAATTGAGGTGAATTCACAAATGTTTGTATATGGTGCATGACCGGTCCATCTCGGCAGGGGCTTTAATCCTTGTAAAACAAACTTTGAGGTTCTTAAAGCCCATGCAAATCCCATAGCTCATGCCATGCTCAGCTTAAAGTCCGTGTGCTAGTATAACATACTATACAAATTCCACTTTGAGTATTAGTATGTCTCATGGCGAGAAGTCATATGTTTCTCTTCTCGCTGAGCCCCGAGATACAAAATGCATCTCTCGAAATGTCTCTTCTCGGGTGACATTTCAAACCATGATTGTCATACTTGATAAATGTCTAAAAATCAAATTCAATCATTTAAAGGTCCTAAGGTCCACATGCATTTGCACGTGCATATTTACTAGTCATATATAAAAGTCGAACGCTTCTTCTTCTAACTCTGCAATTCCTAAGACTTCTTTAATCTTTTGTAGCTCTTTTCCCTTGTTACTAATTTCCCTACAACATTGCCACTAAGTGCCACCGATACTGGAGTAAGTGATTTCGTATTTGTAACCTTAATTTTCTAGCCATTCGATTAAACAAAATTTTGTAGCGCGCATCATGCCATTATTTGTTTATTGAATATGATTCGTATCCCTATCTACAACATGGCCTATCGTACATTTAGACTTCTTGGTTAGGTGTGCTGTTGGCACGTGTGGCCATGTAGCCGTTATGCACTCACGTAGTGAAAACAAAATCTTACTCATGTAGCCGTTGTGCGTTATCTTAATGGAAAACTGAGTCCCGTTTACTCGGGACACTTTCAATGTGACGCTAGATTAATAGGAGAAAATGGTTTCTTCATAATGTCGAGTAATCCGAACGCTAGAAGATCTCTTGCGCACCTATATAAGGGGCTTACCGCCACGTACGAAATACATCTCAAAAAGATATCATTAAGGTCGCAAAAGTGTACATCCGTTCCTGGGAAAACACTCACGTTATCGGCGATCTCAAGTCTTGTGACAAATCTCATATTGATCCGGCTCACATTTGACGAGGCGATTTATTTAGGCTCTTCTTTCTTTCACTGGTATCGGAGCTAGCGCTATCGTTTGATCTTCTGTCGTCAAATCTTTGACCGTCTGATCTTTGGACGCTTCTCAGCCAAGCCAATCTCTGGCTACACCAGGCGCACTGCCTATCTTTGACCATCGAATTTCTGGTCGTCTGATCATGCTCGCTGAGATCTAATTGCCATCATCAAGTTGAGAGTTACAACCCATCTTCACCACTGGTCTGAGGAGACCACCACCACCATCTTATTTCTATCTGTTATAATCACGGTGGTGCAAGATTTGCCACGAGATTTACTTCCGCTACTGTTATCATCAGCCAACACGCCGACAAAAGATCAAACGGTGTGGCTGTCTTTCAGGGCTTTTGCAGAAATTCAATAAAAGCTAAAAAGGAAAAGAAATTAGGGATTTTTCGATCTATTGATTTTTGGCCATCCGATCTTTGGCCGTTGAACTTTGGGGCGTTGGATTTCCATTTTTTTTGCCGACCGATTTACAACTTCTTCCTGACCGAGCTATTTACAAAATAATCGGACACCAGCACCGTAGTAGAATCGGGCTCCATTGTCTTCTGATGTTCAAGCGCATAGTGATATAGAGTGGTGGACGCCAAAAGCTTTATTAAATTCCATTAATTGGTTTTTGGAAAGGTAGCAGAGAATAATAATAGTACTTTATTATTTCTATTTTCTTAGTGTGGCTGTTGGGATACACCAAGGAACCAAAGAAAACTTTTGGAGCAAGCTCAGCCCGTGTTATAGCCCGTCTTTAAATTTGGTATAAATCACAAACACAAAACTGTGATATTAGTGAGCTATTTTTGAGCGATATCTTTGGTTATTTAACATAGATTTTTGATCCGCTTGAACCTGTAGACTTCTGCAACTGAGGTGCATCTACCCACATCACTCATTCAATATTCAGAGGCCGTTACGTCGTTGGATAAGAAAAGGTCATCCTCACAAATGATCGGTAATCTGTTTGGAGCGCACTCTGGTTAGCCTTCTCTAACCTCCATCTTTGAATTTATTATTCGAAGATCAGCATAAACGGTTTAGATTTACTTTTGATACAAAATGACACATAGTATAGTCGTTCACGAACTCTCTAAAATTGAAAAATTAAACGATTTAAATTATGATATGTGGAAACGTAAAATTGAATACCTTTTAATCCACGAGCGCATACACTATGTGTTGAAATCTGATCCTTCTGTTCTCGGTAATAGACCATCTAGGGAAGATAGAAATAGGTTTGATAAGTTTGTACAAGATGATTTGATTGTAAAAACCTCAATATTAACTTTTATGCAAAATGATTTGATAAAAGTATTTGAAATTTATGACACCACTAAAATTATGATGGAGGCCATTGCCCAAAAATATGATAACGTGTCTGAAGCACACATCCAATTACTCCTTCAACAATACAATTCTTATAAAATGAAAGAAGGAGAAAGTATTATTGAGCATGTCAATAAAATGACGGTAATGGCTCAAGACCTTACTACTGTAAGCAACCCGATTAATGAAAGAATGCAAATTTCAAACATCCTTAGCAGCCTACCTCCCTCATGGTCTATGGTCGCCACTGCCTTAAGATTGAATGATGCTACTTTAAATATAATGGACATTCCTTTGAAATTAGCCCTTGAACAAGAACACTTGAATCAAAATAAAAAAAATGAATTAATGGTAATTCATGATCCACCAAAATTTCAAAATCAGAATAAGTCCAAGGGAAAATTTAAGAATTTCTATAAAAATTTTAAAGGAAAAGAAAAGAAACTGTTTCATCAAAAGGCTAAACCTGTTGCACCCAAAGGGAACTGTTTCAACTGTGGGAAGCCTGGACATTTCAAGGTGGACTGCCCTCTTGAACGAAAAGACCATGGGAGTGGAAGCGACAGTAAAGGTGGAAGGCGTCAGATCGTCTGTGCTGTTTCAAAATGCCTGTTTGCTGACCAAGATATCAAAGGTTGGTGGATTGATTCAGGTGCCAACCGTCACATCGCAAGCTCTAAGGCACTATTTGAGGATTTCAAGGAGATTAAGGCAGGAGAGAAAATGATCTACATGGAAAATAACACCTACTTTGATGTGTTGGGTGTGGAAACCTGTAGGCTGAATGTGGGGATGATTGATTTTGTTTTCACGGATGTTTATTTTATGCCTAGTATGAGGCGCAACATTGTGTCTGTATCTCTCTTAATCTTCAAAGGTTTTGATGTACGCTTTCGATCGGCTAAAGTATCCATCGGAAAGCATGGTCGTATTTTAGCATGAGGACACTTGGTTGCTAAGCATAACTTGTTTGTTCTTGATATAACCGAAAATGATGACAATAAAAATTCTTCTTCATCTTATATTGATTGTGTAAATGTTGTTGATTGTTATACATGGCATCTTAGGTTAGGACATATAGGTAAGGATAAAATAATTAGATTAATTAATAAAGGATTAATTCCCAATTTAGACAAAATAGATTTTGAAACTTGTGAACATTGTCTATTTGGTAAAATGATTAGAAAACCTTTTCCTAAAGGAAAAAGGGCAACGGAGTTGCTTGATGTCATTCATTCTGATATTTGTAGACCTCTAAGTGTTAAAACTCATAAGCACATGAAATATTTTATTACTTTTATAGATGACTTCTCTAGGTTTGGATACATTTACCTAATTCGAAATAAATCGGATGCATTGAAAACCTTTAAAGAATATAAAAGGAAAGTCGATAATCAATTAGGTAGAAATATAAAAGTACTTAGAACCGATAGGGGAGGAGAATTCACCTCAGATGAATTTAACACTTTTTGCAGAGAAAATGGTATTAAACGTCAAACAACAATGGCTTATACACCACAATAAAATGGTGTAGCCGAGAGACGTAATAGAACCCTCATGGACATGATGAGGTCAACAATGTCTTATGCTGATTTGCCTAAAATTTTATGGGGAGAGGCATTAAATACCGCTATGTATATCCTTAATAGAATCCCAACTAAAATTTTACATTCGACTCCTTATGAGTTATGGACAGGTAGAGAACCTGATTTAAGTTACCTTAGAAAATGGGGATCAGTGGAGCATGTATTGATTCCATATCAACTTAGAGATAAATTAGAAGCGAAAACTATCAGATGTAACTTTATTGATTATTCCGATAGCTCTAAGTGTTATAGATTTTATCATAAAGATAAAGGTTTAATTGAAAGTAGGGACGCTGAGTTCCTTGAGAACCTCAGAGATGAGGATACATCTACCTCTTCTGATGATCCTTTAACAATAATGATGATGAAAATCAACCAACTCTTGTAGGATCTAATTCCATTGATGAATCAATACAACCTCCTCGCATGAGTGGACAAAAGAGGACTAGAGCTCCCCTGTCATTCTTAGATGATTTTTATGTTCATGTGAGTGAAGAGGTATGTAATAACTTAGATTTAGATGAAATGAATGATCCATTAGATTATATTGATGCGATCAACTCACAAGAATCCAAAGAATGGTTAGATGCTATGAATGATGAAATTAATTCGATTGAAAAAAATAAAGTATGAGAACTATGTGATTTGCCTGATGATAGAAAACCCATAGGCTGCAAGTGGGTTTTAAAAATGAAATTTAAGTCTGATGGGTCTGTAGATAAATACAAGCTTAGATTAGTAGCCAAGGGGTTAAATAAAAAAGAGGGAATAGATTATGTTGACACATATTCTCCTATAGTAACATTTATGTCTATAAGGATCATATTAGCAATTGTTGCCTATTTTGATATCGAACTATTCCAAATGGATGTTAAAACAACATTCCTTAATGGAGAATTAAAGAAAACTATTTATATGAAACAACCCGAAGGTTTCGAGATTGAAGGGCATGAGGATAAGGTGTATAAGTTGAAAAGATCCTTATACGGGTTAAAACAGTCCTCACGTCAGTGGTACCTGACCTTTCATAATGCAATCCTTAAAATGGGATATGTAGTTAATCGATTTGATCATTGTGTATATGTATTGAAAAGTGGGAGTACTTTTACAATATTGTCTTTATACGTAGATGACATTCTTATAGCTGGAAATGATTGAGAAAATTAAATCCTGACTGAGTTCTCAATTTGAGATGAAAGACATGAGAGAAGCATCATTTGTTTTAGGTATAAAAATAATTAGAGATAGAGAAATTAAAATGTTATACCTAAGCCAAGAAAGATACATAGAAACTATCTTAAAACGATTTAATATGGACAACTCTCATCCTGTGTCAACTCCCATAGAAAAAGGGTTAAAATTAAGTAAAAATCATAGTTCATCAGGTGGACAAAATAAATTGAATGTTCTTTATGCTTAAGCCGTTGGGAGCTTAATGTATGCTATGATGTGTACTAGACTCGATCTTAGTTTTACAATAAGTGTGGTTAGTAGATACCAAAGTAACCCGGGTCTTAAGCACTGGCAAGTAGTGAAGCGAATACTAAGATATTTAAAAGGATCGAAGTATCTTAAGCTATGTTTTCAAGCTAATGAGCTTAAGGTTCAAGGCTATTCGGATGCTGATCATGCTGGGGACAAGGATGACGGAAAATCTACCTCGGGTCATATTTTCCTCTTTGGAGGTTGTGTTGTTTCTTAGTCTAGTAAGAAACAAGGTTGTGTTGCCCGTCATACTCAGGAAGCTGAGTATATAGTTTGTAGTACTGCTTGTACTTATGCCGGCTGGATAAAACTCTTCATAGCTGATATGAAGCTAGATATAGCCGACGAACCTGTGCACATATTTTGTGACAATAAAGCTGTAATTAGATTGATTGAAAGTAGGTCAAATAGCTCAACATGTAAGCACATTGAAGTGCATTATCATTATATTCAAGATGTAGTTGAGAAATGTGAAGTGACTGTGAGTCATTTACCTTCAAGCGATATAATCGCTGACCCTTTGACTAAAAGTCTTAGTACGGATATTTTTTCAAAGCATGTTAGTGGGACTTAGGGACGCCTGAGTCATGAAAATACATAGCACTTACTATTTTATCATGAAGAGCATATCCGTTTTTTTTTTAAGCGTGAAAAATCTCATGATATAAATTTTTAGTTGTGAAGGGCATATTCGTCAAAAGCATGAAAAACCTCATAACTGAAAATACTTTCATAAAATGTGCATTAAAAATAATGGGAGAAAATATTTTATATATATATATATATATATATATATATATATATATATATATATATATATATATATATATAATGGTTTTCATGGCCAAGTGGGAGATGTTGGCACGTGTGGCCATGTAGCCGTTGTGCACTCACGTAGTGAAAATAGAATCTTACCCATGTAGCCGTTGTGTGTTATCTTAATGGGAAACCGAGTCTCGTTTACTCGGGACACTTTCGATGTGATGTCAGATTAATAGGAGAAAATGGTTTCTCCATAACGTTGAGTAATCCGAATGTTAGAAGATCTCTTGCGCACTTATATAAGGGGCTTACCGCCACGTACGAAATACAGCTCGAAAAGATATCATTAAGGTCGCAAAAGTGTACATCCGTTCCCGGGAAAACACTCACGTAATCGGCGATCTCTAGTCTCGTGACAAATCTCATATTGATCCAGCTCACATCTGACGAGGAGATTTATTTAGGCGCTTCTTTCTTTCATGTGCAAGTTCCCTTAATCCATTTTTTCGATTTTCAGTTGCGTAACCAAAATTTCTGAAACTCGTAATTAAAACTGAAAAAATCGATTTAGTTTGATCGGTTCTGTTTTCTTCCATTCTTGTTCTTTTTTCAATTTTTCTGCTTTTTTGTATGTATTTTTTCTTTTTTGAGTTTTTTTTTTTTTTGCATGTTGGGTCGGTTTTGTCATCCCACCGCACCGATTTTTTTTTTTTCGGCCACCAAAAATTGAATCGGAACCAATTTGAAATAAGTTTCAGTTTATTAGGATTTGGGTTGGTTCCATACTGATTGGTCGGTTAAAAACTTGCACCTCTAATCTTGGTATTGCATTTTTTTCACATTTTTTAAGACCCCATCTTCATAGTGATAAATTTCTCCAAAATTCATCGAAACAGGTGTCGAACGAATCTTTCAGCAAAATTTCGGTGATTTCTCTAAAATTGCAAAAAATTCATTAATTTCAGTGAAATTAATAAAAAAAATTAATTTTGCCAACTAAATATAATTTCACTACAAAAAATAAGACTATTAGCGGCAGTTTTTTTTAATAAAAAACTGCCGCTATTAGTCCTGTCGCTACAAAAAATTGCCGCTATTATTTTTGTAACGGTAGTTTTTTCTAGCGACAGGACTAATAGCGGCAGTTTTTTATTAAAAAAAACTGCCGCTAATAGTCTTATTTTTTGTAGTGTTTATATAAAATTCTATTGTAGTCTCCCGAAATGTTCTCAACTTTTTCGAATTTTTCCATAAATTTATCGGAAATGACCTCATACTGAAATATTGTTGAAAACAAAATTTATCACTACGTGCCTCTTTTGTATAATTCTGACCGAAATTATGGGATTTCAGTTTCGTTTCTGTGGGGACCGAAACCGAAACAAGATTTCGGCCGAAATTTTGAACCATGGATTCTACATGGCTCTTAGATGTTTTTATTTTTTTAAATGATGTGTTTGTTTGTTTAGGGGTTCTTGTGGTAACAGTTTTTCATGTGGAGTGCAGCTTTTGTTACTTTACAATCTATAATCGTTCATATTATACAGGTGCAACTGGGCCTCGTAGACTCATACCCGACCGGATTAGATCCGAACTGGACTCAATCGGATAGATCTGAACTAAAATTGGGTCCGAGACCGATACATGTTGGAGGAGACTTGACTAGACACGAGCCCGACCGATGGTGTACTTGAGATGGGCCCGATCCTTTGGGCTTAACACCCGGGCTCCACCCCGACCCACCCGAGGCCCAATTGAGACCTGAATGTGTGTACACTTGTGTTGCAAGACAAGATAACAGTAGCATAATATGAGTAACATTCCTGGGTCATTGGCTTAGCCTATAAGTATTATAGCTATTCATCTAATTAATAAATTATTTATTTAAGGTTTATATTAATTTCTATAGGAATGTGTTCACACAATAGTTCGTTTGTGTATTTGCCAGAAACACAAACTAATACGGCTCGGTGGCTCAACCTATAAGTTACATATTTTAGCAATTCATCTGATTAATAAACTAATTAGTTAAATTTTTTATTAATTTCTATAGGAATGTGTTCATTTAGGTTTGTACAGGCACTACATCTGAGCTGTTTATGTCATATAACATCTTAAAAAAATAAAATAATAATAATAATAATAAATTATACCTAAACTTGCATCTAAATTAATCAGATCGACCCGGACCTGATCCGATCTTCAATGGGTTGGGTCTAGGTCTTCCTTGACCCAAACCTCGAAGGGGTCTAAAATTTCTAATCTATATGAGCTTGAAATGTAATGGAGATAAAAGCGAATGTCATGCGTTTGGATTTGCAAAGAACAAAAGAAATGGTACCGCATCATGCAAGATACCTACTGATATTGGATGTATAAATTATAGTATTATTTTTTCAAAAGATGCCTTTATTTACAACTTGAGTTTCTTCCTTTTCAAGCCATGTTTCACGTGCTAAAACTATTGACTACTTTGAACAAATGATGGAGATTATTTTTTGCCCCAATCTTTTACATAATGGAGGTTGACTCGTGGGCCTATCTTAAGACACTTAGGTTTTGATTCCATGTGGCACAAATCACAAAAAGTGAGTTAAGAACCACATTCATGAATATATTCATCTTTTGGAATGTGTGCCACATGAAGTCAAATGTTGACAAGACAATGATCGCAAGATTTATTTTGTAGAAGATTAGGATGAAAAATGATTTCCACCGTCCGATTCAAAACAGTCAACCATTTTAGAAGGTAAAACTTGAGTTGAGAAGGATGAATCTTAGATTATAAATAAAGGTACCCTTTCCCAAATCATGATTGACCTAAAATCTCTCTCTCCATTAATTTAATCATAAGTATAATAAGTTGTGCTTGTTAACAAAACATACCATGAATTCATATTAGAGATAGATTCATGTGTGAAGTTAACTCATGATCAAGCCAATTAGTAAGAAATGGATTTCCCTTGTTTTCCACACCCACACATGGAAGCACATAGAGCACATACTTACTTGATACATGGTATCCCATTTCATCATATGGCGTTAATGTCATTTAGTTCAAAAGTAGTTTTGCTGTTTGAGGGAAAAGCTATTTAAAGAGGGGTTTCTTGATGTTGTTGTCTATGGAGAAGTAATGGAAGCACTTAAGTAACCCATTTAATTCAAAAGCTTATGGCATGGAAAAATTCTCCAAGTAGGCTAGGCTCGAACCTAACTCCTTGAGGTTGCTGATTAATATGTAAACCATTAATTATTTCTAATTCGAGACTCTAGAGCTTTAAAGAAAGCCAGAGAACACACGTGAAATTAAATGCAATTTAAGATGCTGAATTCGTATGAGAGCATTCTTTTTTTTTATTATTAATATATTTTTTAGTAGTTAAAAAAAAAGGTTCTTTAAGATCTGGCTGTTAGGCTGATATGAATGCGATATATCTGATACTTATTGGCTTGGGACCGGGTTGATATGGCAGTAAGTGTCAGTCTAAAGTCCTTGCTCTAGTGGCCTCTTGTGATGTGGATCATAGGGACCACGTCGGGGGTTCGGGAAAGAATAGGTTAAAATTCAGAAAAATAAAAAAACAAAGTCTATGGAAATATATTAATTAAAATTTAAATCTTTGAAAAAAATCAAAAAATTATTGAATAACTCCTTAAATTTGTTAATAATTCTTGAAATTTGTAACTTTTTAAAGAAGTCGCGAAGAATTATAATTTGATTCATTTTTCAAAAAATTGTGAATTATTGGCAACTTTTTCCAAAGAGTTAGAGAATTTGGTCACTATGATGTGAACCACATGGAATAATGATGTGTGCCTTCTTATAAGTGCCCCATAATGACGTGGGCCTATTATCTCTCCCTCCATAGGCCCCAAAAAGATCTTAAGATCATGACACACCCATCAGATGACCCACATTATTCCATCTGGCAGCCATCCTTGAAAAGTGATCCAAGTACCAATTACGCCGGTGGTCTCACATACTTAATGTATACTAGCTCAGCTTTAGTGCTTACAATTTTTTTCTTTCTAAAATAAACAGTAATGGCATTAGGTGCACCATCCATAATCCTATATAAAAGTGGTACCCTTCATCAACTCTACAGTGGCTACAACTTAGAAGTTGTGGAGTTCATTTCGATATTTCAGAAAATAAGAGTAAGTGACTGCTTATTTGCAACTTCAGTTTTCTTAGCCATTCGTAATAGGGGAGGAATTTCGGTTTCCCAAACTGAAACCAAAACGGATTTTTCGGTTTTGGTGTTGGTCTGGCCAAAATTGAACCCGAACTGAAATTTATCGGTTTCCATTTTGGTTAACCAAAATTTGCAATGGTTTAATTAGATGATAGATTGGTCATGTGCCAAATCACTAGGTATCTATCAGACGATACGTATTGGTTCCACATGATATTTTGAACCATATATAGAAAAGAGTAGGTACAAAACATGATCTCCATCAGAGTATCTAAACCATCCTATCATAGCATTATTTGTTATTATAATGTGATTTTTTGCCAAATAGCCTGTTGGTATTGCATTAAGAGACCCGTCTTTTGAATGGTTCTGATTTTGTTTTGTTTCCTTTGATAATGTATCCAGATGGCTACTCCTCCAACTCCGCCCTCTGAGCCAGCACCACCATCTGATCAGCTGCCTGATCACGATGAAGTCAACATACGGACAGAGCAGCTCCGTGGCAGAGTTACCGTTACTCGTACTCGGAGCTGGAGCTTCATTTGCTGCAGTGTCTGTTGCTCTGCTGCTTTAGCACGCGCATGCTGCGTATCCCTCATCCTTCTTGCTGCTCTCGTCTATTTGCTATTGAAATATGTTATTTGAAGTAGTGGAAACTAATTAGTCTTAGGCCTTTAATTATAAAAAATAAACAATTAGTCTTAGGATTTTATAGAAAGAACAGCTTGTGTAATCTTCATAGCAGCAGTTTGAATGAGTGAATTTGATTTCTCTTTTTTATTATTTTTGTTTATGTAAGTATCTGACTCTCATGAATGTCAAATGGTGTTTAAATGAGCATGCACCCATGGTTTTAAATATGAATCGCACAAAATGATCGTAGGGCTCTTAGTGGACCGGCTGGCCCAGACCTGGCCCAAAAAGTACAGGCATTGTGCCTTAAAAGACCCCGCCCAAGACCTGGACCGGGTTATCCTGCCAGGATCCGCCCCGGGTTATATATATATTAGCAAACGGGAGAATGTGTCTGAGCGTAGAGATTTCTCTATGCTTAGACCGCTCTATGAACGACATGGGGCCCACTTTATTGACTAGAGTTAAATTTTTTTAAATATTTTCAAAATTATATTCCCTTTTAGCTATCATACTTGATTTTTTTAGAGGTCTCTTTCTTTTCTCTCTTCTCTCCATTTTTCCAAGAATGTGTCTGACTTTTTTTTTTTTCAGGTATATTTTACTAAAAAATGTGGGTCCCCGATAGTGAAGCGTTGACATCTCGATAACGAAGCGCTAGCACCACACATCGGAAGAGAAGTGATGACACTTCGATAGAGAAGCACTGGCACCCTGGGAGAGAAGCGAGGATACCTCGATAGTGAGGCACTGGCACCCCGTTAGCTGACATCCCGGTAGCGAAGCGTAGCACTGATACCTTAGGAGAGAAGCATTGACACCCCGATAGCGAAGCGCTCACACCCCTCACTACAAAAATAAGGTGTTTTAGCGACACTTGCTGTTAAGGCAATTTTTGGTAGTGGCAGTTTCTAGTAGCGACATGACTAATAGCAGCAGCTTGTTTAATAGCAACAGTTTTTTGTTAAAAAAACTGCCGCTAATAGTCTCATTTTTTGTAACGCTTAGACAGAAGCACTGATACTCTAAGAGAGAAGCGTTGGTATCCTAGGAGAGAAGTGTTGGCACCTCGGATAGCGAGGCGCTATCGTTGACACCCCGATAGCAAAGCGTTACCCTGGTAGTGAAACACTGACACCCCTTTAGTAGAAAATGGGGGTTGGTGGGATTCTGACACCCACGTGGTCAAGCTCAGAGTATTTTTAAAAGTAATCTACATTTTTGAAAAGAAAGGTAATCTAGTTAAAACGTGATTAAATGATTATAAAACAGCACTGATCACTTCACAAAAAAGTACTATATGTCATGCCTATATCAATAGATGTAGAGATTTCTCTAAGCCCTATATATATATATATATATATATATATATATATATATATATATATATATATATAAAATAAATAAAAGTTAAATTTAACTTAATGAGAGGTATTTTACAAAAGGGCGCTAATACTTGCACCCCATTTATAGGCCATTACACCATTTTAATGGTTGCACCAACATATTTGTTGTTGCACTCCACTTAAAACTAAAAAAATAAATAAATAAAGTGAGTACTATCTTATGTGATAATTGTGTGATTGCACCCCACTTAAAATAAAAATAAAATAGGAGCCACAAAATAAATAAGGGTACCTTGGTTCGTGCCTATCGATATATGTTCGCGACTTCGTCCGAAAGATGTCAAAACCCATTGACTTTATAAAATCAGATTATAGAGATCATTTTGCATGCCAATCTTCCACACAATGAATCTTGAGACTATAGACATATCATCATACAGTTTATATTTTATTCCACATAGTATAGATTCCCAAAAAATATTATTTGACCGTGATGTGTGCCATATAATATATAGATTATCAATTGCCAATTGTTTTATTATTCTCGATCACAAGCTGAGTGTTTCTTCTCGACATTTTTCTCACTTGTCTCTTCGTCTTTTGTACTCCATTTGTTTCCCGTGCTTTCAAGAGAAGAAAGACTCAAAACAGAGTAAAACTGACTGACTCAAAACTTGCACCATAGTTTAGCCTTTAGAAGCATTTTAAATGGGGTACAAATGCTTGCACCAGTTATGTAACTGGCACCTCTTTTTAATCCCGCTTATTTTTTAAAATAGTGCAATGGCTCATAAATGGGGTGCAAGTATTGGTCCCTTTACAAAATTAATCACAAAGAAAAAATGCAACAATTTTACGTGGTTTGATAAGGGTGCCTAGGGACACGGATTCACCTAGGTTTCACTATTCTTCAAGAGTTTCAATAGGTTACAAGAATAGCCACTCCAAAAGACTTTTTTTCTTTTTTTGATAGTTCACTCCAGAAGATTTATATATCATGTAACTAGGGCTAACATAATAAAATGTGAAATTATTATTATACTCCTGACTTGCAGGCCCTTCGAGCCCGGTGTGGAGCTCCTGAATCTCACCTTAAGACAGGGAGGCTCTACCCCCCACGAGCTCATGCGCCGAGCTCGATCAGTGCAATTGTGGGTCTCCAAGTGTCACGACCCGAAATTCTACCCCATCCCGAGGGCCTAGAATTCCGAGTTATGACCCGCACATATCCCGGATATGCTAAGCGGACATACACCTAATCAGAGTTCTCGTGCAATAATGGTTCCACGAAATCCGTGAAATCCAACAAATAGGGTGGAATATAAATGTAATCATAAATACTGAATAAGTCTGATAAAATGCGATAGAATGCTATCAATCCACAACTAACAGGTAAGTCAAATCGGAGACAAATCCGATAAAAATAAAATAAAAGCATAGAGTTAATAATAATAATATAAGACAAAATCCAATACCGAGTCTACTAAATCAATATCCGGCACTCGGATCAAAACCAACACTATAGTCCTCCTGGTGATCGGCAACGTCGCCGTCCAAAGGCTCCTGGTACTCAACGCCCGCGGAATCAATGAAATCAGCGTCGGCGAGATCTAGATGGCCAGCGTCTACTCCACCAGCGTAATCACCTGCAACTGTTAGATTATCGTGGGATGAGTTTACTCAGTCACGTAAACTCAGTGGGATACACCACCAATCCACCCCATACTACTCAGGTGCATTGTGGGTGCATCTTGTGAGTGATAAACATAATATCTCAAAGCAGATAACAAAAGGAAGATAAAATCACGTGCATATCGAAAGACTCATATCATAAATGCAAGACCATGATCTAGACACTCATATCCTAACGTGCCTTACCATATCTCATAACATATCATACCATGTATTATTATCATTCTCGCACATACACGACATCGCATGGCGTAACTAACATACTAGTGAAATCCTAAACGACTGTGCGAGTAGTGCTCGAGCTACTATGGGAGGGTCAACATAGTATCATACCACCATATTATAACGCCCTCGTGTCATACTCATACTCCACCACCCAGCCAATGGGGAGACATAATGGCCAAACTCACTCATAACTCACTCATACTCATAATCTCTCCCAGAGATCCGTCTTGGCTGAAAGACGTTGTTGCCCTTACGGTGGCTACATGAGAGCGACACGCGTCTGAGACTTAAGTTCTTTATCTTTTTCTGGCCTACGATGTCTTATTATCGTACTATTATCAACTTATCTTATCTCATACTCATATCTTATCATACTCTTATACTTAATCCTATGACAAACTATAGTGAGGCAACCTTCCTAATTCACGCTTCCCAAGAAAAAGGTTACAGTAGAACTGGATGTACTTGATGTGATAGTTTATACTACCATAGAGGTGTTGCATCCATAGACGCCAATATTCGAGTTTCACGACTAGTAAAAGAAACCTTACCTGCCTAAAGGCCCAACGCCGATTCTCGTATCATATCTCATATCTTATCCTCTCAGATTAAAACTGGGGTGATAGGATCATCAGATATGCCACGCAGTATGCGGTTACACCAATTCACACTCACCCGACTAGTCATGGGTCCCATTCCACCATGAGTTATAAGGCATGTGAATACGGTGTATTCTTCGCTTCGATACCATCTCGGCGAATCACCACGCCCAAGCGTAGGCATGATCTCATACACTCTCGTACTCATGATCTAACATATTCTTAAATCGTATAAATTGATTAAGTTGCAAATACAAAAGTATCACACATACAGAACGATTTATACTTAGATTTTGATTATGCTTATATTTATGTTTATTTACATACCACACCAATATAATTATAGAATAGAGTTATAAGTGTGATTTCGATAATCGTAAAAGTCAGAGTTCGATTTCATAGACATCGAAGTTCTAACACTTTGTATTATCGAAGAGGTCGCGTTGAAGCGATAAAATTGATATATATATATATAAAATAATTAGATAATTAAATTAAATAATATTTATACTTATTAAGTTATGATTTATCATGGCCATCGATCGAAAGACTTTACAATATAATATACATAAGAACTTTGGTCATGATATTTAGAAAATAATCTTAAATTCGAATAGCCTTGATTCATTCAAAATTGAATCCGACTTGTTGCTCTATTTTGACCTCTAAAAAGTCAAATTCGTGAAATGGCTATTTCACACAAAGTTGTAAAGCTCGCTGTCTTCTTTCCAATGCCGTAAGAATCGCATTAATCCGAGGTCGGAGTAAAATGTTATGGCCAAAATACCGGGACAGGTGTATCAATGGTCGCGAGCTCGGGTTCATGAACGTGAATTCGGGTTCGTAGCCGCAAGTTCGGACCCGAAACTTGAAGTTGGTGCAATCTATTATTTATTTAAATAAAATAAAAATATAATTTAATTTTTGGGCTTAATTAGTTTTAAATAAATAATAATATAAACTTGCAACAATAATATATATTATTATAGTCTTAGTAGAAGGATAAATTTATACTATATAGATTTATAAATAAATAATATCAATATGATATTATGCCAATTAAGTCAATCTATCAAATTTATAAGGATTAAAATTTAATTAATTTTACAGACATAAAAGAGGAAGTAAACATATTAAATATACAGACCTAATATAAGGTAAAATATTAATGGCTCAAACAAAAGGGATTTTTGAAAAGAAAAGAGAAATAACATATAAACCCAATTTACAAAATATACAACTTTCAAGAAAGTTATATATTAAATATATAGTATCTATTAATTCATTTAGATATTTGGGTTTAAATAAGATTTTTAAACCCGTCGATGCGCGATCAACGATCCCACGCGACTAATCAGAAGAACAAGATGGATTGATGGGTACCCACCTCTTGAGCGCGTGAACGAAGATCAACGGCGTATTCGAAAAGGTCGATTCCCACAAGGCATCCTGCCCTAAGTCTCGAGAGAGAATAATTTCTTATTATAGAGAGGAGAGAGCTTTTAAAGTTTTATTTATAATGGTATAAAATTTTATGTCAACTCTAATTAACACTTTTCGTGGGAGATTTAATAGAATAGGAGATTTTTACACGGAATAAGAATTCATACGTAACTTAGATAGCTTGAGAAAAGGTTTCGTTCCAGCGTTTTGCATAAGCACCAAAGCAATTGGTGTTTCTCTCCCGAAATTATAATTATACCCTTTGACTTACTTGATCACTTAAAATGGGTATAACTTTTTATATTCTTATCAGAAGTCGTCAAATTATATATCGTTGGAATCGTATCGACGAGCACTTCGCAATGAGTCTAATTTTGATATGGGAAAAATTAGAAATTTTCTATTTCAAAAGGTGGATTTCGATTCTGATGTGGAGCGTTAGCACAGTACATAGTGCGGTGCATCATTTACCACCGTTAAAATAAAATCTAAAAATCTGGGTTGTTACACCAAGTGCCACAATCACATTTGTCTCCACATATCAACAAAACATATAATTCAAAAGTAGTGTTGCTCTTTGAGGCAAAGGGCAGGTCCAACAGGTTGAATTCTTAATGGGGTTCAACAAATTTTATAACCATTAAATGCAAGGGATCTAAAGGCAGATGTCCAGTTACAAGTTGAAGTCAAGATTTCCTTGCATCTAATGGTTTTAAAATCAGTTGAAGCTTATAGTTCAACCAGTTGGACCCTATTTATAGTTTAACCAGTTGTACCTGACCAAAGGCTTCTACCGAAAGAGAGGTTGGTTGATCTAGTTGTGTGGAACTTGTGGGAGTTAAGTAACCCATTAAATCCGAAAGCTCATTGATGGCATGACAACACTACTTATAGAGAGCATCAAGTTGTTGCTAATTTGAGAGCTTAACAAAGGCCAGAGAAGACGAGTGGAATGAAATGCAATTTAAGATGCTTTTTTTCGGGGAAATTAGAAAACAACCTTGCCTTTTAAACTTTTTAGCCTATTAAACAATAATCAAATATTTGAGCAAAAAGGACTTTCACGGTTTTTGGAACTTTTAATAGCTGTGAGATGCCAGTTTCTTCCCACGTGCAAATAAAGCTATCATTTGTGAGTTTACCAAACTACCCATCTCTCCAACTTCTCTCTCTACGGCTCCCAGCCGCCAATCTCTCCGGCAAAATCCCCAAAGAAATCTGCGAGCTTTCTTCCCTCAAGTCCCTCTACCTCGGCGTCAACTCGCTCTCTGGTACCCTCCCTCTCAAACTCGGTAACAGCCGTTCACTCTCCGACGTCGATTTAAGCAGCAACTCGCTCACCGGTTCCCTCCCGCCGTCGATCTGAAACCTCTGCGGCACATTCGTCTTGCTTCGGCTTCGTAGTAACGGCTTCACCGGAGATTTACTGGAGCCGGCGATTCCGAACTCTACAATGTCGATTTAAGCAGCAAATTTTGGCAAGTAGAGTTCACTGGTATTTTTTTCACATCAGCTAAACATCTATGGTGATTTTGGGTAAATTTGCTTTGTTTCTAGTCCCATCTTCTCCTCTACCTCGTTTCTAATTTTAGTTTCCTGTTAAAAAAACAACAGTGGATATAGAGAGGAGCTCACCTTTCTCAGGCACCTCTCTTTCTCCCAAGAAGAGCTTTTCTAGTAAAATTGCATAATATTCTGTAATTTTCTTGTTGCATTAACATTTTTCATTTTTTTGTTTACCTTTTTTGGTTTGGTCACCTTAATTGCAAACACATAAGGCTTAGGAGTCTAAATTTCAGTGGCTTTGGATCTCCAATGCCAAAAACTTTAAATATTCAGGCATTCCGGTAAACTGATATTGATTCCTTTGTTGTATATTAACAATTTATTTGTATACATAAATTTTCTTCTCAAATTATGGATTATTTATTTTATTTTATTTTTTATTTAAATCCACAGGATATTTGTGGCAACATGGAGTGTAGGGGGAAAATGTTGGAGCAATAAAATCTTAGATAAATTTAATCTTTACTCAAGAATTTAGGCGTACCTTATTTGAAAGAATATTCACCAATAAAGTTAGAGAAGCCGCCTCCGTGGAATTCTTTGAGGACAATTTTACCTCGCTCCTATCTCCCTCTATGTGATGGGCACGATTGCATTGAGTGGAGATGAAGAGGGGATGTTGTCCTCTTTTATAGCATACCCTTGAATTCTAACCCATCAAAGATTCAAGAGAGAAATGTATCATTAGAAGAAACGGATTGGCTTACCACAAACCAATTAAGTTGAAACCAACCCCTTAAGTTGCGTGGAGTGGAATCACGTTACAAGTAAAACTCAAAGTCTTTAGTCAATCATATTTTAATTAAAATAGGAAAATGGTAAAGTTATTGTGTGGGTCACAAATACCCAACAATCTCCCACTTGAACCACACAATAATTTTAATAATAATATAGATAGATTTTGATAAAACAAAAGAAACGTCATGATCGACTTAGTTAAAAAACGAATGGCCATCCTTTAAAGTTTTGTAAAAACATTGACTTTCAAGATTTCGATGTAACACACATTCTCTCAAGTTCAATAACAATCTTAATGTCGGATCATGAATGCCAATAATGTATAATTTCTTCAAATCTCATTATGACAGTTTCATGGTCAAAACACTAATATCATCAATAAACTGGAGAGCTCATTGTGGTTTTAGTAATACCAGGAAATATACATTTTAATACAACTTCTTGTTTATATCCCCTCATTCGTCCTGCTTCATACCCTAAGGTATGTTGTCCTGATATATTACGGCATACATCATGTGAAAATCATCACCCACCTATCAGGATAAAAGCTATACAAACCGTGGTGCTTAATCACGATAGCTCAAGTAACCTTATTTGAGTACTTATGCTCTCAGACAATAACATTGCATATGCACAAATCATAATAATAATGATGGTACCATAATGAAAGCATAAATAAAATGAAGCATAATTAATGCAATAAATATATCATAAAATAAGATAAAACATTGTGAAAACAGAAGCTCCCACTCAAATAAAGTCCTTAAAAGACTCTAATATTCTCAATCTGGTCACTTTAATTTAAATGAATATACTGATCATTAGTGAATTTGATATTGTCCGTTATTCTTAACTCCCACTAAATGTCTCATCTTCAAGAAAATTGAGATAACTAATTGCAACGATTGTAATTATTTACTAGGGAACCATATTCAACACTAATAGAATCCAAAATAATAATCAAACTATCACCGAGAGGAGTAAAACTATAAATAATTCTAATAAGTCTAACATTAGCAATAAAATTTGTCCTCAATAAATAAAATTTGTTCAAAATTTCTCCTCAATGTCAAAGAATAGCTTTTCATTCAACGTGGGGCTCCTCATGTTGATTAGCCCCTCCTTGTTGCTTCTGCTGATTAGCCCCTCCTTGCTGTTTCTTCATAATATTTTTTCATAGGTAACAATTTTTCTTGATATGACTTTTCTTTTTACAGAAGTGGCAACCATCATCATTGTCAGTCTTTACAACATTCAGATTAGAGTCTTTATTTGTTCTCTTACTATTGTGGTAGTTATGCTTCTGACCCTTTTTCTTAAAATTCCTCTTGTGAGCTGGTTTGTAAGCCGGATTGTAGCCAAAATTAGCAGACTCTACTTGGTTTCCTCGAAGCCTCTCTTCTTCAATCACACACATCGAGATCAATTGATTTAAATCCCATTTATCCTTTTGAGCGTTGTAATTCACTTTAAAGGTATCAAATTATTTAGGAAGAAAAGCAACAGTTAGATGCACTACGGCATCTTCTTCGATTGTAATTTCTTGTTCTTTAAGTTTCATAGCCAATATGGACATTTTAAGAATAAATTCTCGCACACTCCCATTTCCATCATATCGCATATTGACCAATTGCACTAAATAGCCGTATTGTAAGGACTTTATTGTTCCAACGAACTGGTCTTGGATGATTTTCAATAATTCTTTGGCTGTTTCGGTAGTTTTAATACCACCTCTAATGGGTTCAGTAATTGAAGCGCGTATGATCATCATCGTCATACGATTTGTTTTATCCCAACGAGCATATTGGACCTTTTGGATTTCAGTGGCGTTGGACGCTAAAGTTGGCTTGTCCTTCGAGAGAATAAAGTCATAGTCCATATATCCAAGGGTCAAATCAAGACCCATTTGCCAGATGTTATAATTTGTGCCATTAAGTTTTTCAATACTGGTCATCTGTTGGTATAA
Organism: Chloranthus sessilifolius; assembly: GCA_021018995.1. Classification (NCBI taxonomy): domain Eukaryota; kingdom Viridiplantae; phylum Streptophyta; class Magnoliopsida; order Chloranthales; family Chloranthaceae; genus Chloranthus; species Chloranthus sessilifolius. Next base: position 5,796,381 of record CM037584.1, read on the forward strand.
AATTGATCCATTCATAGCTGATATGAAAAGGAATAACTATCAGCACATTGTTTAATTAGAATTTTATAAAATTAAAATTCATACCCGGGGTCAAGGTTGAATTAATCAGAGTGTAAGCAAGTATGTGCAAAGGAACATTCACTATGAGGGACAGACTTCACTCATTGTCTCAGCATCACCTTTGGGCAGAAGCTTTGACTTATCGTAAGTCTCCCTAAGTTGTGTTTAGAAAACACACATAGACCTAGTCAGATGTATTTTCGGTTTGATCGAAGCTATCCATCAGCTTAGGCCAGAAGTGTCGCTCTTCTCTCACCTAGACACATATGACTATTCTACTCATCTATCTACATAAATTTTCTAAATCAGCTTTGGCCAGAAATAGTAGTTCACATAGACGAATGCACATGCAATCTTAATGAACTGGATTTCAAAATTTAAGGATAACATGTCCTCCATAGATCGATCACCTTTGGGTAGGCTACAAACCTACTTTGGCTACGCATCCCGTAATGATTGCTTTACCGTTCTATCTAAACTCCTTTATAGATAGAACCAAAATTTTTAGGCATTCTATCATGTCATTAGTTCACTGTTTCATACCCTAAATATAATCATATACAGAGTTTAGGAAAAAATAGAGTCATAAAGTTAAGATGCACATGTAGTAATTACAAACAATGACATGATAGTGTAAGGGTATTCATACAGAATATTAAAAAAGGTTCAACTATGTATTTAGAATAAAAATAAATTTATCAACCTTTGACTGAAATTTTTATGTCTAAAACAGTGTTAAACAGTCCCATAAACCATTCCAAAGTGTAAATCTCGTCGAGTAGACTAAAATCGATAGGTCATATGCGCGAAACAGAGCTGTATATCTCAAGATATCGTATTTTAAAGTTTGAGTCGAAAAAGGGTTCAATCTGGTGCCAGAAACAGGTTCTGAGTTTAAAAGTTTTGTCTGCAATCGACGGAAGCAGTTCAGACAAATGGTTGCAAACAAAGTTTGAACAATTAGAGTCCAAATGGGCCAGGGCCAAATGGGCCGAGTCAGTGGGCCGGGTCAGTGGGCCACTTCATTGGGCCGGGTACAGACCCGACATGGTCCGAGAAGCCTTAACCCTAACCCTGCTATACTGTTCATCTTCCCATTTTTAAAAAAAAAAAAAAATTTAATTTTTTTACGAGTCGCTTGAGATAATAGTGGTCACCATGGGCTTAACCTCACCCCTCTCACGGTCACCTTGGCCTGTCGTCCCTCGTCTCGGCGTACGTCGGCATGCCAATTGGTATAGACTACACGACCGTCGACCAAAAGGATTGGAAAAGTCTTTTTTTTTATTTTATTTTTTTTTGCAATTGTTGCAGGAAGCAACAGGCCGAGCCCCAACCATTACGGTCACCGGACCGGCGATTAGGTGTCGAAGCCGTCTCGCCTTGGCGCCCAACCAGGTGCTCATCTCTGAATTGAAAATAAATATGTCCTAATCGGGCTCTGATACCAATTGTTGGAGCAATAAAATCTTAGGCAAATTTAATCTTTAATCAAGAATTTAGGCGTACCTTATTTGAGAGAATATTCGCCAATAAAGTTAGAGAAGCCGCCTCCGTAGAATTCCTTGAGGACAATTCTACCTCGCTTCTATCTCCCTCTATGTGATGAGCACGATTGCATTGAGTGGAGATGAAGAGGGGACGTTGTCCTCTTTTTTAGCATGCCCTTGAATCCTAACCCATTAAGGATTCAAGGGAGAGGTGTATCACTAGAAGATAGGGATTGGCTTATCACAAACCAATCAAGTTGAAACCAACTCCTTAAGTTGCATGGAGTGGAATCACGTTACAAGTAAAACTCAAAGTTTTTAGTCAATTATATTTTAATTAAAATAGGAAAAAGGTAAAGTTATTGTGTAGGTCACAAATATTCAACAGAAAACCCACATCATATTGGGCTGAATCTTGACAATTTTGTTTGTGTAAACGATAGACCAGCTGAATATAGAAAATTGAATCTTTCTTACAATAATTTCACTCTTGTATGGCCTCGAAGATAGAAGTACAGTGCATGGCGGGACTTGTTGTTTTGGCGTCGGAGTTGATCAAGTACATGCAAGGGAAGAAGAGGAAGAACAAGGGAAGGGAAGAAGATGCCCTAGAGGAAGAAACAATGGTTTTCTTGCCAAGGGTAGTTAAGTAAACTCACAAATGCTGACTTTATTTGCATGTGGAAAGAAATTTGTATCTCACAGTCATTAAAAGTTTCAAAAACCGTAAAAAGCTTTTTTTTATTAAAATTTTTTATTTTAATTTAATAGGCTAAAACCTTTCAAAAGTAAGGGTGCTTTTTTAAAGTGCCCTTTTTTTACCCTTGGTTTTTGGGCAAAAAATGTGAATGCTCAAACGGAGCCTTAATCTGGATCGGTTATGGTCCAAATGATACCGATCCCGATATTTGAAACCATGCCAATACCCCTGATCCATAGGCTAGCTAGTTCACCTAGCTTTAGAACCCCTGATTTGGGTGCAAATACAGAAGGGCTGTCAACTGGGCCGGATCAGGAACGTCTCAAAGTTCCAAGATTTAATTGCATGCATAGGAGTTTACTCACCAAATTAGGGTTCGGAAATAATTTGGCGAGGTTAAATTTTGAAAACAAATCCGGTATCAGGCAAGTTTGGAGAAATATTCGGGAATATTTCCCAAAGGAATAAAATAAATAATGAAAAAAATTTGATAGTGAAAAAAAAATTCAAAATTTTTAAAAAGGTAGCCCTTACTTGCACACGGTTTTCAAGTGATTGCACTGGATTATACCAAATTTAAAAGGACTTGCAAGTTTGGCGATCTCTATCATATGAAAACACCATCTAAGCCATTTGATTTGAAGGCCATGATTTAGAGATATCAATAGCAAAAGATTAGAACAAAATATAATTTTCTATCATTTGTTTAAATGGAGTCAAAGGCTATTATATAATTCAACAGTTGACTACAATAGATCATATGACAAGTATCGTGTTTTGCTCCAATTTTATGTACAAGAGATCTATTGATCATGAACTTCAAATCAGACAGCCCATATTACATTTTTACATATCACATGTCCCTAAAATATCAAATTTTTTTTTTAATTCGTTGCATTTACTTGAAGAATGTGTGCAAGTAATGGGTCCCTTTACAAAATCACGATTTATTGAAAAAATCCTGAATGCTATCCCGAAAGGATAATTCCAGAATTTGAGGGCACAGGCTTTAGACAAGGTGCCCACGCAGCGACGGGGGTGCATGTGGGATATGGCACATCACAAGCCCAATTCTGGGCCAGGTTCGGGCCTTATATCTAAGAGTAAGTGCAAATATGTAATTGAGTCTGATCAAAACCGAGCCCAAGCTCAAACATGCGAAGCTCTATTATATCAACCGAAAAGGTGGAACCGGATCTAATCAGGCCCACCCCTAACCCGTTTCAGGTCAAGTTTGGGCTTAAATCAAAGCCCAAGCTCCAAAGCCCATTCAGTCCGATTTCGCATTTTTGCCGGAGTTTGAGCCTAATTTTTAGCATAAAAAGTGACTAGACCTATCAAAAGCCCGGCCCATCCCTTCTTTTTTGTGTTATAGCCTGGGTGTTCAGGCCTCTTAGAGCACCCGAGGAATCTCAGGGACACGTGCCTACTCTAAGTTAGCACATGCCAAGTCTGCTTGGGATATAAATCCCTAGAGTGGCCTCAACGGGGGGTTTCGAACTCAGGTCTCCTCCTTCCTCAGGCAGGTACTTGGCCGGCATCTTGAAAGATCCTGATCATGGTGGACCATCTGATCTAGATCCGTTAACATCTATCATTCTATCTATCCAATGGAAGTTCAAAACATATGAGAAAGAACCCAGATCAACCAAACAGAAATGCTGTTATCAACGGTTTGAACCCTTTGACGATCAAAACCAATTGGCTGAGTCACGTCAAGCTTGCCACTTGGCCAACTTTAATTGGTGAAGATGTGTAAAAATCCACAAAAGTCGTCTGCATTTCGTGGGTTTCGAATGCTAACTAATGTTTTTACTTTGTAGTGTGAAATCCTCATACGAAGATGTGCAATCCCCGTGAAAATCCGTGAATGTCAGCATTTGGTGATATTTGAAACTAAATTAGTTTACCTCTACTAATTATCATAAATGCAAATCGGTTTAAACCTACCAACTAAGTCGTTGTAGTATAGTGGTGAGTATTCCCGCCTGTCACGCGGGTGACCCGGGTTCGATCCCCGGCAACGGCGCTATTTTTCAATTTTCAACTCCATCTCCCTAAGTCCTTATCAAAAAAACATAAAAACAAATCGAATCATTCTGCAAGAAATGATAAGAGCCCACCATTTTTATGATCGATTAGAGCCAGATGAGCCCACCATTTATATGATCGATTAGAGTCGGATGAAGGGAAATTTATCTCATCGACCCCTGTCAGATATACGACTAGCTTTTAGCCAAATCATTTTCAGCTAGCACAAAAAGTCATAAATATCCCTTCTTTAACTTTTTTTCGTTCTATATAATTTAAAATTTTAAATATTTATATTTTTCTATATTTATATGATATAAAACATGATCTATGTCATCTGATTTGAAGGCCACAATATAAAATTGATGGTGCTAAAGATATACACGAAAAAAAGGCGATATCGCCTCTTTAAAATAATATATATATATTTTTTAAACAGTCGATGCCGACGCTTAACACAGTCGCTGGTGACTCTTAAAACAGTCGATGGAAACTCTTAATGCAGTCGGTACTGACTGTTTTAAGAGTCACACAGTCGGTACCGACTGTTTTAATAATCAACATCGATTGTAAATAAATAAATAAATAAATAAATTTTTTTTTATTTTTTTATACACAGTTGCCATCGACTGTGTAAACAGTCGATGTCGATTGTATAAATTTTATTTTTTTTAACAGTCGATGGCGACCATTTCTACAGTCGATGTCACCTCCTAAAACAGTCGGTACCGACTGTGTTAATAGATCTCTTGTTCAGATGCCGTTTCAAATTAGACGATATTGCCTTTTTTTAGACGATATGCTTATACTTAATTTTTTAAGAGGCGATATTGCCTTTTTTTCGTATCTATCTTTGGCACCATCGATTTTATATTGTGACTTTCAAATTAGACGGCATAAATGCCGTTTCAAATCGCGTAAATATAAAAAAATGTAAATATTTAAAATTTTAAACTATGTAGAACGAAAAAAAGTGAAAGAAGGGATATTTCTGACATTTTGTGCTAGCTGAAAATGACTTGGCTAAAAGTTAGTCGGTTTGGATAAAGGTGAAAATATAGGGTCTCTGGCATAAAAGGTGTATATGACAGGGTCGATCAAGTAAATTTCTCATAGGAATCATTCCATATTTTCAAAGGAGCACTTTAATTGATGCAAGCGCAGTAGGTCCCACCAATGTAGGTCGTGCCATCCACTTACTTCACGCCACGTAAGCAGCCCCCATTGTTGGGTATGTTGTTTGAGGTTCGCGTGGTACACAAATACGGAGAACCAGCCGACTTTTCCATTGGTCAAGTTATTGTCCCTGACCAGTATTCGCTTCGGTTTGATCAATTTTGGATCAAAATCACAAGCCAAACTTGTCCTAATCGGTTTCTAGATTTTCAAACCAAACCAACCCGATTAGAATCGGTTCGGTTTGGTTCAGTCGGTTTCAATTTTCCTATAAGTTCTACTTGCACGTCAAAATTTTCTCAACTTCTCAACCGATTTTCCTATAAGTTCTATTTTACCGCTTTAGGATTTAGGAATAGGCTAAAGATAGGGTAGGGTTTTATATAAAAAATATGCATTTTACTTAAATGCCCTTTAGAATTAATCAAAACCCCTGCCTATATATATATATACAAACTACATTGGGTTCAGCTCGGTTGATTTTGGCTTGGGGAGGCTTGGAACGAAACCAAACCAAACCAAACTTTCCGATTTTCCTTTTTCCCAAACCAAACTCAAATCGGTACCCATCCAAATCGGACCAAACCTGAGAGTTTGATCCTATTTGGTCCAAAAAATGCATAGCCCTTCAACTTGGTTTTAGAGTTTTTTCGGTGAATCAGAGAACCAACCAATTTTTGCACTAAACCGTCCGGTTTGCTTCCGGGTTCAACATGAACCAGTGCAGTTCCTCATTGCTAAATTTAAAAAAAAAAAAAAAAAAATGTCTAAGAGCTGATTTGAATTGAACTCGACCCATTAATTAATAATAGTATCACTTAGCCTAAGCTTTAACCAATAAATACCAATACACTTAGTTGCATATGGCATAGCTCTCTGCTAGCTTTTGCCATGGCAGAGTTTACCTGCTTTAGCAGGTTCCCATCTTCTTTGTTAACATCCTGTTACCTGCTTTAGCAGGTACCCCTTCTCCTTGATAATTTCTTGCATAGCAAGATTTTATGCAAGATTTACCTATTCAGGTTCTACCCTCCTCTCTATTCACTCATTGTCAGAGTTGATTCTATTTGCTCTGATAGAGAGCTAGTAGAGAGCAAGGAGTTGATTTTTATTTGCTCTGTTTGTCTTTCTTCCTCTTTGCATCTAACAACGGCTTGGCACAGAAGATCGCTGGAATAGGCAAAACAGCCCCCTCAAGTCCAAGATCTCTGACGGTCGGTGGCAAAATAGAACTCATCGCCCATCGCCATCGGAAAACTCATTGGGATCTGAAAATTCGCCGAAATCTTCATAGCCTTGGGATTGAAAATAAGGGTAGTGATATAATTTGTTAAAAACAAGACTAATCTCACGCGTGCCACATATTAGGATCTCACATATCTTACTGTAACAACCCGGATTTTTAGATTTTATTTTAACGGTGTTAGATGATACACCACACTATGTACTGTACTAACGCTCCACATCAGAATCGAAACCCACATTTTAAAATAGAAAATTTCTAATTTTTCCCATATCAAAATTAGACTCATTGCGAAGTGCTCGTCGATATATATAATTTGACGACTTCTGACAAGAATATAAAAAGTTATACCCATTTTAAGTGATCAAGCAAGTCAAAGGGTATAATTGTAATTTCGGGAGAGAAACACCAATTGCTTTTGGTGCTTATGCAAAACGCTGGAGCGAAACCTTTTCTCAAGCTATCCAAGTTACGTATGAATTCTTATTCCGTGTAAAAATCTCCTACGAAAAGTGTTAATTAGAGTTGACCTAAAATTTTATACCATTATAAATAAAACTTTAAAAGCTCTCTCCTCTCTATAATAAGAAATTATTTCTCTCTCGAGACTTAGACGAGCTGATGCCTTGGGAATCGACCTTTTCAACCCGAATCATCGTTGATCTTCCGTTCACGCTTCAAGAGGTGGGTACCCATCAATCCATCTTGTTCTTCTCAGATTCCGTCGCGTAGGATGCGTTCGATCGCGCATCGACGGGTTTAAAAATCTTATTTAAACCCAAATATCTCATAAATTAATAGATCTATATATTTAATATATGCTTTCCCTTCAAAGTTATATATTTTGTAAATTGGGTTTATATGCTATTTCTTTTTTCTTTTCAAAAATTCCTTTTGTTTGAACAATTAATATTTTACCTTATATTAGATCTGTATATTTAATATATTTAATTCCTCTTTTATGTCTGTAAAATTAATTAAATTTTAATACTTATAAATTTGATAGATTGACTTAATTGGCATAATATCATATTGATATTATTTATTTCCAAATCAATATAATTATAAATTTATCATTCTACTAAGACTATAATAATATATATTATTGTTGCAAGTTATATTATTATTTATTTAAAATTAATTAAGCTCAAAAATTAAATTATATTTTTATTTTAATTAAAAGAATAATAAATTGTACCATCTTGAAGTTTCGGGTTCGAACTCATGACTGCGAACTCAAATTCGCGTCCACGAACCCGACCTCGCGACGATTAATGCACCTGTCCTAGTATTTTGGTCATAACTTTTTATTTCGACCTCGGATTAATGCGATTCGTACGGCATTGGAAAGAAGACAGCGAGCTTTACAACGTTGTGTGAAATAGCCATTTCACGAATCTGACTTTTTAGATGTCAAACTAGACCAACAAGTCGGGTTCAATTTTGAATGACTCAAGGCTATTCAAATTTAATATTATTTTCTAAATATCATGACCAAAGTTCTTATGTATATTATATTATAAAGTCTTTTGATCGATGGTCATGATAAATCATAACTTAATAAGTATAAATATTATTTAATTTAATTATCTAATTATTATATATATATATATATCAATTTTATCGCTTCAATGCGACCTCTTCGATAATACAAAGTATTAGAACTTCGATGTCTTTATGAAATCGAACTCTGACTTTTACGATTATCGAAATCACACTTATAACTCTATTCTATAATTATATTGGTGTGGTATGTAAATAAATATAAGTATAAGCATAATCAAAATCTAAGTATAAACTATTCTGTATGTGTGATACTTTTGTATTTACAACTTAATCAATTTATACGAGTTAAGAATATGTTAGATCATGAGTACGAGAGTATATGAGATCATGCCTACGCTTGGGCGTGGTGATTCGCCGAGATGGTATCGAAGCGAAGAATACACCGTATTCACATGCCTTACAACTCATGGTGGAATGGGACCTATGACGAGTCGGGTGAGTGTGAATTCAGTGTAATTTCGTATACGGTGGCATATACAGTGATCCTATCACCCCGAGTTTTAATACGAGAGGATAAGATATGAGAATCGGGCTTTGGGCCTTAGCTGTGGTGAGGTTTCTTTTACGGTCACGTGAAACTCAGAATATTGGCGTCCATGTACGGATGCAACACCTCTATGGTAGTATAAACTATCACACGAAGTACATCCAAGTTACTACAGAACCTTTTCTTGGGAAGCGTGAATTAGGAAGGTTGCCTCACTATAGTTTGTCATAGGATTAAGTATAAGAGTATGATAAGATATGAGTATGAGATAAGATAAGTTATGTAATCTGATGCGATAATAAGACATCATTTGTGTAGGCCAAAGATAAAGAACTTAAGTCTCATGCGTGCGTTCCTTGCGTAGCCAGTAAAGGGCAACAACGTCTTCGACCAAGGCGGATCTACGGAGAGATTATGAGTATGAGTGAGTTTGGCCATTATGTCTCCCCATTGGTGTGGTGGTGGAGTATGAGTATGACGAGGCGTTATAATATGGTGGTATGATACTATGTTGACCCTCCATAGTAGCTCAACGGCGACTACTGCACGCGAATGCGTTTAGGATTTCACGAGTATGTTAGTTATGCTCATGCAATGTACAGACGTATGTGCGAGAATGATAATAAGATATGGTATGATATGTTATGAGATATGATAAGGTACGTTAGAATATGAGTATCTAGATCATAATCTTACATTTATGATATGATATGAGTTTTATGATATGCATGTAATTTTGTCTTTCTTTTACTATCTACTTTGAGATACTATGTTTATCACTCACAAGATGCACGCACAATGCACCTGAGTAGTATAGGGTGGATTGGTGGTGTATTCCACTGAGTTTACGTGACTGAGTAAACTCATCCCACGATAATCTAACAGTTGCAGGTGATTATGCTGGTGGAGTAGATGCCGACCATCTAGATCTCGCCGACGCTGATTTCATAGATTTCACGGGCGTTGAGTACCAGGAGACTCTGATTAGATGATGCACCACACTATGTACTGTGCTAAAATAGAAAATTTCTAATTTTTCCTATATCAAAGTTAGACTCATTGCGAAGTGCTCGTCGATACGATTCCAACGATATATAATTTGACGACTTCTGACAAGAATATAAAAAGTTATACCCATTTTAAGTGATCAAGTAAGTCAAAGGGTATAATTATAATTTCGGGAGAGAAACACCAATTGCTTTGGTGCTTATGCAAAACGCTGGAACGAAACCTTTTCTCAAGCTATCTAAGTTACGTATGAATTCTTATTCCGTGTAAAAATCTCCTATTCTATTAAATCTCCCACGAAAAGTGTTAATTAGAGTTGACATAAAATTTTATACCATTATAAATAAAACTTTAAAAGCTCTCTCCTCTCTATAATAAGAAATTATTCTCTCTCGAGACTTAGACGAGCCGATGCCTTGGGAATCGACCTTTTCAACCCGAATCGCCGTTGATCTTCCGTTCACGCTTCAAGAGGTGGGTACCCATCAATCCATCTTGTTCTTCTCAGATTCCGTCGCGTAGGATGCGTTCGATCGCGCATCGACGGGTTTAAAAATCTTATTTAAACCCAAATATCTCATAAATTAATAGATCTATATATTTAATATATGCTTTCCCTTGAAAGATATATATTTTGTAAATTGGGTTTATATGTTATTTCTCTTTTCTTTTCAAAAATCCCTTTTGTTTGAGCAATTAATATTTTACTTTATATTAGGTCTGTATATTTAATATGTTTACTTCCTCTTTTATGTCTGTAAAATTAATTAAATTTTAATACTTATAAATTTGATAGATTGACTTAATTGGCATAATATCATATTAATATTATTTATTTCTAAATCTATATAGTATAAATTTATCCTTCTACTAAGACTATAATAATATATATTATTATTGCAAGTTTATATTATTATTTATTTAAAATTAATTAAGTCTAAAAAAATAAATTATATTTTTATTTTATTTAAATAAATAATAGATTACACCAACTTAAAGTTTCGGGTCCGAACTTGCAGCTACGAACCCGAATTCACGTCCTCGAACCCGAGCTCGCGACCATTGATGCACCTGTCCCGGTAATTTGATCATAACTTTTTACTCCGACCTCGGATTAATGCGATTCTTGCGGCGTTGGAAAGAAGACAGCGAGCTTTACAACGTTGTGTGAAATAGCCATTTCACGAATCGGAATTTTTAGAGGTCAAACTAGACCAACAAGTCGGGTTCAATTTTGAATGAATCAAGGCTATTCGAATTTAAGATTATTTTCTAATTCTCATGACCAAAGTTCCTGTGTATATTATATCTTAAGGTCTTTCGATCGATGGTCATGATAAATTATAACTTAATATGTATAAATACTATTTAATTTAATTATCTAATTATTATATACATATATCTCAATTTTATCGCTTCAACGCGACCTCTTCGATAATACAAAGTGTTAGAAATTCGATGCCTTTATGAAATCGAACTCTGACTTTTACGATTATCGAAATCATACTTATAACTCTATTCTATAATTATATTGGTGTGGTATGTAAATAAATATAAATATAAGCATAATCAAAATCTAAGTATAAACCGTTCTGTATGTGTGATACTTTTGTATTTGTAATTTAATCAATTTATACGAGTTAAGAATATGTTAGATCATAAGTACGAGAGTGTATGAGATCATGCCTACGCTTGGGCGTGGTGATTCACCGAGATGGTATCGAAGCAAAGAATATACCGTATTCACATGCCTTATAACTCATGGTGGAATGGGACCTATGACGAGTCGGGTGAGTGTGAATTCAGTGTAACTTCGTACACGGTGGTATATACAGTGATTCTATCACCCCGAGTTTAAATACGAGAGAATAAGATATGAGAATCGGGCTTTGGGCCTTAGCTGTGGTAAGGTTTCTTTTACGGTCACGTGAAACTCAGAATATTGGCGTCCATGTACGGATGCAACACCTCTATGATAGTATAAACTATCACACGAAGTACATCTAAGTTACTACGGAACCTTTTTCTTGGGAAGTATGAATTATAAAGGTTGTCTCACTATAGTTTGTCATAGGATTAAGTATAAGAGTATGATAAGATATGAGTATGAGATAAGATAAGTTATGATACGAGTACGATAATAAGACATCGCTGTGTAGGCCAGCAAAAGATAAAGAACTTAAGTCTCTGTACGTGCCGTTCCTTGCGTAGCCACCGTAAGGGCAACAACGTCTTTCAGCCAAGACGGATCTCTGGGAGAGATTATGAGTATGAGTGAGTTTGGCCATTATGTCTCCCCATTGGCTGGCTGGTGGAGTATGAGTATGACACGAGAGCGTTATAATATGGTGGTATGATACTATGTTGACCCTCCCATAGTAGCTCGAGCAGCGACTCTGGCACAAGTCGTTTAGGATTTTACTAGTATGTTAGTTACGCTCATGCGATGTATAGACGTATGTGCGAGAATGATAATAAGACATGGTATGATATGTTATGAGATATGATAAGGTACGTTAGGATATGAGTGTCTAGATCATAGTTTTGCATTTATGATATGATATGAGTTTTACGATATGCATGTGATTTTGTCTTCCTTATGCTATCTGCTTTGAGATATTATGTTTATCACTCACATGATGCACCCACAATACACCTGAGTAGTATGGGGTGGATTGGTGGTGTATCGATTGAGTTTACGTGACTGAGTAAACTCATCCCACGATAATCTAATGATTCATTGATTCTGTTTGGTGGAGTAGGCCGCCATCTAGATCTCATGAAGATTTCATTGATTCATGGCGTTGAGTATGAGGAGCCTTTGGAGCGGATTATCGGGGAGGACTACGGTGCTGATCTTGATTCGAGTGCCGGTTACTGATCATTGTGGACTTGGTATTGAGTTTTATTGATACTAGTATTACAGATTTTATAGTTTATTTTATCGAATTTGTCTTCGACTGAATTTATATCTTATTGGTGGATTTTGATTTTATCACACTTATTCAGTATTTATGATTACATTTATATTCCACCCTAATTGTTGGATTTCACGGATTTCGTAGAACCATTATTGCGCGAGAACTCTGATTAAGTGTATGTCCGCTTAGCATATCTGGGATATGCGCGGGTCATAACTCGGAATTTTAGGCCCTCAGGATGGGTAGAATTTCGGGTCGTGACAGAGATTATAGTCTTAGTAGAATGATAAATTTATAATTATATTGATTTGGAAATAAATAATATCAATATGATATTATGCCAATTAAGTCAATCTATCAAATTTATAAGTATTAAAATTTAATTAATTTTACAGACATAAAAGAGGAAGTAAACATATTAAATATACAGACCTAATATAAGGTAAAATATTAATTGCTCAAACAAAAGGAATTTTTGAAAAGAAAAGAGAAATAACATATAAACCCAATTTACAAAATATATAACTTTCAAGGGAAAGCATATATTAAATATATAGATCTATTAATTTTTGAGATATTTGAGTTTAAATAAGATTTTTAAACCCGTTGATGCGCGATCGAACGCATCCTACGCGACGGAATCTGAGAAGAACAAGATGGATTGATGGGTACCCACCTCTTGAAGCGTGAACGGAAGATCAACGGCGATTCGGGTTGAAAAGGTCGATTCTCAAGGCATCAGCTCGTCTAAGTCTCGAGAGAGAATAATTTCTTATTATAGAGAGGAGAGAGCTTTTAAAGTTTTATTTATAATGGTATAAAATTTTAGGTCAACTCTAATTAACACTTTTCGTGGGAGATTTAATAGAATAGGAGATTTTTACACGGAATAAGAATTCATACGTAACTTGGATAGCTTGAGAAAAGGTTTCGTTCCAGCGTTTTGCATAAGCACCAAAGCAATTGGTGTTTCTCTCCCGAAATTACAATTATACCCTTTGACTTGCTTGATCACTTAAAATGGGTATAACTTTTTATATTCTTGTCAGAAGTCGTCAAATTATATATCGTTGGAATCATATCGACGAGCACTTCGCAATGAGTCTAACTTTGATATGGGAAAAATTAGAAATTTTCTATTTTAAAAGGTGGGTTTCGATTCTGATGTGGAGCGTTAGCACAGTACATAGTGTGGTGCATCATCTAATCAGAGTCTCTTGGTACTCAACGCCCGCGGAATCAATGAAATCAGCGTCGGCGAGATCTAGATGGTCGACTTCTACTCCACCAGCGTAATCACCTGCAACTGTTAGATTATCGTGGGATGAGTTTACTCAGTCACGTAAACTCAGTGGAATACACCACCAATCCACCCTATACTACTCAGGTGCATTGTGGGTGCATCTTCTGAGTGATAAACATAGTATCTCAAAGTAGATAGTAAAATAAAGACAAAATTGCATGCATATCATAAAACTCATATCATATCATAAATACAAGACTATGATCTAGACACTCGTATTCTAACATACCTTACCATATCTTATAACATATCATACCATGTCTTATTATCATTCTCGCACATACATCTGTACATTGCATGAGCATAACTAACATACTCGTGAAATCCTAAACGACCTGTGCCAGAGTCGCTGCTCGAGCTACTATGGGAGGGTCAACATAGTATCATACCACCATATTATAACGCCCTCGTGTCATACTCATACTCCACCAGCCAGCCAATGGGGAGACATATTGGCCAAACTCACTCATACTCATAATCTCTCCCAAAGATCCGTCTTGGTGAAAGTTGTTGCTTACTACGGTGGCTCGCATGAGCAGCATCTGAGACTTAAGTTCTTTATCTTTTGCTGGCCTACACAGCGATGTCTTATTATCGTACTCGTATCATAACTTATCTTATCTCATACTCATATCTTATCATACTCTTATACTTAATCCTATGACAAACTATAGTGAGGCAACCTTCCTAATTCACGCTTCCCAAGAAAAGGTTCTGTAGTAACTTGGATGTACTTCGTGTGATAGTTTATACTACCATAGAGGTGTTGCATCCGTACATGGACGCCAGTATTCTGAGTTTTACGTGACCGTAAAAGAAACCTCACCACAGCTAAGGCCCAAAGCCCGATTCTCATATCTTATCCTCTCGTATTAAAACTCGGGGTGATAGGATCACTGTATATGCCACCGTGTACGAAGTTACACTGAATTCACACTCACCCGACTCGTCATAGGTCCCATTCCACCATGAGTTGTAAGGCATGTGAATACGGTGTATTCTTCGCTTCGATACCATCTCGGCGAATCACCACGCCCAAGCGTAGGCATGATCTCATACACTCTCGTACTCATGATCTAACATATTCTTAACTCGTATAAATTGATTAAGTTGCAAATACAAAAGTATCACACATACAGAATGGTTTATACTTAGATTTTGATTATGCTTATACTTATATTTATTTACATACCACACCAATATAATTATAGAATAGAGTTATAAGTGTGATTTCGATAATCGTAAAAGTCAGAGTTCGATTTCATAAAGACATCGAAGTTCTAACACTTTGTATTATCGAAGAGGTCGCGTTGAAGCGATAAAATTGATATATATATATATATATAATAATTAGATAATTAAATTAAATAATATTTATGCTTATTAAGTTATGATTTATCATGACCATCGATCGAATGACTTTACAATATAATATACATAAGAACTTTGGTCATGATATTTAGAAAATAATATTAAATTCGAATAGCCTTGAGTCATTCAAAATTGAACCCGACTTGTTGCTCTATTTTGACCTCTAAAACGTCAGATTCGTGAAATGGCTATTTCACACAAAGTTGTAAAGCTCGTTGTCTTCTTTCCAATGCCGTACGAATCGCATTAATCCGAGGTTGGAGTAAAAAGTTATGACCAAAATACCAGGACAGGTGCATTAATCGTCGCGAGGTCGGGTTCGTGGACGCGAATTTGAGTTCGCAGTCATGAGTTCGAACCCGAAACTTCAAGATGGTACAATTTATTATTCTTTTAATTAAAATAAAAATATAGTTTAATTTTTGGGCTTAATTAATTTTAAATAAATAATAATATAACTTGCAACAATAATATATATTATTATAGTCTTAGTAGAATAATAAATTTATAATTATATTGATTTGGAAATAAATAATATCAATATGATATTATGCCAATTAAGTCATTCTATCAAATTTATAAGTATTAAAATTTAATTAATTTTACAGACATAAAAGAGGAAGTAAACATATTAAATATACAGACCTAATATAAGGTAAAATATTAATGGCTCAAACAAAAGAAATTTTTGAAAAGAAAAAAGAAATAACATATAAACCCAATTTACAAAATATATAACTTTCAAGGGAAAGCATATATTAAATATATAGATCTATTAATTTATGAGATATTTGGGTTTAAATAAGATTTTTAAACCCGTTGATGCGCGATCGAACGCATCCTACGCGACGGAATCTGAGAAGAACAAGATGGATTGATGGGTACCCACCTCTTGAAGCGTGAACGGAAGATCAACGGTGATTCGGGTTGAAAAGGTCGATTCCCAAGGCATCGGCTCGTCTAAGTCTCGAGAGATAAATAATTTCTTATTATAGAGAGGAGAGAACTTTTAAAGTTTTATTTATAATGGTATAAAATTTTATGTCAACTCTAATTAACACTTTTCGTAGGAGATTTAATAGAATAGGAGATTTTTACACGGAATAAGAATTCATACGTAACTTGGATAGCTTGAGAAAAGGTCAGCGTTTTGCATAAGCACCAAAAGCAATTGGTGTTATTCTCCCGAAATTACAATTATACCATTTGACTTGCTTGATCACTTAAAATGGGTATAACTTTTTATATTCTTGTCAGAAGTCATCAAATTATATATCGTTGGAATCGTATCGACGAGTACTTTGCAATGAGTTTAATTTTGATATGGGAAAAATTAAAAAAAAAATATTTTAAAAGGTGAGTTTCGATTTTGATGTGGAGCGTTAACACAGTACATGGTGTGGTGCATCATCTAACACCGTTAAAATAAAATCTAAAAATCCGAATTGTTACACTTACTAACTCCTAATTTTTGTGAAACCTTTTTTTCGAGTATAATAATTTGAAACCTTTTCAAATGTCTAAAGTCCCTTTTTTTCAAGTATAGTTTTTGATGAGTGGGACAAAGTTGATGAGCGTCCCAATTCATTGACCCCTTTCAAATCACCATTTGAATGTATAAACATCTTTTGTGTGCCAACTGGCAAATGGTTCCCATTTCCTTAATTAGCAAGACTTCGTGTTCAAGGTGTTGGATAGATTAGGACATAATATGTTCATTTTAGTAAGTTTATAAGTGATAGCATGATCATCTCAAAAAAATAAAATATGTGATAGCATGCACTATAATAAAATTTGATAAAATGGTGCCATGGAGAGGTATCTGGAGTTCTTGACTATGGAGGGCTAAGCAAGGACTAAAATTTCGGCCGAAATTTTTGATTTCAGTGTGGGGAAACGATAATTTCAGTCCAAAATTTTGATTTCGGTCCCCTCCAAAACCAAAATGAAACCCGAAATTTTAATCCTTGAGACTAAGAACCGACCTTATAAATAGGAAAGCATTTGCAACAAAGGGATAGACTCTTGTGATCATCATTTAAACCTCAGTTTGGTATTTAACTGCTCAATCTCAATCATCAAAGTTATAGTTCACATATTGAATTGGGTCAGAAAATGCTAAAGTGCACTCTAATATGGACTCTAATCACCGTCAGTTAAGCACCAAAATGGTGTTTAAATGATCTTACGTCATTAATGACTTATGATATGGGTGATCCATACTGTCAAAGTGACAGATCATAGCTTGAAGTACAAGAGTCCCAAAAATGATATTTTAGAGAGATTTAATCTATTTGATCTGCGGTCTTTAATATCAACCATTGTTTTTAGTTTTAATGGCTGATTTTAAAGATCATAAATCAGATGGTTCACATAAACTTATTGGTATGTTTATTTGGGGTGAGTCCTGTTCCAATGTTAGATTGCTATTTGGACAATTTAGATTGATCCCAAATGTTCACAACATGACAAAATGATAATCACAGGTTAATGGCGTTAGATTAAAATTCTAACGTTAGTGATATAAGATCATTTAAATACCATTTGGTCAAGAGCCATTATGCCCTCTAATATTAATTACTTTTATTTTTTAATTGTTGATATTGGAGCTCACTGATCGAATTTTTCATGTCCACTTATATATATGATTTTTTGCCTGTTATAAGTTCCGATACCATATAGATTGATCACAGATGACGGCACCGTACAACCCTAATTGTAGAGCATGCTTTGATGGTATAAGATCAAAGGCATACACCATTTTGGTGTCTAATTGTCCACCACTCCCCAGTCCCCATGATCTCATTGTCATTGTATAACAAACGGCTATGAAAAGCTATGCATATATTATAGTCACTAATAACCATGGTATCAAAAATCCATTCCGTTGATACCGATATGTATCAGTTTCTCAGCAAATCGATACGTATTGGTATTTCAACTCGATATGAGTATTGGTCTTAGGCAATACCTTTTTTTTTTTTTTTTAAATAAAAAAAATTGGCCGATACGTATCGGCCGAGTCATATCAAACTATCGATCCTCCATTGACCGATACCCGAGTCCGATACCGATTTTGATACCTTACTAAGCACTATCAAATTAGAGACCATACACTTTACAAAACCGTTCAAGGAAACTTACACTTTAATTATATTTGGGTTGTCTATGCCGTATGAGATCCTTAGAAAAATAAAAAATAAAAAATAAAAAATAATTTAAGGCTCCATTGGAGCATCCACATTACATTTTTGGGAAGGGTACCTTTGTTTATGGCCAAGATTTTGTCCTTATGGAAGCAACAAGTACAGGTTGCGGGTTCTAATACTTACGCATGCTCCCGCCCTTTGTGCGGGTCTATTCCTAATGTGCTGTACTAAAAATGGATCCTCTGTGTGCAAATTTTTACAGGCACTGCATATGAAGTGTCTACGTCGTATGACATCCTTAAAATAAATAAATAAAATATTTTTTCTTCTCAACCCACATTTTAGAAACTTAAATCATTGGCTGTTTTGAATAGAGGATTGACATTGTTTTTTGGCCCAATCTTCCACATAATGGATCTAGAAGCATTGGGCCCTATCATCCGACAATCAAATTTTGATTCGGCATCACACACATTTCAAGAACTATGTTTGATATACGCTCATAATCATATTCACTTTTCGAAGTGCATGCCATGATAATCAAAATCTGACCCATATGTTCGCTTTGGCTTTTGAATTAAATGGGTTACCAACCCACCGTGAATTCCAAAGTGGCAACAACAACATCAAGCAACCCTCTTTCACCCAAAAAGGTGGCTCTAAAATCACATTGAGCGTGATATGTCATGTAATTTTATTTATTATGAGATATGTGCCACATGAAGGGGAAAATTGACTATGTTATGGGACTCCCTATGGTCTCAAAATCCAGTGTGTGAAAGATTGGAATAAAAAACAATCACCATTATCTGATTCAACGCTATCAATTATTTTTGCCCACAAGTAATCTGGTCTGCACGAATAGAGGTACCCTTAAACTTATCTTGACAGTGAGGGAGAGAGCTCAATACAATTATTCACATCAAAACACTTACCCAAAATTTCACATATATATATATATATATATATATATATATATATATATATATATATATATATATATATATAAATCAGTTAAAAGTACACTCTTGATGTTTCACTGATTTGTGTGCTCATAATAATTGGGTACTTCCCAGGTAGGGCTGTCAATGGGTCGAGTTGGATCAAGCCAAAACTTAAGCGGCTCAATGGGTCAAGAGTGTATGCCCCACTCAACCCACCGGTGCAACTAGGCCTGTCCCGACTTGATCCAAAAACCTAACCAACCCGACCTGACCTAATATTTCTCCAATCCAACTCAACCTTTGAGTCAATTCCGCTAGACCTGACCCTAAGGTGAAACGGTCCTCATTAATCCCGTAGCAATCTGTCATTAATCTCAACATTTAATCATAATTAATCTGAAAATCTAATTATATAATTTTAGCACTATCAGTATCTCCTAAGTTGAAGGAGCTGTGCTATACAGCAACAGAAGTCATTAGCAACAAGGAGAAAAATAAAGAACTCCAGTATCGAACCCTACTGGCGACCCCAGACGCCATTAGATCACGAGCTCCATTATCTAACCTACAAACAAGGAAAAT
Source organism: Chloranthus sessilifolius (assembly GCA_021018995.1). Classification (NCBI taxonomy): domain Eukaryota; kingdom Viridiplantae; phylum Streptophyta; class Magnoliopsida; order Chloranthales; family Chloranthaceae; genus Chloranthus; species Chloranthus sessilifolius. Next base: position 5,816,412 of record CM037584.1, read on the forward strand.
ATAAAACGTAAAAACACTATATAATGTAACTCGTCTGATTAGGTTGATTCATACTGGATGCGGGTTTTATTTGCCCCGAATTCACTCTATTGATTGCCCCCCAGATATCTACTCGAGCCACACTGATGGCACAACAAAATCCATGTCACTTTCCTTCCATAAAGATGCATGTATGGAAACCAGATAACAAATATTTGACATGTTTAGGTAATGGCAAGATCTGCGAATTGACCCGAATGGTGAATGTGATGAATAACATGAGGTGAAAACAGGTCCTTGGTAACTCATCGCATTTACAGTTTGGTAGTTGGAAATGAGATTGTGGAAGTATCTCGCAATTGATAAGAGGGAGCTACGACTAGCACATGAGATTTGTACTGTGGCACATCGTCTAAAAAAATAGACTATTTTTTATATCTGTCTCATATGGAACACCATCTAGGCCCTTTGATTTGAAGGCCATGATGTAAAGATCTTTCTTATCAAATATCGGCATGAAATATGATCTCTTTCATCTGATTCAATACAGTTAAAGGCCATCATTTGATTCAATGTTGATTCAATGGTTGACTAAGACAAATCAAATGGTAGAGATCATGTTTCGTGGCAATCTTTGGCAGCAAAGATCTTTATTCACCATAGCCTTCAAATCAAAAGGCTTAGATGGTGTTCCACATGGCATAGATCTCAAAATATCAAAAGAGCAATGTGTCACAGTACAAATCTCGTGTGCAAATTGTAGCTCCATTAATATTATGTCATCATAGACTACAAACTAGAGTAATGATCCTTTAAGTCATGAGACATAAACCCATGATTCGAACTCTCTCATTGGGTGCATGTCATTTCAATTGACTTTGAACAGTCAACTGAACTGGCATGCACCCAATGAGAGTTGGGTGAGTTAGGAAACATTTCCCTACTGCTAATATCTAAGAGATACCCAAAACTAACTTTCAAGATTAGATTAGTAACTCCACTTAACTAACTCACCTCTACGGGCAGCAAGCGGACCACATTTGCTAGATCTGCACCTACAAATCCTTCGGTCAGAGGAGCAACAAACTCACAGATATCTACCGATCTCTCCGCTAAAGGAACTCCCTTCAGATGGATCGCCAAGATCTTTTTCCTTCCCGCTGAATCCGGCTCTGTTATGAAAATTTTCCTCGAGAAGCGACCAGACCGAAGGAAATCTGGATCTAATGTGTCTGCCCTATTAGTTGCTGCAATAACGACGACTTTTATGTCCGAATCGAATCCATCCATTTCCGTCAACAACTGCCAAGGCAAATACAATTTCCAAGTCGAATTTAGAAACTAAATTTATTCAAAAAATAGTATAGATTTAAGATGCATTGCCTGGTTTAGTGTTTGGTCTCGTTCGAAGCTGCGGCCGCGCTGTCCTCCAACAGAATCAATCTCATCAATGAATATGACCGAAGGTGCCGATTTCCTTGCATCTTCAAAAAGTTTTCTAACATGAGACGCTCCTAAACCAACAAAACACTCTATGAATTCGCTAGCAGAAATGGGGAAAAATGGCATTTGTGCTTCATTAGCAATTGCTCGTGCTAGTAGTGTCTTCCCTGTTCCCGGCGGGCCGACCAAGGGCACACCTCTGGGTAACTTTGCATTCAATTGCTTGTACTGGGGAGCTTCTTTTAAGCACAAAACAATTTACGTAGATGAAAAAAAAAATGTTAGCTACCCCAGGAGAAGAGAAATATGTAAGAAGATACACTGTGACCCATGGAATTTTTTTTTTTCAAAGTACATGTAATCAAGTTAATGATCTAGGCTGCACTTGGCATAGCTCTTTGTCAGCTCCATGCCAAAGTCAGATATACTTGCTTTAGCAGGCCTCCCTTCAAAGTTTACCTGCTCTCTCCTAACTCCCTGCTAGAGCAAATAAAATATGCTCTGGCAAGAGTGAGCAAAGAGCATAGGAGAACTGCTGGAGTAGGTAAATCCTGCTCTGGAAGGAGTACCTACTAAAGCACATAGTGGGGATTTAGCAAAGAGACAAGGAATCTGTTAAAGCAGGTAAACCCTACGCTGGCAGGGAGCTATGCCAAACACAACCATATTGTTTTTGACAAAGGAGCTACAACTTGCACATGAGATTTGTATTGTGGGACAAGTTTAAAAAGGACTTGGTTGGGATCTGTGCCACGTAGAACACCATCTAAGCCGTTTGGCGATGATGTAAAGATCTCTGGTGCCAAAGTATGGCATGAAACGTGATATCTATTATCTGATTCAACACAATCAAATCCCATCATCTGATTCAATGGTTCGACTGTGACGAATCAGATGGTAGAGATCATGTTTGATGCCAAAATTTGGCAATAAAAATCTTTAGATTATGGCCTTCAAATCATACGCCTTAGATGGTGTTCTACATTGCACGGATCCCAAACATACTAAGTCTTTCCTTTTAACTATGTGCTACAGTATAAGTCTCGTGTGCAAGTTATAGCTCCCTTTTGACAAAGGGTACACACTCTGTTCCCCAATGTCTCACCATTAGTTACAGACATGTTACAAATTGTGTTTTGCAATCTGCAGCACAAGTTATAGAACATACTGAAGAACCAAGCAACCATAAAAACCAAAATAGTGCTGCAAGGGCTGGGTCCAGGTTTGGGTGGTTTGGAGCAACCCGATTATAGTCCGTCTAAACCTGAATCTTACCTGACCCATGATTATTTCAGGACTCAACCCGAACCCAGACTTTCCCAACTAGGAAAAAACTCTGGCTGGGTTGACCTATGTTATGTTAGGATATATAAGGTAGGGAGTCTGGTCGGGTTGGGTTAGAGTCAAGAACTTAGGACCCGAACCCGACTTATTTAATAAATGAATAGAGATATCCAACCTGATAGGTCGAGATATTGCAACCTTGACATTCAATTCACGCCTTTTTTATCAAATCAATAGGCAATAGTATTGTTCTTGACGACATCCAGTCCCCATAAATCAAATCATAAACTACAAATTAGCACAGTAACAAATGGGGTACCTCTATTTGCGCCAATACGATTTTTGGAAGTGGCAATCGTGTGCAACCCTTTATAACCCATTGACTGCTTGAAATCAGGTGATGGAGATCGTTTTTCACCCTGATCTTCCACACAATGAATCTTGATACCATGATCTTACCATCATACGGTAATTTTTTGATTCCACGTGTCACAGATCCCAAAACAATGGACCTAAAATCATGTTTGAGCGTGATGAATGCTATATGATTTAGCTAGGGCCACTTTTTGAGTATCCATGCCATGTAGAATCAAAACCTGACCGTTTGATGATACGCTTATGGTCTCAAGATCCATTGTGTGGAAGATCAGGGTGAAAGACGATCTCCATCGTCTGATTGGAAGCAGTTGATGGGTTTCAAGGGGTTTCGGACATTGGCGCTTTCAGAAATCCCATCGGCGCAAATAGTGGTCCCCTAACAAATGCTAGACTCAAAACTTCAAAAAAAAAAAGAACAAGCAAAATTATTTATTTTGCTTTGTAATAAAATATAGCTAATAAGTAAATAGATAACAACTATGCAAGAAAAGATTGAACCCACCTCCATGACCTCTTGCTTAGCAGCATCAACACCTTCAACATCATTAAAGCTCAAAGTGCAATTACTGGGTTTGCGCGGTTTACCTGGATAATGCCAAAGTTTTCTATAAACAAAGCACATTATAGCCACCATAACCAACGGTATCAAAATCGATCCCCACACCATTAAAGCCTCAGACTGAGGAGCTAAGCTATGCACTACCCCTTTCTCCCTCGTCAAATGAAGAAGAAAGCTCTCATCACCGCCGATTTTTCTTGTCGAGTAATGCCATTTGTTCTCAAATAACTCACAATTCTCGGGCCCCTGAGCAACATGGATTTTTCTCGAGTATTGTGTTGCATTCTTATTAACTGACAATTCTCGGGCCTCTTTCGGTACAGTAGAATAGGAGAATCCTCCTTCAAAAGAACAGTTGATACATTTCCGCCTTGAAAATGTGTTACAAACTCCGAATATGGAACCCGCACTCCCTCTTCCCACAACAAACCCATTATTGTCTTTCCTTATGAATCTATAAGCACCAAAACATGGCAAATCAAAATGGTAAAGAAGTACCCCTATCTAATATTTATGATAGAAGTGATAATTTTCAATGAAGAAGAAATGCAAAAGGATAAAACATGCCTACGCCCATGGAAAAGAGCAAGAGAGAGAGATTTGTTTTGCATTTTTGGCTCCCACACTGTTACATGACCCATTTATTTATGAACTTTTCTTTGATGAGCGTCTAGTCATGCTGGGTGAGAAAGTGAATTGCATGTTCATGCGACTTTGTGACTCCTGCAGATTTCCATGCATTTCCAAGTTCATGCCAAATTCAACAGTTCATGGATGATCCGCCGATTGTAGTCTAAATGTTTATTTACATAAGATCATAAAATTGGACATCCCAAATTAATTTTAACATTGGAAAAACTAATCTAGAAATTAACTTTTTTTTCGTCACTATATTAATATCTTCAATTTTTTCACGCTACCATTTATAGTCAAAAATTAAATAAGTAAATTCAGCAAAAGAGGATTGACGGGAACGCCGACATTATAGACATCGGATACGAACCATTTCGCGTGTACCGACGTCAGAAAAAGCGAAACGAAAACGGAAACCAGAACCAGACTTAAAGAAATCAGTGTGTTGGAGAAATGCAGTCAATCGATCAACTCTTGGAATTCGATCGATTGACTGTGGCCTGTGAGGAATTAATTCTTGCGACATATAAACAAGTCAATCGATTGAATACTAGTTGTCAATCGATTGACTGCGTCAAAATTCGAATTTGAATTTTAAGGGCATACTTGTCCTTTTTTTATATTTGTTTTAGGGGTTTATTTTCTTTTGTGAGGCTTCCTATATAAGGTCTCTAAATAAACATTGTAAGGGGTTGATATTTTGATTAATGGAAAGCTTTGCTTTGTGCTTGAGATGAGCAATTCCGGAGAGTGATTCTTCTTCTCCGAGATGGGTTTGGTGTGAGGCCAAGGGTGTGATGTCCATTATCTTCTATTATTGTTCATTTTAATATCTCTTTGTTTATCTATTTTCTGCTCTTATTTTATTCCCATAAGCCCTAAATCCAGCCGTTATTCTGTCAAAAATTTCCAAACCATAACCCTAGTTTTCATCTAAACCATTGAATTGACCCGATTCAATAACCCTAAATCTCATCCCAACCATCTAACCCATCTAAACCCTTGAGGAACCTGAGATTCCATCATTGAACCACAAGCGAGCGCCCTAATCTGGAAGCGGCTAGAGTTCTACCTCTAGGATCTTCCTTTCGCGAGGCTAACAGATCTAGCGCAACGGATCGGACCCTACTCGAATCGAATGTGATCATTCGAATGAAAAACTACGAACCTTAAGGTATTCGCGCTATTTCGTATTGGTTTTTGCTTAATTAATTTAGTTTAATTTCGGCAAAATAATTATTTATCATCACTCACGTAGTCTAGGGTTTTGTCCAGCGTCAAGGATTAGTTTTGAAAATAACTCCATACCAAATATTAGTAAAACAGGATGGATGTAGAAATTAGGCTATGTGCCAGTCCTGTTTGCTAAATTTTTTTTACCCATAATTATATGCCTCTCCTATTTTGCTCTTCAATTTGGGATAGAGTTAATTTCTTTCAAAAACCAATCCTGTTTTATTGAAAAGATCAACTACTTACACACAAAGTTTGTGTCGTTGCACATGGCTTAAAAAGAAAGATTTCAGTATTTTTCACACTTGCGCCACGTGGAAAAGCATCTCAGCCCGTTGATTTGAAGGCCATGGTGTAAAGATCTTTGATGCCAAAGTTTGGCTCGAAACACTATCTCTATCATCTCATTCAACATAATCAAAGATCATGATCTGATTCAATGATCAACTGTGTTGAATCAAATTATAGAGGTCAGGTTTTGTGCCAATCTTTCGCGCTAGAGATCTTTACATCATGGCCTTCAAATTAAACGATTTAGATGGTGTCCACATAGCATAGGTCCCAAAACACCAAGTCTTTCTTCTGAACTATGTGCAATGGTACAAATCCAGTGTGAAAGTTGTTGCACCCTTTATTGAATTTTTTTTTTTGAACCACATAGAAATTCATTAAAAGGGGGTAGAAAGGGGAGTTGAGCAAGAAGCTAACAAAATCCAACAAGGCAGCAACCCAACAAAAATACAGAGGAAGAAGCCCCATTTATCCAATCCTCATGGGGCCAATGTTTGCGCCTTCCTTAGCTAGCCTATCTGCCCTACTATTAGCTGATCTAGGGACAGCGAAATGATACATCAAGACCCTTTAGCGTTTGGTTGACTGAAATCAAAACCTTAAGCAGTTTCCATGGTGAGGTAGACTGACTGCTCAACCAAGCCAAAGCACATGCAGAATTGCCCTTGATTACATAATGGTTCACCTGGATATTAACCAACAATCTAACTCCGAAATAGTCCGAATTCAGCAGCCCAGATCTCGCCTCGTTGTTGGTACTCACTGAAGAAAATATTGGGCTTCGTGTACTAATCCAAGACTTGACATTAATACATGTACAAAAGATGAGCTTATGATGTATTATTCAATATTAAGAAGCTTTGACTTTAAAATGAAGTTGCTAAATAAATAAATAAAAAAAAAAAAAAAATATATATATATATATATATATATATATATATATATATATATATATATAAAATTTATCTTTCAATGTACAACATGTCATAATAGTTCATGCACTACTACCAGTTTAATGTCCATGCACTACCACTAACTTTTTTTGAAGGAAATAAAGTGAAGAGTCAAAGATCAGGGGTTAGTCTAATACTATGCAAACAAAATTATAATCTTGTCTAAACCCTTGTGTTTTTAAAGGTGAAAGGCAAAGGCGTAAAGCTCAACCCTCCAGCAAGGTGAGGGTTAAACCTCAAGGTGTGAAACATAAGCCGCAAGACTTTTGAGTTTTTAATTTTAGAAATATAATAAAATTAAAAGATGAAAAAAATTGCCAAAAATGGTAAATAAATTATATAAGAAAAAATTCCAGCAACTGACTAACTAGGAATTTTGGGTTTTTTATTTTATCAAAAGAAATAAGAAAAATAATTACCTGACAATAATTAAAGGACAAAATAGATAGATAGGGTTTCAAGGCTTCACACTAAGGATGTATGTCGGCTTCACACCAAGCGCACGATAAACGAAAATTCACTCCTCGTGTTTTGAAAAATTCGCTCTCTCGGGTGAAAACTCTTTACAAGTTCTCTAAGGTTTGCCTAAAGCAACTCTCAATTTCATTAATCGTCAATTTTTTAAAATAAAGTTTTTACATGCCTTTATATAGGCTAAGAAAACCCTAACTAAATATAAAGTTCGAAATAAGAAAGTCCAAAAGCAACTAAAACTCTAAATGACAAGTTTTCGCCTAAAATTCGTGTAGCCGCCAATTCGCGGACGACTTTCACAAACGTTCGTCCTGTACTCACTGTTGTTCGTCCTCTGTTCGTGGATGTCCGTCGTCTACGACGTGCACAAAACAGAAAGCTTCAAAATCACGGATGTCTGTCCAAATTCCACGGGCGTCCATTCTAAAGCCACAAACGTCCGTCATATGTTAACGAACTTTACTTCATTTTCTTCTTTCTCCCTTGTTTTCTCTTGTTGTTATCTCCTTGCATTTTCCATCCACCTTGTACAGTGAGATGTCCCATCAGATCTTCTCAATGATCTTATCATCAAAGGCATTGTAAGATGTTGTGAACACCCGTGTTGTCACACCCGCATATTGGTTAACGTCGGAAGGCTCATCAACGAAGATCGCCGTATCTAGGATTGGAAGCAAGTCATTCTCTTTGCAAATGATGGCGTTAGTAACTCCATCATCTGAATCTCTCGTTTCTTTATCATGCTCATTGTTGGTGAGAGAAAAATGCAATAAAAGACATTTGAGAGTTTCTTGGATCCAATCGAGCTTGATATTGATCTGGCACATCGAGACTTCAAGCCGTTCTACGCATTGCTCCATCGGATCACCCAGAAACGATTGCTTTGTTACCAATTGATAGGGTTCTTACCCTATCTAGCCCACAATTGAAGAGGGACAGGGCTCTTTGTCCACGAGACACGATTTCAATAGTAAATCTCTTCTTATTCAAAAATAATAAGATTAACAAGTATTTATAAAATTTTAATAAGTATCCTAAACCAACTATTCCTACTAAAACAAGAGTCCTATAATAATAAATCACTAATTATGTTATCCTATCTAGTAAGGCAATATGCATCATCTAAAAGATGCCTTATTTAGGAAAAGTCTAGCTAAGACTTGTTAGCCACGTAACACGACGATTTCAATTAGCCAATAAGTGTGTATTATGCCTACAGGCTGAGGGGACTAATGCAATTTATTCATTGCAATTATTCTGCTACAATCTGGAATTGCCTGCTACAATGGTTTGAAATGCAATGGGTTATGCCTGAGTTACTCTGTGGTCTATTGGGAGCTTGGAATCTTGACAATTTCGGCAAGAGAGCAAAAGGCTGCTGGAACTTGATCACCTTTGGAGTCATTTGGATGGTCTGGAAAGAAAGATGGTTTTTGAAACCAAGAGGATGTCTCATTATATTTATGTCCTATCTGAGAAAGTAAAATTGTGATTCTTCAATGGGCCAAAAGCCTCAAACTGTTGGGATGCATCTCTTATCTAGGATTGCTTGAGAAATTGGAGTCTAATTTGTAAAGGGGGATAAGTTTTTACTTGTTCTTGGTTAGGGGGGTTGTTAGGTGGTTTTGAGCTTGTCATTTGGGTGTATGTATTGGCCAGCTCTCACCTAAATGGCCTTTGTTTGTTTTTATTTGGGTCCTCTAGATGAGCTCCTTGCTCATTTGTTGCTCCCTTTTTTCTTGTAACCTTTTTTGTGTTCAATAATATTCGGTGAATTATCAAAAAAAAGAAAAAAAATGGATTTCAAACATTATCACATCCACGAATATATTGATAGAGAAAGTAATGGATGATAATGCAATTTAATCTAATTTACACCATCATCTGAAAACCTACTCAAATTTTACCATAAATCATTTTTTGTTAAGGTCTTAACCAATACTCCAAAAATACTTAGGCATTAGTGGAGCAGGAAGTTAATTCCTTATTACTTTGGGGTCATAACACACCACCACGCTCCGCAGCCAACGTCTGCGACGGCCCACCCTATGACAGCTTTCACTCTGGTACCCTTTTTGAGGCCCCCAGCTAGCCCTTTCCTTAGGTTGCCCCTTTCGAGGACTCACGGTGGCCCACTCTATGGCAGCTTTCACTCCGGTACCCCTCTTTGGGGGACCCAGGTCACCCCTTCCATGACTCGAATTCAGGACATGATGCTGTCTTTGATACCATTTGTTAAGGTCCTAACCAAGACTCCAAAAATACCTAGACGTTACTGGAGTGGGAAGTTAATTCCTAATGTCATAACACAAATGACGCGTTCCCTACTTGGAATGCACCCAATTATTGTGTGCATAGTTTACGTGGAATAATTCCTTAGTTTAGTTATTTCGATAAATTGGTAGTTTCTATTTTGATTTTGAATTTCAAATGTTTAAATTTGAATTGGTGGAAGAGTTAAAAATATCACATGTAATCAAATTATTAAGAAATGAAATGATTGTCTAAAGTTTGATTCACTCACGAATCGTTAAGGAGGTTCGCCACCCTCGAAGTGGTTTTTCTTATCTATTACTATCTTTTATTTATTTAGTTTTCATAAAAAACAGTAATACGATCGAGGATCGTATCAATTGGTATCAGAGTCATTCGATCAGAGTAATTTTAAATCTTTCTTCAAGATGAAATCAAGATATGATCGATTGGAAGAGGCAACTCAGAAACTGTGGAAGTCTAAAATGACTTTCGCATTTTTCTAGTGGAAAAGATCGAAGAGATGAAAGCAAAGGCAGATCACATAATCAGGGCCGGCCCCGGCCAACTAGGCAAGAGCCTAGGGCCCCCAATTTTTAGGGGCCCCCAAATCTTATTTGCCTATTAAAAAATAGGGTTTTTTTTATTTTAAAAAAAATTCCATAAGGCTAAAGGGCCCCGAATTTGGTTACCTTACTTTTACCCGATACCAATTTTGTGTCTTTTTGAGCTAAAATTTTGTTTAGAAATTCCATCATTTTCATCAGAGTAAATAATTATTTTCTTTAAAAGTCTATTTGACTGTTTGCACCCACACGTTTTCTAAAAGCTCCCTCGTGTGTAGTCGCATAAACTGTTGATTGGGTCAGATCAGAGTCCGATAGAGATTTTTTTAACCCCGATCTTCCACACAAGGGATCTTGAGACCATATACCACCTATCATAGGTTCAGTTTTTTATTCCACATGTCACATATGACATTTCTCCAAAAAGTGCATCTTGTGTGCAATGGCACACATCACGCTCAAACGTGATTTTAGGGTCATGTTTTGGGGATGTGACATGTTGAATAAAAGTAACCATATGATAGGTGGGAGACATGGTCTTAAGATCCATTGTGTGGAAGATCGAGGTGAAACACGATCTGCATCGTCTGATCCAATCCAATCAATAAGTTTTAAGAGGATTAGGAAAATCTTTTTTCTACTTGAGTTCTGATCAAAATCTCCATGAAGATTTGACCACTCAAATGGTCATATGTATAAGTCTTGTTCTATTGACTTTTATTTAAAAAGTGAAGATTTGACCAAATACTAACTGATCTATTGGATTGGTACCGGTATAAATCAAGTGAACCTTGTTCCGTAGGATTTATAAAAGACAATAAGTATTAGGATCAATCTAGGACCATTTGTTGCATTTATAGTTTCATCATCATCATCATCATCATCATCATAATAGTCTTCCCATCTATTTAGAGTCGGCTTTTAGGGAATTAATAGGGTCTTTTTACAACCGTTTGTCAACGTGACACCAACCCCCTCTTTTCTCATCCGGGATTAGGATCGACAATTGCCTCATAAAATTATTTAAAGGCTATTTGATTTGAGAAGAGAAGGCGTATGATAGATGGCATCCTTCAACATTTTCTTCTAGAATTTCTTACACAATATGAATTTTTTTAGTATTAAATTTTTTTTTTTATTGCATTTTCCTTTAATATTTACTTGTATTAAATTTTTAGTTATATTTTCAAATTATATATACACTAAACTAGAATATGAGTACTATTTTATGGGAGCCATTACTTGCATACGCTTTTCAAGTGATTGCACCAGATTGCACCGAATTTTAAAAAAAGACTTGCAAGTTTGGAGACCTCTACTATGTGAAAACACCATCTAAGCCGTTTGATTTGAAGGCTATGATTTAAATCTATCAATGGCAAAAGATTAGAACAAAATATAATTTTCATCATTTGATTAAATGGAGTCAAAGGCTATTATATAATTCAACAGTTTACTACAATAGATCATATGACAAGTATCGTGTTTTGCTCCAATTTTATGCCCCAGAGATCTATTGATCATGAGCTTCAAATCAGACGTCCCATTTTGCAATTTTACATATCACATGTCCCTAAAATACCAAGTCTTCCTTTAAATTCGGTGCAATCACTTGAAAAATGTGTGCAAGTAATGGCTCCCCTATTTTATTTGTCAAAAAAAATATGTGGCGAATTTTTTATATATTATAAAGTAATATGAAGCAGGGGCCCCATTTTAGGAACTCGCCTTGGGCCCCCAAAATGTCAGGGTCGGCCCTGCGCATAATCTATCTCTTGTCAAAAGAGGAAGAAATAGAAGCCCCACAATTGTTATAAAAAGCAGTTTTGAAGGATTATCAATCATCAGAGAAAAAACTGTCAATCTTCTTTAATTGGAATATTGGATCGTCCTCATGAAGATCATGAACAACAAGAATCTCTTGGCCAAAATCAATTTCGTGTTCAATTTCAACAAGAGGATCGTCTTGTTGTAAAGAAAGAGGCGAAGATTTTTATTAATCACAAAGATTATCGTATGACTTCCTTAAGGAATAAGTATATATGCGGACAAAGGAAAGAAGAGATTGCAAGGAAGTTATGCTCGATCAACCTTATAATATGTGTTCAAGTGCAACCACCGGACTGCGAAGACTCGGGTGGAACATTGTCTAATTTCCAAACTTTCAACCTTGAGGACAAGATTGATTTCAAGAAGGGTGGAATGATGCATTCCCTACTTGGCATACAGTACACCCAATTATTGGGTGCATGATTTACATGGAATAATTCTTTAGTTTAGTTATTTCCATAAATGGGTAGTTTCTATTTTGAATCTGAAATTTCAAATCTTTAAATTTGAATATGTGGAAGAGTTACAAATATCATGTAATCAAATTATTAAGTAATGAAATGATTGTCTAGAGTTTGATTCACTCGAGAATTGTTAAGGAGGTCCGCCACCCTCGAAGTGATTGTTTGCATCTATTTTAAACTTTTATTTATTTAGTTTTCATAAAAAGCTGTAATACGATCGCGGATTGTATCATTTATGTACATAACCGATTAGTACAAACCAGTGTTATGAAAATCGGACCGGGACCGCAGTTGAATTGCGAGTTCTAGCGGTTCGGTCTGGTAAAAACCGCAGTTTATTGTCAAAACCACTTCAAACCCCGAAACCGGCCGATTGAACCGCAGATGGGCTGGTTTCACAGGAACCACAGGTTTGTCAGAGAATAGGCATCAAACCGTGGTTAAATCGTTGGGAGGAGGAGGGAAGAGCAAACTTTTTGGAAAGAGCAAATTCTTTTGCAGGAAGATCATATTTTTTTGGGGAGGCGGGACTTAGGGAACCGGAGAACCATATTTTTTTGGGAGGAGGGTCCTAGCTTAAGTACTTTACCATTAAAATATTTTATATATATATATATATATATATATATATATATATATATATATATGCTATGAGCCTATGAATCATAGGCTATGATGCTATCTACATTATCCAACTATCAAAGCCATCATGCATTTAAACACTAGAGTGGTGTTTACATGATCTAGCACCATTAGGCTTATAACTTTAATCTCACACCGTTGAAGTGTGATTTATCATTATGCCATGTGGTACACATCTTGATCAATCAAAATTGTGCAATTGGCAATCCATCATTGTAGCATATATGAGTCCAAAAAAGCATGTCTATTAGTCAATATGAACCATCCGATTGATAAACTTTGATATCAGCCATTCAAACTAAAAACAATGGTTGGTATTGTAGTCAACAGATTGGATGATTAGAATCGCTCAAATAGCTTGATTTTTGGACCCATTTCCCTTTGATGTCCGATCTATCACTGTGACGGTGTGGATTACCATTAATGGTGTGAGATCATTTAAACACCAAATAAGTCTTGAAATGATGGTCAAGAGAGTTGGTCCCTTAAGTATAAGATTTAAGAAATTAAGAATAGTATAATGAAATTTTATAAGAATAAGTATAAATTTTCAAGGAAAAATATATTTATATTTTATTATTTTATAAGAATAAGTATAAAATAATAGAATATTATAAATTAAAATAATAAAAGATTATAAATTATATTAATAAAATATACGAAAAACCAATCCAATCGATCGAACCGCCGTCGAACCGGTCACCGAAACCAGAGCCATTCACGGTTTGGTGGCCGGTTCGGTTTTCAAAACACTGGAACAAACCCTCACCTTCGCCAATGTCCCCTCCGGCATGGGCGCCTCCCCTCCACCACCTCGAGCCACTTCCCCTAATGGCCCTCTATTATTTCCACCCAACAACCTTCCTTAATCCTTAGTGTAGTTATCAAAATCGGCTACTTTTGAGAAAAACCTTGTTAAAATGCATTTTTTTATAAAACTTCGGAAACTCGTCTCTTTCAAAAATACTCTGTCTATTTTCCCGAAATCTTCCTCATTTTTTTTCAGAAAAATATTTTTATTTTAATATTTTTTCATATTTCCATTACTTTTTCCTAAATGCTTCCCCATTTTTTTCCTAATTTTGCCGTTTTTCACGTTTTTTTGTTTTTTTTTTTGCCGGTTCTCTCTCTCGACCACCAGCCAGTACACAATCACCCATTGTTGTCACGGAGACTCAGAAGAAGAGAATGCGGAAACTCAGAAGAAGAGAGTGCTAATTTGGGTGATCTGAATTATTTTTTTAACCAAAAACCACATAGTACAATTGTATAAAACAGAAAAGCTTCAAAGATTATATATTGCAAATAATCCATGAAAATAAATAAAGATAAAGAAAAACAAAATATTCATCATTACAACTAGGCAAATAACAACATACCTTAGAACTCCGAACTAAAGCGATTTCGAGAGAGCATTACGCATAAGAAATTTACATTATCTTTTTTCCAAACTTTTTTACATGTTCTTTTGACCGTACCAAACACGTTCCGAGAATGTGTTTTTGCAACCGCAGATTCTGTCTTCGATTCAATCGTTAAAGCCGTTAACTTACTTGAAGACGTAGGAGAACGGTTTTTTCCCCAATCTACCATTGCACACGTTTATTACAAGTGTCACACATCCCAAAAGTGACTATCATCATGGCTTATTATGAGAAGAGTTGTTAGCTCTGATTGGTGGGTATTACACGGATGGTGCTAAGCTAGAATAATCTTGAGCCATTGAACTAGTTTGATCGTGCTAAGTGAGATTAATCTTGAACCATTGAACTAGCTTGATCGTCAATAAAAGTCAAGGTCTCAGATATCGCCCCTCGTCCTCCAAAAATAGGGGTTTCAATGGGCGGGGCTTGGCCGGGTCTGAGTCGGGACTTAAACGGGCTATTGTAATCTGACTCTTGGAACTTGCCCATACCTACCTCGATTCCTAATCAGGCCGTTCCATTCTTCCAGCCCATTTAGGAGTCAGGTCTCCTTATATTAGCCCATGCCCTCCAGATGGCGGACCAAGCTTCAGGCCGTGATATCCCATTTATGAATTGGGTCTACTTACCGTAGCTCATGCTCTACCCATGGCGGGCAGAGCCGTGGACCATATCTGGCAATTTTCTATATAAAAGAACTTATTTGATTCATTTAGTTTGAATTTGAACAGTCTGATTGTTTAACCAAGAAACTATCCCTACCAAGCCCAACTTACTAATCGGACTGGGCTGAGCCAGCCCATTTATATATCGGGCTTACCTACCTTAGCCAATATATACCCCGCCCATTGAGGTCTAGGTCGGGCTCAAGCCCGACTCGTTGAGACCCCCTATCCAAAATCGATTCCGATTGGTTGATTCCACTGCAAACTCTCCATAAGGAAAAAAAAATAATGAAATTTGGAAAAGACGATGCAGCTGCTCAATGGATCGAGAAGGCGACGTGCAGTTGAATCATCTATTTTCAATGGACCAGACTCTTCTGACCATCATTTAAACACCAAAATGGTGCTTAGAAGATCTTATATCATTACTAATGTACGATTCTAACCGTCATTAAAACACCAAAATGATACTTATAAAATCTTACACTATTAATAGTGTAAGATGTAGATGTTTCTAATTTATACGGTCAAAATTGTACATCACATATTTAAGGGTTATGGTCCAAAAAATTACACTTACTAGGATATTTGAACTATCCAAATAGCCCATTTTCTTTAATTTTAGTTTTTAATTGTCTGATATTAAGTTTTACTAGTTGGATTAAAATTATCCAAATAGGCATGATTCATGATTTTTTGCTAGGACATATGTTAATGACGGACAGTCATTTGGACATTTTAGATTGATCATATATGTGCATAGGAACGGCACCTCCTCTCAACAAAATGAGACATCTCTATGGTCAGAGATGAAAGGAATGGGAGAGGCCATCCTCTTAAGCCTCTTCCGATTTTGAAGTAATGAGTTAAAGAGCTGACTGAACTATTGAAAGTGAGGTGGCTATAGATATTCCTCTTTTATGTCATAATGCAAAGCATTGAGGAGCCAAAGACGTTGAACCACACTTAAGCCAAATAAATTTGTCACAAAAGCATTCATCCATTGGGGCAATCTTTAGTGTATAAAAAATGGTGGAAGCTTTGACGCGCAATGCATATATTTTACAGAGATAAAGGAACATCTGATGGAAACCATGACAGTGCGAGCACTATTTACAAGAAACCATTGAAGAGCACACAGGTGTAACCTTCTCTAAACGAAGGGAATGGTTCCTTCTAGTTGCATGCTCACTCTTGATCATCTGATATGTATCTTAATAGGTGATGTTCGAAATTTGAGAAGTTCGATTATGCCAAAGTTCTTAATGTGAGATGCTTCAAATTAAGCAAATCCCAAGCTTCAGGTGAAGATAACTTATTCCTAAGCATATGAAAATGAATAGTGAAAAGACATTTTTGTTTAGATTATGGATTGAAAAAAAATCTATGATGTCAAAGATTAATATCAAAAGAATCTTTGTATCATCTGATTCAAAAGGGGCGATGCCTTTAAAATGAACAACAAAAACTATTTTGGAAATTTATGTCCTAGTTGCTCATTTTAAAAGCGTTTGACTACTTTAAATCACCAATAGAGATGTTTTTTGTACAAATATTTTAGACGATAGATCTTTAGATATGACCTTCAAATCATACAACACACATGATGAAATCATGTCACGTGCCCATCAAAGTGATCCGTGAACAAACTATTGGCACTTGGGCCGCTATTTAATACCAACTCCTCCAAAATAGGACAATTTGTTAGATTTATTATCCAATCTTCACTACTTGTCGATTCCTGTATGTAATTTTAAAAATCTCTAGAGCCAGTATGAGCTGTTAAAGTGGCCTTAAACATCTTTTAAAGTTACAAAATGATGAAAATGCCCTAACTTTTTCAAAAATAGGTTAAAAAGTAAAAAAAAGTTAAATCACTCTTGAATTGGATTCAGGTTCCGAAACAGTCGTCGACGCACTGTAAAACCTTTCCCAACGAACCTATTCAATCTACTATGAGTTCAACGGTTTATAATAAATTAACTATTAGGATATGTAATAGACCGTTGCTATTTATAGTAAATCGATTGTCTGTCATGAACAGTTTCGATCAATATTTGATCATTTGTGAAGATTCCATTGTACCCTATGATTTTGAATTTATGAATGGGTTAATGTATTTTTTCGATGGAAAAATCTTCATTCATAGTTGAAAATAAGTAACTTGTCTTTTTACCTATTCAGGTATCAAGGGTTTGAAACTTCTAAAGACAGTTTTCAATAATTAGGAAAATAGATCTACATGGAAGATGAACTGCTCTATGGCCCAAAATTATCTACATGTTGGTAGAAAGGCAAACTGCTATTTATACTATAAACGAAATTATTTTATGGATAAAAATTATTAATTCAAAAATCATAAATTCATAAATGAATCATCTACAAATGATGATTAATTTATCTCAATAGTCCATGATAGACTGACTCTATCTACTATAGACTGAAGCAGGTAATTGTATAGTGCAACAGTCTATAATAGACTCTACTCTCCTCATAGTAGACTCAATCGGTCTACCGTTGACGGCTTTACGTTGTGCCAGAGACCTCTTTGGAATCTCAAATTAGTTCTAGAGTGATGTTAGTATTTTTTATTCTTCATATTTTAAAAAGAAGTGACATTTTTATCATTTCGTATCTTTGAAAAAGGTTCAAAGCTTTTTTGTTCATTTCATATTAGATATGAGAATTTTTGAAATTACATGAGTAAATAAACAATTAATGAAAAGTGGATAATGGATGTGATACATTCTCCTCCAAAATATCTTACATCCTCTAAAATGAATTGAGGGTTAGAGAGAGATTGACTCGAGCACTGCCCATTGGGTGTCAATGGGTCCGGTCAAAATTTTGGCTGCCCAAGAAGAAAATTGCATATGCTAGACCAGACCTGATGGCGCACTAAACCTGACCCAACCCGATGGCCGACCCGGTAAAAACTCCCTATCTTATGTACTTTTTACATATAAAATAACGGGTCCAACCCGACAAAACCTTTTGGTTTCCCATGCCCAACCCGACCTGGTAAAAATCGGGTCGGGTCGGTTAGAGCCGATGGGACCCGTTGACGGCCCTAGTGTTCAGTCGATCATCCAATAAGTGGTCTGCATTGATTGCTTGTTCCTAAATAACTGGCAACTTCCTGAGACTTGACCATCTTATTAGAGAGAGATTGACCTGAGTTACCGTAGGCGGTACTCGGGTCGGGTACCTACCAACTAACCTCAACAAGAGCAGATCCCCCGATTCGCAATTTATATTGCAAACAAAGAGGCTTGCACCGAACTGAAAGCTCTACAGAGTTGGAGATGAGATCGAGGTAGAACAACATCTATAGAAAATTGATCAAAATTTGATTCATGCTGGAGAGGAGATCGAGGTAGAACAACATCTATATAAAACAGATCAAAATTTGATTCATTTCCCTTTCTATATAATATAAAAAATTAAAAATTGAGGCACGAAATCGTAGCCGCCAGATCTCGTGATCCAATGGAGGATAACTCGGCTTCGTCTCCGACGAAGAAAGACACTGTCCAAGCGAAAGGGGGATGGGGTGGTTGGGGAATCTCTCCTCTTTCTGTCTTCTCAGATCTTCAGAAAGCCGCCGAAGAGATTTCTCGCAATGTATTTTTCTTCTCACTTTCGATTCCTTTTTTAAAATTTTTAATTCAGTGTTTATTTTTCGATATTAAAATTAGGGCTAAAAATCGTACGATGGACAATGTGAATTCGTCCGCTTTTACTTTGAGTCTGAATTGTTTGGACTTTAGATCTTCTATTTCTGTTTGTTTCATGGATTTTTATGTTTTTTTAGTGATGATAGATGAATGTGATTGGGTGTTAATGTACTTGATTTGTTGGTTGTTGTCCTTTTTTTAATATTTTTTTTTTAAATATTTAAAAATGACTGTGTTAGATAGTGTTTATATGGTTGTTCTATTGTTGAAGAACTTCAAAATTTTGGATTCAAGAAATAAGGGAGGGCTCTGATAATCTGAGTAATAAATGGAGGTGTTGGTGTACAATAATCTAGTAAGATAAATCTTACTTACCTGATCAGATGATAGCGAATACGTGCTTGAACGGCAGATCCTCGCTATGAGATGACGACCTTGAGAACAAACCGCCTCTCTTTCTTTCTATCTCTATTGATGGGAATAACATTGAGAATGAATAAAGAGGGGACGTTGTCTTCCTTAAATAGACCTTGATTAGTCTCCTAGCCCATTAAGGAAACTAAATCTAGAGGATGTGTCACGTTCTAAAGGGATTACCACAACCCTATAGATAAGGAATTCCACCAGATTGAGTGGTGATTCCCATTGTGCCACGTTTAGAAAGTCTCACCAATTCAAGTTTTAGTAATTTAAGAAAAGAGGTTAGTGTGTGGGTCACAAATATCCAACAATCTCCCACTTGATCCACACACTACCAAAATATTGTTTTAAATAAATTCATGAATTGGTCCTTTTGAAAAGCAGATGGCCATCCTTATAATTTTATAAAATCATTAACTTTCAAGGGACTTGGTACAATACATCATCCCCGTTCAAGAAACAACTATAATAATGGATCATGAATGCCTATAATGTACCATGCTTTACAATTGACAATAAGGCAGTTCCATGGTCACAAAAATTATTGCTGTTAATGAACCCAAGAGTATTACTTATGGTTTTGTGACACCAGTATATGCACACTTTAATGCAATCATTTGTGTGTATACCTGCATTCGTCCTGCTTCATACCCTAAGGTATGCTATCTTGATATCTTACGGCATACGCCGTGTGAAAATCATCACCCAACTATCAGGATAAAGGCTATACAACCGTGGTGCCTAATTATGATAGCCCAAGTTTCCTTATTTGAGCACTTATGCTCCCAGGCCAACATTGCATATGCTAATAATGAAAATCATGATAAATATTAAATCAAATGAAAAAAGCATGCATCAAATGATAATCAAAGATATAAAGAGTGTCGACAATAGAATAGAATAAATATTGTGGAAGAGACTCCCACTCAATTAAGGTACTCGAGTGTTTCTAACACTCCCATTCGGGTCACGTGCGTTATAAAATCTTTTGTTTGAAATCTCTTTGTGAGATAACTCCCACTCAGACAGAGTCTACAAAAGACTCTAGTATCCCAATCTGGTCACCTCAAGTTAAATAAATATTTTAATCATTAGTGAATTTGATGTTGTCCTTATTCCTGGCTCCCACTGATTGTCTCATTTTCAAGAAGGTTGATGTAACTAGTTTCAACGGTTGTAATTAAAATAAATTATTTACTAGAGAACCATATCCAACACGAATAGAATCTAAAGTAATAGTCAAACTATCACCCAGATGAGTCAAACTATAAACAACTCTAAGAAGTCTAATATTAGCAATAAAAAAATTTGTCTAAAAGATTGAATAAAAGTCCAGAATTCCTCCTCATTGCTAAAGAATAGTTTTTCATTAAGTTTGTAGCTCCTCGTATTGCTTTTGCTGATTAGCCTCTCCTTGCTGTTTCTTCTTCATAACATTTTTCCATAAATAACAATCCTTCTTGAAGTGACCTTTTTTTTTACAGAAATGGCAGTCATCGTCGTTATCATTCACAACAATTTTCTTCTTGAAGTCCTTCTTGTTCCCTTTATTTGTGAAGTGATTCTTTCTTTGACCATTTTTCTTAAATTTCTTTTATGAGCAGGATTGTAGGCAAAATGAGCAGACTCAACCTTGTTGCCCCGCAACCGTTGTTCTTTTGTTACACACATTGAGATAAGCTGATTCCAGTCCCATTTTTCTTTCTGGGCATTGTAATTTACCTTAAAAGTATCAAACTGACTCAGAAGGAATGCAATAGCTAAATGTACTATAGCTGTTTCCTCAAAGGGAATGCCTTGCTCTTTGAGCTTCATGGCTAACATGGACATTTTGAGAATGAATTCCCTAACAGAACCCTTTCCATCATAGCGCATGTTCACAAACTCCACAAGATAACCATATTGCAGAGATTTAGTGGACCCAACAAACTGATCCTTGATGTTTTTCAACAACTAGCGGGCTGTGTCAGTGGTCTTAATACCACAACGAATGACCTAACTCATGGAAGCACGAATAATCATGATGGACATACGATTTGCCTTCTTCCACTTGGCATGCAGAGCTTTTTCAAACTCTGAAGAGTTATCGGTAGGAGTTACAGGTCTGTTTTCTGATAAAACAAAGTCATAATCTAGGTAACCAAGGGTCAAATCCAGACCCATTCGCCAAGTGGAATAGTTGGTACTAGTGAGCTTTTCAATGCTCGTCATCTATTGTTGTAATAGTGACCCGTCCATAGCTACAATGACATAGATCATTGTCAGCACACGTTCATTTAGAACTTTACATAATTTGAGTTTGTACTTGGGGTCAAGGTCGAATCAATCAGAGTGTATTAACTATGTGCAAAACCATCCACTCTGAGGGATAGACATGACTCATTGTCTCAGCATCACCTTAGGGCAGATGCTTTGACCTATTGTATGTCTCCCTAGTTCGTGTTCGTAGACACGCATAGACCTAGTCATCTGTGTTTTGGTTTGATCCAAGCTAGTCATCAGCTTAGGCCAGAAGCGTCGCTCTTTTCTCACTTAGACACGCATAACTATTCTATCCATTCCCCTTTCATGATCTTTCTAAGTCAGCTTTGGCCAGAAGTAGTAGCTCACGAAAGTGAATGCTCTGACAATCTTAATGAGACTATTGTCTCAAAATTCAAGGATAACATAGCCTTCATAGATCGGTCACCTTTGGGCAGACTACACACCTACTTTGGCAACGTCTCCCTGAACGACTGCTTTACCGGTCTTCCTAAACCCCTTTATAGGAAGAACCTATCTCAAGGCATCCTATCATGTCATGAAGTGAAGGTGCACATGCAGTAACTATGAACAATGACATGATAGTGTAAGAGTGTTCATACAGAATGTTCAAAACAGTTCAACTATGTATTTGGAACAAAAATAAATTTATTAACCTTTGACTGGAATTTTCATGCCTAAAATAGTGTTAAACAGTCCGATAGACCAGTCTAGAGTGTAGTTCTCGTCGAGTAGATCAAAATTGATAGGTCATATGCGCGAAACAGAGTTGTAAAACTCAAGATATCGCGTTTTAAAGTTTGAACCCGAAAAGCGTTAAGTCTGGTTGCATAGACGAGATTTGAGTTTAAAAGCTTTATTTGCAATAGGTGGAAGCAGTTCAAATATATAGTTGCAAATGAAATTTTGGGCCTAACCAAGTGGGCCGAGGCATGTGGGTTGGGCTGCGAGCAGGGGCCATGGGCCACAGGTCGGGCAATAGTCCGGGTCAATGGGCCGGGTCATGGGCCATAGAATCGAGCTGAGGTGGGCCTGGTCCAAGGGGGAGATACCGGACCAAGTGGGCCAGGGATATGGGCCGGGGCACCGAGCCGGAGGTCATGGGTCGGGTATCAAGTGGGCCGAAGTGTCAACGGGCCGTATGGGTCGGGCCATGGGCTGAGTGGGCTATGGCCCGGATACTAGGCCGATGTGGGTCAGGTCCACGGGTCGGTTACCGGAAGTGGGCCAGGTCCAAATGGGCTAGGTGGATCTCGTTCAGTGGGCCAGGGTACCCGGGTCAGGTGACCCGGCAACGGACCCGACCCGGTCCGAGAAGCCCTAGCCCTAACCCTAACCCTTTATTGTTCTTCTTCCTCTTAAAAGTTTTTTTTTTTGAATTGCAGGAATAAAGAAAGCATCCCAAGAGGCTTAACCCACCTTTCTGGTCACCGTGCCGGTTTGCGTCTCGTCGGCATGGCGTGGCCGTTGATCACAATCACTGGCCGGGATTACGGGCCAATGCGATCGTCGGTCATTCGCAAGTCTTGGCCGTCGGCGTCCATTCAAGTCGTCGAGACGGCGCATGCATCACGACCAACAAGATGACATCAATTTTTTTTTTTAAGTATTATCAGCCCCTTATATATATATATATATATATATATATATATATATCCAGCCGATCAAGGCTAAAACAACCATCCGTTCACCGGCAACCACAAAAACAGTCCGGTGGACGAATTTTTTTTTTTTGAAATATATGTGGATCAAACGAAATCAAGCTATCCACTGGCTCTGATAACAATTGTAAAAGTATTTATAGAAACCATGGATCAAAATATCGTCCGATACCGATACGTATCGGTATTGGACTCGAACGATACATTGAATGTATCGTTCGATACATTCAAATGTATTGAATGTATCGAACGATACATTCAATGTATCGTCCGATACAGACCGGTACCGATACGTATCGTCCGATACGTATCGTTTTGGAGCTCGGACGATACGTATCGGTAACCCGATATTTTAACCCATGATAGAAACATATAAGATCTAGGCTTGAATCGTTTAATCAGCATATGAGGCGCGACTATAATCTGGTAAGATAAGTCTTACTTACCTGATCAGATGATAGCGAATACGTGCTTGAACGCCAGATCCTCGCTATGAGATGACGACCCTTAGAACAAACCACCTATCTTTCTTTCTATCTCTATTGATGGGAATAACATTGAGAATGAATAAAGAGGAGACGTTGTCCTCCTTAAATAGACCTTGATTAGTCTCCTAGCCCATCAAGGAAACTAAATCTAGAGGATGTGTCATGTCATAAAAAATTTTTATTGCTAATATTAAACTTTTCACGAGTTGTTTATATTCTCATTGTGATAGTTTGAAAGTCTCATTCTATTAGTGTTTAGTAATTAAGAAAAGATTTATTTTAATTACAACCGCAACAATCTATATCCAACCTTTTTGCAATTCAAATATTGTTTTAAATAAATTCATGAATTGGTCCTTTTGATTAAGGTGATCAAATCCTTATAATTTTATAAAATCATTGACTTTGAGGGACTTGGTATAATACATCTCACAAAGGACTTCAAAAACAAAGATTTTAATAATGGATCTGAATGGGATATAATGTACCATGCTTTACAATTGACAATAAAGCGGTTCCAGTCTTCCACAATGTTTATTCTATTTAATTAACGAGTATTACTTGTGGTTTTGTTATCGATTTATGCACTTTAATGATCACTTGTGTGTATACATGATTATCACATTGTTAGCATATGTATGTTATAATATCTTCAAATAAGAAAAACCATCACCCCTATCGTGGATAAAGGTTATACGTGGTGCCTAATCCCGATAGTTGAGCTTTCTTATTTGAGCTATGCTCCCAAGCATTGCATATGCTAATGATATCATGATAAATATTAGTCAAATGAAAACATGCATTTCAAATGATAATCAAGATATGCATTAAAGTGTATAGAATCGTGAATAAACATTGTGGAAGAAACTCTCAATTAATGTACTAGCAATAATTTTGTGACTCCCATGGAATCAGCTTATTGTCAATTGTAAAATCTTTTGGTTCAAGTCCATTATTATAGATAATTCCCACTTCGAGGGACCATGATGACTCTAATATCCAATTTGATCACCTTAATGAATATTATCATTATAAATCGATGTTGTCCTTTATTCACAAAAGGATTGTCTCAATTCAAAAGGTTGATATTTAACAATATTTTGATAGTGTGGATAATTAAAATAAATTATTTTGACCCACACTAACCATATCAACACTAATTAGAATCCATTGAATTAGTCAAACTATCACTAAACGTAGTAAAATGAGAACAACACTAAGTTTAATATTAGCTAATTTTTTGTGGTAAAAATGAATAAAAGTCGAGATTTAGTTTCCTCATTGCCAAAGACTAATAGGTCATTAAGGAGGCTCAACGCTCTTCTTATTCATTCTCAATGTTATTCTTCTAACATTTTTCCATAAATAACAATCCTTCTTGAAGTGACCTTTCTTTTTACATAAAAATGTTATAATGATTCTAGCTTAGATCTTGTTTGCTTTTATAAAATCTCCAACAGTTGGTCCATTATATGAGTTGTTTGAGGCAAGGATCAAAATGGGGTTTCGTTTTTGGTTTCTGGCATGACTGAAACCGAAATTTCGGCCGATAATTTCCCCTCGATATATATATTGGATGGACTGAAATTTCGGTTCAAGTTATCGTTTCAGTGGGGACCGAAACCGAAATGATTCAGCTGATAGTTATTAGCCGAAATTTTGAACCATGGTGTGAGGGTGAGGGAGAATTATAATCACAACCTCCCAATTCCATGAACATGCAGCCAGATATTATACTTGTGAACTTTTTTCTGATAACTGGTAATACGGGCCTCTTTTTTTTTTTATCAGTAATAGGATTATATAAATAAACCAGCAAGGCGCTGAAGCCGTATACAATCATAATAATCCAAAAGAAAATCAAACAAGCGCACACTGACAACAAAACAGCAAGGCCTGCGAGAGGCTCTCAAAAGGTCCGGATAAGGCCCCTCATGGAGCCATCCTTACCCCGGGTCCCACCTGAAGTGGGATCCGTTGGCCCCGGGTCCTCCACTCGTGCCCCATAACGTGACAAGATTCGAAACCGCCCTAAGAATCATAGGAGCAGGTTTAGATTTTCCTTCAAAAGTTCTGTTATTTCACTCACGCCATAGGCACCACATTACTGCAAAGAGAGTAGCCCTCCACGCAACCCTCTCCCCATGTGTCGGCACAGCTGCCTCCCAGCTGATTAAGAGCGAGTGGGGGGACTGAGGCATCGTCCATGCCAAACCAAAGGCTTTAAGAATGCCTCCCCACACCTCATGAGCGACATGGCAATGAAGAAGCAGATGAGCCGCCGACTCCTCTCACGAAAGCACATACTGTACTCATGGAGACGCCCTTCCCCTTGACATAATCGTCCTGGTAAGAATTTTCTCCTTGCAGACCGTCCACACAAAAAATCTTATCTTTAACGGGAAACCTGCAACCAATAAGTCCCTGGTAATACGGGCCTCTTAGAGCACCCAATAAGTCCCTTGGGTACCTGCAACCCCCGCACATCACCCATACTAATCAACATGGATAAATCCCCATGAATGGCCAACAAGGGGTGGGATTTGAACTCAGAACCTCTACTTCTTGAGGCATGGTCCCAGAGTCACAAAGTCGGGAGTTGCCAATAAATCGGCAAGGGTCTAAGTCGGCAAATATTCAATGTTTAAAAAAAATTGGGGAAAAAATAATTTTATATATATATATATATATATATATAATCATAATATATTTCAAGTTAGAAATAATGATAATATATTTCAAGTTAGAAATAATGATTTTAATGAACAAAGTAGTACAAAATAGAGCTCATGGAAGGAGAGAAGACAAAGCTAAAACTTAAAAGCTTATACTTTAAGTATAAGATAAAAAAAGAATCGGGCAACATCATTGACGCAAGACAAGACCCTAAACTACGTGAATTTGATGATTTAATTACTTGCCGAAATTAAACTAAATTAATTTTAAACAATGAACTTAAAAGTAACGCAAATACCTTAGAATTTCGTAGTTTTCCATGTGAAAGATCGCATTAGGGTTCGAATTGGGTCCAGTCCGGGCGCTAGATCCGTTAGCCTTGCAGTGCAGATCAGTCATAGAGGTAGAACTCTAAGTTTTCCAGATTAGGGCGCCGCTTGTGATTCAATGATGGAGTCGCGAGTGTTCTCAATATTCTGATTCGTGTGGGCTTATTGGTGGGATGGGATTTATGGTTCAAACTTCGGGGTATTGTAGGTTGAAGGCTGGAATTAGAGTTTGTGAGATCACACGAGGTAGAAAAGAAAATAAGATAAAAGAGATAGATAGATGATAGATTTTGGGCTTCACACCTTTGGCTTCACACCAAACCCTTCTCAGGAAGAAGAATCACTCTTCGGAGAAACTCATCTCAAGTTCCAAAAGCAAAAGCTCATTCATTCAATAATCAATAACTAACTACATTGTTTATGGAGAGACCTTATATAGGAGGTCTTAAAATAAAACCCTAAAACAAAAATAAACATAAAAGAAAGACAAGTTTGCCCCTGAAACTTAAATTCGGATTCTGAGAAAACTCATTCTCCCGCGAAATCGATCGATCGAAAGTGACACTCGATCGATCGAAATTCAATCGATCAATTGAAAGGGGTACTCGATCGAATTATATATATATATATATATATATATATATATATATATATATATATATATATATCGACGGTGATACTCGATCGATCGAAATAAAATTGATCGATTGAATTATATATATATTCACACACGCCAGAATTAAATTCCTCTCTAGTCGTCGTCGATCGATCGAAATATGGCTTCGATCGATCGAAGCAGGGAGTAAATTGATCAAATCATTGAATCAATCGATCGTCTACGCAGATTCTTCTCCTGGTTTTGATTTTCGTTTCGCTTCTTCTTGGCTAGAAAATCTGTTGCGGCCCGAATCTACTGCTATCGATCTTGGCGTCCAACATCATTCTCCCCGACTAAAAAATGTTTCATCACCGATGAAACACGCATGAAGTGAATCCTGGCACTCGGTGACGTATGATCATCATCTCGGTCCATTGTAGAGGGACATACCCGGTAAACCTCTCCTTGATGAGCCCAATAACCCGGCTTGCCAAGCCACTCTACCAAATACTTTTGAAGTTTCACATCGACTCTCCCGGACCCGAAGGAATTCATCCCCGATGAAGTGTGATCGCAATATCGATCAGGAATACGGGAACTCAAACGACGAACTCCCTCATGATTGGCCCATGCACTCTCTGTAGTCGACTCGCCAACTCTCTGCATCTCATAGACCACAAATTTTCGGCCGCAGGTGAATGCCACAAGATTATCCAAAATTTCCTCAATTATCTCTTTTCCCTGCCTGCTTGGAGAAGGGAATGGTAGAGGTTGCAGGGTGGGGCTGGAATCTGGGCTCGGGGCTGCTTGGAAGGGGTTGCTGGGGGGTGGGGTTGAGCCCAAAGAAGGGACTAGGTCCTCCACGTAGAATGTAGAGCTGAACCTTGTATCCGGCGGAAGGTCGAGAACATACTCATTAGGCCCGCTCTTTGCCACAATTCTAAAAGGTCCAACGCTGTGGACCTGGAGCTCCTTTACGACTCCTGATGGGAATCGTTCAGGTCCAATTCGAACCATTGCATGATTATTTAATTGAAATTCCATGAGAGTCTTAGGTAAATGCATCGATAATTGGAGAGTTTCATTGCATAAATTAATTTTAAGCTTTATTTCAGCATGCAATGCGGAATGAGACTCAAAAGATGACTCACAATAAGACTTGGAATGTATAGCAGTATGCAACTTGAGACTATGATGTGTATGCATGTCTATGAACTCGATAGTTTCATGTGCGTGTGACGCTAATGACTCACATGTAACTGACTCAAGTGCTTTTGACTCTACTAACATCAACGACTTAGGCACAACCGACTCTGTGGGTACTATCAGCTCATGCGTGATTGAATCAAGGGACACTAATGACTCATGCGTGATCGATCAACTTCAAAGATTCAAGTGCACACAACTCTACCACCAAGGACTCGTGCACAACTGGCTCTATGGCAATTAACAAATCGTGCGTAGGTGACTCGGTCGAATCGTGCGTGGGTGACTCGGTTGGCTCTCGTGTGGGCGACTCAATATCACTACTCACAAGGGAAATGGTAGTCTCTTTGACACAAGTTAGGCTCTCATCAGTTTCGTCCATCTCCTCTTCACTCATCATGGTACGGGGGTCATACACCTCTTCTATTCTCAAATTTTCCTGCTCCTTAGAACTCTCCCTTTTAATTAATAAATTCGGAGTGGAAAGTTCTGTAGGGCATTGATAAGCAAAGTGTCCGAATCCGTGACACTTGGAACAATCAAGACACTTGTCTGTCTTGGTTTTCAAAAACCGTAGAAGGTGACGTATGTTAAAGGGACATACTTTTCAATAAGTGTCACCTTCATATCCTCCCATGTGGAGATGGGTTGAATCCGACAAAACTCAATACAAAGTTCTATATGAATCCAAAAGATTTTGGCATTACCCTCAAACTTTGTTGTCACTAGCCTAATTTTGTACTCATCTGGTACACCATACCAATCAAAATAATTCTTTACACTAGACAACCACTCTATGAAAGTTTTAGGGTTCGTCGTACCCTCAAAATTTGGAACCTCATCCCGAATAGATTTGAGAACTTCTCGGCAGGGTCATACTCGGGTTCACTAAGATGAGTGTATCCCCTAACTCTAGTCTCATCACAATTTTTGGGATTTTGTTAAGAATTTGGAGTGTAGTGGTTCCCTTGTTCGATTAGTACCCTCTCATAAAGGTTAAGGAAGTCATGGTGACGTGTAAATGACTCATACATGATGTTTGTCACAAACACAACTCAGGCAAAATTCTATGGACCACACAACAATTGAGAAATTTTAACAAACACATGACGTGCACACAAATGAATAAGCAAATGACATAAAATCAAATGACATTGAAATGATAAACACATGTGAACCAAGTGCATAAGGACTTTTGTCGAACACAAGACGTGCACACTCGATGAACATAAATGAAATAAAATTCAATAAAATTAAAATGACAAAACTGATGCGGGACAAGACCCTAAATGACCTGAATGCGATGATTTAATTACTTGCCGAAATTAAACTAAATTAATTTTAAACAATGAACCTAAAAGTAACGTGGATTCCTTAGAATTTCGTAGTTTTCCATGTGAAAGATCGCATTGGGGTTCGAATCAGGTTCAATCCGGGTGCTAGATCCGTTAGCCTTGCAGTGCAGATCGGCCTTAGAGGTAGAACTCTAAGTTTTCCATATTAGGGCGCCGCTCGTGATTCAATGATGGAGTCGCAAGTGTTCTCAAGATTTTGATTCGTGTGGGTTTATTGGTGAGATGAGATTTAGGGTTCGAACTTCGGGGTATTGTAGGTTGAAGGTTGGAATTAGAGTTTGTGAGATCACACAAGGTAAAAAAGAAAATAAGATAAAAGAGATAGATAGATGATAGATTTTGGGCTTCGCACCCTTGGCTTCACACCAAACCCTTCTCGGGAAGAAGAATCACTCTTCGGAGAAACTCATCTAAAGTTCCAAAAGCAAAAACTCATTCATTCAATAATCAATAATTAACTACATTGTTTATGGAGAGAGCTTATATAGGAGGCCTTAAAATAAAACCCCTAAACAAAATAAAAAATAAAAGAAAGACAAGTTTACCCCTAAAACTTAAATTCAGATTCTGAGAAAACTCATTCTCGCGTGAAATCGGTCGATCGAAAGTGACACTCGATCGATTGAAATTCAATCGATCGATCGAAAGGGGTACTCGATCGATCGATTTCACACGAGAATGAGTTTTCTCAGAATCCGAATTTAAGTTTCAGGGGCAAACTTGTCTTTCTTTTATGTTTTTGTTTTTTAGGGTTTTATTTTAAGGCCTCCTATATAAGGTCTCTCCATAAACAATGTAATTAGTTATTGATTATTGAATGAATGAGTTTTTGCTTTTGAAACTTGAGATGACTAGTTTCGGAGAGTGAATCTTCGTGTCCCGAGAAGGGTTTGGTGTGAAGCCAAGGGTATGAAGCCCAAAATTTATCTTCTTTTTATCCCTTTATTTGATTTTATCTTTTGCTTGCGTATCAATCATTAACAGCCCAGATTTTGCCAGAAAACCATAAAACCTAGTTTCCATCAGAGCCATCGATTCAAACCCATCTCACAAATCTTAAATCCAACCATCCGACCAGAAACGCCTTGATATTCAAAACCCCGGAGAAAACCAACGATCCCATGATTGAACTACGAGCGCCCTAATCTGGAAACCTAGAGTTCTACTTCTAGGACCGATACACACCGCAAATCTAACGGATCTAGCGCAAAGGCTGGACCCTTTCTTGAACCCGAACGTGATCTTTCGTATGGAAAACAATGAAGCCCTAAGGTAAACGCGTTATTTTCAGGTATATTGTTCGAATTAATTTAATTTAATTTCGGCAATTAATTAATTCATCGCATTCACATAGTCTAGGGTCTTGTCCCGCATCAGTTTTGGTATCAAAGTCAAGTTCTAGGTTAGGGCATTTTGTGTGTCATTTTAATTTTATTGAATTTTATTTCATTTATGTTCATCGAGTGTGCACGTCTTGTGTTCGACAAAAGTCCTTATTCACTTGGTTCACATGTGTATGTCATTTGATTTTATGTCATTTGCTTATTCATTTGTGTGCATGTCATGTGTTTGTTAAAATTCTTCAATTGTTGTGTGGTCCATAGAATTTTTCCTGAGTTGTGTTTATGACAAGCGTCATGTATGAGTCATTTACACGTCACCATGACTTCCTTAATCTTCATGAGAGGGTACTAATCGAACAAGGGACCACTACACTCCAAATTCTTGGCAAAATCTCAAAAATCGTTATGAGACTAGAGTGAGGGGATACACTCGTCTTAGTGAACCCGAGTACGACCCTGCCGAGAAGTTTCTCAAATCTATTCGGGATGAGGTTCCAAATTTTGAGGGTACGACGAACCCTAAAACCTTCATAAAGTGGTTGTCTAGTGTAGATGATTATTTTGATTGGTATGGTGTACCAGATGAGTATAAAATTAGGCTAGTGATAACAAAGTTTGAGGGTAATGCCAAAATATTTTGGATTCATATAGAATTTCGTATTGAGTTTCGTCGGATTAAACCCGTCTCCACATGGGAGGATACGAACGTGATACTTATTGAAAAATATGTCCTTTTAACACATCGTCACCTTCTACTGTTTTGAAAACCAAGATAGACAAGTGCCCTGATTGGTCCAAGTGTCACGGATTCAGACACTTTGCTTATTAATGCCCTACAGAACTTTCCACTCCGAATTTATTGATTAAAAGGGAGAGTTCTAAGGAGCAGGAAAATTTGAGAATAAAAGAGGTGTATGACCCCCGTACCGTGATGAGTGAAGAGGAGATGGACGAAGCTGATGAGAGCCTAACTTGTGTCAAAGAGACTACCATTTCCCTTGTGAGTAGTGATATTGAGTCGCCCACACGTGAGTCACCTACGCATGATTCGTTAGTGCCCGTTGTGCACAAGTCGTTGGTGGTAGAGTCGAGTGCACTTGAGTGTTTAAAGTTGGTCGAATCAAGCGTACATGAGCCATTAGTGTCCTTTGATTCAATCACACATGAGATGACAGTGCCCATAGAGTCGGTTGTTCCTAAGTCGTTGATGTTAGTAGAGTCAAGAGCACTTGAGTCGGTTATATGTGAGTCATTCACGTCGCATGCACATGAGAGTATCGAGTCCATAGACGTGCATGCACATCATAGTCTCAAGTTGCATACTGCTATACATTCCAAGTCTTATTGTGAGTTATCGTTTGAGTCTTATTCCGCATTGTATGCCGAAATTAAGCTTAAAATTAATTTATGCAATGAAACTCTCAAATTATCGATGCATTTACGTAAGACTCTCATGGGATTCCAATTAAATGATCATGCAATGGTTCGAATTGGACCTGAACGAGTCGCCAATTTTTTTTTCGATTTTTTGAAAAAGTAGGAGACTTTTGTGACTATGCATGCATGGTCTTGGTCCCTGCGCCAACCCCCATTGGTTTATTATGCTTGTGAACTTGGGTTTAATTCTCTTATACTCAAGTTGTTTTGCAATATCTCTAGATCAGGCAGGTTTATTCGGGGCAGCAGATTACAATGCTCATGGTGAACTTTGCTTAAAATTAGCAGAATATGTGATCCTATACTTCTAAGAAAAGTTCACGGTAAACATGGCGATCACATTGTAACAAAATATGGCTATTTTTTTAAAACTACGCATATAATACACTTTTTTTTGTCACAATGCACTAAGCACCTATAATACCCGTATTTTTGTGTAAAACCAAGGTGTCAAACTCAGTATTTGTATCGGGTATCGGTCCATGGAGGATTGATACGAATCGGCTGATACCGATACGTATCGCCCATTTAAAAAAAATAAAAATCCCATTCAATGCGTGTGAAGACTGAAGTGTGAACCAAACGAAACTGGAAAGTGTCTTTCACCATTTATTCAATGACAACTGTGACTGTCACATCATTGAAAAGGCAGCCGGTTGTTTGCTTTTGCCTTTTGGGTATCTCTAAACACACCAACACATTTACTAAAAGCACCATGTGACGGGGCCAATACTCGAGCTTGCAGCATGGTGCTTGGGGCACGACATGTGGTGCCAGGAGGGGACGCGACATGGGGGCCAAGAGGGCCTTGTGACGTGGTCGCGCTGCGAGGACGTGACACGGTTGCATGGGGGTAGGATGCGGGAGCGATATGGTCGCGACACTGACGCGACATAGCCAAAGTGGGCTAGCGATGAGGAGGTGTTGCGGTATGTCAAACCAAGGGGTTTGAGGTCCTCCCGCCATTCTGGCTGAATGACTGTTTTACCCTTCTATGTGGGAGAGGAGCTGGAGAGTTGCCTTCTACCCACACGGGGCCTTGCGTTGCCAGAGGGGGCGCAAGTGTCTCCTAGGCCTGAAAGGGTGGGCCTAGGACGTCGACGCAGCGATGCCGTGTGGCACCCAAGGGAGGTTGAAGTATGGCTCCGGACTACACGTCGCGGTGCATACGGCTGAGCAACCTCGTGAGAACACTAACGCTGCGTGGGACTCAGTTGAGCACGACAGCACGTGGGCCAAGGATAAATGGTGCTAGTAATTCGGAACGCACACGAAGGCAGGCTGCGTGGGACTCGGTTGAGTACGCGAGTGCGAGGCACAAGGCTGTGGGCTTGGTTCGGTATGTGAGCATGACATGGTGGCATGGAAAGCTGCATGCCAAGACTGTTGCGAAGCGAGGTACTAGTGCAGTGCACAGGGTGAAGCTTGAGCAAGCCAAGTTTAGCACAGTGGGGCAGATGGCATGTCGTAAGGAGCACGGTACAGTTGGATGGTAGGCCGTGAAACAGAGGTAACCATGTTGGGGGAGTTCCCGTTCTCTAGGCGGGTGGTATCAGAGCTGATGTGTAGATGGGTTGACTTCATGCTGTGATGGCTAGCACACCGCATGAAAGCGTCGAAGGACGCCCATGATCTTGGTGTCAAAAGTAGGCTGACCTAGCGAAGCGTGCGTTAGGTGTCGCACTGGACTGAAGTTGCAGAAGTGCGACCCCGTGACAACCAACATCCTAGATCTCTTAAAACCCTTTGATTGCTCCGGATCAGATGATGGAGATCGTGCTTCTCCCCGATCAAAAAAAATATGGCCCTAAAATCACATTTAAGTGTGACGTTTGCCATACGATTCAAGATCCATTTTTTTGGGATCTATGACATGTGGAATCAAATAAGGACCATCTGATAGGGGATACATGATCAAAAGATCCATTTTATGGGAGATAGGGACGAAACACGATTTCCATCTTCAGATCCGAAGATCAACTGGTTTTAAGGGTATGGGATGTTGGTGCTTTTAGTAAACACATTGGTGCATTTAGAGGTACCCTGTTTTTAAGACTTAAAGTGTAAGACGTTGCTTTTTCATAACACAGCCTTTAGAGGTACACCCTACACGTTTTTGACTTTTGGTTTTTTGTAAATAAAGTTTACAGACGCTCAAGAACTGATTTGACACACGATAGCCACTGGCACACTGTAACCTTGTTCAGGCTTTGTCCTTGCAAATTTGCAATTACCAATTAATAATATAAAATCAGTCAATATCTGATACGTATCGGGATCGATACATATCAGTTGGCCAGAAAACCGATACATATCACTGATGCGTATTGGTATCGGCCGGTATTTGATTCCTATAATACGCATATTTCGAGTATTAAACACATTTTTCGAGTATTAAACTTTTTTTCCCCTTATTTTATTGTATTTTTATTAAACTGTTTTAAAACATTTTTTTTTTGTAAATTTTAAGATATCTCGTTTTTTCCGATTCCCCCCCCCCCCCCCTCCCCCCTCCCCCCTTTTTTCTTCCATATTTTGCCTTTTAAAAAAAAACTAAAACTTTCTTGCTCACCGTATTAAACCGTACTTTCTATAAGTCCAAGGAAAGATTGGTTGGCACTTACTTTGAACATATGTTTAGTTTTTAGTAGCAACTAGCAAGAATCGTTGAGGCTTCGACCCAATGGTGCTGCTCAGCTGCTCCTGCTCTGGTATCTTACCTTTCACTTTGGAACTTCCACTTGCTATAATAAGCTTGCTTCTGCTATCTGTAACCTTTGTAACCTATCAAGTACACCAAATCTAGTGGGAGCTGTACTTTCTGTTTTTCTTTTAAGCAAGTTTTATGCAGTTATTCACTTTTATGAGGCTGTCATAGGGAAAAGGATGAAATTGGGAAAGCCACACTCTATGGGGTCAAATTAGCGAATGAGTCAACCGATCAGTTCGCTAGGCCTATTGGTTGTGGATGGGATGCCTCCCGGCTACGTACTTGTGTTTAATGTGGAATCCTTTTTTGGATGTTTTGATTGGAAGTTAGCTGCATGGAAAGGGGCACCTTTATCCATAAGGGGGCGGCTGACCCTCGACCTTGTCCAATTGACCAATATATCTTATGTCAATTTTTGAGTGTCCAAAGACTTACTAAAATTTTGGAGAAAATTCAACAGAACTGTTAATGGAGTGGCGGAAAATCCATGGAGAAAATCCACTTGATTAATTGGGATGTGGCGAAACTCCTGCTGAATCTGGAGGTATGGGGATTCAGTCGATCAAGGATATGAATTTCACTTTTGAAAAAATGGTTGTGGAGAGGTTGTGAGGAGGATACTTGGTGGGTGAGGGGGATCATAGAAAAGTACGGGCGAGAGAGGGGTGAGGGGTGAAGGGTTTTAGGGGCCGAGTAAGAATGGATTGAAATGGATCACCCAGTAAGAGAGCCAACTTTGAAGAAGGGATTGGCTTTCATGTGGGGATCGGAGGTAAAGTGAAATTTTAGAAGGATCGATGGTGTGGGAAGCATATCTTTGAAAACCACTTCCCCTTACTCTATAGTTTAAACACAAACAAGCATATCTTTGAAGGTGGAGGAAATTTGGGAGAGGGATCAAAGCGAGTCATCAAGGAATATCCAACTCCATCGTAAGCTAAGAGAGGAGGAAAAATTGGAACTGATGGAGCGTCTTGAGGAACTCAGTAAGGTAAGGGCAGACCGCAATGGCCCACATGCGAGAGTGCTATAGTAGGAGAGAAAGGGAAGTTCTTGGTACAATCATTTTATACCTTCTTGACAAGGACACCCTTGATGAACTCTGCTGGACTATGTTGTGGAAGATAGTAATTTCTTAGTAGGTCAAATATTTTGCTTTGTAGGTACCCTGGGGAAGGGTCTTAACACATGTCTTGTTGAGTAAAAGGGGGATGCCAATGTCTAAGACGCGTTATTCTGTGGGGATGAGGAAGAGAAGGTGGGGCATCTGTTTTTCCAATGTTAATTTGCAAGTCAAATTTTGGCATCATTTCTAGCTAGTGTTGGGGTGAACGTGTGCTTAGGTGAATCTTGCACCAAGGCCTTGGCTTTGGCCGAGTGGTCAAACTCTTGTTTTGTGATAACATGGCCATCCTTTGGAGATCACTTCCAATGGCTGTCTTTTGAGAAATATGGGAGGAGAGGAATAAGATAATCCTTGAGAGGAAGTTCAACAAATCTAGGATCACGATAAGTTTGATCTTGAGGATCTTTCCTGGTGGTGTCTTACTTCTCCCCGGTTATGTGCCACTTTAGTGGAGATCCTGAAAGAGTGGGAGTAGCTAGGACCCCCGTAGTTGATGGATCCTGGTGTTGGGGTGTCGGTACCTCTCACCTTCCCGGCATGGCCTCCTGTCTCTTCTTGACCTTGACAAAAAGACCCAGAATCATGCTTTAGAATTTCAAATGAGGACCAGTTCTGCGCCTAGTAGCAGGAATCTTCTACTCAATGTGTCACTCCTGCTTTCCATCATAAAATAGCTTAATCTCAAGTTTTTGATGATGCTCCTACTCCCACCCTACTACACGATTCTAAATGACATTTTTTGGGACTTTTCTCAAACACCTAGGCATATTGGCACTTATCATAGAACGAGTGAACATCATAGAACACATGAATTTCCAAATAAAAGTTAACATTGTTATGGTAAGCATCCCAGGGGGCATGGAGCCAATGTCTGCACCCTGCCAATTGCAATGTTTGACAAAATACGGCGTTTAAAAAAAAATGCGTATAATACTCGTTTTTTTGCCACAACGTACTAAACACGTATAATACCCATATTTTTTAATAAAACACATATTTTCATATAATACCAATATTTCACGTATTAAATGTGTTTTTTTGCATATTAAATGTTTTTTCCCCATATTTAAAAAAAACTGTTTTAAAACTTAATTTTTTTGAAATATTATCTCATTTCCCCCCTAATTTTCCTTTTTTTTACAATTTTTTTTACCTTTCGATTTTTCCCCGTATTTTGCCCTTTTTCCCAACTTTCTCACTCACCGTATTAAACCCATACCCGTATTTTGTCACTTTGAATTGATGTGCCTTGGCATGGCATGGAGTCATTTTGACGGATCTGTTCTTAACATAGGTGATCCAAAACTTTGGACCTTCTTCATCATTAACAGGAAAAATTCAGGACAACACATTTGGCTGAGTTATAGTGGGTATCCTCTCGAACATTTTTTTTTAATTGAATGCATCCAATGAGTTTCCACAATCCTTTCTAAGGACAAGGTATGGTTGTCTTCGACTCCGTACAACTACACTCCCACATTGTGTCTTCTTCTCATTATTCATGATTGGCATGAGACATTATATGAA
The DNA here is from genome assembly GCA_021018995.1 of Chloranthus sessilifolius. Lineage (NCBI taxonomy): Eukaryota > Viridiplantae > Streptophyta > Magnoliopsida > Chloranthales > Chloranthaceae > Chloranthus > Chloranthus sessilifolius. The sequence continues at coordinate 5,854,298 of CM037584.1, forward strand.
TACAACGTTCCTTTTATTATTGGCTGCCCAACTTGTTTGTGGAGAAGAGGTAGATCTCGGAAGACCTTGAGGGAAACCGTGAGAAGGGACATGAAAGATTGAGAAGTGGCAGAGAGCTTAGAGCTGATCATAAATGAGTGGAGAAATAGGACTCGCAAAGCCGACCCCAAATAGATAGGATAAGGTTATGATGAGATGATGATTACCTAAAAGGAGATCTTTGACCACGATATGGCTGTTGGTGCAGCAGTCATATTGACTGTTCGAAAAGTCACTTGAGATTTATATAAGGAGATCTTCGAGCACAAATCTAGTCACACTGAGTTTACCAGAATTTCTTACGTATACTAGTTCAAAAAATTTCCTTTATTTTCTGTTTGACACTTCGAATGATCGAGTTTTTTGGGGCGATCCTCTGCCGTTGTAAGGTATCAGATGTCTGTTTGGGAAATTTTAGAATAATACACCTACTGAGACGAAAGCCAAAGGTGAGTATCGTAGGTGGACGTATCGAACCAACATAAGATCTCAGATTGACATCTTGATACACTGATTTGCCATAATAATAAAGAGGGTCAATGGTGACTCTGCCGTGGGAAAAGCTGCTTCTTTCTTGCTTGATAGGGGGGGGGGGGGTGCTTCCATTCACCAGCGCAGACTACAAGTGCTCTCAGAACCGTGCTGGATAGTCACCCATCTCACGCTCTAAAACGCAACCTGTGGTGGATCCCGTGGGACAAAGTCAAAGTGTTTGATCCTTTGCCCCATACTTTGAGATGGTCATGCCCGCCGATCAAGCAGCGATGCTGCGTGACAGGTTTAGCTTAAGCTGCTAACGTTCGGTTCAGATAAGTCAAGTCCCTTCGGTTGGTTCTCTCAAATGGGCTTCCCTTATCTTCCCTAACGTTCATATAAGTTCTTGTTTGAGAAAGGAGCACCGGCGAGCGCCCTGAATGAATAAGAAATGGACAGCAGAGGGAATCCAAATATCCAATATTCTTATTCGACCGATAATAAGCTAGCAACATGTCGATTATACACCTGAGGTTGGTAATAACTTCTCTATTAGATTACTAAAATGGAGTGACTGTAGTACCGGAATGTGCCCACTTGTTTATTGAGTGAGATATACATGGAATGCACAGCTTGGCATCAGAAGCTCTTCAAACTGATTTCATTGTGCGGAGAGGGCTTTAGCTATCGACTGTTAAGGAGAGGGCCATGAATCCCTAGGGGGGTTACAGAGCGGTGTCTGAGGTACACCTAAGTAAGGTACATGTACATGATTCTCGTGTTATGTGTAGGTACCCACCCCACTTAAACACCTGTTGCTAGGGCAGTTTGTGCGTTCCAGAACCCGCCCTATGTAGGCGACCAGCGATGGCATATAGTCAGTTGCACGGCCGGCAGAGTCAGAGGTAGAGGTGGTTGTAGTTTCCTTGGTTGGTACCCTTTTGCAAACTTGACTATCCACTCGAGTAGGGAGTGAATAACGTTTTAAAGATAGGGACTATGCGCCTCGGGTCCAAATTTCTCTTGTTGCATTTATCATCATTTTCAGATTTCGACTACTAATTTTTCAAAAGAGGTTGCAATATGGTCAACGTTCCATTGGGCTACAGACTAACCCCCAACTGGCTCTGTAGATGTATGTAGCTCCCCAACGTCCAAATGTGATGCAAAGATTACATTGGATAGCGAGGGGAACAGTTTTTATGACATTTTTCCTCTAGTGAACAAGGTGTTGCATGTCCACAAGGGAGCCAACCCTATCTTTAATGGGAATGTAAATTTTATGTTGCCATTATTATTTTTGTTTTCTTCTGTAGTGAATTATATTTTGTGCGGTAAAAAATACACACCTAGATGTCAAATGGTGGTTGTTCTTGGAAACTGCCAAGAGTGCTGGATTCGTGGTTTTTATTTTTTTTTGTAAAATTATTATTTCGAATTTAAACAATTTGAGGCATGTGAATGGGGTTTTTAAAAGAAAGAAACCCTTGCTCATAGTGAAGGGTATATTTAGGAGAATTCACTAATTTCGTGAAAGGTTTTGATAAATAAAAATGTATTGGCCACTTGTGAACAGTTTTTTTTCAGAATGCTGCTTTGAGAAGCATGGATAGTTTCTAAGAAAGAAAATCACATCCTATAGAATTAGTGGTTTGAACTTCCATGAATGGAAACAATTAAATTCATGATTTTTTAATAAAGAAAATCACCATTCTACAGATACAGTGGTTTGAATAACCTCCATGAACGGAAAAAATATTTAAAATTTGGGGTAATATTTGAGAATGAAAAAACCTTACCATATTAAAAAAAAGTCACTTTGTATGGGTATTTTGATCCTTTAAGAGATTATTCACTTTATGTTCTCATGTACATCATAATCGAAACTGCTCATAAATTAATTTCAAGCAATGTTTATTGAGATAGATAGTTTTTTCTAATAAATTTTAATTCAGAAAACAATGTGGAGAATTCGAGAACTAATTTGAGACTTAACTTTATCAATATAAAATTTGAAATTTTGAATCAATTCATGATAATTACTAGTTTCCTTTAATAGCTTCTTTTTTGTAATATATGTGTAATAATTGGCATAAATATCATATGAAGCAGATAATAAATTAATTAAGCACACGGTTCTATGCCTTAATTGACAATGGTATAACTCCTGAAATGAGGATTCAACCAGTGTAAAAAAGTTCTTTTTGTTGTTGTTTTTTTTAAAGTGTTTAAACATGGTTCATGAACTTGCTCAAACATGGGACTTGGCTGCTTAGCTGGAATTGGTAAATGTATTTTATTTGCGCTGAATTTTTTTATAATACTCTTGGGGCTTGGTACTTGGCATGGTTGTCAATCTCTTACGATACACGATTCGATACACGAGACGATACGCGATACAATACACAATATTATAGAAAATGATACATATCTATGATGTGTATCTTGTTTTAACCGTATCTTACGGTACACGATACAATACATTACAATATGTTGCGATACACGATACAAACGGTACATGTGATTCGATTATAAATAATTTTTATTTAAAAAATTGTCACTTAGTTATCCCAACTCTAATCTCAAAATAATTATAAAAGAAAAGAACAACGAGAATAAAGAAAGAAGAGGAAGATGTCTATGAGAAGGAAGAGAATAACAAAATAAATGATAATTTAACTATTGTGCTGGTGTTGATATTGGGGATAGAGATGAATAAGACTTGGGAGTTTTTAATTTTAATTATTTTTTACATTTTTCTTTTTTTAAATGGGTTTACAAAATGGTAATGTCAAGAAACAAGTATGATTTTTTTTTTTAAGTAGAAGTTAAGACTTGAAAGACACATCATATAAATATATAATACAAGTAAATAATACACGCTTGCACCACACTTATACTTGTGCAGCTATAGGTTTTCTTTTTATATAGGGTAAAATTGAAAAGTTACGATTTTACGTAATTGGATTTTATCTCCACTTTATAAATCAATCCAACAAAATGTTTGTTGAATTTATTTGATTTATATTCTAATTTCTAATGTGACAGATGAGGGAATAAGTGTCGGTGACACTTAGTATCTCAAAAAATGACCGTAGATTGTTTATATATATATATATATATATTTATTTATTTATTTTTCCATATATATTTCTAAAAATCTAAGTGTATCTAACGATACTCGATATGATATGATACACGATACAAATTTTTTTGATTATGATACACGATTTGACAACTATGCTTGGTAATGATGAAAAGTGTGAACTATAGAGTTAAGGCTAATATATTTGGGAAGAACAGAAATAGCTGCTAATTATGACTTGTGAAGTATTTTCCAGTTTAGAGTGGAAGATATCAATGCATTGGATACGGTCTACATTTCTCTTTTATATTATATTTGAGATTCCGAGTTATGGTGTGTTGAATAAATCTGCCTTTTCTCTTACGAACTCAGGCTGTTGAAGCTGCTAAGAATGCAGCAAAGGGTATTGCAGAAATGCCGAATGTTGCTCCTGATTCAGAATCTGATGAAGAGTTAAAAAAATCAGAAGCTGATGGTGAAATATCAGAAGCTGAGAATGATGGGAAAGTTGAGAATGATGATGAAAAGCTACGGATTTCTGCACTTAATAAACTGGAGAAAGCCAGTGAGGATTCTCTATTGGGACAGGCAAGTGATACCGATGAATTATATTCATCCCTTGTTCAATTCTAATTATGGTCAAGTGTAGATGCAACGTCCAATTTTTCGCATGTATATGCTTGTCCGGAGCGTGCATTCTTGCATAGGACGCAACTCTTTTTGTTCAGTTTGTTTAGCATAAGACATTATTATCTGATTGGTTCTTTCCATAGGACACCAACTCTTTATATACAGCTTATGTACCGATCAATATATATATATATATATATATATATATATATATATATATATATATATATATATATATATATATATATATATATATATATATAAAGGGTTGCATGCCCCAATGGGGCACGGTGAGTGTGCCCCAATGGTCGATGTGGAGCTCCACGTGGCGCCCAAAGCATTGTTTTGGTGTCATGTGAAGCTCGGATGCATTGTTTATATCAATTCTATAAAAACAAATTCAAAAAAAAATGTATAAGGCAAAAGTCAAATATTGACTGATTTCAATGGTTTAAATCTTAAGGCTAAAAAATTACACAGTGGAGATGATTTTATTTATTTATTTTTTAATTTTTAAAGATGGTATAAACGAAACAACCTTGTTTCTTGTGGCACCAAAACAGTGTTTTGGGTGTCACATGGACCATTGGGGCACGCTCACGTATATATATATATATATATATATATATATATATATATATATATATATATATATATATATGTAATTTATGTATTTATTAAGTGATACTGGGCAGACTCTAAGTTGGTCCCCCCCCCCCTCTTTCTGAACAGTGACTCTAAATTGGTCTTGCTGCCGTTAACACCAGACTAGAAGAATATAACAACATTTTATGACAGGAATAACTGATCACTATACTATGGGTTGTTAACCACGCTAAGATATGTTTCTAGTCTTAATAGTCACACCTCATAGTCTTAGGTTCGAGAGTCTAGAAACGCTCGGAATCTGAGTGGTTTGACTCAGAAAGTGGTGTTTTTTGAGCCTTTCCTGTGTTGAGAGGTTTTCTCGGAATCCTTGTTTTCAGAGTTTTTCCAAGTGAAAGTGACATACTAATTTCCTAGCAAAACACTTAGAAATGCTCAGATTCTGAGTCAAACCAGGAAAGTGAAAACTCAAGGACACAGGAATCTTAGTTTTTCTGGGAAAAGCTCAGAAAAACCAGGAATGTGACTCAACTCAAGAACACATCTCAGAAAAGCTAGGAATCTTAGTAAGTTCAGAATCTGCATGATTTTGAGCTGATAAGATTCCGAGCTTTTCTGGGAAAAGCTCAGAATCACCGAAACTAGCCTTTATGTAGATTGTATCTCTGTTGTTTTAAGGTAAACAGCCGTCATATGTAGTGGGTTGCATGCGGTGCTCAAGTTCTTCACTCTTTTCAGTCAGAGACTACAAAAAGGACACACAACATTGCCATTTTATGTTGTGCTGACTGCTGACAGTGCTATTAAAAAATCATTTTTAATATATTTTCAAAAATTATTATATTTTGGGCATTTTGTGTTTAGTACCAGATATGTTTTATATATCTCTATTTTATTCTTATTTTTTCTGTTTTATGTATTATTTTACTATTGTTCACTTACAGTTTGATATATCTGTATGGGTGTGTCTGCTATCAACTTTTTTTGAAGATGTTGTGTATGACACCTCGTATCTTTCTCCATTACCGACACGTAATGTGTCATTGTTACAGAGGTTGGAACTAGTAGGAATGGTACATCATCCAACAGATAAAAGTTGTTTCCTTTTTATGTGTAAATTGTTTCTTCAAGGATGAAATTGCTTTTTTATGTGCAGGGTCTTAAGGTTCTTGATAATTCTGTGGAGAACATTGCTTCAGGGGCATGGCAAGTATTGGGTAGTGCCTGGAAAGGAGGCTCAGATTTGGTCCACAAGTATGCATGCATGGCTAAGTTGCTGGCTTTGATATTTTATGTTGTTGCTCATTCATTTTTGCGATGAAAAAAGCAAGAGGAGATATCTTTAATGGTCAAGGTTTTACCAATTTTTTGTTGAAAAATAATAAATATAAGAGATAATAACATGAGATCATTGGATTACGGAATTGAGAAATGTTATGATCTTTTTCAAGTTGTAGAGTGTGTATTATGTAATCTAATACAATCAGATGGACAATTGTTAGCAACTAACATATCCATAATGAAAATTCTTACCCAGTGCAATGTTGTAGAAATCGAATCGGGTTGCAAAATCGTTTTGGAATTTGTGAATCGAATCTAATAGTTAAATCGTAAGATTCACAACTATTTTTTTATAAGAAAAAAATCTAAAATATATCTAACAAATACAAAAAATATAAATACATCCAAATATGTCCATAATCAATTTTATGGCATGATACTTCATTCATAAATCGTATAAAGATATAAGCCATATATGTCTGATTGAACATCATCAAAAGCAAACACCAATCCTCAATTTTAATCGAAATCTTCATGTACATTTAAGAGCATTTCATCATAGCAGTCATTTACAACAACAGAATTAAATTCGGATTCCATACCAAAAACTTATGAAGGAAAGGACAAATTTGGGGTTTCACCGTGCTAGATTTCACCGTGCTAGATACGAAGATGAGAAAGAAACCCAAATTTTAAACTCCACATGATAGATAAGGAGTATTATATTAAAGGTTTCTTATGTTATAAAGAGGTTTTAAAGATTTAAGGGGCAAAAGAGTGAAAAAAAATAGTTAAGTTTTATGTTTCATGGACCGTGAAACAAAATTTACACAAGTGGGTTTGTGAATTGTGCAATTCACTTGAATCATATGATTCAAGTCAAGTTGTAAGATTCATAAGTTGAATAGTTGGATTCAGGTCCAAAAAAGATTATGTCAAAATCAAATTGTTTGGCCTAAGATTCGACTTAAATCGTAGGATTCAATTCGTAAATCATAAAATTTTGACATCACTGATCCAATGCCTTTAATTGATCTTACCAATGTTAACAACTTGTTAATATCTGAGGAAATGTACTATAAGAGATTCAAAACAATTTTTGGGTGGATAGATTCACCACAATACCTGCTTTCTAAAACAGTTTGTGTGGAACCTGCATTATGCCAAGTAACTGTGTTCTTTCCTAGTCATCATCATAGCCTTATCCCATTTATTTGTGGTTGGCTTTGTGAGTCCTATTTCTCCACTCGTTTCTGCTCAATACTAAACTCTCTATGACCTCACAATCCTTCATGTCCCTTATCAGTGCTTCCCTCTTGGTCTTCTCAGTTCGTCCTCTTCTACTTTGTGCTTGTAGCATCTCAACCCTTCGTACATGGTCCGCTTCTTTCCTAGTAATTTGTGCAATTTGTTGAGATGACTAGAACTGTCAGAGTTACTTGGCTCATTCTTTTGCAGTTTGGAGTAGATATTCACCTTCTTACAATTCACCAATTACTGCAAATTGTTATTATGGTTACTCAAAACACTTGTTGAAAGAATTGAAGCAATATAAATGGGCAATTGCTGGATCCAAAATTTAAAGGAATCTGAAGTTAATGAATGTACAATTCTCTAATTTCGAGAAAGGCACTCAGATTTGAAGATGGTTGTCAATCTGGTAATGAAGAAATTTCTGGAAAATCTTGGGCAGAGATTTCATGGAGTGGCAATAATAGAGAAACACTACGGATCAAGGTTCAGAAAATCAGTTCTAGAGTGCAACAACCATATATAACTATAGAAATTTGTAAAAAAATGAACGCGCATGTTTTTCACAACTAAGATAATAGTGCACAGATTTGTAATCATAATATGTTCTTGCCACCTGATGGGATAAGGATGTGATGATGATGAATGTGTTCTTGCCACCTTATCTGTAATTTTCTATCGAAGGGCTGTGACCCTATTTTGTTGGAGTTTCCCTCAATTATTATTATTTTTTCATTTGATAAATAGCTAGAGTTGTTTTGAGTTATGATTTTGGTTAGATGTCAAATACTAAACTGGCACCTAGACAGTAGTTTTCTCTTGCTGTCAACTGGAGTTTCTTAATGCACTTTGTTTCATTACTTCTTGCACAAAAATTCTAATTATGTATCACACACATTGTTAAATAAGTAATAAGCTTGAACTATGAGAAACCAACAAGCAAAAATAGGGTGCCAATCTACAATACGATATATGATAACAGACACTTATTCTAACGCATTTTGTTCCACACTTTACCAGCTGATTGACCAATTTGTTGCTTCACGATGAATATGACAGATACAAGCCACATGAAAGAAAAAGTTAATATAAGTTGGAATTATGGAGAAAGGCCTTAAGAGTCGAGAGACTTTATCAACCAAGATGGAATATATGGAATGCAACTTTCGTGAACATGATAGCTTGGAGGTGGATCTAATTAAAATAAAAAAATCATTTAGTGTCACATTTCCATGGACTTTGATATTTAGGCTTTACTTTACAATCAGATGGGGGATTTGAGGAGGACATCTCAAATAGGATCAATGCAAGCCTGATTGAATGGAGACAAACGATCGTGTACTGTGCAATCCAAGAGCCCCACTTCAATTGAAAGGATGTTTTTATAATAACATGGTATGACATGCCATTTTATGTTGTGCAGAAGGTTGGACTAAAAAAAACAACAAAAGAGAGGGCATGGGGCTTAGATGTGTGTGTTAAGAGGTATGAATGGAATAACAAGAACCGATAAAATTAGGAACTAGCACTTCAGAAAAAAATTGAGAGTGGCACCTACAAAGGAGAAAATTACAAAATGTCATTTGAGATGGTTTGGATATTTATAATGGTGGTTAGAAACAAATCCTATGCGAAGGATTAAGAATTTACAAGCACAAGGAAGTAGAAGAGGAAGAGTAGAGAAGTCCTGGAGGGAAGCATTCAAAAGTGACATGAAGGATTGTGGGGTGACGGAGAGCTTAGCGCTGAGCAGAAATGAGTGGAGAAATAAGACTCGCAAAGCCGACCCGGGATAAGTATATGATGATGATGCGGGAAAGTTGTTTGGTGATCTCTTCATAGAGCTTTGTGAGGTAGTGCCATAGAGTCATTGCTATTGTTGTTAGGTAGGCTAGAAGTGGTATATATATGGCTAGTTTCATACATCCTTATTAGTTAGGATTGTGTATTTTGGTATCATTTTGTATGTGTTTGTGGGTTTTGGTTCTTTCTTTAATCACTTGTAGAAGGTTGTGGGGCAGTCTTTGTCCTCCCAGGGTGTTTGCGTATGTTGATCGGCTTAAAAAAGATGGACCCTCCACTTTCAACCATTTGATTCACATTGAATGATGGTTCCAACTTATTGTGCGAATTTTAAGAGGGAGGGGTAAGCAGTGGCACACTTGTTTCTTTGTTGCTTAACATCTAGACTGGAGTTGTGGCAGGTGGAATTCGTGCGTGGTTGGTCTATTTGCTATCTTTTGGTGCCTTTAGAAGGAATGAGTTGGGATAATTTTTGAAGGCAAAGTAGTGGCAGGTTTAATTATTTGGAACCAAATGAAAAGTTCTATGATTACGTGCTTGCTGCTTAGAAATGATTTTTTGGTGGGCATTGAGACATTTGGATGCGGGAGTTGTGGGTTGTTAAAGCTCAATTTTAATGTTCGTGATGGGTGATCAACTGTTACCCTATAAACATTGGCATCGATCAGACCCGAAACTAATGCATATTAGCAATATATATCAGTTCAGCCAAGATGTAAAACCTTGGCCAGGCTTAAAACTGATACGTATTGGTACCAGCTGAGTTATGAAACTTGATTTAATCTATCTTAAATATAGAGTAGCAGTATAACTTTATAGTATAAAGCGACCGGAAATGGGACTGGAGAGAAAAAAATATTAGCTTTTTTGTATTTTCTATATGAACTTAGTGTTTTTAGAAATCTTATAAAATATTAAAGGGCACCGTTAATTGCGATCATAGTTGTGAAGAAAGAACCTATGGTTGCAAATAATGGTACCTATCACTAAATACTCTTTAAAATGCCCCTTTTTTCGCTCCTTCAATATCTCATTCCAAGAAAATCTCTCTCCCCACGTGCATAGCATGTGCCACCTAGTAGTGTATTTAAATAAAATTTGCTTTTATTATGTGAAAATATCCTATATAAAATAAGAAAGGAATGACAAAAGATCACAATAAAAGCCTAATTGCCGAAATTGGGCAAGTTACTTTTCTATCTTTCTATAGGTTATTCTTTATAGAGAAAAAAAAATAGTCAATCTTATAAAACAACAAAAGAAAAGGGACATTTTCTTTTGGATACAGAAATATGTTTGTAAAAATACCTTTTTGAGTAGGCTTTAATATTTAATGAAGTACTTTTTTTAGAAGTATTTTTAGAAGTAGATCTCTTAACTGAAAATTTTCTTTTTTATAGCCAATTCAGTTACCTCTGAGATCAAGGTGCGGAGAGGACAGATCTCTTCAAAATTTAATACGCATATTATGTTAAACAAAATGTATTTTTGGTTGCGGGAATTATGGAATTTTCCAGTCATGTGTAGGCCAGCACGAGCATATCTACTGGCACAGGCTGGTGGTTGGACCGTGGTCCAACCGAACAGTTCCAACTTTTGGTTCGGTCCAGGTAAAAAGAGCCTAGATGGCATGAAGTGTCCAAAATCGCGAGCTGAAGAGACTAGCTGCTGAACCAAGCTGCCCGTCCTATTTTTGCAGAACCGCCAGTTGGTGCACTTCTATCACAGTCAAGTTGGCTGAAAATTTCAAACGGCGTTATGCCAGGAAAGGAGAATACAGGTTTCATACGCTAATACGGGTCTCTTCTTTTAAGGTTTGAAATTTTTTGTAAGCATTTTAAAAATACGGAAAGTACGAGAAAAAGAGTTTAAAACGTGGAAAAATATGCGTAATAAAAAATACATGTCTATTACGGGTTTCATACGCTGTAACAAAAATATGTGTATCAAACGCGAATTGTCGCATGGCAGCACACATCTTGTCGTACCTGGTTTAAAATTGCAGTCATTAGGAAAATATTTCGTAGGTACAATTAATATATCACAATGAACACTGCGAAATATCAAAATCAATTCCCTCATGATTATATGGATTAGATATATTCTGGGTTATAAGACTCCAATGTCTCACTAGTTACAAAAATGAGAAATCATACTCCAAGGTGTCTTATTTCCCCAAGTTCTGCTTCTTGTCAAAGCCAACTGATTGCCTTGCTGAAATGAACTGATCATTTTTTATTGGAAATAAAAAAGCTATATTAAAAAGAAGAGATGAATTGATCATACTGATTTCTTTTAAATCAGTACAGGAATTAGATTTTTTTTTTTTCTGTGATAGATGAACTGATTGTATTGGTTAGAAGAAAGAAAGAAAATAGCCTGTAGATGATTAGTTAGAAGAACGGCTGGGAGTGTAACATATTTAATTCATATGATCTCTGTTGTGGAACTCAGTCTTGAGAGTAATCTTCGTTGGAAATTGTATCTATCTGATTGGTGACCATGAATTCTTCCTTAAGAGAGAACACGCTATCCTGAGTAAACCCAAATATTAAATTTTCACATTTGCGTATGTTTGAGAGTAAGTATTAACTGTAAATTGATTTCCTTGTGACTGAATTATTGAATTAGAACACTCTGTTCTTTTCTAATTAGTATGGCACACTTTTCTTTATCACATTATAGCAGTAATTCCATTAATAAAAATAGAGTTACAACATATAGGGCACGGCGAGAAGGTTAGCCATGTGAAAAATAGAAAAATGAAGAGGAGGGCAAACCAAGAGCCCGCAAAACAAGAAAAAACGCAAAAACAAAAGCCAAAAAGGGCAAAACAAAGCCGATGTGGGTGCCCTACTAATTTTGAAACACTTATGCAAAACATGTGATCCTTTTCAGGCTTGAGAATTCTGCTGCAAACCTTGCCGATTCTATTCAACATGGTGGTCTGCCTGTAAATCCTAGTTCTCTTGCCCCATCTATAATAGAGGTATGCCTTTCTCTCACTGTTTTTTCTTTGTTTTTAATGTCAAAATTCCTTAGGTCCCTCTTTTGCCATACAGAGTGGCAAAGCATTTACAGCGAAGGGGATTCAAGTGCTCGAGCTCGTAGGTAAGGAGACAATGGAATTACTGATTACAGAGAGTGGTATTGAAGTGGAGAAAGATGACAAGGAGGCTGACCAACAAGCTAATGAGGAACAATTTTTTGAGGAAGTTACATTTGACCGATGCTTCTATATTTATGGGGGCCCAGAGCAGCTTGAGGTGATATTATTTATTCTTTTAAATTCTTTATATATTTTTTAATTTTGAATGATCTTTTAAGGTGGTTTTAATGTGATGGATGCCAGGAACTGGAGGCATTGTCAAACCATTACGCCTTGTTATTTAACCGCAGGAAAACAAAATTGTTATCGGAACAGAAGTCTGTTTATGATGGAAAGCTTAGACAAGTTCAGCAGATTTTCACTTTGGGTACTGAAGTTGAAGAAAGCAGTATTGAGCCAGATAAAGGAAAGAGTATAGAGACTTTAGAAGAGGAGGGTAGCAATGAGATGAAAGCCTTGCGTGATTCGAGTGTCAGCAAAGCTGCGGATATGGCTGCAGGGTAATAATACTTTTGCCATATTCTTGGGTTAGAAGGTATACTAACAAATATATTAACCATAGTTCTAAAACTCGGCGAGTCAATGAGTTAACTTGGGCGAGTTACTCGACTCGCCGGGATTCTGAGTTGAGGCCAAGTCGAGTCGAGATTTCTCTAGGATGATGGAGCCAGGGTTCATAAACTACCATTTATAAAAAAATATTTTCATGGGATAAGGTTTTAGAAATCCTATCTTTTAAAAAAGTATTAACTACCCATTTTATCAACATATCTTTACATCTCTTTGCTTGTAAAATATTTTTTATTTTTATAACATATATATTTTTTTAATAATTACCGAGTCGAGTTTATCCGATTCTTCGAGTTAACTCGACTCAATTAACTTTTGAGTCGAGTTTTCGCGCTTTAAAACCATGAATTATTAACATACTCAAATGACGTGTATCTCCGTGTTCACAAAATGCCTTTACACAGAAAATGCTTGCCCTTATAACTCACTCTTAAATTGATGTGACAAGTTCATGGGCATCAGTTTGCTAGTAAAATACTGGGGTAGTAAATGACGCGTAGCCTTAGTGAACAGGTGGAGTAACAGACTTGTGAAGATACATAAAAGTGTGATTTGTCTTTGATTGACTTTTACCAAATGAAGCAGTGTTATAGGCACATTGACACGGGTTTTGGTGTTTACCACGGGTTTAAGAGTGGCTTGCAAAGAAAAAAATATTTTGATTCACCCATGATCATAGAAGTTTAATATATAATTTTAAATGATTATGATACACTGGATATTATTATAATGGTAATGCTATTTTGTTAACATCCATGAAGAAGAATGATATACACATTATGACAACATTGTTACATAATTTATTCTATATGCATACATGATCAATTGGTGATATATGTGCGTGTAAACATATAGAGATGTTTTACAACATTTGTTGATTTATATGCAGATCATAGATATGCTTGTTGTTTACTTACATTTCTCTTTCTTCAAAGATGGTTCAGCTATATTTTTTTAAATGTGTATGAAGTATGGACCATAGTCACAAAAGTCTCCGACTTTTTCAAAAAATCTGAAAAAGTTGGCAACTTGTAGTCATCCGGACTACATTGCCGATTAATTGGCGGAGTCGGTGACTCGGCCGATTAATCGGTGATGTTTGTGATGCTGTTCGATTTTTCTTTTTCTGCATATTTGGTTCATTAAAACCTTTATTCTCAATTCGAAAATATTATGTAATATCTTTAAATTTTTATTTTATTTTTCACTATTTTTTTTACTTTGACTGTTTTCTGCCAATTTTTCCCGACTTAGACTGTTGCCGATTCCCGATCTTGTGGCTATGGTATGGACCTTCAAATTCCTACCAAATTATGGTCGGACTAAATGAGGTTCAAACTTGATGGGATCTGCCTTGGTGTCTGGGAGGGAACTAAATGTGCTTTGGTTCTTGTAAAGAAATAAGGGAAGTAGGATCACCCAAAATTATATGCGTCTTACAAGATTTGTAAATGATACTGAACACATCTGAGCCGCATGGTATTGCATTCTGACAACAAACTGTTTTATATTTTGATCAACTTTTTATCGCCACTCGACAACAAATGGTTTCTATTGACTAAATTATCCTCTATACTCTCGTATTCATCAAACTTGCATTCTATATACTTTGTCTTTATTTTGCTAATTTGCAAACCCCTTAACTGTAACGCCACTATGGTTCTGAAAGCCTATTTTGATTAATGAAGTAACACCACTTTAATCCTGGATGGAACACTTCTTAGCCATTCAATCTTGTGAAAAGTTAGTGTCAGGGATTTTTGGGAGCTTTTTGCCATTTCAAGTACCTCAAAAGGCATACCAACTGAATTACAACAGTTTAGGGTGATATAATGGGCATGCCAATCTTCGTAATGTTCAACACTACATAACTACTTTGGTTACTTGAACTTTTTTTCCATGTGGTGTTTTTTCAACACCCCCCCCCCCCCCCGGTCAATTGGTATAATTTATAGCATCTAAATTGATAATTCTCAATAGAATAATGATTACTAATGTTTCGCTAGCATCGTAAAATTTTCTCGTGAAGAACCTTTTAGACATTAAATCCTGTCCAAAATTAGCTAACCACTGCAAATTGTTGATGACCCTAAAATATGCGAAAGTCAACTGTAAATGTTGGTGAGGAGATTTAATTTCAAAACAAAAGACTATTTCCTTCTGTGACTTGCCCAATGACGAGAGTTATATACCTACTTGCAATTGGTGGGTATCTCCAAAAGAGTAACAAATCCCAAGAATGTCTGTTGGATAATTCCAAAAACTTCTCAGCCATAAGCACTGCCAAGGAGGAATGTTGCAGGCCTCATAATAATATATGTGTGTGTGTATATATTTACAACAAAAAAGATATATATATATATATATATACAACAAAGAATATCAATCCAAAAGAACATGATGAAATGGCGTAGGGAGTTGTCACCGTAGTGGTAGATGGATGTCGTTAAACACAGGCATGCGGAGCATGCATTTTTGAAGCAGGAATGCAAGTAGAAGTTAGGGAGCGATGATGGAAAATAGGGACACGAACGGTGCATAACTTTTTTCTCATGCAATAAAAACATTGAAAACTAAGTTATAGGTGTATGTATACTTGTTCAATGTGAGGAAGAAGATACATCTAACCACAAAATTAATTAAAAAGAATATCAATTCATCGGGTGTGAGCACCCCAAGTCTTTTGGATTTAATAAATATTTAATCTGACTATCTGAGTATCATTTTTTACTTTATACGATTAGTCTTTGTAGATGCCTCTTTTTGTGAATTTCAAGAACATGTTTAATCTATCATACACTTAAATGTTTTTATATGTAATAATCAACTAGTTTAGGGTGCATTTGAGTGCATCATTTTTCTCCATTTATAGGAAAGTTATACTATTATATGCCATACCAAAAAGTTTATTGTAATATAATTTACTGAAAGAAAATTTTACCTCCATACAAAGACACCTGCATAAAAACTCAACAGTTAATCGAAACATCACCAGAATTGAAATTAGCAATATGATTACCAAAGGGAATTCAATTGTTGTGTTAATCTGAAATTGGCAAACTTATCTTACCAAATCATTTTTATGTGATCCTGGTTTAATGCCATCCATTTACTCCTTTATTAAAGATATTATTTGTATCTTCCCTAACTCTTTATGTAAAGGAGTCAGGGTCTGGTTTTTAGTTTAAGTCATTTCCTTCCTGGGAACTCCTCAATAATGGCCCCACTTTGTGCGCGTTTGTTCTTTGTTTAATTTTATATTTAATACTGTTAATTTTACCAGTGGCATCTGCTGTTTAAATCTTTACATAATGTTTTTTTTCCCTTCATTTTTGTTTTTTTATATGATGTATACTCTGTGCCTTACCCTCAAATCTCGGTATATAAATAGTGTAAACCTTGGCTTGGAATTGATGTACATTTGATTCGTTTTTAGTTATTCATCCACCATTTACCATCACAATTCTTTTTTTCTTATTGTCGGCCAACAATAAGTGTGTGTTCATGAAAGAAATGAACATGCATGTCTATGGAGTTAAACAGCTCAATTAGCAAGGCCACTGGGCCAAAAACTGTCTCTAATCTGTTGCATGCCACATGGGAAACACATGGTACTGTGTTACATTTTTTTCATATATTTTTTTTGCCCTGAGGGTGGGGGGGTAGTTTGCATGCCACATGGGAAGCACATGGTACTGAGCTACATTTTTTTCATGATTTTTTTTTTGCCCTGGGGGTGGGGTGGGGTGGGGGGGTAGTTTGCAAATTTTTAAGTGCAATAGTTTCCTTCTTTCTGGTTATGGTTTTTATACATGAATTGAAATTTTGCAGGTTTACAGCTGCCCTTGGAGGGCTCTCTGCAAATGATATAATTCAACGGTCTGCTGACAGGCTTGATACTATTCACTCAGAAGGGATTCATGTATGTAGCTATTGTTCAAACTTTAGGGTAACTCTATTCCTGCCTACCAGATTACTGGTGGGTGCCTACAGTAAAACCCATTGACCGCCTTAAATCAGACGATCGTGATAGTTTTTCATGCCAATCTCTGACACAATGGGATCTTGAGACCATGGGTGTGCCATCATACAGTCAAAGTTTCTGATGACACGTGTCACAGATCCCAAACCATGGCCCTAAAATCACGTTTGAGCATGATGCTTACTATGTGATTTTAGTGCCACATTTTGGGATTTGTGCCACGTGGAATCAGAAACTTGACCGTCTGATGGCACACTCATGGTCTCAAGATCCACTGTGTTGAAGATTGGCATGGAAAACAATCACGATCGGCTGATTTATGGCGGTCAAAGGATTGTAGAGTAGGCGCACACCAGTGACCTGGTATGCGCGAATAGAGGTACCCAAAACTTTAATGCAGTTTGTGCTTTAAGTTTCAGGTAAACAGGTTCCAGTCTTTTGGGTGCTTATCTACTTTACAATTGTCACACAGAGACTCTCAGAATTGTGTTGCTTTGTGGTGTCTCAACTTCTAATGATTGGGAAATCTGTCATCTCAAATGTAAACAAATCCCAGAATGAAGACGAGGATAATGTGAAAATTGATTGGCCTGAGGACTCCATTTCAAAAGCTAAGATCATCAGATCGAGGGCACAATCCATGAGTAGAAATGTGGAAGCAGTCTCCAACAGTTTTATGACTGGTATATTATCAAGCATTTAGATATATGAGCTTATTCAGATTCAAATTTGGATAACCTTATTGATAGAATTTTAATTTGTCACTAGTTAATATAATAAAATAGGCCATACCTTTTCTGCGACTACTGTTATTAGGTATATATCAATTAATTTCTGAGATGACTACCTATATATTTTCATCATGGTTAATCCTCCTGAACAATGAAAACTGCGAGAACATGTTTCTTTTTTTCCCTTCAATCACTTCAATTTTACAATATTGTAAAATTGATGCTGGTAAATGCTAATTAAATTCCAACAGTTGATTTTCATGTGAGATTAACATTTCTGCCAATAGCTGCTTTTCAAGATTACTGGTTGATTGCTGGCATGGTTTTCTGACATGAAAGCAGGAAAAAAAAATCTATAGATTTATTGACAAATGTTGGCCTTTTCGTGAAACAAATTGCAACCACTGGAAATAGTTCTTTAAACACTAGATTTTTTCCAGGACTATGTTTTACCAGATATTGGTGATTGAACTGGAATTATCTCAAATATAATTTTGTCACAAAACAACCATTTTCTATCCGACTAAACTAGGTATCTTAAAATATTTGAGAAGTGTTCATATCCCTTGACATTTTCAATCCCTTTGTAATTGCCAAAACTGTTAGTTTTCAAAAATAGCGGCTTAAACATTTGCAATTAGCAGTTACTGAGTGCAGATAAATGACATGTATATGGATATACTCCTACTAATATGCTTTTAATATATATATATATATATATATATATATATATATTTGATAACCTGGGTATCCGGGCCTCTTAGAGCACCCGACTAATCCCAGGGGCACGTGTGCACTCCAAGTTAGCACATGCCAGGTCAGCACGGGATACAAATCCCTAGGGTGGCCTCAAGTAGGGGATTCGATCTCAGGTCTCCTGCTTCCCAAGGCGGGTACCTGGACAGCTCGCCAAACCCATGAGGTTATACGCTTTTAGTATATACCCTTCAATTTGCATTGTTTTCCTTATCTTTTGAATCCATTTTTCAGTCGCCACAAACCTTCAATTTTTGCTGCCATTCGTCTCTAAAGAACTCGTATTTATAGAGTTCAAATGCTGCGGGTAAGGAATTCCCCCCAAGAACTCGTATCTGGCTATAGGTACCATATGATATCACCATAATCCATTATAGCAGGGACAACTCGAATCTCCATGTACAGGAATTAAAATGCCTAGATCAGACTGGATGACTGGGGTCCCAAGTTTCCTAGGTGGCTTGCCTAGTGATTCGTCCAGCTCTAATATTCAGAGAATAGATATAGAATATGATCATAAATGAGAGGCTAAAGTTAATCTCAACTAGAAAACTAATTCCATTCCCAAGTAATGAATTATTAAAAGCATACATCAAGTTTTAAATAAAGCAAAATAAATACCACTAAGAAATGAAAAATATTATGGTTTGAAAAACCAAAAACTCGACTTCACTCGAAATTCAGCTTGGTCGAATTAAGTTGAAGACTCGAATAAAACTCGACTCCGTCCAACTTGGTAATTTAGTAAACATGTAAAATATATTTTTATAAAAATATAAAAATAATTTTAGAAGAAAAATTATTAGAAACTAACATACAAAAAAAGTGGAAAAAAAGAAAAACAAAAAAGCATATAATAATCACTATACTTTTTATAGGATGACTGCATGTCATCCCATAAAAATCGAAACTGTGGAAGTCAAAATTCTCTTGTATCCAATGGCAGCAAAACTAGTTAACACAAAACCAGGTTCAACCAGTTGACCCTGACCATTTCCCTTTTATTTTGTATGTGATAATGGTTTAAAATATCGTCCGAGACATCTTGCGTCTCGCGGGTCAGTGAGACAAGATTGAAGTGAGTTTTGCCCCTGAGATGCAATATAGAAAATAATTGTTTTATATTTTAATTTTTATAGGATGTTAGGGTAGTACACCATTGAAAGTGTACTAATCATTATCTATGTACAAATGGCACTAGTTTATTGTATTGTATCCTGTCTATGTGATGATCTCGTGAACGACTATTACAGTGTGTCCAAATCTATGCACTCTAATATCTGATATTTACTCTTATTTTTTAACGGCTAATATTAGAGATCATTGATCCGACGACGGTATGCAATTGATTATAAGTGTGATTCTTTAACTAAGATATGTTTCAATTATGCACAACTACTTGAACTATTTAGATTGATCACAGATATTTTCCACGTGGCATAATAGTGAAACATTCTTTAACGGTGTAAGATCAAACACCTATTTTAATGGTATAAGACTGTAGATCAAACACCTATTCCAATCATGCACAACTACTTAGACTATTTAGATTGTTCACAGATATTTGCCACGTGGCATAACAGTGAAATATTCTTCAATGGTGTAAGCTCAGACACCTATTTTAATGGTGTAAGATCTTTAAAAGGCTATTTTTGTTTCACGCTGTATCGCCGAGACATCTCTGTCTCGGGGCTGTTTGAGACAACTCGGAAATCCGAGATTTCAAACCATGTATGCAAGGGCAGAGCCACATTGGGGCATGGAGGGGCTGCTGCCCCTCCTTACTTTAAATGAGTTCATATATTTATAACTTAAGATTCTTCCTTCTCAATTTCATATGCTTTAACTATTGAGTGCTTCAAAGTAGGCGATGGGGATCATTTCTTGTCCCGATCTTCGAAAATTAGATCTTGAGATCATGGACCTCCCATCAGATGATCAAATTTTGATTCCAGGTGACACACATCCCAAAAAATAAACATGATCAGGAGCATACATCAAATGTAGTTCTCAGATCAATTTTCGGTGGTAGGGCTGTGATCTCAAGATCTAGTTTGCCAAAGTTTGGGAATAAGTCCATCATCTAATTCAAAGTGTTCAACTGTTTAATCGGTTTTCGAATTTTGCCTCGAAACCAAACCGAACCAGTATCAGTTTGGCTCAGTTCTGTCCGAATCGGTTTTTGGGTCCGTTCGGGCCGATTCAGTTCGCTTGGTTTTCGGGTCGGCTTCTAGCCCTCCTTTAAAAAAATCCTGGCTCCGCCCCTGCATGTATGTGATACATTGTTGTGGTCATGGTATCAGAAATCAGCCGATACCGATACGTATCGGTTTCTCGGAAAACCGATACCTATCGGCATCGGATACTGTATCAGCCGATACGTACCTTTATTGAAAAAAAAAAAGAAAAAAAAAGGCCAAGTCATATCGGTCTTCCATGGACCGATACCGATTTGGACACCTTGGTTGTGGTTGTTACTAATTTTGAAATTTTAAATCTCAATTATTGGCATTGCTCAGGTATCTCAGATGTAACTGAAGCCTATCTAGCTGCTATAAAAGGTGCTTCTGCTGATTCTCATGATGGTCTTCCACAAGAGACTTCGATCCAGGAAAAAGCCCATGCCATCTCCAACCATCTCCGAGCCAATCAGACTGCTGCCATGGACAAGATCCAGGACGGGCTCCAGTATTTGGCTTTTGTTGTTCTTTCTACCTCCATGCCCACTGCGTGAGAGATTCAGTAAAATCTTGATCCTTTGTTTTACTTATCAGAGAAAGAAAAAAAATCTCAGATGCTATCCTTAGTGATATATTGTACATAATTTTTACCTTATCAACTTTCACGATAATTCAGTAAAGTTTATAACAGAACACAGTACCTAGCCATCGAAACTTTGCAATGGTGACTAAATGCTCTTGAACAGTTGAAGCTTTCCGGCATCCTCTGTTTTTGCTCTTTGGTCACTGTCCATAATTTCAAGTGGAAGAATCCGTCGATATTTGAGCTAGCTGATTGAATAATCCATATTGAACACTAGTCATATATTTTCATCAGTCTGAGATTTCCAAGAGGCTGTTCATCATCTGGATGCTACAACCCACCAAACATCATGCACATTGGAGTATTCAAATTATCTGATCAAAGCACTTATGTTCGTGTGATGTTGACTGTCGTCAATACATGTTTTATTCATCCATTTGCAGGCTCCTGATCAGATGGTAGAGATGCTGCAAATCTATGATTTTGGGGCTGAGCAGATCTCGCCCGATGGCCACATGTACAATATTGATGAAGATAGATGTCATGTGTACAAACTTGAGGACAGGTTGTGCGCGGTTCTGTACACCAAATATCAGGTATAAGCTAGATAAGGGAGAATCTCAGCACCCGATTTATCCATTGATTTGATGATGGTCGAACTAGAAATCCAGTAAATTTCACTAGTATAAAATATCAGGAGAAGGTACAGGCTAAGACCGTGCCTGGGTTCTAGCCCATGGTCCATCTAGGCCTGATCCTTCTGGCCTGATATATAGACCCAAATATGCGTTGGTTGGCTGAGACGTAGCCATTCTGTCACCAGGTTGACCTGATACTCGACCTGCCCAACCCAGATTTTTACCGGGTTGGGCATGAGGCATCCAATCTGACCTCGCATAAATTTGACATGTCAGGACGGGTCAGTATGAGGCATCTGACCTGACCTCTGGTCCGACTTTATAGTATATATAATCTATAATTATGGAAAATAGTGATTTTTCACTAGGTCTGGTTGGATTTTTAAGTCGAACATCAGGTCAAATCAGGTTTTCAGTTTGGTCGGGATATAACCGTGACCCATCGGGTTGGGTTGGGTACACCATTGGGTCTGGCATATGTCACATTCCTATTGGGTAACCAAAATTTTGGGTCGACCTGACCAGTTGAAATCCCTTTACGTTCCTTCCGTGTACAAACTGAAACCTGGTGCTTTTGTGGTGGGTTGTTTAAAAGGGAAGGGCCATACGCGTAGGGCTTTCTATAAGCTCAACTGACTCAGTTTTAACTTTGCTCCATTCTTTTTTTCTATTTCAACTTACAAAGGGGTAGTTTGTGGTTTGGGGAGCTTATAAAGAGGACACTCTAGAGTCTAGCCCTAAGGTTTTCCGGCCCGTCGAGCTAGTCAAGGCCGGGGTTCCAATACTAGCCCGAGGACCAGGGTATAGATGAGTATGGATTTGAGAAGATGAGGGTTGGACAACCATGGTATAGATGAGTACTGGATTTGAGAAGATGAGCATTGGAGCAGCAAGAAGGTAGAGATGAGTACCCTCTACTAAATTGGGAAGATGCACAAAATTAATGAAAGGTCAAAAACTTACTTTTATTTCTTTGACTGGTAAAAAATTTATTACAATTGTGCAAGGATGTTAGAAGTTTCTAGTTTGGTGGCCTTTATTATGGTCAACCCTTGACCGGTGAATGGTGTAAGATCAATTTTGAGATGTGTAGTTGCTAATTTAGTGAGTTTGAAGAGAATAAGTAACTAATAGGTAAGTCTTTTAATTATGGTATGATTGTGATTTCTAATTACAATGTAATTGGTAATTCAAGTCCTTAACGGGAAAGGACTTTTTGACTATAAATATATGGGGTATTTAGTTTCAACGATTGCTCGATACAATTCAATCCTCCTTATTAACAAAAGTATCCTCATTGTGCTAGGAGATATTGAAAGCGAGAAAATCGTTGAAGATCGACAACCCACCATTAATGGTTCACATTCATGGTGCGTACATATTTTTAATTTATAGATTATTGATTTATTGTTTTTAATTGATCATGCGCCTAGATTCTAGGACATATATTTGGATGGTCGAATCGATAGATCCATACAGATCCATCAATTGATATCAGAGACAAGTTTTGGTGTTTGATCGATCAAAATACAATACATGAGTTTGATCTCTTGTGTAATATTGAAATTTAAAGAGAGAATATAATTCTCTATATTATTAATGGCATTGTTCATCAAATCTCATAACTTGGTAAATATTAAACGAAATTCTGTAAACCAAAGGGGATGTGAAATCTGTCTGGCCGAATTTGACTGATTGTTACCCGTGTATTCCATCCCTGAGAGTTTGAGTTAGCTGTGTTGCTATGTTCATGAAATCTTCTGCAATGATCTTAATGTCAACTAGTATTATAATATTGGATAGTATGTATGTGACTGGTTTATAATGACTAAGTAAAAACGGTTTGCTTGAATATAAACATATAGAGCCAGAGCTCTATAAAAAGAAAATATTTTTCAAGAAAACGATTTGCTTGAATTGCCATGTGAAATAAAGATTATAGGCGTCGAAGATTATGGGTTTGAAAACTTCCGGAGACCTAACCCTGTGACTCATGAGAACAGACTTCTAGTAAGTTTAGTGAAACTTAAAATCTAACTAATCAAAAGATCTGTTACGAGAATTTCTGGTTGTGTTCATGCACTTTTAATGGAAGCAAAGAAGACGACTAACCAATCTCCTTTACTTACACGATGGGGCTAAAGGGTCCAATGACTCAACCCGTTATACAAGTCTAACACCATGGAATTATATTGAGGCCCATACCCGGCTTGGTTTTGTGACCTGGCCTAGTAGATACCCGGACTTGGGTCATGACCCGATCCGGCCCATTACTCAGCCCGGCCCATGGCTTATGACCCAACATGACCCGTTTGTCTTCAAGACCCCTTTTGACCCGTATTATTTCTTATTCTTTTCGGGTTATTTATGGGCTATCTATAGGTCTGATTTTTGGGCATTATATATGGATTTTGACTTCTCGGACATTTTGGATTATTTTTTTAGGTCTATTTTTGACAAGGAGCCCTCTATCATGACGTTTTCGTGACCTGATGTCCTTTTGATAATTTTAATCTGATAATTGTTGTATTTTTTAGTGTCTTAAATTAAGGTCGGGTATTGAAAGTTGTGCTCCAGCACCAAAGTTGGTACTTACATAATGTTATCCTTTATTATTATTAATTTTTTAGCACTTACTCACAACATGAGCTAATTTTGGCTACTTGCATCTTTTAAGTGGTTTAATTTTTTTTTAATTAACCATTTTGTGACCATCTTAAATATTATAAAAATTCAAATAGAAAATATGGCTTTGAATGATTCTTCTGTCCAACGGTGATGATCTTTCTTAGTGTCGTGATTTTTATATTGAGGTTTAATTTTGTCCAAGACCATGTTACAAAATTCAGTGAAAGTGTGTAGTGAACGTTGACGTCACAATTTAAGGGATTACTTTTGTCCAACGGTGATGAATCACCTAATGTTGTGTGATAGTTGTATTTTACTGTTCATTATTTGGTGTGTGGGTACTGCTAACGTGTTGTGACTCGACCAAACGGAGAGTCATAACGACGCAATTAGTACCACAATCATTAATGTAGATTGAGAAAACGGCTAGTGTGTTATGACTCGACCCAACGGAGGGTTATAATAACAAATTATTTTTCAATAAAGGTTTTAATTTCTATTATATTCCTTGATATATTTTAACTCTTGCGTCACATACTATAATTATAACCTTATGGAATTGATAGTTACTTCAATTGTATTTGGATATAATAAAGCCTTTAATTATTGTATAGCATTGAACTCATCTTCTATAACTAATATGATTTGTGGAATTTAACTTTTGAGTGGCTCAAATTATGGTAAATAAAAGGAACAAGCTGCAATTGTTCTAGGCTAGATGGATTTTGACTATGCTATACGATCTGATAAATCCAATGTGCTCATCGCTGATGCCTCAGCTAAGGATCTGGCAGTGAATAATACAGATTTGGAAAAATTGGATAGATCAAATCGTATGAGCATCATGATTATAAAGAGTTTCATTATTGATGCGATCCGGGGAGGTATTCTTGACTCACACAATGTAAAGGAATACATGCAAGCCATTCAGGGGACTTCTAAAGCACTTGCCAGTAGTCTTATTGTTAAAATGAGAATCATGAAATATGATGGTCATAGTGGCGTACGGGAACACATTATGAAAATGAGTAGAATGGCGACTTAATTGAAAGAAATAGACATGAGTTTTTCTGAGAGTTATCTTGTTCACTTCATTATGACTTCTCTTCCTGCATAATTTGGCCCGTTCAAGATTAATTATAACACGTAAAAAGAGAAATGAAAGATGAACGAGCTAATCGCTCACTGTGTCCAAGAAGAAGAAAGACTTCGGACTGAAAAATCTGAAAGTGCTCATTACGCCGCTCTTTGACCATCGAAAGAGAATTTCAAACAAAAGAAGTAATCATATAAATGAAAGAACATAAAAGCTTCTCTACCGAAAATCAAACAAGTAGAAGCTAGCGTATCTACTTGAGAAGCTAGCGGATCTACTTCTGGCATCAAGTATCACTTCTGTAAAAAAAATAGACACATTAAGAAGAATTGTCAGAAATACAGAGATTGAGTAGTTAAGAAAGGTAATGACCTAGTCTTTGTGTGTTTTGAATCACTTTATATTGATGCTTCACGCAATACTTGGTGGATAGATTCTGATATAACTATTCACATAAGTAATTCAATGCATGGATTTTGATCTAGCAGAAAGCTAAATAAAGGCGAACGAACTATCAAACTCGAAAATAGAGTAGAAGTAGACGTAAAGGCCATTCGAACCCCGTCTTATTTTAGATAGTGGTTTCATTTTGGATTTAGTTGATACTATTTACGTTTCAAGTATCACTAGAAATTTTATCTCAATTTCTAAATTAGATTCATTAGGTTTTGAATTTAAATTTGGACATAATACTTTTACTCTATTGCTTGATTTCGATATTGTGGGTGGTGGCTCATTAGTGAGAAATCTTTATCAGTTAAACTTGGATTCATCTTACGCTCAACCTTTAGTTTCTATGCATGTGAATGACAAAATTAATAAGAAACAAAAACGAACAATTGATAACTCATCCATTTTATGGTATAAATGTTTAGGTCATATATCTAAGGATAGAATGGAGAGATTAATTAAAGATGATATAATCGATGCGCTCGATTTCTCTAATTTCAATACTTGTGTTGGTTGCGTTAAAGAAAAACTCACAAAGACTAATAAGAAAGGAGCTATCAGGAGCACGAGTTTGTTAGAAATAGTTTAGACTGATATTTATGGACCGATTCTAACTCCTGCTATTTGTGATCAAAAGTATTTTATTACCTTCACTAATGACTATTCTAATTTTGGTTATATATTTCTCATTCATGAGAAATCTGAGGCCCTGGATATGTTTAAAATCTATAAAATCGAAGTTGAGTTACAACTCAATTCGAAGATTAAAATTGTGAGATCTGATAGAGACGAAGAGTACTATGATAGATATTCTGAAACAGGTTATAATCCAGGACCATTCGCCCTGTATCCACAAGAGCATGATATTGTGGCTCAATACACCGTGTCGGGAACACCTGAACAGAACAGTATAGCTGAGCGACGAAATCGTACTCTTATGGATATAGTAAGAAGTATGTTGTGCAACTCTAAGTTACCTATATTCTTGTGGGGAGAAGCCTTAAAAACATCGGTGCATATCCTGAATCGAGTTCTTAGTAAGGTTGTTCTCAAAACTCCTTATGAGCTATGAGTACGAAAAAAATCGACTTTAGGATATTTACACATTTTGGGTTGTTTAGCTGAAGCAAAGGTGTATAATTCATAATTAGAAAATTTGAATCCTAAAATTATAAGTTGTCATTTCATTGGTTACCCTAATAGGTTAAAAGGTTACAGATTTTATTGCCCCACTCATAGTACCCAGATTGTTAAAACTAAATATGCAAAATTTTTTGATGATCATGAGAACAGTGAGAGTGTTGAGCCTAGGAAAATCACTTTTGAGGAGAATCGAGTTATAATTCCTATCTCTTTTATTCAAGAAAATGTGGTATCAGCACCAGTTATTCAAACAAGTGTTGATGCTCCTGTGGCTATGCCTATTAAAACACCTCACATTGAGGAGGTTCTTGCTTCTATGGTGATCGCTAATGATCAACCATTACATAGATCAGAGAGAGCAAAGAAGTCAGCCATTTCTGATGACTATATAGTCTATCTCAATGGAAGTGAGTATGATTTTGGAAAGGAACCAGATCCTATTTCCTTTAGCCAAGTCATAAAGAGCAACAAATCCACTCAATGACTCAAAGCCATGAAAGATGAGTTGGAATCAATGAAACATAACTCGGTTTGGGATCTTTGCGAGTTACCTGAAGGAGTTTTATAAATGAGTATATAAAACTAAACAAGACTCCAAAGGTCATGTAGAAAGATACAAGGCCATGTTAGTCGCTAAAGGGTTCACTCAAAAGGAGGGAATAGACTATAAAGAGACATTTTCTCCAATCTCTAGAAAGGAATCATTCCGGATAGTTATGACATTAGTAGCTCATTTTGACTTAGAATTACATCAAATGGATGTAAAAACTGCTTTTCTAAATAACGACTTATATGAAAATGTCCTTATGACACAACCTGAAGGTTTTCAGGTTGAGGGGGAGAACCATTTAGTTTGTAGACTCGAAAGATCTATATATGGTTTAAAACAGACATCTCGATAATAGTACTTAAAATTTCACGAAGTCATTTCAAACTTTAATTTGAAAGAAAATATTGTGGATCAATGCATATATCTTAAAATCAGTGGGAGCAAGTTTATCATCCTTGTATTGTACGTTGATAATATATTGCTTGTGAGTAGTAATTTGAGCATGTTACATGAGACAAAGAATTTGTTATCAAAGAGTTTTGATATGAAAGATCTTGGTGAAGCTTCCTACGTGAATTGAGATTCATCGAGATAGAGCTCGTGACGTATTGGGATTATCTCAAACAACTTATTTTGATAAAGTTCTTAAAGAGTGTAATAGGCATAAGTGTTCCGCTACTATTGCCCATGTGATTAAGGGTGATAAATTTAGTCTACTTCAGAGTCCCAGGATCGATTTGGAGAGAAAGCAGATAGAAACAATTCCCTATGCATCGATAGTTGGGAGTCTCATGTATACACAAGTCTGTCTCGTCCAGACATAGCGTATATAGTTAGCATGCTTGGTAGGTATCAATGTAATCCTGATTTGAATCATTGGAAAGCAGTGAAGAAGGTTTTTCGCTATTTATAAGGGACTAAAGGGCACATGCTCATATACAAAATGTCAAATAACCTTGAAGTTATTGGTTATTTAGATGCCGACTATGCTAGGTGTCAAGACACCCGTAGGTCTGCATCGGGTTATATTTTATGCTTGCAAGTGGACCTATATCTTGGAAGAGCGTTAAGCAAACGCTGACTACTTCGTCTATTATGGAAGCATAATTTGTTGCATATTTTGATGCAACATGTGAGGCGATATAGTTAAGAAATTTTATCTCAGGGCTTCGAGTTGTTGATAGTATTTCAAAGCCACTGAGAATCTTATGTGACAATTCCACTGCGATAGCTATCTCCAATAACAACAAGATTAGTTGAGGTTCCAAATATATTGATATTAAATATCTTGTTGTAAGAGAAAAAGTTCATAATTAAATTGTATCTATTGAAAAGATCAATACGACACTTATATTGGTTGACCCTTTCACTAAAGGCTTACCTCTCAAGTTCTTTTCGGAGTATGTTACGTGCATGAGATTAACGGATAATTTTGATAGCCTTTGAGAGTGGATATATAAGAGTGAATACATTTGTTTAATTGATTCAGAAATAAGGATTATTTATTTACTTTTCTATTTTTATGCAAATAAAAATTTAGAACATATGGTGCCAGTAGATGACAATAAAGTAGGACCAATAATAGATTGAGTTTACATGTAATCATCATTCAGTTTGTAAACTTGCAATCTATATAAAATCATAATAATTGAAATCCATGTCAGTGCCTAATGAACGATCATGTATCAATGATATGATACATTGACTATATCGATTCTGTGTTGAAATTCTCACTGGGTCAGACTGATTATAAAGACTTCGATTGAGATTGATTAGGACTTATCATTCAAAGAAAGTTAGCTAACATTTGGTAATCGGAGTTTATTGATATAGTTTGGTCAAGTGGGAGACTGTTAGAAGATCCTATTTTGGTGGCTGTCACTATGGTCAACCCGTTGACCAGTGAATGGTGTAAGATCAATCTTGAGATGTATAGTTGCTAAGTCGGTGAGTTTGAAGAGAATGAGCAACTAATAGGTAAGTCTTTTAGTTATGGTATGATTGTAATTTCTAATCACAATATAATTAGTAATTCAAGTCCTTAATGAAAAATGACTCTTTGGCTATAAATATAAGGGGATTGCTCGACACAATTCAATCCTCCCTATTAGCAAAAGCATCCCTATTATGTAAGGAGATATTGAAAACGAAAAGATCGTTGAAGATCGACAACCTACCATTTATGGCTCACATTCAAGGTGCGCACATATTTTTAATTTATGAATTATTGATTTATTATTTTTTATTGATCATACGCTTAGATTTTAGGGCATATATTTGGATGGTCGGATCGATAAATCCATACAGATCCATCACAGGATGGGTAGATAATATAAAATCGTCAATCACCATAGGTCAGATGAGTAAAGTTTGAACAGGATGGTAAACTAGTTCACAATTTTATTTTATTTTATTTTTTTGAGAAAAGAACTAGTTCACAATTGAAAGTGAATGACTCAGTCACTTTTGGACATAGCAGCATTTTGACTCACCACATGTACTATTTTGTTACAATCTTAGGTTGTATCCATGTATCCAATCTATGTGATGACCTATGAACGGCTATCGTCATTATCATCATAGCCTTATCTCATTTATTTGGTGTCTCAGTTGCGAGTCCTTTTTCTCCACTCATTTCTCATTAACCTTAAGTAGGAATGCAAGTTCGGTGTACCGAACAAAACCTGAATTTTTTGGTGTTCGGTTCGATACACCCCAAACCAAAACCAAATTGAAATCCATTCGGTTTGGTTTGGTTCATTTTTTTCATTTTATTTTTTTGAAACTGAAACCAAAACCAATTCAGTTCGGTTCAGTTCGATGTAAGTATAAAATACCTACTTTTTTATTTTTTTAATGTATTTTTTTTAATTTTTGGGGGGTTTTTTTCGGTTTACTCAACCTACCCCTCAATTTTCGGTTTCAAGCCACTCAAACCGAAACTGAACTGAATTATGGTTTGTTTCGGTTCGGTTTGTGTCGGTTTTTGGTTCGGTTCGGAACTTTCGATTTTTGGTTTGGTTTCAGTGTTTGGCTCAAAGCTTGCATCCCTAGTGTTAAGCTCTCTGTGTTATGATTTTGGAAATGGCTACCATGTTTTGTCTATGTGTTCACTCTAGTATTTGTCATTATTATTGTTATTGTTTTAATAATTAATGCTAAACTCATCAATTAAATGGTTTGCATCTTCTGTTTTATTTTTAAAAAATTACTTGTATTTCACATAAAAGTTATACGTATACCTTGAAAAGTCCGAAAAAAATATATGTACGCGCAACCAATATTACAATCTAAAAAAAACTTAACAAGGAGAAAATCATAGTAATTATTAGGGCAGATGAAGAAACATAAAATCAAAGGAAAATACTTGCATCGGGAGGATACTAGAGAGTCGGAAAAAACCCTCTCAAAGAGATAGAGTACAAAATAATCAAAGTACTTCCTAATGGATTGCATCATGTTATAGCTGTGATTCTTTAATATATTCCAATGATAGATAGCCACTAGGACTATTTAAATTGATTACAAATATTTATCATGTGACATAAAGTGTATATTTTTTTTATGGGACATAAAGTGTATTTTAGTAGTGTAAGATCATTAAATTCCATTTGTCGTTTTAAGAAAGAAGCTTGAGTGCCATGTCTCATGGGGATTTATAGGTTGGGTCTGTGATATACGGCCGATATGTATCCATCAAACAAGTCGAAATTTGGATACCCTTTTAAAAGAAAAATTTACACTTTCGGCCCTATAAGTTTGCGTATTTGCATAAACGGCCCTATAGTTTCCATCCATGCATAACAGGCCAGCTCCAAGCCTAGCCGGTTCCACGTCAGCAACGGCCTTTTAAATTAAAATAATTTCTAAAGTATAAAAGTAACAGTCACTTTATAAATTTTCATTGTTTACTTTTTACTTTAACTTTTACTTTTCTGTAAAATCGAGAGGGTGGCGACTTATCAGCGAGAAAGCGGAAAAAAGCTCACAGCAAATTTTCAGGTAATTTTTTTTTCTACATTTAAACACATTCAGTCATCAGTTATGTTTCTCAACAATCCGATAACTTACATTATCGGCTGCTAACTTACATTATCGGCCGATAACTTACTTTAGCGGCCGATAATTTACTTTAGCGGCCGATAACTTACATTAGCGGCCGATAATGTAAGTTATCGGCCGCTAATGTAAGTTGTCGGTAATTTTTCAACCTCACTTATTTTGTTAATTAATTATTTTTATGTATATTGCAATTCCCACTAAGCGATTGTAAAATGACTATGTTTCTAAAGCCCTTCAGGAAATGTTCTGGAGTTGGTGTTAAGAAATTTTATTTGCACTGTAACGAAGAGAGGAAGAAGATTTTAGATAATTCAATTTTCGGTCATCTATTTAGGATAAATGAGAAATTAGGATTCATTGGAGACTTGGTTGATGCTATTTTAAGCTTTTGGGTTAAAGATAATATTTTTAAGGTTAGAAATATTAATGTACTGCTGCAAGAGTCCGATATAGCATTCATTTTAGGCCTGAATATGTTGACGGAACCTGAGTCTAAGAAGGTGTCCGTGCTAGAGGAAGAAACTATTCGATACAAATTATTTCGGGGGAAGTCGGCTAAAAGACCTCATATTGAAGAATTAGTTGATAGTGATGATTTATCCAACGATGAATTTTTGAAATTATCATTATATTTTCTTTTATGTTCTTTTTTACTTCCGGACACATACCAGGAAGTGGACGCACGGTACTTGGAACTAATAGATAACATTGAAGAGTTCAACAAGTTTTCGTGGGGCCTGATAGTTTACAATAATTTAGTAGATAGCATAACAAAAGCATACGTCAGAAAGGAAATGACGAAAAAGTCAGAAAATGGGCATTACAACATCTACGGATGCACTATTGCCCTACATATTTAGGCTTTTGAGCACTTTCCTGGAGTTGTCACCGCTCTTACTGAGCTCAAAGATCCATTTCCCAGGCTAATAAAATGAGAAGGCCTGAAATTCAGCCGTAATCCCAATTTATATCGAGAAAATTTTCTTAAGTCTAAAGTTAGTACTTAATTACGATGATAGATTGGTTCGACTCTTTTTTATGTAAAGAGAGATGGAAAGGGAGCAGGAAAAGGCCGAGGAGCCTCGTGATGAAGAAGATATATATGAATACGACGATGTCTCAAGTTACGAGACACGTCCTCCCGAAAGAGCCGAAGAGCCGAAAAGCTAAGATGACGATGACGACGATGAGGATGATGATAATGACAGCGACGAAGACGACGAGTATGAAGTCGTTATACGTCAGCAAACTGAATCAAAGGGCAAAGGCAAACCGGAGATTAGGTCCCAGCCAACAAGAGAACAGCCGGTTAGGCAACCCCACCTAACCAAAGAAGTAACGGAGCTTAGAAAGAATGCAAGACGCTCTGCATGGTTGTAAAAGAGATGAAAAGTGACTCCGACATGCATTTACAGTGCTTAAAGGACAAGCACTCAAAATTGAACAGCTAGGGAGTGAAAAGAAGACCCTCCAAGAGCAAGTTGGGTCATTACAAGTTGAAGTCGGGTCACTAAAACATCAGGTCCAAAATTTAACATAACGAAATGCCTCAATACAGAAGTAACGGAGATGCAGCCACATCTCATTTGACAAAAGTACTCAACCATTTCTTTTTAAATTTGAAAAAAATATATGTTTTTAAAGATTAATGCCAAATACGCTTGTCGTCCGATAATGTAAATTATCGTCCGACAACTTACATTATCGGCCGATAATATAAGTTGGCGATTGATAATTTACATTATCGATCAATAATGTAACTAGTCAGCCGCTAATATAAGCTAGCGATCGATAATTTACATTATATGCGGTCGCTAACTTTATTCCAAATATAAATTTTTTTATAAAATAATGACAGTTTTTAATGTATTTTGTAATTATGCAGGATAATATTCTTTCATCTGTTCTATTTTATACCTTCGTTCCCTCTGCCACTCATCCTACAACTTCTAAACCCACTGCTCCTCCACCAAGCCATCAGTCCACTGCCCCCTGAACTTCTGCCCCTAAACCCTCTGGCCCAAAACCCACTGCCCCTCAACCTACCCATCAATCAAGTGCCCCCAAAACTTCTTCCTCTAAACCCACTGCTCCTCAACCAAGCCATCAATCCACTGCTCCCCGAACTTCTGCCCCTAAACCCACTGGCCCAAAACCCACTGCTTCTCAACCTACCCATCAAATCACAGCCCCCAAAATTTCTGAAGCTCCTCCACCTCCTACTAAACAACCCTTGGTTGAAGTGGGTGATGAGGGTGCTCCTCTTACCCAGCCTTCTCGTGAGTCACAGCCGGCATCCCTCAAATCAATTTTAGTTAAACTATCAACTAGAAAAAGTAAAGCCGAGGGATATGACTTGCGTGCTCGTAGGAAGAGAAAGACTCCGATAAGTAAAGCCGTTATAAAAAGACCAAGATTGGTTGTGGAGGAGGAGGAGCCAAAATCAATGGAGCACAAATATATGCTCAGTTTTTAGAACCGACCAGAGGGAGAGGACGATGTGATCGTCAATACTGTCATGGGTGTTGAGATCATAGTTGGTCTTTTAAAGGTTCTCAAAGGACGCTCGTGGCTTGACAATGAAGTCATCGACGCGTACTTGAGAGTCCTTGAAGTTATCAACGATTCAACATTTACGGCAAATGCCGAAAAAAACTGGTTCGCTTCTGCGTCCGCTCTGATAAGGTTTCAACAATTTATTGTTTCATTTATTTCATTTATTTGTCTTTTTATTTATACTTTTTTCCCTTTAATTTATTTACTTACTACATAATTCTGTTTCAGACCTTGTTTATAGCAGACGAGAAAAATATGAAAAATTTATCGATAATGAAGGTCAAGCAGCACTTAGCGACTTCAATAAGTGGCAGGCCTACTGTGACGAGTGGAAGGTTCGTAACAATTTAAAGTCACTTGAACCACTACTTACAAATGATAAACGCGGTATTCACGCGGTCGACTGTGAAACGATACATTTTTTAATACTATACTTCGCTTTATTTAACGTTAATGGCATTCAAATAAAATTAATTATTTAAAATTTTGGTTCCGTTTTTGTGCAGATTTATCTTTTGATGCATAGCCAAAAACATAGCCACTGGGCGTTGACTATAATTTCATTAGTTGATCATGAAATTAAATCAATAGATTCAGCAGACCGAGAGTGCTCAAAGAGGTTTGAAGAGCATAAAGGGTATCTATTGCATCACCTTCCGCGTCTTCTTTACGCTGTCAGTTTAAAGTCAGCTTTCGATTAACAGTGGAAGGTATCAGCGTTCAACAGTGTTATTCTCCCAATCCAAACCAAAGGTTGGGACTACGGTGTATATGTTTTAAAGTACATGGAATACTTCTCCTAACGACGGACTATTAATTTCGAAGAAAAACAAATGCAACAATTTAGAGCCGAAATCAGACATTTAATGTGCACGTTTGGGAAGAAGAGTTAATTTCATATCTTTGTAAAATTTTATAGATTTTTGTAAATATTTTTTATAAAATTTTAAATATTTTATATCATTGTATGTATAATTTTCGTTATATCAATTTATCATAATTGTCTAATAATTATTTATAAACATAATAAAAAGACTTGTATTTGATCTTCAGATTTCACATAAATTAGCGGCGCGGACTTAAATATGTGACCGCTAACTTAAGTTAGCGTCCGCTAACTTAATATACCGTCCGCTAATTTAAGTCATCGGCCGATATCTTAAGTTATCAGCCGATGACTTAAGTTATCAGCCGACAACTTAAGTTATCAGCTGATAACTTAAGTCATCAGCCGATGACTTATTAACTTAAATTAGCGTCCGATGACTTAAGTTATCGGCCGCTAAATTAAGTCATCGTCCGATAAATTAAGTCATCGGCCGATGATTTTCGCTAAAAATAAGCTGTCGATACTAGGAAATGATGATAAATGGTCTCCTTCATCTGATCCAAAACAGTTTATTTTGAATCGTGAAATATGGCCCAAAGAAATCTCTCAAGTAATATATAAGTTAATATTTCACGTGGGTTTAATATTTGAGATTAATCTATACAGTCCACTTGTGCTCCATATGGCACTCAAAGAAATACTCTTTTGGGTGGCACGTGGAGCTCGACATGTATCTTGGAGGACGATCACCGTCTTACAATTGAGGACCTAGCCGGCTCCTTTATAAAATATAAAATGTTATCGATATCGACAAGGGTAGAAATAAAGGCTTAAGGTACTCTTACAAGTAATATAAGTTAATTTCAAATTCTAACAAATTTGTTATAATTTTTACATCGCAGTGGTCGAACTTCGCCTTTAGATCTTATTCTCCTTTTCTTCGGACAGCCAGATTGGCATATTTTGTGTGGAAGCAAAACTTGAATGTCGTTTATTTGCGAAATCCATTGGCGCCTGTCAACAATCGGGACAAAGTGTTCTTTATAAGTTTCCCTAAATAAGTTACTAATAAACCAGTGCTCACAAAATTGGGGGATCTCTCTTTCTCTGTTTCGGGGCGATAATGCGGCGATCCCATGTGAACATAGTAATCCAAGAATAGCCCAACGTCTACATGTACATGTTCGCTTATCTAGATCGACACTGTGAGTGTAATCACCACGTTTAACTTGAAATATATCGCGATCATATGGTATAACATTTTTTCGATGGGCCCATCCTGAATTTCGTGTTATGTGTTCTTGGGCCAACGGTGTTAACAAGTGTCATTTTATTTCCTTTCTCCTGACGGCGAAGATAAAATTCGGCTACCTTTGTGCGAATAGTTTCTAACATGCTCACGATCGGTTCTTCCCTAGCTATTTTCAACACACTATTTATGCTTTCAGCTATATTAGTTGTCAACATATCATAACGTCTCCCTTGAAAATAAATACGCACCCATAAATGATCACCAATTTCTTTAATCCATGTTGTACATTTCGGGGGGGCGTCGTCTTCTATTTTTCACATAATTCTTTTAAATTTTACTTCCGAAAATGCACGGGCAACAACCCAAAAAAGCGGTCTAGAGATTATATCCTTATATGTATCAAACAGATTTAGAACTAGGTGTCGCATACAGTAGCTATGAAAGGCGTTAGGAAAAACTTTTTTCACAGCTTCCATCAAACCTTTCTGTCTGTCTGTTATCAATACAATCTACTCTTCAAAGTCACCGATTACACGTCTCCCTAATAGATCAAGGAACCATGTCCAATGATCTTCATTTTTTTTCGGTACAACGTCGAACGCTATAAGAAATAAATGTCTATTCTCGTCTATCCCCGTAGCTATTAACAACACTCCATTGTATCGTCCACGCAAATGCATTCCATCCACCGCAATTATTCTTCGTAAAGTATTACGAAAGCTTCGAATGCAAGGTCCGAATGCCATGAAGAATCTCTGAAATGCATTATCAGGCTCGAGACACAATTCGGTCTGTACGTCTGGATCGACCTGTCGTAATTCGACGACATATGACGGTAATATCTTAAATTGCTCATTCCAGCTACCTCGGATGTCATTCAACGTCATTTCTTTTCCTCTCCATGCTTTCCAATAACCTACTGTTATACCGTATTTTTTTTTAATATAAGAAATTATTGAAACAAGAGTCTCATCAAAGCCCTTTAATAACTTATCTCTCACGAATGAAGCTATCCACGATGTCGTACATTGGCGATGTCCGCTTTCGAAAGCTGACATTCCGCACATATGTTCCGGGTAGAAAGTTTTCACAGCAAATGTGTCCACACCTACTTATTTCGATTCATGTATTCACCAAGCACATCCTACTTCAACACACCTCGCCATAACTTGAAGAGAACTAATTTTTATTGGTTTAATCTGAAAATTATTTGCCATTGTAAATTCTTTAAGAGCTTTTTGAAATGATTTCTTATTTCTAAACGCTTGACCAATGGTAATTGGTCCCCCTTCATACAGTTCCTCATCATTCGAATCCATATACTCTCCTTCTGAGTCATTAAGCTGATAGTCTTCGTCCATCAGAGGTTGATCAATTCCCCTATTAATATGAACATGCGAAGTGGGAAACGGCAATGCTTCATTATTTTTAAGATCACTATCACAGCTATCTACTGGATGGTTATTACGTGATTGGGATTGAGCCCGTAGATGTATATTTGGTTGATGTGCAGTTGTTTGGATTGATGTTGGCCGATGCGAGAATGTTTGATGTACGAGAGGCTGTTGTGTTAAAGGCTTGATTATCGTTGGCTCCGAAGCTATTGTTTCGGAAGACCATTGATATGGACTAAGGCTGACTAAAAACGTTTCTCACTGATTTACCAAATCGAAGTTGAACTGAGATGTATCATGCATCGGATTCATTTGATGACAATATCTTTGATCTTCATCGCCTTCACTCATTGGAATGTCTGAAGAGGGTTGCTCCAGAGGCCTACGGTAGGGGCAAAATCCTATATTCATATTTCTATCATCGTCGACTATCATCGGTGTAGCGATGTTCTCCTCTTCAAACCGTATTTCTTGATTTTCAATCAAATATTTTATTCTTACACCATCATCATCTTCGTTTGTTTCCTGGAACGGTTGAAATGCTTCTAAAGACGGTAAAATTTCTGCTACGGTAGTGACTAATGATTTTTCGATATAAATATTTATCATACCATCACCAATACAATATGCTCTAAATAAGTTTGTAAGATCATCAAAGTCAGACAATTCAGCAAACACAAGCTCATTCCCAATGCGTAATGAAACCGTTAGTATAATAAAATGTTCTTCTGGTCGTGTCCTACTGACCTTGTACATTTTCTCTATAAACTCATCAAATGATATGTTCTCTGTGACAGTGACAATCCTCCGATGTCCTCCGTTGTAAGTATTATTTCTCGCACGGACAAAATCAAAATGACAAAGAAGGGGAATATCCATTTCAACCTACAATATTTACAAAATAAAAATTGGTTGTTTAAAAGGGTAATACTTGACTTAGTGCTATAATATAAAAAAATGAAAATTGGATGATTAAAAGGTTATCCTAAGCTATTGGCCCATAGCCTAAGATATCTGTCGATATCCTAAGATATCGGCCGATATCTTTGGCTATCGGTCGATATCTTAGGCTATCGACCGATAACCTAAGATATCGGCCGATAACTTAGGATATCGGCGGACATCTTACCTAGCTTGGTCTACTTAGTATATATTAAAAACGAATGAAAAATAATATCTTACAAAGATAATGTACTCGATATCTTACTTAGCCTGTTGTAGTTCTCTTAGTTATATCAACTGTAGTCGAATCTCGAAATCGGCAATCCAAAAATTTTTTAAAAAATGCAAATAAGCATAGTGAAGCACGCTTGGAGCTAGCCTGTTATGCATGGATGAAAATTATAGGACTATTTCTGCAAATACGCAAACTTATAAGGTCAAAAGTGTAAATTTCTCATTTTAAAAACATTAAATAATAATTAAAAAAAGTAATATAAAATGATCATTTCAAAGAGTATTTTTTATATTTTGAGAGACTCACATCTAATACATATTGGCCGATATGATTAGATATGATAGGGCCCAATATTTGACCAATTTAACCTGATATTTGAGATCATATAATGACGGGTGCATATCCATATCCAATGGAGTAAAATCCGGTATGGTGTGGCCGATATTTAAAATCATGCGTATGACCCTAATCCAATGCCTATCCGATTTCTAAGATTTGGATTTCCGAAATTTAAAACGACGCCACCGACTGGTGGTGGTAGTGATTGATAGCGTCGAAGCCCATGCAGGTCCACGTACAAAATTATTAAGTACGAGCGCCGTGCACGACTTGCCAAATCACTCAACTCTAGTTTTGGGAAGCGTGTTAACATTTGGACGCCTAACAATTGTGACCGTCAAAATTGTCTCGTGCCCGTTCGCCTAGTTCCAAGTGCCATCTCTTAAATGAATGATTCAGATTAAATCAAAAGATGAGCATTTATAATGTAAAAATCTCATTAATTAGATCAATCGCATCGTTTGATTGACGCAATCTTTGTGTTTCGGTCATTTCACATAGTGGTCTGCCACGTGGATGGCCCAGATTTGCATAAACTTAAGTCACATGTGTCTAAGCGAGCTTAGCACAACCCTGGTTTTAATTATAGGTAAAAAAAATAGGACCACTCCCTTGACCGTCATTTAAACACCTAATGCTATTTAAACGATCTTGCACCGTGGATTGGCTTATATTTTTTAAAATATATGTCATCAAAATAATATATTATCAATTGAATGGCTATGATTCATAAATTACACATTTGGAGAGATTTGAATTATTTAATTTATGCACTTTAATTCCACCGATTATTTTTAGTTTTGATAACTAATATTAAAATTTACCGAATAATTTACATCACATTATAAGCATCATCCTTTTCGTTAAACATGTTCAAAGATATATGTTCCATGGCACAATGACAAGTATCAAATCAATGATGTATCATTTAAAATTTTAAACACCATTTGGTGCTGGAGTTGGAAGCCATTTATAAAAAAATAAAAATTGTAAGAGAATATCTCTTGTTACAACCAAAATTGTTTCTTCACAACCCAAATTTCACCTCCATATCCGGTTGGTTGAATTATTTTTTTGCTGCAATCTATCACGCAAAGCGTCTTGAGACCATGCATGTATAATCAGATGGTCAAATTTTATTAAAATAGCACACATGGATTCGACATATGGTAGGCCCATATGTTACAAAGATGTATTTCATATAAGATTGGTGCCAGATACAATATCAACCATCTGATTTAAATATGGGACTCTTCTATCCTCCTTAATTGATAAAAAAAAAATCCTTCAAATTTTAACGAATTTTATAACAAGCCTATATGATAAACAAAAGAGACTAAATGATAAAAGCATTACTCGATTGGACGGTTAAAATCCTTCAATCGTATGAACATACTCAAATATTATACGACGAAAACACCTACTACAAACTCAAGTCGTAGAGGACACGTCCTCATCCGCCAAACGCACGCTAACATGCTTTGAATACTTGTTCCCCTGTCAGTTTAGAAACAGTGGTACTACAGTAATTAAGTGAAAAAGATGTGGCATTCTAGAAACTTCCGTAAAATCCAAACAAGAGATTAGAAAACTAAAGAAAAAAAACGAGTGGAGGAGCGGTGAGTAGAGGAGAGAGAAAATGGTCGGTTGTACAGGGGAGAGAAAGCGACGTGTGAGGAAGGCAGGGCTCACATCCATC
The DNA here is from genome assembly GCA_021018995.1 of Chloranthus sessilifolius. Classification (NCBI taxonomy): domain Eukaryota; kingdom Viridiplantae; phylum Streptophyta; class Magnoliopsida; order Chloranthales; family Chloranthaceae; genus Chloranthus; species Chloranthus sessilifolius. The sequence continues at coordinate 5,895,191 of CM037584.1, forward strand.
GCGTGCCAGACGAATCCCACTAAATCTACGAGAGAACCGGTAAGCATCCGACACGCGTCACAGCCCCACAGAGGAGCGCACCGGGATGCTGCATCTGCCCGCTCGGCTCACAGGTACACGGGTACCGAGAAATCCGGCTTACAAAACGTACGAAGGAATCTGATGCGGACTCGACTGACCGGCCATCCCAATAATTGCCCCCCCACGCTGCCCGACATTAATGATGCTGTCGGTACACTACCGAAGATTGACGGTTAGCCGAATCAAACGCCGTTTGCTCCTCACACCGCTCCGCTCCAACCAATCCGACCCAGTGATTTGTAGGCCGATATAAATCGCGAGGGATGTAAAATCCGATACATATCGCTATATCGATTGAGTCCCGGCTGAACGGATAAGTATCGAGCATTTCTTGTTATGCCCGATTTAAATCGGCTGTTATGACACAATAGGGGAGGATATTGCCTAACATTTGACCAAGTTGACAGAATTGTTTTTTAGAAATATTTGACCCTGTGTCAATTACCCTTTTTTTTATTTGTAAAATAATAGAGAAGTATAAATCAAAATAAAAAAGATTGTAAAATAAGATTTTTGGTATTTTCTCTTAATTTGCCCCCATATGAGCTAACATGAGCCGATATTTGATCCCATACCAACTCGGGGGTGGTGGTGTATGCTTTATGGGATTATATTGGAGCCTAACCCATACATGTATCTCGCATATAGCCCGCACACAAAAAGTTTGCAGAAAGACTTATTATTTTGAATACTTATTTTATGTGGATATATTTTTAATTAAAGACTTTAATTTAAAAATCTTTGGTGTAAAAATAATTATTATGTGCTTTAAATTATATAACAAAGAGCCCTTTGGTGTAAAAATATTTTAGATCAAATTACTTATGTGCCATTTACACAAGGCAGACCGGTTCCTAAAATATAAAGTTTTTGTTTGATATGTGCATTTTGGTAACTTCAAATAATGGCTACTTTGTGTTTAAAAAGACAAAAATAATGGCTACTTTGAAGAAAACTGTAAATAGCGCTGTAGATGGTACTCCGTGATATATGTATATATATATATATATATATATATATATATATATATATATATATATGCAATGAAGGTAGGTGACACTGAGACATACAAGTGAATAGGAAGTTAAAAATGGTAGGGGTACTCGCAGAAAGTGGCCCCCAATCCAAAGTTTCAAACTCACAGTCCAAAATTCAAATAAATTGGCAATTTTAAACACTAAGCGCACGTTGCTAACATGCTTGCCACGTGTAAAGTTTAGAGATCTGATCACCTTCTTAAGGGTGGCATTACTTGCACCCAGTCTTTTTATGTGAAGAGCAAAAGCTCTTCCACCATTAAAAAAAAAGTTAATTGCTTTGCATGATGGGGATCGTTTTTGGACCCAATCTTCAGGAAATTGTTCTTGGCACACCTATTAGATGGTCGCATATTGATTTCACATTACACATATCCTCAAAAGTGATCGTGACCATAAGCGTACGTATAAGATGGTCACTTTTGGGATGTGTGCCGCGTAGAGTCAACATGTGACCATGTGATAGGTGTGCTATGATCTCAAGTCTTTTGTGCAAGAACGATTGAGACAAAGAACAATCTCCATCGTATAATTCAAAGCAGTCAATGATTTTTAATGGCGGAAGAGTTTGGATACAAATAAAATGGCTGCAAATAATGCCACCCCTTCTTAAATACGTGATGGTTGTGGTCGGAGTAAATGAGTTACTACTTGCACATGATATTTATGTCGTTGTAGGTAGCTTGAGAAGGAAAGGTTTGATATTTGTATGGCATGATGTAAGGATTTTGTACCGAAAAGACGTCTAAGATCTCGGAGCTCAGCGAGACAAAATTTAACTGCGCTCTAATATGCAATATAGAAAATTTTTAATTTATATCTTTAGACATTAGTATCATAGTTACAAATTTCGTTTTCGACAATATTTCGATAGGGGGTCATTTCGGATAAATTTCGAGAAAAATTCAAAAAGTTTTGAAAAAATTTCAAGGAGTACAAAAAATATTAAATATAAATTATATTTAAACTTCATAAAAATTTTATTTATTATTTAAAAAATGATAAAAATTAGAAAAGATTTATTAATTTCGGTGAAATTTTGTTAATTTCATCAAAATTAATGAAATTTCAGCGATTTCGGAGAAATTATTGAAATTTCGCTGAAAGTTTCGCCCGACCCCTATTTCGGAAAATTTCGAAGAAATTTCGGAGAATTTCGGAGAAATTTGTCACTATGGTTAGTATCCCATTGAAAGTGTAATAATCATTATCTTTATTCACATAATAATATTTTATCTTACCGTATTATGTCAATGTAATGATCTCATGAAAGGATATAACGATGTACCTAAATTCATCCACTCTAATGTCTGTTATTATTCTTATTTTTTATTGTCTAATATTGAATATCATTGATCGGATGGTATGCAATTAATTTATAGGTGTAATTTTTTAACTAAGTTAAAGTTCCAATTAAGCACTACCACCTGGACTGTCTAGATTGATCAAAGATATTAATTACGCGGCATAATAGTGAAATATTCTTTAATAGTGTAGAATCAAATACTTATCTTAATGGTATAAAATCATTAAACAAGTTATTTTCGTTTCATCCGTATCACTGAGACGTTTCGGTCTTAGAGATGTTTGAGATCGCAAATCTGAGAGGGAGTCATTACTTGCACATGAAATCCAAGTGATTGCACCGGATTAGTGAAATAGTAATAATATTTCTTTTTTTTTAAATACCTAAGTTACCCTGATAGTTGCACCTGGGTATAAGAGTTAAACTCTTTTTGCAAAACTTACACTTTCATGCATACAAAAAGAAGAGCTTCGCTTGGAGTCAAAGAGAAGACCAAGAGACAAGAGCTATGGAGACAAAGAACACCCTTGACAAACATTGTAAGCACGGCATAAACATGTATTTGAGGAGACAGAGAAATTATGGATCTTCTCCACCTTGATTATACGACAGATTCCGATGAGGACAAAGAGCTTGTCTGTACTCCATCGAGATTGAAAAGAAGAAAAAGCTCGGAGAAAATCTCTTTGATTAGTTTCTTATTATTATTATTATTATTATCTTTTACATTTTTTTTGGTTGTTTTGATTTTGAGGACGGTTGATTTGATAGAGCTTTGATGCTCTAATGTTAGTCTTCCATGGAGTTGGTGCGAGTGCCAGTGAGGATGGGATGCATAACAATATTAATAGAATTTATTAGGCTTGAATAAAAGTGTAGGGTGGATTGCACGATAGAATTACTGATCTTAAGTTATTTGCTTTAATTGGGGCAAGGGTAGAATGCTACGCATAGTTATAGGCATTTGTATGTGAATCGATTAGCAGGTTTAGGTACATTATGATCTCAGTATTTTTTCTTAGCAGGCTTTGGCGTTGAATGTGAGAAACTTTACAGATTCAATCATTTTATGTTTATTATTGGGAAAACTTATGATCTCAGTATTTTTTTCTTAGTTGCCAATTTAAAAAATTAATAAGGTATTTTTAATCTTGGTATGTTTTTTCTTGATTGTTAGTAATGTTTGCATTTTAGGGAGGTCGGCGGCCACCGACATAAAAAAGTTACCACTAGTATAGACCTACCTTAACAATCGTTAACTAAGGTGTACCAACAGACTACGCCTATCGGCAAAAAGCCTTTGCCAACCAGAAAAACTAACGGCAAAGACATTTCCCAACAGACAAACATCCGCCGACAATAATAACTCTGACGGATCTTTCGTTGTTGTCGGCGGGTTTTGGCTGCCCTGTAAACGGTAACTAATGATCTAGAGAGAGAAAGAGGACAATCTAGAGAGAGGGGAGAGAATAGTTTACAGAGAGAAAATAGTCAAGAGAGAGAGAGAGAATGGTCTTGTGATTTAGAGAGAGTCAATATAAAACTTAAGGCACAATTTTTTTATTTTATTTTAGATACAATCACATGAAACAAATTTTAACTAACTAAAGATATGTTTGAATGCTCGTATTACAAAACACATTTTGTGGATACTGTGTTAACGCATCGTACAATCAGCTTACGTGATTAAGGCTCGTGAGCCTTTTCCCTTACATGTTGGGGAAAAAGTGACTTGGCATGTTAAATAATTCTTCTATCAAACAATAAAGACCCCGTCAGATAGCCACTTAACATATTACGGATTTCAATTCGAGATTTCAAACCATCATTTAACTCAATAGTTGAGGGTACTAACACATAATAAAAATCCAGTTTCATGCCACTCTAGAGATCTTTTGGTCGTACTTTCACATAAGGGGGCTTAGATGTTGTTTAATATACAAACACTTAAAAACCTTCCTTTGAAGCTATGTGCAATTGATACGGCACTAATTCGTGTGCAAGTAGCATACACGATACACAGAGCTAATAGAATATGAGAACCTCGAAAGCAGAGAGCCCTACGTCGAGCCGACTCACTCCAATACCGAGCCCACGGCAAAATTCGGTCCGTATTGACGGCTTCCCCGAGGCATATAGCAGCAGAACAGAATGTCACTACTTTCTCTCTCCTTAAAACCCATAACCCACAGCCGATTCTTCCAAAAGCTTCCCCACACTTCCCTCTTTCCGCTCTCTCTCTCTCTCTCCTCCGCCAATATTCAAAAAAATGCCTTCAGATTCCGTCGAGCGTCGGCCGCCGAGACAGCAACAGAATCCGGTGCAGGAGCAGGATCACCTGCGATGCCCGAGATGCGACTCAACAAACACCAAGTTTTGCTACTACAACAACTACAACCTCAGCCAACCCCGACACTTTTGCAAATCGTGCCGCCGATACTGGACAAAAGGCGGCACGCTCCGAAACATCCCCGTCGGTGGTGGTAGCAGAAAGAACACAAAGCGCTCGCGCACTTCTTCAGCACCTCAAGACCCCTTGTCGGCCGTCCCCATATCGGCCTCCCCGCCCAGCGAACCCGATATTTCAGTTTCGCTTCGTGACGAGTGTGCCGGCGTCACTGGGGGTTTCACCTCCTTGCTTGCCACTTCTTCACCTGGTTACCTGGCACTCGGGGAGTCATTTTTGCATAGGGGGTTTGGGCTGGGTCTTGGATCGGGGACCGGGTCTGGGTTCGACGAGGAAATGGGCTTTGGATTGGGCCGAGCGGTTTGGCCATTAGCAGAGGTTGGAGAAGCTGGTGGGAACACGTGGCAGCTAGTGAATGGAGAAGGCTTTGGTGATGGAGATTGCTTTGCTTGGCCTGACCTTGCGATTTCTACGACACCGGCGAAAGGTTTGCAGTGATGAAATTTTATAATTTTGGCGTCTCAATTCTGGCAGTGGCAGTCTCGTGAATAGTTTGGATTTTGGGGTCTCTTCTTCTACGGATTTTGAGGTCTCTGTGGTTTCTTTTTTTTTTTTAAACTTAAATTAATGAAGAGAAACTAGTGTACGTATTATAGGAAAATTTTCTCGTCTTTAAATTAGCAAAAATTGTGACTGAATTATCAACAAATGCCCCTTGTTTTCACTTTAAATTTCTATCTTGGTTCGTTGCAATATTACCCTTTTCTTCTTTATTGCTGTGGCGAAATTCTGCGCAATGCCCTTAAAATTTAGTGATGGATGTAGATGTATTCTTGGTAAATTGAAGAGCATAGAGGGTAATTGTGTCATTTGTAGAATTTTCTTGAAGTTGATGTCATTTTGGATATGATTAGTATGTAGCACCGTGGGTGTAGATTTTCTATTCTTGGTACCTGTATCACGTGGAAACATCGTCTAATCCGTCTGTTCTAAGCCATCTCATTTGAAGGGCCATGATCTAAAGAGATCTCTCGTGCAAAATATTGATAGAATCTCTGTTATATGATTCTAAACAGTCCACCGTTGAATCAATCTTTTTACAGAATGATCTTTAGTTAATGGCTTTCTTATCAGACGGCTTAGATGTTGTTTACATTATGGCATTGGTTCCCAAAATATTTTGACTTTCTTGTAGATCATGTGTACGGGCCAATTTTGTGGGTGCAAGCTATGGCTCCCATTTACTAAATGGTTCTGTGGACTCGGTGGGAGGTTTTGCAGAGAACAAGCTTGCATAAGCCGAAGTCTAACTACAATTGATGAACGGTTAAGATCGATGTTCATTCAAGTTCTGCATTAATTAGACGACTTAGATCAATGCACATTCCTAAAATTTAGGAATAGATGGTTTGAAGTTTTTTGAATTTCATGGTTATACTGGCAGCTAAGATTTTTCTCCAGTTATCTCTCTCAAAAAAAAAAAGAAATTTTTTTTTATCCAATTATGTTACAAATGGTACATCTGGCCATTATCGTGGATTGAACCTAAAAGTTGACTTTTGACCTTTCTCAAAATTCTCTTGTCTATTTCATATGGACAATGTTATACAGTAGACAATATTTGATAGACAATTTTCTGATAGCTTATGTCACATGATGTGACTGGCCCCACACATAGTGGGGCCCAAGCACTGAAGCTCTTCATGTCGTGCCACATAAGCTGTCTACAAAATTACTTATAAAAAAATTGTCCACCGTTTACAATTTTTTATTTTCAGGTTTGAGGGAGTGCCGTGGTGGCTACCGGGTGGGGTACCTTATACAAAGTCCTCAAATATGTCCGGTCATGCTATACATTGAATAGCCTGTGTTTTAATAACTGAACCGTGACCTGACATGCCAGAGCCCACCGTTCCGGTTCAAGAGGTTTGTTCGCAGTTCAAATCAGGGAACCAAAAACCGTGAAGGTGTAGGCGACCACTCACAGTCAACCATGTTTTCAAAATTTTGAAATTTAAAACCACAGGTTGAATCCGGCGGTTCAAGCTGTCCGACCGTCTGAGTTGGACAGCCAATTGCGTTCCAAATGTCACCGAAGGCTACGGTTCCGTTCGAACCATGGTCCGCCTGCAGTTCCGTTCCGGTCCGGTCCGGTTCTCACAGTTAGACGCTGAGCTGTTCAAGTGGAATTGGAGGTGTGATAACTATCCGTTCAATCTAGCAAGAGCGGACCTCCATTATGCACAAATTCAAGTCTTCTACTATTTATTAATCGGTTAGAAATGCCTTCAAATTTATCATAAAAAATGATGTGGGCAAAGATCCAGATCAAAGCACAAGAATGATATTGGCCAAAGACTAAGGCATATTTTTGGCCGATCACATGGACAATTTTCGATGGCATGTTTGTTTTGGCTTGGTGCATCTGAAAAATGACATGCTAGTATATATTTACGCCGCCTAGTATCGCATGGTGCACAATTTTTTTACTTAATCCAATACGTCCAACTGTGGATCGGACTCAACCCCAAATAAAAAATAAAAAATACTACAAAAATATCTACGCCATGTAATGTAAGGACTTATCCACATTTTCTTTACATAGGGAACGGTCCATGATAAAGTGTCTTGTAAAATCGAACTCGTAAACATTATACGAACTAAAGTAAGCCAAAAATTATGGTCATGAGAGGAATTTGACGGGGTACTTCAGTATGAATTTGGTTGGATCAAAGTTTGGATACCACATGTTATACGTAGTGTGCTTCCATCATACCATGTTGCACACATTCCAAAAAAGTGATCAAACCACCCTATTTTAACTAGTCACAAAATTCACTGGCGAATAAGTCGCGAATTTAAGGTTCTAACAATTTTTCCAAAGAATGTGATTTTTCATTTTTTCAAGAATTTTATACTTTTAAATCTTTTTTTTCCCTCTGATTCTTCCATTGAATATTTCTCGTAGCTTGTCAAATTTTGCTGATTTTCTTTTGAATTTTAACCTTGCTGAGCCGAACCTTAATTTGGTGACTATAATGCTAAGTTTTAACAAAATTAAATGATCACGAGTAAGCCTAAGCATGGGCTACCTTAAGTTATCAGGAAAAAAAAAAAATCAGCTACTCGCCTCATATGTGGAGAGATTGAGTAGCATGTGCCATACACGTGGAGAGATATGGTTCTTCACCCATCATCTCAAACTCGGGAAGACTTCATGTTTATATGCTGCACACAAGTTAACACTGAGATGGATCATAATCGTCATCACAACCTTATTTCATCTATTAGGTATCAGCCTAATCATAATAATTTGATGGGATTTTTGTACGATTAGTTGCCTACTAACCCTTCTATTTTCTCATCCGAGCTTGGGCCTGGAGATGCATCTGGAGCATATACGCGAATTCTCAATAATGAGGGTAGGGCGCACCCCGATGGTGCGTCTGCTGCAAGCAGCCGGACGTTGAGATCTGCACGGATATTTATGCTTTCTAAAGGCTATATGTTTCTCAAGGCTTGCCATCACTGTTGCTGATATTAGGCAATTTACCTAGTCACCGACCCACTACCTATAGACAATAGTCCTTTATATGAATGCAAAGTTTCTGAATTTTGCCAAAAATTTGTGAATTTGAGGTTCAGCCAATTAATTGTGAATTATTTACAATTTCTTTTTTTATCCTTTTGTTTAAAATATTTGCAAATTTTAATAATAATTCATGAATCATTCACGATTTTTTTTAATAAATTATAAATTTTTTTCACATTTTTCTCCGGATATTTTCAGAACTTGAGAGAATTTTTTCCAAATTTTAACCTTGCTGAACTATTGTTGAACAGTGACTTGGTTATACTCCATATGATCATGGCCAACAACTAGTGTTCAAGTTAATTTTTGACTTTTCACTGATTTGGAGTTAAAAAATATCGGCACATTTTGTATTGTTGATGGTTAATTTGAGATTAACCCATCAACCTGCTGGCGCCTTATACAAAGTCTTCAGCCTCCCTTTAAAATTGATAGGCTGATGATGGTGACTATCCAATAGGGAGTCGTCAGTTAGATCACCTGTGCCTTAGCCCATAATTAACATCATTTATTTAAACAGCCAATTCAATCAATGTAGCTGTTGATCAGACGGTCAGGACATCACACAAACATTTTAAAATGAAATAGATTTGAGCCCATCTGAATAATCCAATCGATTGTACTGATTGAATCTACTTGAGTCATTTATTCAAGCATTTTTGCTACTACTGTGAACAAGAACACTTGATTTGAAACATATATATTTTCCATATATAAAAACAAATATATAATATAAAAAGTAGTTCATGAGTCTATGAGGGGCACCTAATAGGTGAAGTGGGTGCAACCTATTTATGGGAAATTCGGCAGGGGTCCAGCCGGTTGGCTACTTATAGATTGTTATAATTAGGTCTAGTGGGTCATAGGAGAATATTTTTTGTGAAACTAGTTTCTAAGGTAGGTCGGTTGCGAGTTGGGACATTAATTTGGTGTTTCCCTAAGTTTTTGATGTGAAACTGCTATAGGATCCAATGCCTAGGTTGCTAACTAAGGCATGGGGCACTATGTGACGCACCACCAACCGTGGCCCATGTGACCAGCCGCATGTGCACGGCCACATTATTGTGCCACTTGTTCATGGAATTCTTTCAAGTCACCATTATATGCCTTACCGAGCACATTACCTATAGTAGTGTTGTAGGGTCCATAGTCGCCACTGACTTACCCAATCGAAGAGGCAAGAGGGTGTCCCGAGGTGACCTTTCGAGACCAAGTTGGTAGGACTATCGTCCTCCCAATCTCTATTAGCAAGACCATGAGAAAACAATATTTTTTGGGAGCCATTTCTTAGCATTCGAAAAGTTGGCCTTTGCACTAAACTTAAAAAAAGACTTAATATTTTTGAGACATGTAACATTTAAAAATGCAATCTGGGCCGTCTGATTTGAAGTTCATGATTTATAGATCTTCAATGCATAAAATTATAGCAAAATACAATATTTATCATTTGATACATTGTAGTCAACTGTTAAATCTAATAATAGTGTTTGACTCTATTTTATCAAGTGGTGAAGAATATATTCCATGCTCATCTTTTGGCCTTAATATCTGGCCTTCAAATCAAGAAATTAGATGGTGTTTTCACATCGTACAGGTTGCCAAACGTGCAAGTCTTTCTTTTAGATTAGGTGCAAGTCAAAACGTGCCCATGACTCCCTAGTTTTTTCATGGTAGCTTTATTAACACCACGGATTCTTTGAAGGCACCTAGCCAACTACTTTGAATCAGATGATAGGGATCGTTTTTCACTCCAATCTTTAACAAAGGGATCTTGAGATCATGGGCATACAATTAGATGGCCACTTTTTTATTCCACGTGGCACAAATTCCAAAAAAGTGACCCTAAAATTATATGATCCTCCCTTAGTTTATTGTCACGTAAAAGATTGTCTCGATGATCATAAATATTGTAAAATAATATATATATATATATATATATATATATATATATATATATATATATATATATATATATATATAATCAATAATGTCAACCATGTAGAAAATGACAGGTAAATCCTTCTTTTGATTGCACAATTTTAATTTTTTTATTTAATTATTTTTTTTCACAATAGTATTGTGATTAGGTGCTCATTAATGTGGCACTCGATCATGTCATTGGGAGCTAGGTTGTAGCAAAAAGGTAGGACTCGGTTAGTTAGTTGATCCTTGATATCAGGCTATTTTTACCCTATATTTAAAAAGCAAAAATATAATTTAGCACTGTCGAAGAGCTGGGTCAGAAAATTTCAGGCTCAAAGAATCTAGAGCCGAGGTAGACTCATCTTTTGTAAGGTGGAGCTTGGCTTATTAACAATGTTATTTATTTTTTGTTTTATGGAGATGGTTCTATGTGTTGAGTGTGAAATGATGTGATTTAATGATATCTTGGAATATGTTTGATGTATTTTGTCATTATCATTGTCTTATCTCATCTATTAGGGCTGTGCAAAAATTGACTCCAGCCGACTAAACTGACCCTAATTTTGGTTCGGTTTCAGTTTTGGGATATATTGGTTCGGTTTCGATTTTGAAAAATAGAAACCGATAGTTATCGATTCAATTTCAATTTCGAAAAATAAAAATTGATAGTTATCGGTTCGGTTTCGATTTTAACGTTAAAAAATCGAAACCGAACCGATAAGAAATCGAAAGTGGTGCATGCACTACAAAAATAAGGTGTTTTAATGGCACTTCCTATTAAGGTAATTTTTGGAAACGACAAGACTAATAACAGCAGTTTTTGGTAACGACAGGACTAATAGTAGCAATTTTTTGTTAAAAAAACTGTCGCTAATAGCTTTATTTTTTGTAGTGATGCCTGAGATTGGGGTTCTGTGAAGTATTGGGATCTCGATATAATTTTTCTATTATCTGCATGAATGTATTTAGATGGATCTTGTTCATATGTTGCTTTCTGAATTAGTTTGTGGAAAATATACTTCAATCATTTAGGTTCTCTGTATGCAAAAAATCTGAATATATATACAAGTTGTAATGTAATGAAAATATGAAATAATTATGAAGAGTCATGTGTTATGAATCTAGTTGATTTGGACAATACATGTTGGCAACCCATATCATACATTTGAAAAATGCTCAACATTTCACAGATCAGAGGATTGCTAAATGGATGGTTAAAAATTTTATGATAAACTGTCTAAAATTTGATATGCAATTAGATGATTAGGGTTGTTTGATATTCTACTTTCAGGTTGTCATCTATCGAATGGCGGCCTACCTATGGATGATTGAACTGTAATACTATATGGATTCATGTCGTCGAGACATACCAGTGTGTACTAATAATCGGTGCATTTGCCCATCGATCTGGACTATCCAATAGGTGCATTAATTTCTTGGAAATGTTCTTAGCATCTGATCAATCACCTACTTATGAATGGTTTTTAGAGAATTAGCGATATAAAAAACAATCTACAGAGTCTTCAGCGATTTGACTCTTATGAATTGGCAATGGCTTCCTAATAAAAAAAAAAATTTAAATTGAGGTTTATAAACCAAAAATCGACCGAACCGATAGTTATCGGTTCGGTTTCTGTTTTGAACCTATCGGTTCAATTTTTGTTTCATAAAATAAAAACCGATAGTTATCGATTCGATTTCGATTTTGCCCTAAAGCCGACCCGAACTGACCCGATAATACCCTTACCATCTATTTATGTCAGGTTTACAAGTTATTTCTCTACACATTTCTAATTACCTCTAAGCTCTATGTAATTTTACAATTTTTTATGTCTCCTTGCACCTTCCTTTAAGTCTTCACTGATCTACCTGTTTTTCACCATTTTTTATACTTGTCGTATTTTAACAGTTCAAATAAAGTTAGTTTCTAGCATTTTCAATGGACATATCCAAACCACCTCAAGCACTTTCCTTTTTTTTTTTTTATAGCTTTATTGTCAAATTTCTTCTAATAAACTCTTCCTAATTTTATTCATGTTACTTTATATATCAATCTTAACATATATATCTCATCTAAGCCACATGTATATTGTGATCATGTGTTGATATTGTCATGTAGAATATTTTTATATGTTAATTAGATACATTTAATTAATTCTAAATTTACTAATTATTTAGACATAGGTAAATTGAAAATAATAATAATATATAACAATAAAATGGTAAAATATACTAAGCCCAATCAAGTTCAGCTCAGCTCGATTCAGGTTGAAGCTAAAGCTAGGTCTCGAAAAGTTCAAGCTCAAGCCAACTAGAGCTTATGTTGAGCTAGAGCTGGCCCCAGCTATGTTTGAGCTCGGCCCATTAACAGCCCAATCCACTAACCAATTGGTTTAAAGTGTCGGACAATTTTTGGGCAGTAGAGAATTAAGGACCCATCGGCCAAAGTATACACTAGTCAACCACGAGCCGGCTAAGAGATGTAGGTATCCTTTTCAAGAAATGGAAATTTACCTGATCGATTCTGTCAGATACACTTTTCCCGCTAGAGACCCTATTTTTCACCTTTACCCAAACTGACCAGCTCCAAGCCCAACCGTCGCCCGCTTTACGAAATGCCGAAATTACCTCCAAGTGAGTAAATAGTCATCCTTTATTTAACTCATTACCATATATCTTTTTTACATTTTACTTTTTCGTTCGAGGTCGGTGGAGAGGCGGTGTCAAATCGCAGTCGCTCGCGTTCCTTTTTTTAATCTTCAAGCTACCAAATCCGTAAGTTAGAAATTAAATTACCTTCCATTACTGTAGAATTTTTTATTCTTCTTTCGATAGTCTATGTTTTGAATTAATTTTCTTTTTTATACTAAAATAACGAAGCAATAACGATTTCCTACACAATCGATAACGATTGTTAACGCGATCGATATCGATTGTGTAAGAAATCATTATTGATCACCTTAACAATCGTTATTGATCGCGTTAATAATCGTTATCGATCGCCATAATAATTGATAACGATTGTTCTCTTAGCCTGATTATAAACAATCTCTTTTAGTATCCGAGTCACGCCTTTCAATTTTATTACAGTTCATTTACAAAAGCCGTCAAGATGGTTATACAGCGAGCTGTTGCCAAATATTCGCCTACTGACATTTCGAAGGTCTACAAGGACGCTAGCCCGCAGCGGAAGGAGTTGCTCAGAGCATCAGTTTTCGATGAAATATTCTAAATGTCAAAGGGTGTTAGTATTGTTGGAGATGTTGTCGATGTCATGTTGAGTTTTTGGATTGAGAAGAACCACTTTCGAATCGGAAAAAGAGATGTCTATCTCCGGAAGATGGACATTGACTTAATACTGGGCCTTGTCGTGGTTGAACCCTAACAGTATACCCCTTCCGTTAAACCACCTGAAAAGAAAATCATTCGATACAAATATTTTCGTAGATTGCAGCCCAGGAAAATTATTCAGCCTCATATAGAAAATGGATTAAGGCTAGCAGAGAGTGATAATGACTTCGTAAAGTTGGCTCTTCTATTTATTTTGTGTACATTTCTTTTTCTCGAGTCCCACCATCAACTGTCGGAAGACCACGTTGAACTCATCGATGCCGTCGAGAACTTCAAACAAATTTCATGGGTCTCTACGTGTTCAATGACTTGCTGGAATATGTAGAGAAGGGCGTGGCAAATAGAAAGACTACAAACAAAGATAAAGCCTTGAAGCCGTATAATATTTATGGCTATATGTGTGTACTTCAATGATGGGCCTATGAGATGCTGCCTCAAATCTCACCTGAAAGAACGCCTCTGAAGAACCCTTACCCACAATATTTTCAATCGATTACGGGATGTCTCGGCTCACTAATGTTTTACAGTACATTACAATCGTCACCAACAGTTTTTATAATTTTTAAATTGTACTTCTAACATATATTAATCATTTAAGATATTTATCCCAATTCATAGTCACAATTCGTTACATTGGGCGCTTGCGATCGTTAAGGTTATCGAACAATCGGTAATGATTGTTGCCCCTATTTTTTATAAGCCCTCTAAGGAAAAGTATCTGAACCAATTGAATGTCCTGGTAAGACTCTAATACGAAATGTCCACACTTACAAATTATAAATTTTCATTGTTTGCTAATCTTATCTGATTTTTTTAAACAGGCCCATTACCTTCTCGCAATTTTGTATTTATACGAAGACTCCACTGCATTGAGCGCTGAGACCTATCCTTAGTCAAGTTCTGATTGTCGAATCAAAACTGTTCCCCGACATACCAATGGGTGGGACTGTGGGGTGTTTGTGTTGAAGTATGTGGAGTACTTCATGACGGGAAAGACATTCGATTTCACCCAAGAAAAGATGAGTCAGATCAGGACAGAAATTGGCCAGGCTCTTGTTAAATTCGCTAGCGATGGAGAAGCAGATAGAGAAGGTGATGAAGAAGCTACTAAAGATGCACCACCATAATAGTTTTTTTAGATGTTCTTTTTGGGATAAACATTTATGAAAATTTATAAATGAAAATTTTAATTTTTGTACAGAAATATATGAGTATTGCAATATTCGACTGCTTTTAGAAATTTATAATCTCAAGTATGTACAAATATATCAGGTGAACATTCAAAAACGAGACGATAGACTGGTTTTGGCCGTGTCGCCGACCGTATTGACAGTCAATATCGACTGTACAGACAGTTGATAACGAATGCTTATATAGTCGTTAACGACTGATTATACAGTCGATATTGACCGTATATATAATCAAAATCGATTGTATAAGCAAAATGATATCGATCAGTATTGATAATGATGTCGATCGCTTATACGCATACCAATATCGATTGCTTATACTATCGTTAACCACCGTATAGAGAGTTTATATAGACTGTCAATACAGTCGATTAACTGTTTAGACAGTCGATACCGACTGTCTGTTATGAGAAAATGCTGAAAGTTCTATGAACTGAAAGTTCTGAAAAAATGCTTAATGTTTTACTAAAATGTACTTTACATTTTTAATGAAAATTCATCGTATATATTACATCCAAATTTATAACTAATCGGTCTCACTGTCATACAACTCTTACGATTGTGATCATACTCATTACTCCTTAGACGATCGGCGTGCTTGCTGAAAGTATAAGGCGGTCTCACTTTCATATTTTTCGAAAGTTGCTCAACTTGGATTAGCCGTTGGCTTTTATCGAGTGTGAGGACCCATTGTTGATCGTATGTTTGTCTAAAATAAGTGGTGAAAAATTACTTCTCACAGAAGTTATAATAATCGTAACTTCGCTAATTGATGGCCACCACGGTATGCGAACAAGGCAAGTCATGAATGTGTCAACGGTGGTAAGTACACATCTTATGTTCCAAGTCGACGTGATGAATGAAATTTCTGAAATTGACTTGAAATTGATCACACCCGTATGGTTGAACTCTCTTTCTACCAGCCCATTGCAACACCTTCTTCATGTGCTTATTTGCTTTCAGGCAGAGGAAGGTGGTCCATTTCTCAGATATCTGTCGGTACTTTTGAAAACGATCGGCGACTTTCTCTCTAGTAGTTCTAATTAAGTCGATAATTTGTCTCTCTCGAGCTATCTCTACTACGTTGTTCAAGCTTTTAACATTATTCGTAGTGAGGGAATCATACTGCCTTCCTTTCATATATGTACATGCCCAATGATTCGGATCTATTTTCAAAATATATTATACGACCCCATGATCAGTAGCATCTTTCTTTATTTTATTAATAAAATAATCAAATCTCTCTACTGAATATACATACGCAGCGCTCCACCATAGACCCTTCACATTGTTCCTTGGATACTTGTGTGCCAAATTTTGTCATATATCGCATGCAATAATTGTGGTATGCGTTAGAAAAGATATATTTCACTGCCTTTATTAAACCCTTCGACCTATCCATGATAATAACAAAATCTTCGATAAACTCACCGATCACAAACGCACCTACCCGTTCAATAAACCACATTCACTTATCCTTTTCTTCTAACTCGACGACGGCAAATGCAAACGGTAATATATGGCCATTACCGTCTTGCGTCGAGGGGATAAGTAGGATCCCTTCGAAACGTCCCCGTAGGTATGTGTCATCTACAAGCAATATGCGACGAAGTGTATTGCGGTAGCTTCCGATGCACGAGCCAAAACTCCAAAAAATCTTTAGAACTTACCGTCAAGCGTAAATTGAAAGGATGTTCGTACATTAGGATCTACCCTCTCCATCTCCTTCACGTAGGTCGGTAGATCCACAAATTATCCTTCCAACGGCCTCTAATATCATTCAGGGCGAGTTCTTTTCCCTCCAAGCCTTAACATATGTGATTTGTACGTTATAAATTTTTGCGATGTCAAACATTATCGATGCATGTGTGCAGTCGAATCATTTCATAAGTTTCTCCCGTATACAATTGATTACAAAGGAAATTGTTGCATTAAGGTAATCGTGTAGTTTGATCTTAGCGGCCCCACATATGTGAGTACTATTAAACGTCTTGATTTTAAAAGAGTTGAGCTCAGTCAATTTAGATGTATGTATTCGCTACAAACAATTGGGCTTGTAGCATCCGGCTATCATTTGATAACTAGGGCTTTTCAAGGGCCGGATTTAGAAGTTTTTTTCTACCGCGTGTTCTTTCAATGCTTTCTGGAATATTTGTTTGTCTCTGAAGATCTCTCCAACTTTAAACGTCAAATTTCGATATTCAGTTTCCACCTCTTGATTGGAGACTCGTCTGATGTCTCTGAGATTTCGTAAGCTCCATCTATTAAGGGATTATCAATGCCTCTCACAAAATTTTTTGAATCATCTTTTATAAACCCATTCGATTCATCATCATAATTTTCGACGTTCTCTTCACTAGCAATGTTTTGAGGTGGTTGACTAGATCCTTCTTCACCGAAGGGATTCTGATGTGGTTGACTAGGCCCTTCACGGAACAGGTCATGACATGGTTGATTAAGCCCTTCACCGAACGGGTTCTGACATGATTGATTAGGCCCTTCACCGTAGGGGTGCTCATGTATATGGACATGAGGTTGAGCTCCTTCGGTAATCCCCATCGATGGCATAGTAGAACATAATTTGTGAGTCAGTCAAGTTGTGAATCCACCGAAGAATATATGACGAAAATCGTCTTCATCCCCTACTCTTAAAGACATGTAGTCTAACTCTTAACTATAATATTGTGACCCATGCATATTTTGTAGTGGGTCATCATATGATTCAACTGGAGCATTGTTTAAATTAACAGTTGCTTTCATTGTCGATATGTTTACCGTAAAATTACTATCATCGCCTAACTGAACGGTATCATATGTAGGTCCTTCCTCTTCAAACTTGCATGGCTGGAAGGAATAGTTACTCACAAAATCAATCTCACTAAGAGGTACTTGTTCAGCTTCAACTGGAAAGGAGAACAATTCTTTAATGATAAATACTTTTATAATGTCCAACCCGGATTTATAAAACGAAAATAGGGTGATCAAATCATCCGAATCCAAAACGTCGGCAAATACAGGGGTATTCACTATCTTCATAGAGAACTTTATGAAAATTATTTCATCTGCTAACGCAAAACTTACAACAGAAATTCGCCTTATAAATCGTTCATAAGAAATACTCGTCGAAATTGTAATAACCCTTCGGCGGCCACCTTTATATAAACCATATTCGTTTACAATATGGCCATCAAAATGATAGAAAAGAAGAATTTTCACATCAGATATCGCCTGTTTAAGAAGGAAAAGGAAGGGGTCGTAAGACTAATGACAAAAAGGAGAAATGACAAATTGTTAGCAAAACGACTGATACAGAATAGACAATCGTTATCGATTGTATACACAGTCGATAACGATGGTTAATTTATGCAATCAATATCGACCATTTAAACAGTCGATAATGATTGTTTATACAATCGATATTAACTATCGACCGTTTATACAGTCAATAACGATTGTGTATAAAGTCTTTATCGACTGTTTCGAAATATTTACTCAGTAAAATTAATTTTTTAAAATAAAATTATATTTTTTATACTTCACCATTGTATTTCTAAGAAACTTTCGATAGGGTTTACATTAGATCTGAACATACCTCGCGTCACAATGTCAAACTGCAGGATCTTTAGCTCCCAATGGCAAAATGCAGGAGCTCCTTCTCCCAAGCCTCTGTTTTCTTTTTTTAAGTTGCAGATCTAAGGCAGAAGACGTCGTCACCTTCACCACCTCTAACTTCTTACTAACTCTAGCAGATTAAAATGAGAAAGAAGGGGATGCATTCGTGGGTTAAAGAAAGTCAGAGAATGGAGTAATTTGGACTTTTTATTCTCTTTAGAATCGACTCGGCTTCTAGCTGGTCAGTTTGGGTAAAGGTGAAAATATATGACCTCTGTCGGAAAAGGTGTATCTAACAGGGTCGATCTAGATAAAGTTCCCTTAAAAAAATGAAACCCACGATGAGGAAGGGGGCTTGAACATAGGCCCAATAGGGAGTCGGCTTTCGCCTACAACAAGCCAGGTTTGGACTAAAGGTTTAGCCGGCCGATGAACCCGACCTAGGCCCGAAATCTACATTCTAGAAATAAATGTTCAGCTAGAATCAAGTAATAGAATATATCTCATTCAGGCTGAACATGAACCTGCCAGAGTAGCCTATTCAAGGATAGGAGGATTAGAGCTGAGTCCAAAGCTGGCCCCATCGAACCCTACCGCATTTATGACTAAATCTCACCAACAACGTTTGTGCTTCTATATATTAATATTAAGCGGACCCTAAGTAATTGATTTTGCTTTTTGTGGGAGCACAAAATGAAAATGAAATTGTATAAGGTGCAGGAGCACTGCACATGGTCATTTATTTTGGTGCACCTTAATTAAGTAACATACCTAATACATCAATTGAGATGTCTACTTCTAGGCAAACATCTAGAGGAGATTAAGTCCTAAAATTCAGTCTCTTTAAGGGTGTCTAACCATCTGATTAATGTAAACTAATTTGAAGTCTTCAATTAGGGCCAAGAAATCATAAATAAACTATGGCCACATGTACCACTTGCAAGGAGGCAAATGGTAGAGTTAGAGTGAGTAGGCATTGGGTGTTCAGCTTGTTCGGTGGCGTTGAAAAGTTAACCAATTGCAGTTTCAAGTTTCAACCCTAGTCACAGAATCGGGATTTGACAATAATTTGGCGGGTAAATTTCAGAAAAATCCAGCAAATTTTGATAAGATCAAGAAAGAATTTGGAAAAAAAAAAAATTAAAAAAAAAATAATAAGATTTTTTTTTTTTTAAATGATTAATTTGAAAATTTTGTAAATTATTCGAAATTTTTTTAACATACAAGATTTTTTTCAACAATTTGTGAGTAATTTGGCGCACAAAAAAATCACAAATTATTCAAAAAATCTTTAAAAATTCGGTGATTTTTGTGACTAGGGTTTCAATTGCTTTGAAGGCATATATTCACCCTTGATATGAATTGTATATGCGTTGTTGAGCCATCTAGATTGTACATGTGGCAGGCTTATACCAACACAACTTTTAACAATTCATTGGCTGGCTCTTAATCAGATGGTCAAGATCGCCTAAGGTGTATTAATAGTTGATATCCCTGGCATAAAGAGTTTGGATGTGCTGCTCCGAAGACCGACTGAAAAGCCGGTTACTCGAAATGTACTGAAACCAATTTAAAATTCGAAAATTAGAAATTGAAATGAGCCTTAGTCCGTTCAGTTTCGATTTTGATTGGGGGAAGCCCAAAACCGATTCGATAAGATTTGAAAACTGAAGAAAATAAAATAAAAATTAAAAGGGACATTGTATCTCGTCTTTTGTTGTCAGTTTTCAACCTTAATTTTCGCTAGGTTAAGAAAAAGTTAGATAATGCTGCTAGGAGACTTATAACAAAAGAAATGTATTTAAATATTAAAAGGGACATTGTAATCAACATAAGCAATCCCTAACATAGGAAAGCAAAATCTTTATATAAAATTAAGGTGAGTTTGAAATTAGATGGAAAATAGTAAGTGGGTGAATTGCTTTGGTGACTAATGAACTGCATTCATTGCCTAAATGGGCATTTCTACCATGTGATTTGTGGAAATTTGGACTTTCCAAATCTTGATCGGGCCAACCCAAATGGACAACTTTATGGTACTAGTTACAAGCCAACCTCCTTTTGCAATAATCATTCACTAAAAAAGATTAGGATGGTTTAAAGAGACGCCAACAGTCCTACACTCCCCACTTTCTCTTGCTGAAAAAAAAAACGAAGGCATTTTAGTTGTAGGATCTTGTGACAATGACACGTATTTCAAGCAAATGAGATCCATTATAGTTCTATGTTCAAGGAATAGTAAAGAGGCAAATCAATGTTTTTTGTTTTTTTTTTTATATTTTTGGGGTGTCTAAGCGAGTTTGTGCACACCTCGACTAATCTCACAGAGCCCTAAAGTTAACGACCAAATAATACTCCAATGGCGCTGAGGGGACTCGAATTGATGACTACTGAGGAGCGAGAGGTAAATCAATGTACTTCCTGTTCTCAAAATGGTGTAAGAAGTGAAGAGGGTAGTTCGGGATTTGAAAACCGATATACATTTGCATATAGCACTACAAAAAATAAGACTATTAGCGGCAACCAAAAATTGCCACTCTTAACAAAAAAATTACCGCTAATACCTTTGCCACTAATAGTCTTAATAGTTTTTTTGTTAATGGCGACAATTTTTTGCTACAAAAAACTAACTGTCGCTCTTAACAAAAAAAACTGCCGCTAATACCCTTGTTACTAATAGTCTTAATAGGTTTCTTGTTAATAGTGGCAGTTTTTAGCTGCAAAAAATTGTCGCTAATAGTCTTATTTTTTGTAGTGTAGGTTGAGTCCCAAGCCGATACGTGTGAGATATATTGGATGCGTATCGGCCAAATCAGGTGATATTAAAGTATATATTTGTTTTAAAATACTAAAACTATATATAAAATTTAAAATAAAAAAGTTTGCGTAAATAATATTTTTGGTATTATATATAGTTCATATTAGATGAATAGCGGCCGATATGACCAAATATAATCTTATATTTGATCAATTTAACCCTATATATCAAATTAGGGGTAACATCATTAGGGATTTAAAGTCTAAGTTATATCACCATATCGACTGAGTCCCAAACAAACCGATATTCAAACACCTTTTTAAGTTTTAAAGTATATATATATATATATATATATATATATATATACACGGTTCCATCCTCCCGCCATCCTCCAAGGTCCACGAGGAGGTACACCTAAAAAATGAAAGTTTGAAAAAAGTTTTTTTTTAAATATAAGTCAATGTTTGATTAATTTCAATGGTCTACATTTCACGACTCAAAAAACACATGGTAGAGATAGTTTTATATTTTGTTTTTTTCTAAAAATAATCTAAGCAATGCACCCGAAGTTCATGTGACATTGAAACAATATTTTGGATGCCACATGTCCTCCATCTGAAATCTTAGAAGACGAAGACCTTTTCATATATATATATATATATATATATATATATATATATATATATATATCACCAGGGACAGAAACCTTTTCTCTTTCACTCTATCCCATCTCACCTATTTTTAGGCGCCAAATTAGTTGGGTCCGTCCAACTTTTTTCTCAGAGGTACATTTCTATACAACTCAAGATTTGTCTTTCTCAATCGAGTTTCACATGCCTCATCGTTGGCTACTTTGAATCAGACTATAGAGATCATTGTTCGTCCCAGAATTCATTATAATAGATCTTGCGATCATGCTCCTATCATCAAACAAATAAAATTTTATTCCCTGTTGCATGCATCTCAAACTATCAACATAATCATCGATGTAGATAATTGTTATTTTCGTATTACTTTTTGGGATGTCGACCACATGAAATCACAATCTGCACCTCTGATTTTAGAAGCACGATCTCAAGATCTATTGCATCAAAGATTAGGACTAAAAACTATCTCCATCATCTAAGTCAAATAAATCAATCATTTTGATAAGGAATCTTTGATGAAAAAAATAGAAGTATTCTCAAACTATATTCCACTCACTCTCTCTCTCTCTCTCTCTCTCTCTCTCCTATATTTTAGGGGCCTCAACTCAACATCCTACTCCACTCCTACTCTTTAGAACCAACACTTCAACCAACCTACAACTTCTCTCAAATTATATCTAAGAAATTTTTTTCCCTCTCATTTTTCTCAAATGTCGTTTTTCAAATCATTCTTGAGATACTTGATTAGCCTAATAGAAAATAAAAGAATGATGAGAATTCTTATAACCTTAGAAAGCATAGGAATTTTTCAGATTTATAAATTCAAATCCGACACTTTTCTACTATTTTTCATACGAATCCTAAAAGTTAAAGAAGATGACTAGCCCAATTAATATGGCCTCCACCTATGGAAGAATGGCCCTAATGGCCCAGTGGTTAGATTCATGCAGTGGAAAGGCTCAATGGTAGAATCATGAAGTGGTGAGGCCCAGTGGTAGGCTCATGACGAGGTGAGTACCGGCTGATGTTTTTGATAAAAAAAACAGAAGATATTTTTTCTAATGTAGCTTTGAAAACAAAAAGGTAACTTATGCCCTAAAATATATTAGATGATTAAGTTGAAATTTAAATATATTAAGAAATAATTTTTTGGAGATTTTTCTATTGTCTATCTTTTGTTAACACTAAATGAATGTTATTTTTAATATATTTATTTTTTGTTCTTTGCCCCTTATATCCCGATACCTTTCTTGTTCCTAGCTTGGCACCTCCCATATAAATTTTTGGCTCCGTCCCTATATATATATATTAAAAGTTTGCAAAAAGGATATTTTTAGTATTTTGTCCAACTCATATCCCATATATATTGGCCGATAAGGTCTCGAAATCAGCCAATATAGTCTAATATTTTGCTTGTTTGACCTGATATGGGCCAAGATGGTCCAATATTTGGCCCGATTGACCCAATATTTTACCTCATATAAAATTGGGATGGATATTTGTATCGGCTAACCCGATCGGCCGATATGTACCAAATATGGCTGATATTTAAAATCATGAATACACTACAAAAAATAAGACTATTAGCCGCAATTTTTGTTAAAAAAATTGTCGCTATTAGTCCCGTCGCTACAAAAACTGCCGCTATTAGTTTTGCTGCTACCAAAAATTGCTTTAACAAGTGCCGCTGAAACACCTTATTTTTATAGTGATATCATATTGGGTGGGACCTAACTTAATACATATCAGTTAACTAGTTGAGCAATAGCTCAACAGGTATCCTCTTCCCTTGTGGAAACGCATGTTGTGGGCTCCATTCCTACTTCTGCCCTTTGTATTGGTATCCTTTCAGTGTGCTACGTCAATGATGGATTCTTTCTGCATACAAGTTTACACAAGCACTAAATCATATCTATGCCATATGACATTAAAAAAATATATATATCAGCCAATATTTATTGGATATATAAAACCATGGTTGTAATATTATATATGTACAAAATATGCATATATAAATATTCAAGTGGCTTTTGGAAGTTTAATTTATGAAGTGAGGGAGGCCATAGATACAGCACGCCGAAGGCCTACATCCTAAAAAGACCTAAGATATCAGTATCTGAGGTTGAATTAATTTTTGTTTTGTTTTGTTTGATTTATAAGTGGGGATGGTTGGTAGGTAAGTAGGTAGGAACGTAGGTTACAAGTAGAAGAGACGTTGAATTGGCATTAGAGGACAAGAAAGAAATTTGGGTAGGGTGGGGTTGCATCCCTAGAGAATCATGGAAGCAACCAAGTCCATGGCTACTTTTCTTACGAATTCAAGATTAATGGAGCTCCTTTTGATTTCTTAGTTGAGTATGGGAACCCAGGTCATAATGATTGATTGCAACCGCGTGGATAAAGAGTATCCAAGCATTCTGAATTGGCAACATCATTGAAAGACAAGTGTGTGGGGGAAATGTAGAGAGAGAGAGAGAGTGGTCTGTCAACGGGTGGATGGGAACGGGCCACAATTCCAGCTGCCCAATAAAAAAATGGAATATGTCCTGCACCCAACTAGACCCGACCCAATGGGTTAAAGTATATGCCTGTCCTAACTCGAGGCCTCAAAACTTGAGACGTTTGACCGACCGTTGGGTCTGGTCGGCTGTCAAGTCGACCCAAACCCGTTGATGATTTTGAGAGAGGTAGAAAGAGAACCACAAGTGTATGGGGGTGCCAGAGCTGGGCTAGGTTCAGGCTGCGCCTTAAATGTGCTACATTTTAATTGGACTAACAAGTTAGGCCCAAACCTCGAAATTCTACAATTGGGTCAGTTGGAATAGGCCAAGCCCGTTTAGCTGCGCCTAGAAGATTAAATGGTTGGTACTTGATGTAAAATGCTAAACCATATAGGCTCGGGCTCAACTGCTCGACCCGAAGTCTTTTTCTTGATAGGTAAGTTGGGCTCAAATATGCGACCTTGAATTTGCTAAGTCTGCCAATATCAAAAGCCTAAGAGAGCGACTCCATGAACCTTGATTTTTGTGAAAGAAAAATAGTAGAATCATTGCGCAAGAAGCACAATTTTTCCTTTCACCAAACTAAGTTTTTGAGCATCCAATTGATCAACTTTTTGTTCACTATGGTAAGGCTCTCGCCTGATTTATTTATTAATTTATTTTATATTTTTTTAATAAAATGAGTAGGGATGCCAATAGGTCAAGTCAAATTGGACTTGACTGTCAAACCAACTTGATATGGTGGACCCAAGATTTTCTTCCTTGGGATCAAGATATGGTCGACTTAAAAAATGAGTAAGTGCTAAGCGGCACAAGTGGCAACTTGGTACTCAGGTCAATTGAAATCAACATATTCATCATTGGATAGATACACAAAGATCTAATGATACATAGTGTTAAAAGTTTAGGAAAAAAAACAAACTCCAGTCCATTGCTAGATTCTTAATAGTCAAATATCATCTAAAATTAATGGATATTATATAAATCAAACATACCATTAATTTGGAATTGCCTTTGATTGCATTAAATCAAGCATTTGACCTTATTTTTCTTTTTAATATTTTACATAATAGTTCTTTGAATTATAAAAGTTAAATCACATGGAACACGTGATGGCTTCACATGACATACATCCCAAAGAGTGTCTCAAGTACCAAACGAGTTGGTGCTTCTGGGTCAAATACCTAAAACTACTAGTAAGCTGATTTTTCATCTTATCGACTTAATGAGTTGTATTACGTACATGATGTGAGTGCTAGGTGAATTGGTACTTGAGTCACTTTTCGGACGTGTATCATACCGAATCGTCATACCAATGGTCAGGTTCAATTGATGAACCGAATTTCAAGTTCAACTAGATTTGCATCCCTTGCATAGAGGATAATCTTGGCATCCACGGTTTCCATTTTTATAAGATAACATGCAGTCAAAATTCTCCTATATCCAAGGGCTGCAAATCCAGTTGAACACAAAATCTAGTTCAACCAATTAGATCTTACCATTGCCCCAATCATCATATGTAGAGTCTCATAGGTGTGTCATGATTTAAAGTTCTTTAGTGTAAATTATTAAGACAAAATTATGTCCATTCATCTCAGTTAAAGCAGTCAAACTTTATCTAATATTAATGGGCATCATATATATCCAACAGACATTTTTAATGTTAGATGGCTTTTGACTGCTTTGACTTAGTTGTCGTAGATTATCCTTAGACCCAAACTATTGTACCATAGATCATAAGACAATGGCACACCTCTCAAAAAGTTGCTCGAGTACTAAGAACATCAATGTAGGGTTAGGTATTAACATCAACTAGTACCTACTACCAATTTTTCTATATAAAAAAAATTATTCCGCCACTAGATCCCTCTCAGTTAGATCTAAGACCCGACAAGCTTCGATACGGTTGGAAATCAGGTCTAGGCATGGTTTAAATATTGTTCAAGACAAGAGATCTCGGGCGATATGTTTCACATCTCGGGGCTAGGCGAGATGATAAACATACCGAGAAAGTCGCATTTGTAAGATGAGTTTGTATAGGATGTTAAATAATTCACGAGTGTTAAAGTGACCGAATTGTACTTTTGTACGTGTAGCAATATTTTGACTTGTCATGTCCACTGTTTTGATTCAATCCTAGGTTGTATTCGGTCTATGTAACAACTCCATGAATGTCATGCTTTATCCAAATCTGTGCGTCTAATTTATGTCATCGTTTTTTATTTTTTAATAATTAATATTGAAGCTCATCAATCGGATGGTTTGCATCATCTTATAAGTGTTTAGACTTTTTAGAATGATCACAGACATATGTCATGTGGCATGAAAGTTTACTTCAATGGTATGAGATCATGGGTGCCACGTGAACGTGAAAGTTTACTTTTTGTGATGTGTGTCACATGGAATCAACTTCTGTCTGTCTTATGGTAGGCCCCGTGATCTTAATATCTATTGTGTGGAAGATTAGGGCGAAAAATTATCTCTAACGTTTAGTTCAAAGCAGTCAATGGTTTGCCCGTGATTAGGTTATTTCTTAATTAATAAAATGGGTATGGTGGGATTGGACCTGCGACCTTGAGGTAGGGAAGCAAGTTCGTGTACCGAACTTGAATTTTTCGGTGTTTCGTTCATATCACCCCAAACCGAAACCGAACTGAAACCCATTCGGTTCGGTTCGATTCGGTATATTTTTTTTTCTGAAATTGAAACCAAAACCGATTCGGTTCGGTGTAGGTAAAATACTTACTTTTTATTTTTTAATACATTTTTTTTGTTTTTTCAGTTTTTTTTTTCGGTTTACTCAATCTTCCCTCTCAGTTTTCGGTTTCAATCCACTCAAACCGAAATCAAACAGAATTAGGGTTCGGATCGGTTTGATTTCAATCAGTTTTTGGTGTGATTCGGTTCGGGAGCCTCGGTTTTCGGCTCGATTTAGGTGTTTGGCTAAAAACTTGCATCCCTACCTGAGGTAATCAGTCTCTTATAGTTATCAAAAATAACCTAAACCTGTTGCCTGTTTGGGATTCTCTCTTATTATTCTTGATTTTGCTACTACGTGTTCAACCCAAGCACCACCTGTCATGCATGGATCATAATTACATACGCATATGACACAATTTTTCATCAACTATCCAACATGTGATCCCTATGATCATAGTTTAGACTAGATTCACCGGGAAAATTGTGTCATTTAGTCTTTCTACCGTCTGATCAAGCCTTCAAATGGACAGCTAAATAGCTTATGGGCAATATTTCACATTGAGCAACAAAAATGCTATAGAAGATAACAAAGGTCAAAATATCGGATTTTCGATACGTATCGCCCGATACATTCAATGTATCAGTGATATATTGAATGTATCGTTTCAATACATTTTATTTTTTTCAATAAATCTAAAAAATCAAATTATCGTCCGTATCGGACGATACATATCACATATCGTCCGATACATTCAATGTATCGGCGATACATTGAATGTATCGTTTTAATATATATATATATATATATATATATATATATATATATATATATATATATATATATATTAACTCTAAAAAATCAAATTATCTTCTGTATCGGACGATACGTATCGTTCGTATCGTTCAATACGTTCGATACGTATCATATACCGTCCGATACATTCAATGTATCGGCGATACATTGAATGTATCGTTTTGATTTATTTTTTTTCAAAAACTCAAAAATCAAATTATCGGATAATAATTTAAAATTATCGTCCGATAATTTAAATGTATCGTCCGATATGGGCGATACATTGCCTGTATCGGATGATAATTACCTTATTTTTTAGGAGGTACGGTACATAGGCAATGCATCGTACCGCTCAAGTCCAAAACCGATACGTATCAGGCGATACATACCGGTATCCGACGATTTTTTGACCCATAAAAGATAGGTTGGAAACCTTTTACACATTTTTTGGGCTGGCTCATGTACATGTCACTTGAGAATCCTAACTCATGACTTATGTGGGGCACGTATATCGTTAATTATTATTATTATATTCTTACAAAAAATTAATTATTCTTTATAGGTAAGCATTTTGGTTTAGCAAAAAGGAAAATTATTCTTTATAGGTAAGCATTTTGGTTTGGCAAAAAGGAAAATCGATAAGTATATATATATAGGCAGGGATTTTGATTATTTTAATTCAAATTATAAAGAACACATGAATCAGAAAGCCTGTATATCATTACAGCCTTACCACATCTTTTGAGGGTCAGATGTATGAGTCCTATTTCTCCATTCGTTTCTAATTAGGGTTATGCATTTTTAGACTGAACCGACCAAACCGAATCGAATTGTTGGGTTTAGTCCGGTTTGGACGGGTACTAGTTTAGGTTTGGTTTGGCAAAAAGGAAAATCGATAAGTATATATATATATATATAGGCAGGGATTTTAATTAATTTTAAAAAGCATTTAAGTAAAATGCATATTTTTATATAAGACCCTACCCTTGTCTTTAGCCTATTCCTAAATCCTAAAGTGGTAAAGTATAACTTATAGAAAAATCGATTGAAAAGTTGAGAAAATTTTGATGTGCAAGTAGAACTTATAGGAAAACCGAAACCGACCGAACCGAATTGAATCAGGTTGGTCTGGTTTAAGAGTTAGACGGTTTGGTTTGGTTTAAAAAACTAAAAACTAATTAAAATTGATTTGGTTTGTGATTTTAATCCCAAATTGACCAAACCGAACCGAGTACACCCCTATTTCAAATCAACTAGAAATTCTATGGAACTCCACGGTCCTTCTCCGAGCCTCTTTTCGGGTCTTCAATGGTATGCATTCTAGATCATAAAAGCCTATATCCTGGTTCAAACTATAAGGAATGGCCTATATACTAACACTAAATGGGCATTGATTCCCACAATTTTTTTTTTATTTTTTGGATAAATTCCCACATTTTGTCTTTTATTATTTACTAATGGGGCCTCACGTGGTTTTTTCAATCACTTTCCTTGATGACAATAGTGATTTCATCTTTCAAGCCCGATTTACCTTATTCCGGAAATAGGGGACAGTTGAACGAATTTTCAGTATGACTGTCAATGGGCAGGGTTAGGACCGGCACTGCTAAAACCTAGCCTCTCCCCACCTCTCTGTAGGGGCTAAGGCTAGGCGCGAGCTTGAGCAAGCTTTGATATGCCCAACCTTAGCCCTAATAAACGCAGGTCGGGCAGGCTTCAGGCTTTGTTGTTATTTTATTATATTTTCTAATAGTCTTGTAAAAAATTAAATTTGTCAAGATATTGAAATATTTTGATTGAGGGAAAAGAATGCATCTTTACAAAGTTCAAATTATTGTGAAGGTAGAGAAATATTTTACAGATGTTCAAATTCTAAAAAATATCCTTACAGCTAATCATTTGACCAATCTAAAAGTTATTTAGAAACTTAACTGTAAAAAATCATTCTAGTAATTTCACAAAAAAAAAATATACAATACATCTTATATAATTAAAAGAGATGCACATGGAGGGCTAGGCTTACTGGCTTAAGCTTGTAAGCCTTTACCTGGCCCGACTCAAATGTGGGCTTTTGATTTTGAGGCTCTAGCCCCACCCTGTTACCTCATTTTTGAGCCTTAGCATTGAGATTTTAGGGAGCAAGCTGAGGGGCCAGCCCGGTTCTACTGGCAACCTTAATTTTCAGTGTCCGACACCTTGGGATTGATAGCAGAAACATCAAGCAGTGAGTCTTTTTATTTCTTTATCAATCGGTGGAATGGTCACTGATTGGGCATATATGAAATTATTTTTCACAACAATATTGCAACCTCAAAGGTGAATCATCAAGCCTAGATTACCCATTAAAAAAAAAAGTTTATTTTTCATCAATGTGTGCCACTTGCTACAATGGATTGATCTGGTTGGTAGAAGATTGCATTGAGAAAAAGCACCCAACCGCCTCAAAAATCACATCTCCATCATGTGATTTAAAGCGGTCAAATGCCTCTAAAATAGACGGTTATCATGTAAATCTCTAAACCTGTTTTATTTGTTCATTTTAAAAGTGTATGACCACTTTGGATCACACGATGGAAACTTTTTTTTATCCAATCTTCGACCAACCGGATCATTATATTGGATCCTTCTCATCAACTGGCATACTAGGATGAAAAATAGTGCTGCACAGTACCAAATCAGTGATCCGTTCCAAATTGGATGGGGAATATGAAGGTTACTCTGTACCGTGCCTTTTTTATTGGGTACCTAAAAGAGGCACCTTTCCTCACTGAATTTGGAGCTAAAAATGATGGAAACTGAACAGAATCACTTTTTCTTCATACATAATCTGAACTATATTTATATATTAGTATCCAAAAATCATGTGGTATCCAAAATCACGGCATACTGATCAAGATGCCCAGTGATGCCCTCTGAGTTCGGTGGTGTTAGTTTAGTCAAACATATATGTAACAATCAAAGAACATCAATGATGCCTCAATTATCTGAACATATCTTTATTCTCTACAGCAGTTGGTCATACATTATTGAAATTCAAAAATGACATCCTTATGCCCATCTTATTCTCTTCAGAAACAGAAAGCCCATTGCTGGAAGCAAACGATATTTTATTTTTATTTTTTTTCAATTAAATTCCAGCCATTTCATTAAGCTAAAAAGAACATACATCCAGCTAAAAAGGCGCGGCAAGATGCTTTGCCAGAGAAGCGTAACCAAAAACAAAATAAAAAACAAAGGAAAAAGGTACGAAAATAGACTAAAATACAATGGTTGTCCTAAACTGGCTGAAAAGGGAACGAAATGTCAACGAGGAATTTTAAGCTCATAACATTTGCATAGGTACTCATATCCTAAGGCACGTAGAAAACGTGAGAAGGTAAATAATGACTAACATAGTTAATTGTATAGTGGCAAATCGCTACCTTGGGTTCCGTCGCTTTATCATATATATATATATATAGAGAGAGAGAGAGAGAGAGAGAGTGAGTGAGTGAGTATAGGTGCCACATGACGCTCAGCTAAGGATCGGGTGCCACAGGAACTTGCCTAAGATTGGTCAACTACCAACTAAAATTTAAAAAAATTAAAAATGGTTGTTTTTCACCATTGAATATTTGGTGAAAAGGTGAAAATTTTAAGAAAAAAAAAAATAGGGATACTTGACCTGTGATTTTGAGGGGCAAAAAAATACTAAAAACCTAAGGAACTGGCTAAACCCTTACAAGTTGTCGTGTAACTCACAGTCACGTGCCAAGAGGCACATGATCTAGTACTTGAAGGTAGCATTTTCATTCTACCTTTCGAGGGTACTATCTTCTTTCATATATATATATATATATATATATATATATATATGTAGGGAAATGATTATATAACTCAAGTCATAGTCTCATGACTCGAGCTTCTATTGACTACATGTCACATTATGTGAATTAAAAAGTCAACTTGATGTGACATGCAGCCAATGGTTGCTAGAGTCATGGGATTACATTTCATGATTCAAGTAAGAGGATCATTACTCATATATATATATATAGAGAGAGAGAGAGAGAGAAAGAGAGAGAGAGAGAACATTCTCAACCAAATATTAACAAACACAGAACAAATCAACCCACTTACCTGTTCATACACCAGAAAAAATGCACCTTCCTGATGAAATCAAGATTGATGATAATCTGTTTTCTGATTGCATGACTTGTGACATATTCCATGCCTTGCACACCAACTCTCGGCTGAAACACCAGTCCAGTGTGCAAGAGATGGAATAAATCATAAACCCATGTGTTTTTCTCTCTTTCTTCTATGATATGAGAGTGAGAACCAGACTACTTATTCATGAATAAATTATTTTCGACATCTTCTACGAAACTGCTAAACTGAAATAAGATGTCAGGGCCATTAACAGATCTCCCTCCAGTAGTAAGGGCTGAGCACTGGTTTGTGGATTTCCATATGCTCAAGAGATGAGAATTTATAGAGTTTTCTGTGGTTGTGGGCTGCACTAGACAATTAAAGCCTTTTAGATTTAATTTTTCCAAAAGTAAAGGAGTGCTACCTAACTGCCCATTACTAATATTATTTTTATTTGTTTTGTCTTGTTTTTTAATTTGAGCTTTGAAAGGGATTAGAAGTTAGGTTTAGTATCTGACCATGTTGTTCTTAGTATCTGATATATATAAGGAACCCACGAGCGGCGAAGTGGGAGGTAAAAGCTTAGTGCTTGCTGATGTGGACATCACCATGAATTGTTGGGGGGGGGGGGGGGGGGGGGGGGGGGATGTTCCAGGTTTAAGTAAAACACTCCATTAATACAGCCATTACCCCAAAGTAATAAGGAATTAACTACTCGCTCCACAAACGCCTAAGAATTTTTGGAGTATTGATTAGGACCTTAAGAAATGGTATCAGAGCCAACACCACATCTTGAGTTCAAGTAACAGAAAGGGCTAATTGGAGGACCTAGAGAAGGGTTCCAAAGTGAAAGCCACCACAAAGTGGGCCGCCGGAGGGTCCCTTCCGAACAACCTGAAGAAAGAATTACCTGAGGGGCCGGGGGTACCAGTGTGAGAGCCGTCACGTACGTCGGCTGTAGAGCGTGATGGTGTGCAACCCAAAGTACTAAGGAATTAACTTTTAACTCTACTAACGCCTAGACATTTTTCGAGTATTATTATTTCGATTTTTAGCTGTTAAGCCTGATATAAACTTCTAATTTGAATTAATTGTGTATAACATAACTCACTGTTGAAAATCTAAAATTAAATAGGTTAAAAGATGTTAACTCACGGTTAATTAAAAAAAATATATTAAAAATTATGATGGCATTATAAAAGCCCTGACTGCTTTCTCATTAAGTGTGAAAACTGTCTTTTGGCATCATTGCCAGCTATCCTTGAGATTTCCAAAGAGGGCTTGCTTATTATTCTTAGCAGAATTCTGTTTCCTTTTGCAGAGATGCTGTGTGCAGATGAAAAGGGGACTTTTCATTGCTGTTTCCTACGAGGCTTTGTGAAAAGGCCTTGCAACTTTTCACCTTCATGGTTCTTTCTTAGCTCAACCTTTTTCTTTTAAAAAAGTAAAGCACATATGGTCTTGTCTCTCTGATGTTATTGTCTTTGGGAATTTTTAGTGAACATATGCCTCCTCACTGTGCATTTCATTTTCTTTTTTATTTAGAATTTGCTGATTAGGATTGTGCCACTTTCTCTCATTTAATGATCCTCCAATCAGGGATAGATGAAGATTTTTGTTAATCTTCATCTTTTGGGCTTCCTGTATCCATAGTAACCAAGTTTGGATTCGGCAAGAATACAGTGGGGGATCAGTTCGGCTTAATTCGGGGATTATAAAAAAAACAATAAATTGTTAAAACTCTAAAAAGGTAGAAAAATATTGCATAAATTTGGACAAATCCGAAAAAAAATGGAGAATTGCCGAATCAGCAGATCATCAATTCAAAGAATTTTGTCGGAAACTTGATTAATTAGGAGAATTTTGTGACAGAGGGACTGGCCAGCAGCTAGTAAAAATAATAACAAAGTTCAGATTTGGAAATCGGTCAGAAGGCTGTTAGTTCGGTCTAATTCAATAAATTTGGGAAAGATTCACGGAAAATTCCCAAAAAAAATTATCCAATTATATGGAAAATATATGTCAATATAAAGTTTAAAACAATGTCCTTAAATTATAAACTAAGTGCATTACATAATCCGCATGTATTGACAATCTATAATCATAAAAAAAATATATATACAAAATATGATTAAATCATGTATCATAATGATAAAAATTCCGAAAAAAAATTTTAAAAATTTATCCACAGCAGAAAGATTCTAGAAATATTCGGAGAATCAATGACTCAAGCCAATCTAGTCGGGGAATTTTTCAAAAATTATGATTAATTAGGAGAATTTTGTGACATGCCTGTATCAACTATGGATTCGAAATTTCAGATCAATTTCACTGTGTGTGTGTGTGTATGTTTTAACGTGAAACGAACCCCTATATTACTGAACTCCAGTCCAAATTCATTGTGCCACACCAGAATTTATAGTAACTTTTCATTGAGCAGTTTATTTTCTAAATATTTTTTGTCTTTATTTTCTATGTGTGACATGCACCTAAGATAGGAAAGGGGAAAACTACTAAAAATTTCTAGCGAGGTCGAAAGAAGTGACGTGAAGCAATGAGGACGGGTAGAGAGTTTATCCCTAAAGCGAAATGATTGGAAAAATAGGACTCCCTAAGCCGGCCTAAAATAGAGGGGACAAAGCTGAAGAAACTTAAATACTACATTTTCATAATGGGTTTTCTATTTTCACTAATGGAGAATAGCCTCTTTAAATGGAGGTGAATACATTTAATTAGTTTCATTCAATATTATTATATTTAATTTTGTTCAGATTAGCTACCCTTAATTTCATTTTGTGTGAAAAAAATATAATGAAATTTAATTTTCACATACTATAAATACAGTCAACCTGCTTCTTTTTTACTATGAAACCCTACTCTTGTCCAATCTGTATCTCTCAGCTTAATTTGAATGCAATCCTTTAGTTTGATAGAAAAAGAAACAAGTTTTGTGCCCATGAGGTATCCTTAGCCCATGGCTTAAATTTGATTCAATGGTAGTGTCACATTATTGAGGGTATTGTTATAAAATAAAAAGGTTTGATAGTGAAATGGATGGGCTTCTAACCATCTGATTGATGATTGAATATGCAAGCTAATCACATTTTTTGTGAGTAATGGCCACCACCTTCCATCACTGTCTGATCTAGCTCAAATACTGATCAAATAATGTTTTCACACTCAATTTTTCTGCCTTACAACATGTAGCAACCAATTGCTATGACATTGAATTTGCAAATTTATATTGACCAAAGAGAAAACACACTAGAGAAATGCAATTGACAATTTAATTTTTCATAACTAAACAGAACAAAACGGCCTCCCGTCTAATCAATACATATTATAATACTTATCCAAAAAATACATTTCGTAATTTCGTAATAAAACAAAACCACATTTAATTACTTACATGAAGTGTGCTGTCCAATAATTTTAAGATAACAATACACCAACCCTTCTGTAAATATTTGCGCCATTTAGTTCACTCCCAATAATTACAGGACAATGACCCTAACCACACACACAAAACAAAACAAAACAAAACCAAACCCTAAAAAAAAAAAAAACTTATGAGGCAAGTGACGACAGTAGCCTTCTTGCATATATATATATATATATATATATATCCAAACCTTAGGTTGGAGGCTTAAAGAATTTAAGTTTAAGCCCATTGGTGACCATACTCCAAACACCCCCAATAGAGAAAGCCAAGCTAAAAGCAATCCCCAATATCCCAAGGGTCCAGTTGAGATACCAACTGAAACTAAACCTGGGAGGCTTCTTTATGAGAACCCACATAAAGCAAGGATAAGCAAACGTGACAGGAAGAGTGAGGCCTCCCATAAGGCCAGCAATACTAGAGAGGAAGGGCAGAGCCACCCCAATGAAAAAGGAAATGAAACCATAGAAGACTCGGAAACCAGACCGGACCCAGATTGAGCAAGGACGGTTGGTCCGACTGGTGTACCCGGCTTCGAAGCTGTCGAAAACTGGCATCGAATATATCTGAAAACTACTTAGGCAATTGAATACAACTAATAGGAATGTTGTCGCAAGCAGTCCCCTCGGAATGTCGCGGTTGTGAAACCCGTACAAGGCATTCAGAATCCCCCCTGGAGGCATCTACGATAGGGAAGATGCAACAAAACGATGAATCAGATACTTATCTTCATGCATAAACAAAATCATGCAGTCGCACACATACGTGAATGTAGAAGACACAGGCACATGCATGACCCCATACATTAAACAATCAGAATCTATTTTGAGACATCTGCAATATGCCCAAGTCTGTTCATATAAACAAGGATGCATGAATATATGAACACACTGACACACATAAATACATAAAATTTATGTTCATATATATATATATATATATATATATATATATATATATATATATATATATATATATATATATATATATATATATATATTGGAGTTTTCTCCTATTTACATTGCGGTCCCTGTTTTTGTGTTTTTTTTAACTTATTACCCCCTACTATGACAGACTCTCCAACAAATAACCTTTGACTGCTTTGACATAGATGACAGAGAATGTTTTTGTCCCGATTTTTTACTTAATGGATCTTGAGATCATGGGAATACAATCAGACAGTCAGATTTTGATTCACTTCCATGTGAATCAAAATCTAACCGCCTGATGGTAAATTCCTGATCTCAAGATTCATTGAGTAGAAGATTACACTGAAAAACAATCTCCATCCTTTTCGTCAAGGCAGTCAAAGTTTAGTTAACAGTTGATCTCACACTTTAGGGGTAATAGTAAAGGAAACACAAAAGCAGGGACAGCAATGTAAATAGGTGAACACCAGGGGGCTGGGTTTATATAGGACATATCTCAGGAGGCGGAAATGCAAAACCCTATATATATATATATATATATATATATATATATATATATATATATATATATATATATATATATATATTTGTGTGTGTGTGTGTGTGTGTGTGTGTGCGCGTGCGTGCGTGGGGTTGAGAGGGACCCCTCCTTACATTAATGGAACAAAATGAGCGTTAGGATCAAAGAGAATCCTAAAAGTATTCCAAGTACAGAAAACAAAATTAACTAAAGAGAGGGGATTGTGAGCCCCTAAAGGACACATCTTCAGTTATAATCCGGAGAACGTCCTTCGTGGGTCCCTCTTTTGTTCAAAAATGCGACGATTGCTCTCCTCCCATATATGGTATATGGCAGCAGATGTATGAGGCCGCAATGTCACTATGACAGGCCGTGAGCATGGCCAAATCAGAGAGTTTATACATTTACATATGTACATTTTACACATGATTGCTTATCTTACATGCATTCATACGTACATGCATACATAGACTGGCAGCAGTAGGTGAAAACCAAGGTATCAAACTCGGTATTGGGTATTGGCCATCTTGGACTGATACGTATCGGCCGATACGGATACAATATCGCTGATACCGTTTCGGCCATTTT
This sequence comes from Chloranthus sessilifolius, assembly GCA_021018995.1. NCBI lineage: Eukaryota > Viridiplantae > Streptophyta > Magnoliopsida > Chloranthales > Chloranthaceae > Chloranthus > Chloranthus sessilifolius. Next base: position 5,932,696 of record CM037584.1, read on the forward strand.
TATTTTTATATTTTTTGAAGAGAGTAAAAAGTAGAAAAAAAATATTCTGTCAGTATCGGCCGATGTTGCCCTTAATGGTCCGACCTGTTACTGATACCACCGCAATACCTATATTGGGGCGGTATTGCTATCAGTTCTCAATGAAACCAATATGTATCACCAACATGTATCAGTATCGGCCGAGTTTCGATACCATGGTGAAAACTATATCAAACTAGGAGTTGGATCAACAGTAGGACCTATGTAAAATATTTTAGTGGTAATCAATAGTAACAACTTACAAGGTTTCCATAAGCCCAAAAACCTCCAATGGCAACGGGGAACAAGCACATGGCAATGAAGATATAGGCAACCTTAGCTCCCCTCCACATGGGCACATGAGCTGGATGTTTAAATGTTGACGGCATTGTTGCCTAAAAGTCCAATTCCGACGATGATTTCATTAGGAATATGACGATGTTTATTAGTTAAATCTAAAATAAAAATGCCTCCACATATGGTTTTTAATCCTGCCTCATAATATATTCAATGGGAATAGCTAAACATCTGAAGTTGAAAGTTATCAGCATGCCTGTATAATAAAAAAGTTTTGCATTTATCTCCATCTGATTCAGATGCGGTGAATGCATGCCGGCTGGAGGAGATGGGGTGAGAACACAGTTCCAAGGGATGTATATAATGGTACCCATAATATATTTATTGAAAACATTTCTATTTCATAGCACATACCTGAATCTCCATTGCTAGATTGTGTCCTCTGAATGCAAAAGCGATGATTCCAAGCGCATTCATGATCGAAAAAACTGAGGCGGAAAAGGAGGGTGACCTAAGGGGCTCATAAGAGATGGAGGGAGGCCTTGATTGGCTAACAGAGAGGACCCAGACCATGGTAGAGTAAGTAATGGCTGTTACGGCACCTATAAGAGAGAGTCCTGCAATTGAATTGAGGTTTGGGAGCTGAGACAGGACAATGCACAAAGAAGTAAATACCAGATACCACTCGATGGTAGTTAGGGGGTTAGATGAACATAGGTTTCCGCAAACTATCTGGAAGAATAGTTTCATGGTCTCTCCTCCTATAAGAATCAATGCTGTTGCAGTTCCGGCCGACAGATACACTGTTGGGAACAAAGCAAGCCAAACACCTAACCTTTCCCCTGAGAAAAGTAAAGCAGTGGACATGAAGTTATAAAAATAAGGTATGCAATTTTCACTTTTATAAAGCAAGAAAATTGTTTACTAACTTTCCTAGAGTGGTGGTTTTCTTGTTGCCTAAGTAAGAAAGTTTGCAACTACATACTTGGTCTTTTTACAGAGATTGAAACATTGAGCCAATAATATCAACACAGCAAATTTTTCTGTTACTAGAACTCAAAGTTCTACATAATTTTTTATAGAAGAAGAAATAGTGCTTAATCAATGATAACAGTTTTAATACTGGAATGAAAAACTACATACAGATATCTTATAGGGGTGGAAACAATATTTTTTTATGGTGCCATATATGGGATGCCAGAAAGCCATATTTGTTGTTCAATGGGTCAAAGCTATTCAAGACCATTGTTAAAATACTAAAGACAATCACAGATGCTATATGGGAATATAAAGCTGTGCTTTATCAGAACATACGCCATGCTAACCCTACTCATAATATGTTAGAAACCCAAACTAAACTAGAATAAAAATTCATTAATTACCATTGTCACACAATATGGCCTTTTTTTGAAAAATATGCGTATAATATGCTTTTTTTGCCATCAATGTATTAAACACATATAATACTCATTTTTTTAATAAATGTGTATTTTCGTATAATACACATATTTCGCATGTTAAACATTTTTTTCCCCATATTTTACCGTATTTTTAAAAAGCTGTTTTAAACTTTTTAAAACAAATTTAATAGCATGTCATTTTTTCCCCAATTTTTCCGTTTTTTCGTCTTCCTGATTTTTTCCATAGTTCGCCTTTTTTTCCGACTTTCTCGCTCACCATATCAAACCCGTATTTTGTCTCTTTGGATCATACTATTAACACTACTTGTATCACTTATATGCTTCTGAATTAAAGGTTGAAAACAGAACGAAACCACACGATAACCTCAATCTCTATGCATGTACTAAGGTTGCAACTTAGCTTAGCAACATCCAAGTTGTGAGTTATTTCCTGGTCGCTAAGATCAGTTTGACCCATCACCTGATTGCTGCCACCCTTACACCCTCAACTCTGGTGCACAAGGCTCAACCGCACAAATCCCATTTTATTTAATGTTAGAATAAACATGAACTTGTATAATAATTAAGCTTTAAGAATTCAATGACAGTAGAAGATAGGCAGCAAGTTAATCCGTTGAGATCAAACTAATACAACTAACAGCAAGAAACATTGTAATCCCAAACCACACACATTACTGGAAAGATAAAATGCATAGGGCTAATGCATAAGCGATGGAAAAAATAGCATATTACATAGACATAAAATGAGATGCCATATTTTTTATGATTGGTAAGAAGCAGAATGCAGTAGAAATAAGATAAAAGTAAAAGATACAAGGACAGAGTTAGAGAGATTCTTAACCACAGTCCAACATATACCAGACTGTTTAAAGGTCAGATCAGAACCCCCACAGGTGGGGCTCTCTATTTGCATGCAATGCCGGCTGTTCTTTAGTTAGGACTAGAAGTAGGAGTGCCGTTTATCCCACCTTCAGACAAAACATGATGTATGGTTGAAGTAACAAAACATACATATAGATCAGATCTGATGCAGGATGAAATCTTAACACTTAAATCTCTCACGTGGTACAATTTGGTTCGTCCACATGGCGGGCTTATGTGGCACATATTTTAGGTTTTGTGGGTTTTGGTCATTAGTGGTTATGAAGTCTTAAATAGTAGTTAGTGTTGGGACTAGAACTAGCTATGTGCCTTAGGAAATGGTAATTTAGAAACTTGTTTGTTTTAATTTCTGCCATAGAAACTAGGCTTTTGTTAGCCTTGGAAATTTAAAGGTCAAATAATCATCTATATATATTCAAGAAAGTATAGAAAAAAAGAAGATGATTTGCATTATTTTTCCTTGAGAGCTTGAAACCTCCATTATAGAGTGAGTGAGTCCCTAGTATTGGCGTGAGCGATGACATTTGGTGTGAGAGATTCCACCACCCTATTTGGTCCTTGATCATATTTTGTACCTAAATTTCATCAATTATTAACAAAGTTTTTTTTGGTTTGATCAACATATTTTTAATCTTTTTTTGTAATGCATCAAGATCAAAACCCCCACAGGTACACACCAGCAGCCCCTAAATAAAAAGAAGGCCAGCAGAAGGAGTGGACGCTACACAAACCAGTAGACAAATGATTAACAAAGCCAAGAGACACTGCCAAAACAGACTCCCTAGACAAGGCACAGATAACCCCATAAACAGCTTAGCCTGGATGTTGTTAGTAATGTCATTAGAGTTAGTTAGAGTGTGGGTGTATCTATTAATATAGGGTGTGCATGTAACCTCCCACTTAATATAAATATTAATGCTAGTGAGAACATTGAACTCACTAAGCCTTTTCCTCTCTCTCTCTCTCTTTCTTTCTTCCTTTCTCTCCCTCTAAACTTAAACCCTAAACCAGCTACTAAACCTTAAAACCACCACCCACAATCTTCTTCTTGGTTTCAAAGCAGGTTCATCAAAAGGTTGACCCATCGCCCACTTCATCTCTGCTGACATCAGCAAAGTCAATCTGGAGCGCAGCAAGATTGCTTGGAGATGGGTCGGTTTTTTATTCTGGGTATTCTGTTCTTCTGGAGCGCAGCGAGATGACGTGATCTTTTATGGTTTTCGAAGGGATCTCTGTATCCCATTTTTCTGGCAGTTTCACAATTTTCTGAGTTTCTGCTACTTGTGTCCATCATATCTGCAGCAAGATAGCTTGGAGATGGATCGGTTCTTTATTACGGACTGTTTGGAAGTGTTTTCGTCTCGTTTGGATCACAGTCGAGTGAGTTTTGGTGATTTTTGTGCTCCCAAAAGGTGACATCTCTGGTTCTATCATCTGATTTTTTCCTTTTACAGCCAGATTTTATCCTTTTTTCTCAATAGAAAATGCCGTTTTCTTTATGTTTCGACATCAGTCAAGCATCCAACACTGTTTTTCAATGAACTTATAGCAGCCAGTGCTATCTACTGAAAATACCATAGCAGATTTCATATATTGTTGATTCACTTATTGATTGGGACTTTTTTTTTCTTTCCTCAAAAAAAAAAAGAGGAAATATTCTCTTCCTTTGGGATTATTTGTAAATCACAATGACCGAAGGGTATAAAAATATGGGTGGGGAGAATTTACCCATCACCATCACCTCTCTCAAACTGAATTCTGCAAATTTTTTTGGAATGGAAAAGGGCCATCACCCTTTATATTCAGGGTCGAATGAAAATGGGTTTGTTGACAGGGGCTACCCCTAGGCCTACCATTAGTGCTAGTGAGGCCGAAAAGTGGGATGCTGATAACGCCATCATTCTTGGATGGTTACTAAATTCTATGGACCCTTCTATATATAGAACCTTCATGTTCTACGATTCCGCAGCCAAGCTATGGGCTAAGCTGGCTGACAGTTTTTCCCCCTCTAATCATGATACACGCATATATCAACTCAAGTAAATGATCTCCGAGTGTAAGCAGGGTGATGCCTCTATGGGGGAGTATTATAGCATACTTTAAAATATGTGGGAGGAGCTCAGTCATTATGAGCCCCTATTTGAGTTTGGAGAGGAGGTAGGAGCCAAGTTGGCAAAGCGATTTAAAAGAGACCAGATTTATAAGTTTCTAGGGGGTTTACGATCTGACAACGAGCAAACACGCACTCAGATACTCACTACGAGACCTCTTCCTTCGTTGAGCACCATCTATGGGATACTATTTACTAAGGAACATCGTCGCCTTATTATGTCTACTAGTGCTCCGATCAACTTTGCTCCACCTGAGCGGACCGCTTTTGCATCAGATACTCGTTTTCCTGGAAGCAGGGGTCGGGGGAGTGGTAGAGATGGTCGACGCGGTCGAGGTGGTCGAGGAGGTCGCTCTACTCTCACATGCTCGCATTGTGGCTTTACAGGACATAACCGTGATCATTGTTTTCATCTTCATGATTATCCAAAGGGTTATCAACCTAGATATGCATCTTCTGTTCATACTGCTACTGTTGACACTCACGAGGCTACTTCTGCTAGTGATCTCATGAGCTCCCTTAGATCCCAGATGACAGAGTTATTTCGCGCTTATGAGCACCGTGCCTCGCAGCCTCCTCCTACTGAGCATATAGGGATCTCGACTTCTACATCTAAGGCACCAGATACTTCTGATTCATTTGCCTTCGTTACAACCACTACTTCTTCTCCCAGTTGGGTCATTGACTCGGGGGCCACTGATCACATGACGGGTGAGTCTCAAGGACACTCTCTTTATTATCCCTCCACTTCTCCAGCTCAGATTCGCATTGTTGATGGTTCTTACACTCCCATCCTAGGAGTTGGCACCATTCCCATATCTTCCTCCCTATCACCGTCTCATGTTTTACATGATTTTATTTCTCTACTAATCTTCTTTCTGTTAGTAACATTGGAAAGAAACTAAATTGTTGCGTCATTTTTTACCCTGATTATTGTGTGTTTCAGGAGCTTGCTACGAAGAGGATTGTTGGTAGAGGCATTGAGAGGGGCGGACTCTACTACCTGCAGGCTGACTTCAGTACCCCTACAGTTGTTGTTGTTGATGGACCTACTGCTATTCCTACTTCTATCTTTCCTTTTCCTGTTAGCGTTAGTTTAAACGCTCTATCCTTGTGGCATGCCAAACTTGGACATGTTGTGTTTCAGACTCTATGCACTTTAATTCCTAGTTTTAAATCTATTTGCACTTCTATTAAATTTCAATGTGATGTTTGTGAGCTTTCAAACCATGTTAGAAATTCTTATCCATCTCACATGCATAAATTTGACGCTCCTTTTCATATCGTGCACTCTGATGTGTGGGATCCATCCCCAATTACCTATGTTGATGGTTTTCAGTATTTTATTACTTTTATTGATGATTGCACTAGATCAACTTGGTTATATCTATTGAAAAATAAAAGTTAAGTTTTTTCGAAGTTTCAAGAGTTTCATTCGTTAATCAAGACTCAATATGGGGCTTCTGTAAAAATTCTAAGGTTTGATAATGGAGGAGAGTATACATCTCAATCCTTTGATCACTACTTGACAATGTATGACATTATTCATCAGTTTTCCTGTCCTTACACTCCCCAACAAAATAGTGTCGCGGAGCGTAAGAACAGACATATCTTGGGATTGACTCGTTGCTTGCTCCGTGGTATGTATGTGCCAAAAGCTCATTGGTCTTTGGCACTACTTACTGGTTGCTTTCTTATGAATCGCACACCATCTCGGGCACTCGCGGGCCATACTCCTTATCATTCTCTTAGACCTATAGATCCTCTCTTTGTGGTTGAACCTCGTGTGTTTGGATGTACTTGTTTTGTCCAGGATCTTCGTTCTGCTCGACTAAAATTAGATGATAAGGCTATTAGGTGTTTGTTTGTTGGATACTCTACTATCTCTAAAGGGTACTGTTGTTATGATCCTCATACCCGTCGCTTTTACACCTCTATGGATGTCACATTCTTTGAGGATGTCCCATATTTCACTGAGGATCGTCATACTCCTGCTCTTGCTCCACCTCTTCCTTTTCCTGCCCTTGAGAACCTTCCAATCTCTCAGTAACAGAAAGGGGTAATTACTTATGTACGTCGTAGGTGGCGTGATCCAACCATCCCAGTGCCTCTTCAAACATCCTTTGAAGTGGTGACTCCACCTCCTGTAAGTATTTTTCATTCACCTCATGTTTCTCCTTTATCTTCTACTAATGATTTGGATCTTCCTATAGCTCTCAGGAAAAGGGTTCACGATCGGGTGACCCCTCATCGCCTTGCCAATTTTGTTTGTTCTCAGAATTTTTCTCCAGCTTATCAGACCCTTCTCTCTGCCATTGACTCTGAGACGATCCCTCAGACCGTTCGTGCCGCCCTTGACCACCCCTCCTGGCGAGCTGTTATGGTTGATGAGATGAGTGCCTTACAACAGAATCATACATGGGACATGGTTCCTCTTCCGCCAGAAAAGAAAACAATTGGCTGCAAATGGGTCTTTGCAATCAAGCACAATTCGGATGATTCTGTTTCTCATTATAAAGCTCGACTTGTTGCTAAAGGGTTTACTCAAACCTATGGAATTGATTACGAGGCTACCTTTGCTCCTGTGGCCAAGTTTATTTCAGTTCGCGTTCTTTTATCCCTAGTTGCCATTCAGAGTTAGCCCCTTTATCAGCTTGATGTGAAGAATGCATTTCTTCCTGGTGATCTTTTAGAAGAGGTGTATATGGATCCTTCACCTGGTTTCCTACTTCAGGGGGAGACTGACAATGTCTACCGCCTTCGAAAATCTATATATGGGTTGAAGCAGTCTCCTAGGGCATGGTTTCATCGCTTTAGTGGTGTCGTTGTTGATTTGGGATTTCAGAGATGTCACTCAGATCATACTATATTCATCCACTCTAATCCTTTCGGTCATGCCATCCTTCTTGTCTATGTGGGCGGCATTATTATTACTAGTGATGATTATGCTTTTATCAGTTGGACTAAGAGCGAACTGGGTAAAAAAAATTTAGTTAAAGATTTGGGAAATCTAAAGTACTTCCTTGGATTAGAAATTGCTAGATCTCATAAAGGAATATTTGTCCCTCAGAGGAAGTATGCCATAGATTTATTGCGTGACACTGGAATGTTGGGTTGCAAACCAGCAACCACACCCATCGATCAAAAGCTTTCTATTCATGAAAAGGATGGCGACTTACTTCCAAATCCTCATGAACATCAGAGATTAGTTGGGAGATTGATTTACCTCACTCTCACGAGACCTAATATTACATTTGTTGTCAGCCTTGTGAGCCAATTTATGCATGCCCCTCGCACAGTCCACCTTGCTGTCGTCCGTCGTATTCTTAGATATATCAAGTCCAGCCAGGCTTCGGATTGATATATTTGCTTATGATTCCATGAGCATCTCTGCTTACACTGATGCCGATTGGGTTGGATCCATTACTGATCGTCAATCTACTTCAGGATATTGTGCCAAAGCCGAATATAGAGCTATTGCACATGGAACATGTGAAGTTTTATAGTTGCGCTCGCTTCTATCTGAACTTGGCTTCCCTCTCTCAGATTCCACTCCTCTTCATTGTGACAATGAGACAGCATAAAAGATTGCTTCTTATTATGTTCTTTACGAGAGGACCAAGAATATTGAAGTTGATATTCATTTCGTCCGAGAGAAAGTGCGGGACAAGACGCTGGTTTTAATTGATGTTACCTCCTCTCAACAGCTTGCAGATATTTTGACTAAGGCCATTGGGCCTAGTACACTTAGTGATGTTGTGGTCAAGCTGGGCATGGTCAATATGCATGCTCCTGCTTGAGGGGGAGTGTTAGTAATGTTATTAGAGTTAGTTAGAGTATAGGTATATCTATTAATATAGGGTGTGCATGTAACCTCTCACTTAATATAAATATTAATGCTAGTGAGAACATTGAACTCACTAAGCCTTTTCCTCTCTTTCTCTCTTTCTTCTTCCTTTCTCTCCCTCTAAACTTAAACCCTAAACCAGCTACTAAACCTTAAAACCACCACCCACAATCTTCTTCTGATACTCCACCAAATAGTCTCAAAGATCTCTAACACCACCAAATGGAATAGAAACAAAGCACTAATTCACCATCTGATGATATTCTCCTTTGCAGATTTCAAAACCATCTTGAGCGGCCTCCAAACTCTCCAAAAAATTATGTCATTTCTTTCTAACCATCTTTCCCACATAAACATCATTGAAATAAATTGTTGAAATACTTTTTCCTTCCCTCTAAAAATCCCTCCAACCAGTGTTTACATAGACACTTCTACTTGTGGGATTTTTTCCGTGCTGAAACTTGATGGCACTTGGACACGTGCCCACACTTGGTGGCACTTGAACACTCCTTAACACAGTAAGATACTTCTGGAAATGTATGAAAATACCACATAATACCATAAAAAATGTTCCTCATTTTGACACGATAAAATGAACCAACATTTTAAATAAAAAGAAATTGTGTAAAGTTTAGTATCTTATAAAATAAACAAGCTTGGGCCCTTGAAAATAATTTGTATAATATCGTATAATTTTAGTTTGGTTCATGACATACATTATGTATCTCCCCATTACATATCTCAATTAGCTCTCTAAGATTTCCCTTCAATTTTCTATATACATTCTATTTTTTTCTATTTTATTTTTCTTAAGGCCATGTCGCCGTATTAGAATCTTTAAAAATTGGTGTACCAAACTAATGACACCTTGACACTTGGCACTGCATTCATTTAGTCTTGCTAACACCGCCCCAACCACTCAGATTTAAAAGATTTGAGCGTGAGCCATGAATGATGGGTTGCCGATCTTCAACATTCTTCTCGCTCTAAATATCTCCTAGCACAATGGGGATGCCTTTGCTAATAGGGAGGATGAATTGTGTTGAGCAATCGTTGGGACCAAGCACCCCCTATATTTATAGCCAAAGAGTCATTTCCATTAAGGACTTGAATTACTAATTATATTGTGATTAGAAATCACAATCATACCATAACTAAAAGACTTAACTATTAATTGTTTATTCTCTTCAAATTCACCAAATTAGCAACAACACATCTCAAGATTGATCTTACACGATTCACTGGTCAACGGGTTGACCATAGTAACAGCCACCAAAATAGAAACTTCTAACAAAAAGAACTTTACCCCGTATCTTTATCGCAGCCCCACAACGAATGAGTGTGGTCAGCGCTCTCAGTCCCTTGGAAACGTATGAATCACCTATTTTTTAGGCGCGTTTTCCTTTTGATAAGGTTGCCAACTGTAAGTATTTTGCACCAAGCCACAATCCAACTAGCAATCCTAGGGGGAGCGGAGCAACAACCTTCCAAATTCCAGCCCAATCAATAGCTAGATGAGGCCAGCTACACAGGGGCAGTAGAGCCACATTCAAGAGTGTGAGGGCTGAAGCCCCAATTTAGCTCTTGAATTTGTATTAGATGCTCTTCTTATATAACTATCTTTTAATATAAACTCCAAATTTATGGTGAACAAGCCTCCAAATAGAACTTAAAATAAGTATTAAGTCTACTAATCATTGCTAGCCCCCACCAGTGGAAAATCTTGGCTACGCCCCTGGGCAGTAGAACAATTTAACAGAGAAGTTTTATTTTTAGTCAAAACCCATATTCTTCTATCATCCCTCTCCCCAAAGAAAGAATTCACCACAGACTCCCCTCCACCAAGTGGATCCCCTCAAGCATACAGTGACACCCCATTTTGTGAATGCCCGAATTGAGAAAGCATCAAACTCCTCCCACATTCTCTGCATCCACCTGCCTAACAAAGCCACATTCATTTTTTTCAAGCTTTTTTTGCATCCCGTTTTAGAAGGTGGTACCTCTTACTATCTCTTCTACCTTCCCATAGAAAGTCCTGCTCTAATAATTCATGCTTCTCAATCACCAGCATCGGACATTTAAACATAGTCATCAAATACAATCGGAGGTTAGAAAGCTTTGTTTTAATAAAAGTTCCTTTCAAAGCATTCTACCACAGAATCCCAAAGGTTGCTACTAGAGTGCCGATACAAAGAGGCAACCTCAAATAAGATGTTAGAAGAGAGTCCCATCTACGCTTGATCGACTGTGCCAACTGTCTCTTATTTGGGCCGTTGACTCTAATGCCCATCATTGTAGTCCTTCATGAATTAACCTTTTACCCTAAAATTGCTTCATACCACTAAAGGATGGTTTTGACGTTGCCAGGCTCTTCCTACAAAAACCGCAGAATATCATCATATGATTACTCATACCAAAGTGACAAATACGGGTACATGTTTAATACATCGAGCAAGAAAGACGGAAAAAATCGGTAAAAAATGGGCAAAAATCGAAAGGTAAAAAACTGTAAATGCAGAAGACGAAAGAAATGGAAAATTTGGGGAAAAAAGAGATGATATTTATTTTTTTAAGTTTTGAAATAGCTTTTTAAAAATACGAAGAAAAACGTTTAATACGCGAAATACGCATATTATACGAAAATACACATTCTGTACAAAAATGCGGGTGTTATACGTGTTTAGTACGTTGTGGCAAAAAAAAAACGTATATACGTATATTTTTCAAAAAATGTTGTATTTTGTCACAATTACTCATAGTGTACATGTGTGATGGAGGACCCAATATTAGAGGTTCTAAAACCAGTAAACAACCCAAGATCTGCCCCTTTAAAAAATAAACGACTTAGTTCTCCATGCACAATGCTAAAAATGAATGTGGAGAGGGGTTTCCCTTGCCTAAGGCCTCAAAGGCTCTTGCAGTAGCCCTTAGGATAACCATTTTCCCCTCTCCAGTTGTTACCAAAAGCCAAATCCAATCTGCCCAGCATATAATCAATAAAGCCCAAATGCACACAGTCATAAATGCCATATTGGTTGTCTAATGGGTCAAAGGGACTCAAGACTAATGCAGAAGTTATAGATAAAATCAGACATTATATTTATCAAAAAATATGTCAATCCAACCCTACACATAATCTTTTAGAAACCATAAAATAAACTAGAATGAAAGCTAATTACTTCAGATCACACTATTCACACTACTTGTATCCCTTAATTGAAGGTTGAAAGGAAGAAAGAAGAGAAGCCATGTGATAACCTAAGGTAGCAACTTAGCTTAGGAAAATCCAAGTTTATTTCCTGATTGGTAAGATCAGTTTGACCCATCACCTGATCGCTGCCGCCCTTGCACCCTTAACTTTGGGACACAAGGCTCAACCTCAGAAATCCAATTTCATATAAAATTACACGAACAATAAACATGAACTTATATGACAATTTAAGATTTGAGATTTCAATGTCATTTCAGAGAGTAGAAAGGCAGCAAGTTAAAACATTGAATCCAAACTAAAACTATTGAACTGGAACAATAGCATATTGCATTGCCATAAATGAAATGCCATATTGGTTGTTTAATGGATCAAAGTTACTTGGGACGACTAACATAAAAGTTACATATAAAATCAGACCTGATAAGGGAATACTAAGCTGTGCTTTATCAAAACATATGTCAATCCAAACCTTAAAATAAACTAGAATGAAAGCTGATTACTTCAGATCACACTGCGTGTATCACTTAATGTGCTTCTATATTAAAGTTTGAAAAGCAGAAAGAAGCCATGTGATTAATGCATGTACTGTACTGGCAACTTAGCTTAGTCACAAATCCAATTTTATTTAAAATTATAATAAATATGAACTTAGATAACAATTTAAGCCTTGAGATTTCAATGTCATTGTAGGTAGTAGAATGGCAGCAAGTTACCAAATAAATACAAATAAGTAATAATAGCAACCTAGCACTGCAATTCCAAATCATACACAAAATGGAAAATTGTTTAGTGCCACAATGTGATGGATTTTTGTACCTAGGCTCTATTATACAAATAAATGGTGGGTTTGAGAAAGACATGTCAAATATAATTCGACGCAGAGTGGGCGAAGTTGAGACAAGTTGGTGTTCAAGTGCCACCTTGATTGAAGGGGAGTTTTTATAAGGCAATGGTATGACCAACATTACTATATGGTGTAGAATGTTAGGCTATGAAGAGGCAACAAGAAGACAGAATACATATATAAAAATGCGCATGCAAAGGTGGATGCATGGAGTATAGGAGCCGACCCAAAATAAGTATGAAAGATGAAGTACACGCCATAGGGGCTGCCCTAAGGCTAGAAAATCAAAGAATGTGATTTGAGATGGTGGGGGCATACCCATTGGATACCCGAAACAGCCTCTACAAGCACAAAATACGCTTTTAATATGCACTTTTTTGCCACAACATACTAAACACGTATAATACCCGTATTTTTAAGAGAAATGCATATTTTCGTATAATATGTGTAGTTCGCTTATTAAACGCTTATTTCCTGTATTTTTCAAAACTGTTTCAAAAAAAATTAATATTATCTCATTTTTTTCCTTTTTTCAGTCTTCCGTATTTTACAGTTTTTTTACCTTTCAATTTTTCCCCGTATTTTACCCTTTTTCCGACTTTCTTGCGCACTATGTTAAACCCGTACCCATATTTTGTCACTTTGAGGACAAGAAAGTAGGAGAAGTGTAGGCTAATTAAGACTTAGAAGGAAGTAATGAGATGTGCCATGAATGATTGTAGAGTAACAATGAGTTTCACCCTACCGTGAAATGAATGGAGAAAATAGGACTCACAAAGCAGGCCCCAAATAGATGGGACAACATTGATGATAATGATGACACATACACATCTACCTCAAGGGGTTTGGTGAGCTGGCCAAGTAGCCGCCTCAGGAAGCGGGAGACCTAAGTTTGAATCCCCCACCCCTTGAGGCCATCTTAGGGATTTATATCCCGTGTTGACCAGCCATATGCTAACTTAGGGTTCTCTAAGAGGCCAAGACACCCAGGCACGTGCCCCTAGGATTAGTCGGGTTCTATAAGAGGCCAAGACACCCAGGTTATCATAATATATAAAAATAAACACATACACATATCATATAAACAAGTACAAAATTAGCTTCTCTAAGGTTCTATTATTCATATCATTCCCTAAGAAAAAGGTGGAATGCTATCTCACCAAATGCTGCCTGAGCAAGCTCCACATATCTATTGTACCTCTTCCCAGGAACAGCTTCATGCAGCTTAACCAGAATCCATAACGTGTAAAGTTGCCAAATGTAGGCTATAGTCAAGGAGATAATCCCCCAACTCCTGCAGGATACCCAATAACCATGTATCAAAATAAAGCATAACAAAGGAGATAAAAATAAACAAACAACATGCTAATATATCGAGTTCATAAATGGCTTAAACACCGAAGACTTATAGATAACCAATCTAATGTGCAAAGAATGTTCAGTTGGTGAAATATTTTTTTATTTTTTTCACGGGGAGTGGAAGATGGATGTCTTATAAGTCTTTTGAAGGAGGCTGGATTTGGGATGGATGATGGAAGAATCACATTCTTTGCAATGATGTGGCAATGCCATAGTCACCAAATTTCTAAGCCCTGATTTTCCAAACTAATTAGCTAGTTTGTATTTGCTTGTCTCTTAATTTTGTTTGAATTTTAGTGAACTTAAGAACCATGCTGAGTGTAAGTGACTGAGAATTTAAGAAACTAATGGGTGAAGCAACCAACTGTTGATGTACCTGTATCGTTGTGACTTGTGACAAAGAAAATCCATTTTTTGAAAAAATATATGTTTAAGTATGCTATTTTCATTACAACAAAAACACAAATTTTCATGTTTTAACTGCTTTTTTTCCATAAATACTTAAAAAAATATTTAAACGTAAAAACATGAGAGCCTTTTATTTTATTTACTGTTTTATGATACTTAAAAACACAAACCCTTAACCTTTTTCAAAACAAGAACTAAGAGCTTGGAGATTTTGATGCTTTGATGAACTTTTGAGTTTTGACTTTAGATTATAGGACTTATAGACTTAAAAATTAAAGTTTAAACTTATGGTTGTAATCTATGTTTTGATATAATGGTGAGTGGCCATGAGTGAGTGACGTGATTTAATGTACCATGCGCCCATAGTTTTTTATGGTTTTTAACTTTTAGCTATTTATTATGGATTCATAGTTGTTGCTTTTTAATGTTATCCTTACTACCTTAGCATGCATAATTGTTTGTTGATGGATCATGAATCTTTATCACAATATCACCTGAGAGTTGATATTAACATTTAACAATACATTATTATAATAAAAAATATGCTAAAAACTAAAAATTAATTACTAACATATAAATATAATCTTTATAATTTTTAATATCCTAAGTTTTTCAGTCTTTTCTTTTCCAACTATTCAGTTAATGCAGTTTTTACCAACTTTTTCACTTGCCATATTAAATGTGTATCTCTACTTTGCCACTATGACTTGTAAGATGCAAAGGGGAGCAATGCTTAGGCAATGTATTAATAGACGGGGTAGAGCTTAGTAGTAGGAAGCTCTTCATTTTCCCTGCTTTAGAATTTTGTTCCCACCCCTGCTCCTGCTCTAGCTTCTTATCTTTCTCAATAGTTTTTGTCTAAATATGTTTTCTCCAGAAGTAAATTCAGACGTTTCATTAATATAAAATTAAAGTCTTTGATATTATTACATGTATCTGATCCCTAAGCTTTTAAGATCTATTTTTTTATGGTGCAAGATGGACAAAGAGATGCTGAGATGTTGGAAATGCAAGAATAAAGTATGAAACACTAAAATAATCAAACTTATACTTACATTGATTTACATGCTCATACATAGTAGTGCACTTCCCAAGGTTTGACCCTTTTAGCATAAGGAGATTGGTACATTCACAATTGAGAGTGAACGGCCAGTTATCTTCTACCAACTAGTGCAACAACCCGAATTTTTGGACTTTATTTTTAACGATGTTAGATGATGTAACATACCGTGTACGGTGCTAAAGCTCCATACCGGAGCCCACCATCTTTTAGGAAAGTTCTGATTTTTTTTTACGAAGTGATCGTCGATACGATTCCAACAATATATAATTTGTCGATTTTCGACAAGAATATAAAAAGTTACACCCATTTTAAGTGTTGAAGCAAGTCAAAGGGTATAACTGTAATTTCGGAAGAGAAACACCAGTTGCTTCGGTGCTCACACAAGCGCTAAAACGAAACCTTTTCTCTAGCTATTCAAGTCACGTATAATTTCTTCTTTTGTGGAAAAACTCCTAATTTATTAAATCCATTACGAAAAGTCTTAATTAGAGTTAACTTAAAACTTCCTACCATTATAAATAAAACTTTAAAAGTTTTTTACTCTCTATAATCAAAAATTATTCTCTCCAAAGACTTAGACGAACCGACTATTTCAACCCGAATCATTGTAGGTCTACTGTTCACGCTTCAAGAGGTGGGTACCCATCAATCCATTTTATTCTTCTCAGATCCCGTTTCGTAGGATGCGTTTGATCGCGCATCGACAGGTTTAAAAATCTTATTTAAACTCTAATATCTCATAAATTAATAAACCTATATGTTTAATATTATGTTTTCCCTTAAAAGTTGTATATTTTGTAAGTCGGTTTATATGTTGTTTCTCTTTTTTTTTTTTCAAACAATCTCTTTGTTTGGCTATTAATATTTCACCTTCTATATTTAATATGTTGTCTTCCTCTTAAATTACATACTAATTAAACACGAATATTTTTAAGTATGATAAATCTGCATATTTGGTATTTTATTTTCTATTAAAATTGCATGATTTGTAAGTCGGTTTATATTTTGTTTCTCTTTTCAAATAATCTCTTTGTTTGGTTATTTAATATTGCACTTTAGTCTTCATATTTAATATTTTATCTTCATTTAAATTTGTAAAATTAATTAAACTCTAATATTTGTAAATCTAATAGATTAACTTATTTGGAATAATACCCTATTGATACTGTTTACTTCTAAATCTATATAGCTAGAAATTTACTCTTTTATTAAAACTGCAATTTTATATTCTTGTTTATCTAAAACTAATTAAACACTAAAATTTAAATCATATTTTTGTTTATTTAACTCCATTAATGGCATCTTGAATATAAAGAAGAAAATGAGCAAGACTAATTAAGCCCTAAGATATTATAAATCTGATATATCTATATAATTAGAAATTTATCCTTCTACTAAATATAATAATATATTGTTGTTGCAAGTCTATATTATTATTTATTTAAAACTAATTAAGCCCTAAAACTAAATTATATTCTTATTTTATCTAAAAGAATAATAGATTGCACCATTTGAAAGTTTCGGATCCGAACTCGCGACCACGAACCCGAGCTCGCGATCATCGATGTACTGATCTCGATATTTTAGCCATAACTTTTTACTCTGACCTCGGATTAACGTGGTTCTTGCGGCATTAGAAAGAAAACAGCGAGCTTTACAACTTTGTGTGAAATAGTCATTTCATGAATCTGACGTTTTAGAAGTCAAAATAGAGCAACAAGTCGGGTTAAATTTTGAATAACTCAAGGCTACACGAATTTAATGTTATTTTCTAATTTTCATGACCAAAGTTTCTATATATATTATATCTTACTTAAGGTCTTTCGATCAATGGTCATAATAAATCATAACTTAATGATTATAAATACTTTTTAATTTAATTATTCAAGTATAGTAATCTATATATATATATATATATATATATATATATATATATATATCAATTTATCGCTTCAACGCGACCTCTTCGATAACACGAAAGGTTAGAAATTCGATGCCTCATGAAAATCGAACTCTGACATTCACGTTATTGAAATCAACTACCCTATCCTATAAGTGTATTGGTGTTATATAAATATATATACGTATAAACATAATGAAATCTAAATGTAAATCTATTATATGTGTATGATAGTGTTATGCTTCCATCTTTATCATGATATATGAGTTATAGACACGTTAGGTCACATGTACGCGAGTTTATGAGATCATGCCGACGCTTGGGCGTGGTGATTCACCGAGATGGTATCGATGCCTTACAATCCATGGTGGTATGGGACATCATGACGAGTCGGATGAGTGCAAATTCAATATAACCTTGTATACAGTGGCATACACGATGACCCTACCACCTCGAGTTTTAATATGAGAGGATAAGATATGAGTTATGATATGATATTCGAGCCTTGGGCCTCAGCTGTGGTGAAATTATCCCACTATAGCTCGTTTTAGAATTAAATTATAAGTGTATGATTCGAATATGAGTACGAAATAAGATATGTTATAAGTACGATAATAAGATACCGCTGTGTAGGCCAACAAAAGATTAAGAACTTAAGTCTCTGTACGTGTCGTTCTTTGCGTAGCCGCCGTAAGGGCAACAATGTCTTACAGCCAATATGGGTCTCTGGGAGACAGTATAACCGAGAGTATAAGTAGGTTGTGAGTATGTGTGACCATTTATGTCTCTCCATTAGGCTGGATGAAGGAGTATGAGTATGATACGGTGGTATAATGCTATGGTGACCATCACATGGTAGCTCGAATAGCGACTCTAGCGCAGGTCATTTAGGATTTATGAGTATGTTAGTTACGCTCATGCGATGTACAGACGTATGTAAGAGAATAATAAGATATATTATGTTATGAGATATGGTGAGGTACAATAGGATATAAGTGCATAGATCATGGTCATGCTTTTATGTTATAATATGAACTCTTCGATATGCACATGATTGTCTTTATCTTTCTGATTTCCATTGATATACTATGTTTATCATTCACGTAATACACCCACAATACACCAGAGTAGAATGGGATAGATTGCTGGTGTATCCACTGAGTTTACGTGACTGACTAAACTCATCCCACGATAATCTAATAGTTGCAGGTGATTACGTTGGTGGAGTAGACGTCAGCTATTCAGCTCTCATTAACGTTGACTTCATTGACCCCATGGACACTGAGTATCAGAAGCCTTGGGAGGGCGACACCATTGTGTACCAGGAGGACCTTAGTGCTAATTCTGATCCTAGCGCTGATTATTGACAATTATAGACTCGGTGCTGAGTTTTTTTGACATTATTATTATTGACTCTACGCTTACTTTTATCGGATTTGTCTCCGACTTTCATTATTGTTTTATTGGTGGACTATTTGGATTCATTGCTTTTATTCCGTTATTTATGACTATTTCATATTCCACCTTTATATGTTAGATTTCACGGATTTCGTAGAACCAGATTTACACAATAACTTTGATTAGGTGTATGTTCGCTTAGCATAACTGGGATGCGTGCGGGTCATAACTCGAAATTCTAGGCCCTCAGGATGGGGTAGAATTTCGGGTCGTGACAACTAGAGTTGGTATTTGGTAGTTGGTAATAGGTACCCATGACGATGTAAATAGTTACTCTCTAAAGTGTTTTTTCAAAAGTGTCTTTTCAAATTTTGGATTTATCTCTTTACCGTTTGTTGAAAAGACACAAGTCTGGTGTCTCTTCACGGAGAAAAGACAGATCTTTTCAAAAGTGTCTTTTCACCGTAAATCTGAAAAGACGCAAATCTCTTCATAGTGAAAAAACACAATCTTTCAAGATTATCTCTATTTGTTATTTGAAAAGACACAAATCTCTTCACGGTAAAAAGACACAATCTTTCAAGATTATCTCTATAAATAGAGGCCAAATCCAGGTTAAAAGACGCAACAGAAATAAGATATATTTCTCTTTTTCTCTTTCGTTCTTATTATTTGTGTATCAAAAAATCTGTGTGGCAGATTCTTTTTCTAAAAAGTGCAATCTAGAAAAGAACATATGGTTCTTGGCAAGACTAGGCTCTGTTATATCCTGAAGGCAGATTCGCTAGGAACTCTATTGCATCTTCATTTATCCAACGGAGTGAGAGCGTCTATTGTCTTTAAGATAGCGTACTGAACTACGTACCTCGGAGCCATTATCAATACCAAATTATCGTTAACAATTTAAAGACAATATCTTGTTCTAATGTCTCAGAGTATAAAGTTCATGAATCAAGATCTCATCAAACTTGACCGATTTGACGGGTCAAATTTTAAAAGATGGCAGCAAAAAGTGCAATTTATCTTGCGACAATTCAAAATTGCTTACATATTCACTACACCATATCTATCAGTTTCTGTAGCGGGAACAACGGAAAGTACGACTAGTGAATGATCGAATGCTTGACTCAAATGGCTAGAAGATGATCTAGATTGTCGGGACCACATCCTCAATGCATTAAGCGATAGGTTGTTCAATACTTTCTGAGGAGCAGTATCGTAGGGATTCAGAAAACAAACATGTCTTTCTGACTCAACTATAGAATCAAAATATATAGCATTGTCTGCGAGAGCAAAAGAGGTAGAGTGGCTTCGAAGCTTTATAAGACAAATTCCTTTGATTCAACATACATATGCAATTAATATTTATTATGATAATAAAGTTGTTTTACAGATTTCAGGTAATAAGAAATATAAAGGGAAATCAAGGCATATAGGCCTTCAATATAACATCATTCGACAGATGTTGAGTGATGGGGTAATCGCATTGGACTACATACCAACTTCTGAGATGTTTGCGGATCCGCTTCCAAAAGCACTACCCAGAGATACAATGTTGAAAACATCGAAGGGGATGGGCCTAAGACCGATATTTTTAAAGGCACAGTAGTTGAATCTCAATTTAGTAGAGTTGGAGATCCTAAATCCTAAGTTCAACGAGATAAGAAACTACTCTGTAACCCTTGAAAGTGCACAAAGGTATGTTACCTATTGGTCATCCCTGTGGTGTTAAATTTTGTGCACATCTCTTGTAATGTGAGAGGGTGAGTTTAACTCTTAATAATTCTGTAGGCATTCATTTGCTAGGGTGAGAAAGTAGTTACAAGAGCACCCATGACAGATTCACCTATATGAGTATGGAAGTGAAGCCGCTTCAACAGAGATTCAGTCTTCTCTCTGAGATACTCATGAAATCAGGATTTTAGCGCATGGTTGTACAACGCAGGCCTTATATCACTAATGATTTAGGTCATAGTAAGTGTATATATAATTCTAGTTTGTTAGACAAGTTTTAAATTCAAAGCTATAAGCTACTTAAAGTCCTTACAAACTTTGAGTTGTATGTACTAGTCAAAGGTTCAAACCGATCGATACCTCTGATGATGCTTAGTATGATTGTTCTGATACACAATTTTATTTTATTTTTTATTTTTTTTTAAACAAGTGGGAGAATGTTATATATATTAGGATAGTAATATATATATTTCTGTGTTTCAAAATTAAGGTTAAATTATCATTAATAATTCAATGGCAAACTGGTAAAATAATTCAATGGCATACTTGAAAATATTTACTCTCTAAAGTGTTTTTTCAAAAGTATCTTTTCAAATTTTTTATTTATCTTTTTACCGTTTGTTGAAAAGACAAGTCTGACGTCTCTTCACCGTGAAAAGACATCTTTTCAAAAGTGTCTTTTCACTGTAAATCTGAAAAGACACAAATTTCTTCATGGTAAAAAACACAATCTTTCAAGAATATCTCTATTTGCTATCTAAAAAGACACAAATCTCTTCACGGTGAAAAAACACAATCTTTCAAGATTACCTCTATAAATAGAGACCAGATCCAGGTTAAAAGACACAACAGAAATAAGATATATTTCTCTTTTTCTCTTTCGTTCTTATCATTTGTGTATCAAAAAATCTGTGTGGCAGATTTTTTTTCTAGAAAGTGCAATCTAGAAAAGAACATACGGTTTTTGGTAAGACCGAACTCTGTTGTAACTTGAAGGCAGATTCGTTGGGAACTCTATTGCATCTTCGTTTATCCAACGGAGTGAGGGCGCTATTGTCTTTAAGACAGCGTAGTGAATTACGTGTCTCGGAGCCATTATCAATACCAAATTTTCATTAACAGGTTAACCTTTCTCCAATCCATCTCCCTCTCCCAACTTTGGGATATGCATGGATTTTTTTAGTGCCAAATTAGTGAAAGGTCGAAGGCATATTTCACAGATTTGTGTGCTCATAAATAGTTGTGCACCTCTTTAGGCTTGACCCATTCCAAGTATTGTTCAAGTTCGGTAATATGAATTACCTGATCACCACCAGCAGTGTTCAGGTCGGATCCCCAATACAAACTCAAAGTATGAAACCCAATACTTGATAATTTTAGGACCTGTGCCAAGTTTCCACACCATCTAATCCGTCTGATTAAGATCATGGTCTAAAGATCATTAGTGCAAAACTTTAGCACGAAGCACGATATCTGTCATCGGGTTCAACAATCAACCATTGATTTGTGCCAATACATTTGATTATATTGAATCGGATGATAGAGATCGTGTTTTATGCCAATCTTTTGTACTTAAGACCTTTAGATCATGGCTTCTAAGTCAACCAGCCTAGAAGGTGTTGAAATGTGGCAGAGGTCTAAAAAATGATTTCCAACAACAAAATGTTGAACCCTAGAAAAATAAAAACTAAAGGAGAAATGGGGAAATGGGGAATTACATTCATAATTCACCTAGCTTCTTATCACTTCAGCAACAGCATTCAGGGTAAGGCATATTACACGTATCACATCTTCAAAGCAACATCATAAAATAAAGAGAACCACTTAAATAATGTTGGTAATTGTGGTCTAAAATCAAGACTCAAGACCCGCCCCACTCCCCAGTGAACACTGACCTTGGAAAAGAAAAAGTAAAAAACCCCCCACGTGATTAAAGAAAATAAGAACTTAAAAAGAAAAAAACAAGGACATTATCATGAATTCCTGTAGTCTTTAAAAAACTCACTTTAGCGCCAAAAGGGAAAGTGAGAACCGAGAACCTGACACGAATAAGATCAAGGCCACACTTAAATCCCACTTACTTAATTTTCCTCAAAAGTCATCTCTGAAAAAAAATAATAATAATAAAAAAAAAACATTCCTACAAAGTCAAAACCCAAATAAATAACAATATTATTGGGGAAGGAAACCCACGCCACTTACCATCAATCAAAAGTGACACAGAAAATGATATGATAAAAAAGCATATTATTTTACCAATTATATATATATATATATATATATATATATATATATATATATAAATAAAAGGAGGACACAATTTTGTTTCTTTTCGCTGAAAGGGAATGTTAGATGGCTGGGATTAGGTGAACCAATGCCTACGCCATCTACGGTACACAGTAGTAGGGACGTGGAAGAGATCTTGATCATCCACCACGTGTACAGGCCATCCGTACGGAAGAACTTGCGATAGTTTATAAGAAGACGACACATTAAATGAGACCCTGGAATATCATTTTGAGCGTTATATGTTAGAAGAATTTGTTTACAATGAGCACTTTAAACGTACACAGATTTTGATGCTCTCTACAATCTGCGCATGTATAAAAGTCCACTCACCGGACAACTGACAAAGCAGGTTCTTGCTCGAAATTATTACAATATTCAACGGGAAATTTTTAACGGCCAGCATCTTAAAGGGCACTCTTCAAAAGTTAGGGTTGGATATGTTGATATAGATTTATTTTTGGAAGAGGAGGGAGAGTTGAAGAGTTGGGTTGTGTTTTTTTTTTACGTATTTTTCAAAAAAAAAAATAATATATATATATATATATATATATATATATATATATTTAACAATATTTGTAGATTTTTCATATTAGATATTTTTTTAGTTTAATTAAGATAAATATTAAAATAAAATAAAAAATATATATATATATATAATAATTTATATTACTATTTTTAACAGTCCGATGGGTTAATCATATACGGAAGATCATAATGAAAAATTTTGTTTTCGGCAACATTTTGGTCCAAGGTCATTTCAGATAAATTTCGAGAAAAATTTTGAGAGTACAAAAATATTAAATATAAATTATATTTAAACTTCATAAAAATTTTATTTATTATTTTTAAAAATGACAAAAATTAAAAAAAAATTATTTATTTCGTCAAAATTAATGAAATTTCAGCAATTTCGAAGAAATCAGCGAAATTTTATCGAAAGTTTCGCCCAACCCCTGTTTCATAAAATTTCAAAGAACTTTGAGAGAATTTGGGAGAAATTTGTCACCATGCATAAAATCTATCAATAAAAAATTTATAGGAAAAAAGATATTGGACCGTCCGATCTAAGTAGATCAAAGTTTCAAATAAAGTTGTATTATACAAACAAAAATTGCTCCAAATAAATTCTAGAAACTAGACGTTGCCGAAAATAAAATTAAAAAATAAAATATATTATTTTAATATTTGAGGAATCACTTTTTGGCTTGTCCAAGTCGAAGAGCAATGGAAATTTGTCAAAGTCCAGTCAACTTTAAAGAGGCGGTTGGATACGTTTGAAGAGAGGCACTCTTAAAAACTTACCGTTTGGCTTGCCCAATCATATTTGAAGAGTCCCTTCAGATGCAATGTGGCAAATCGCGTTTTCAACATCTTCACAGCCCACCGACTTTTGAAGAGTCTCAATTGCCCTTCAACATTGACGAATTAAAGAAATAATTTTTATTTTTATTTTTCTTCAGCGAATTTTTGATTTGTAATACAACCCTATTAGAAACTTTGGCCTACTTGAGATCGAGAGATCCGAGATCGTTTTTCTATCAACTTTTTACTAATAGATCTTACAAACACAATTAACCTATCAAACGATTAAATTTAGTTTTCATGTAATATAAATCTAAAAAAAAATGATATGTTTAAATATAATTTAAAAAGAAATTTGACGAGTTAATTGAAGAGGTTGTTATCGATGAACAAAACAATCCAACTCTTCAACTCTCCCTCACTCTTCAAACAAAGCCACATCAATATCTCCAACAATAACTTTTGTAGAGTACCCTTAGAGACGCTGTAAGAGCATCTCTAAGGAATCCTTCAAAGCTGAGTGGGCAAGCACAACAGTCGGCTTTGAACAATTTGAAGCTCTTCAAATAGTTCCAAGAGCCTAATCAATGATGATTGGTCATTGACAAGCGCCCCTCTCTCTCTCTTCAAGTTTGAGGAACCAAAAATTGGCTTTTCAACTATTAAAAGAACTAAGAATTTTTTTTCTCTTAGCAACCAGCCGTTGCACTTTCTAGTCGGTTGGATTTTTTTGTTTGAGAGAATCTATTTGTAGCCTCAGTTTTTGTTAGTTATATATATGTAGGTGAAACTTTGGCCTACCCGGATCGGACGATCTGAATCGATTTTCTTCCAAATTTTTTATTGATAGATTTTACAAATAATTAATACATCAAACAAGTTCTTTACATGTCACAAATCTCAAAAAAGTGACATATTTCGGTGCGAGTGCTACTAATAAGCATTTTTATATTTTATATAATTTTAATATTTATTTTGATAAAATTAAAAATTAATAAAACATTATTAAAAAGCATTTTGAAAAAAGTCGACAGCGGCAAAACAGCCCAACTCTTCAACTCACCCTCTTCAAACAAAGCTTGAAGATTGGCGTTGGAGAATAGCTGCTCTAAATTTTCAGATTTATAAAATAAATATATAAATATGAATAAATAAATAAAGATATAAGAATCCTTACTCTCGATTCTCGATTCTCGATTCTCGACCCTTTAGCCCGTTGTATAACACTGCCGTACACCTAGAAACTCAAAAACAAATGGTCCTACCCTAGAAACATGGGAAAGCTGCGATTGACCAAAGGGTCCCATTCTCATATTTAAATATTGATCCGCTCAGTTGTTAACAATCCAATCATGTACTTTTTTTACAATCCACAAAAGTATGCAACGGGTACGTCCATTTACAACGAAGATTCTTCCTTCTCAACCTCCTAACTCGTATGAATTCGATGGAAACCATTTATTATCCCAATTTTTACACAGCTCTTGAGCTCGGGAGCCCTATACCATTCCAGAGATACCAAGTAGCACAAATCCCCAAAAAAAAATATTAATTAATTAATATATATATATATATATATATATATATAAAGGAAGAAGAATCTTCAGGTGAAAATAAAGCGAACATGTTCGAAAAAGACCCATCTACATCAACCGGTAACGGATTGATCGCAGAGTGTGACCAACTTTGGTGGTGTTCACACTTATGAATCACCTCTGGTTCCTTCGAAACCTTAGAGCATCTCCTACATAGCACCAAACCCTCAAAAACGCTAAAATAGTTATTCATTTAAAAAAATCCCACTCCACTCCAACAAGCACGCTATCACAATATATAAAATAGACTACACCAGTAGCTAAATATTAAAATAAATTTATTTATTTTTTAAATAACTCTCTTTCCCTCTCCTCTCTATCTCTCTCTCTCTCTCATCTAATAACAAAATAATAAAATAAGAATAAAAATAAAATTCCTTTAAATATACCCACTAAATATTGAAATACACCCATGCTAAAAATTATTGATTGTTTTATTTCAGATGATGGAGATCATTTTTTGCTCCAATCCTCTACAATAGGAATCTTCACGCCAAGAAGCTACTATCATATGGTTAGATTTTTTATTCCACACGACACAGATCCCAAAAACATAGCCCTAAAATCATGTGGAAAACATCACGCTCAAACGTGACTTTAAAGCTATGTTTTTGGGATCTGTGACATGTGAAATAAAAAACTAACCGTCTGATAGTACGTTTATGACCTCAGGATCACTTGTGTGGAAGATTAGACTGAAACACGATCTCCATCATTTTTAGCATGAGTGTATTTCAAGATTGCTCATGAAAAGTCATGATCGATCTTGAAAAATCAAGATTTGCATGAAATTAAAGTCACAATTGATTGTGAAAAGCTACGATTAATCGTGCAAAAATATGATTGTATGAAATTAGAGTCACGATTGATCGTCAATAGCAAAATCACATTCCATTGATATCACGATTGATTGTGAAATGTCAATTTGAATTTTCAAATTTTAATGTTGGTAGTAAAATAATAAAGCAAAAATAAAAAATAATATTTTGAAGAAATGAGTAGCTAAAATAAAGTATTTGTTGGAGTGTTTTTTACTATAACAGTAGCAAGTGGTGTTTAGCTATCCAAATTTAATTGTCCTTGTTGGAGATGCTCTTAGAGCATCCTTCAACTCCTTACCATCACTTCGGCATCTTACTTTTGAAGAGTCTATTTCCAAAAGAAACCCTCCAACCATGCTCTTTATTTAAATCTACGTGGATTTGAACCTCTTAAAATTTGAGAGCCCCTCCCCACTCTTTAAATTTAAAAATTTATTATATTATTTTAAATTGGAAGAGCCCTTTCCACCCTTTAAAGTTTAAAAATAATACAATATCAAAAATATTAAAATAATAGAAATTGAAGAAGAAAAGGACCGTCTTCAAATTTTGCCACACAAGACACACTCTTCAAATTTTGGCGATATCAAAGCATCTCTAAGGCTGGCATTTGGGTTAGCTCTTTGAGGGCAAAGAGCAGCTTTTTCGCCCTTTTGGCTACGACAGGGATCTGCTTTCAAGTTTAATAACACAGCTCCTCGCCCCATTTGCTCTGACAGAGAGTTGTTTTAAGTGATAAAACTGTTCTCCGTTTGCTCTCTACCAGAGCAGATGAAGAGCTAACGCAAGCACAGCCTAAGGGACTCTTCAAAGCTGACTAGGCAAGCCAAACGGTAAGTTTTGAAGATTCTTAAACTCTTCAAATGGTTTTAACAGCTCTACAAAGCTGACTAGCCATTGGTGAATATCTCGCTCTTCAATTTTGACGAACCAAAAAGTGATTAGCCAACTATTAAAATAAATTTTTTTATATATTTTCTTTACTTTTGGCAACTAGCCGTTACAGAATTTATTTGCAACCCATTTTTTGTTCGTAATACAGTTTTATTAGAAACTTTGACCTACTTGGATCGAACATTTCGAGATCATTTTTCCTCCAAATTTTTTACCAATGAATCTTACGAATACGATTAACCCATCAAATGATTAAATTTACCTTTATATGACACAAATTTTTAAAAAGTGATCATATTTCGGTGCTAAAGCAATAATATTTAAATATTATTTCATTTTAATATTTATCTTAATAAAACTAAAAAATATCTAATATAAAAAATCCAAAATATGATTTAAAAAATAATTTGAAGAGTTGGTTGAAGAGTACATTGGAGATGTACTCTACAACAACTCTTCAGATTTGATAAACATCCCAATCTTCGAAGAGTTGGGTTGTTTTGTGCATCTCCAACCATCTCGTCAACCCACTCTTCAAATTGCTTTTTAAATTATATTTAATTATTTTTTATATAAAATAATTTTTAGTTTAATTAAAATAAATATTAAAATCGTATAAAATAAAAATACTTATTAGTGAAACTCACACTGAAACGCGTCACTTTTTTTAAATTTGTGTCATGTAAAAAATAAATTTAACTGTATGATGGGTTAAACGTATTCATAAGATCTATCAATAAAAATTTTGAAGGAAAAACAATCCCGAACCATCCGATCCGGGTAGGCCAAGTGCAATCATTTAGTTGCCAACAAAAAAAATTAAAATATTTTTTCAATAGTTGACTCGCCAATTTTTGGCCCCATCAAACTTGAAAAGAGCGAGACACTCGCCAATGCCTAATCATCATTGAAGAGGCCCTTCGAACTATTTGAAGAGCTTGAGACTCGTCAAAACTGATCGTTCGACTTGTCCAATCAAGTTTAAAGATTCCCTTGGAGATGCTCTTAGCATCTCCAATAGCTAAATTTTGAGCGTGTGGCTGGAGATGCTCCTACAATGCTTATGAGGTGATTCATTCTCTTTTGCAAAAAATTAACTCAACCCTGACTTGTTCAAGATGGTGATTTGAAATATATCACATTTTGGTATGTGTGCCATGTGAAGCCATCATGTTTGTTTGATGGTATGTCCAGATGTGGAGTCATCATGTTCGGTTGATGGTATGTCCAAAATCTAAAGATATATGGCAAGAATCAAAATTTCTGGTAAAATTTTGGTTTCAGGTTTGATCGAAACCGAAAATTTGAACCGGCATTTCAGCCGAAAACCAAAAATTTGGCCGAAATTTTGAGTCCCATGCAAATTTGGACCGAAATTTCGGTCCAAATTATCGTTTTGGTGGGGACTCAAACCGATAATTTCGACAAAAATTTCAGTCGTTTCGGCCAAAATTTTGATCCTTGATCTATGGTGCTAAATATTGAGACATATCCTTCATGTGATTAAAAGCAACTAATTTCCGTTTGATGGTCGTTCATTAAACGGGGTGGTAACCGCTTTTAATCGGACATTTCTATCAGTTGCATCAAACAAAGCACTTAGCGATTCCAAACGATTCAAAAAGCGACCTGCTCCAAATCACCGTCTAAACCAAGTCCATTGCCTTAAAATCTCCTAACTCGAGTTATAAAACATGAACCCAGAACTCGATGCCATCTAAACCAACCGAAATCGAGCTAAATAAGAAAGATATAGGGGTAGATGTATGAAGAGCCAAATGAAATATAATCTCGATCCCCTCATAGAAAAGAATAAAGACAAAGTGCCACTGTGTCAAGTGCCCTGCTTGAAAGATTTGTCAAATATCTAACCATGTTTGGAAAATGTCAAAACCTCAATGAGACTATAAAATTTGTGAGATCGCTGGTTTAACAATCACCAACTTCCACCCAATTTATAAAATAGCGAAAATAATCTTGATGAGCAAAAATATCCACCTAAATTTGACCGAATTGGATGAATTTTGAGAGATCCGGATCAAGGTATTAAAATTGCCCAGGGACGATACGGATCGGTCAATTAAAAAAAAAGGTCTTAATTGAAACCGAAACGTATCGGCAATACCAATTACGAGATACCGATACGTATTGGTTACATATTGCCGATATGTATCGGTATCGGCCGATTTTTGATACCTTGATCCGGATAAGAGACAAAATTGGTCTCCAAAAAGACCAATTTGGTTCTTTAAAAAAATACCGGTTCAGCCTCCCCACAGTTCAATTTAGCCCGATGTTTTTCTTTTTAGTACCTTATGACTGATTGGGATCAGTTCGGTCGAATTCCATCTCTCAAAATGCGTGTGATTCAGTCGTTTTACTTGGGTGTTTTTGCTAATCAAGAGCAATTTTGTCATTTCATGGGTTGGTGGAAGTTGATGAAATATTTAGAACAGGAAACCATAAATTTTGAAGTTTCATAGGAACTCTAAAATTTCCCTAAATTGAGATAAGGATGTGGCAAATTGTGCTATCGTCTTGATCGCCTCAACCAAAAGCATAAGAATGAAAGCGACAGTGCCCACTTTGCTACATGCCCTCTTTGGCTACAGACCAATTTCAAAAGGCAAAGCCCTAAACCCACTACATAGTAAGTAATAATAATAATAATAATAATAATAATATATATATATATATATATATATATATATATATATATATATATAAAGCAAGATTCTGTGCATTTTAATATCAAAATGCAGCAGCTCTTTTGCACGCCATTGATCTTCAACCATGATCTGATTTAGACAGTAGAGTACCACTCCAGCTCTAGTCAACCGGTCAAACATTGGAAAGGGTAATTGACGCTATAAGATATGCATATAAACTGCCGAAATATCACTCAGAAAACGCATGCAATCCTTTTTTTCTTTTTTTTTACCGCAAATCCGCAACAGAAAATAAAATAAACGAATAAAAAGAGTAAAAAAGCAACAAAAGTGAACCTACATATCAACAGTCAACACGCCATGTTACCAAACGAAATGACTGGACAAACCTTAACAGGAAAAAGAGAAATGATACGGTGGTCCACCGAATTATTAGAGCAAAACGGGAACGGCGATCTCCCACCGTTAATACTTCCATTCAATCTTAAAACAATAGTTCGGCGCACCACACTATCATCTCTCAAGAGTGAAAACCAGATAGCAAAAACATATTAAAAAAGATAAGAAATAATAAGCATACCATCCAAGAAATGCGAAGGCGACGGGAAGAACGAGAGCCTGAAAACCGACACCGGCATTGAGGTTATGGAAAGCTGCGTAGTGCGCATTCCCGTTACGAGACTCGGTGATCGGGAGCCACGCGTCCTGAGGGTTAAGCTTCGTCAGATGTCCCACCTCCTCCAAGTACCCTTTCATGTTAACCAGAACTCTCTTCATCGGTGTTCCGATCGGGCTCAGAAACCTCGGCGATATCAATGACGTCGGTGTCCATGCCGCCGATTTTGGATTCGACAACGGACGAGGAGATCTCTGACCTGACGGCGTAAGGATCTCCGGCGTAGACACTCGTGGAGTCGCCGGAATCGATACCAGTTCGGCCTCTGGCCTCTCGTCCATCTCTCTCTCTCTCTCTCTCTCTCTCTCTCTCTCTCTCTCTCCGGGGTTTTTTGTTGCTTCCTTTTGTAGCAGAATATGTGAAATAATGGAGGTTTTTCTGTCGTGGTCAGCAGTCGTGTCTACAGAAAGAGAGAAGAGAGCCAAAGGAGAACTCAAATCAAATGGCGTGATGAGTGAGAGTGGGAAAGTGATTTTCTAATATGAGAACAGAATAGATATGGAGGTAGCGACATTTCTTAAAATGACCGGAATACCCTAATTTCATAGGGTAAAAAATTTTGTGATTATTATATTTATTAGACTAAATGTCAGTTGTGAACCATATTAATTTTTTCGTTTTGTGTCCTGCTTTTGGCTAGTGGCAACAAACGGAGAAATGAGAGGAGGCTCCATCAAATAGGTTCTAGCGATTTACTGACATTGTTTTCACGGAAAATTATAATGAAGTGAGGCCAAACAGGAGACCATTCAAAGGATGCTTAACTGCACTTGCATCACACGGACATCAATAGTCCCTTGAACCGTTTCCCATCAGCCACTTAAATGGCATTGTCCTTGTTTCATATATTTCTCTTTGAGAAAATTATAATGAACAGGGCTGGAAATAGCAGACCATTCAACAGTGGGGCAATATAAGTGGCTGCCCGGCATGCATTAGTATCCCCTCTTCACTTGCACCGTGCCACATCAGCAGTCCGTTGAATGGGCTGCCATGTAACATTGTCCTTTTCCTAGCCTGCTTGATAGTTGATAATACATGGCTATAAATTGTTATGCACTGATGCTATAACATAACCAAATGTATATTGGTATTACAAGATATCTGAGCTCATTATCTAAACCATTGAAATTTTCTTCCCACAGGGTTGGGACCACCAGTAGACAGAAATGAGAAAATATCTTGTGTTCTACTGAGTTAAAAACATCAAATCTTTGGCATTACCATGCGGTCATGATGGTGGACGCATGGGTGTTTAGAATGAAATGATGCTAGATGTCAGTTGGAAGAGAAAAGATCATATGGTTATCAACTACTCTTTCATTACTTTAGTTGCCTTTATGGGTATCGCTCCGACCACCTTCTGAGTGTGACTCAAACCAAATCTTTTTTTCTAGATGGCTAAGATACAGGGAATTATGTCGAACCTTAGTTGTAGGGACCTTTTGATAGTTGCAAAACTTTTAAAAGGGTACACCAATGTTTGCAACCTGATATTTTGTACGGGCAACTAAGTTCTCTTGACGGCTTAGAGTCACAAGATGAGATTATTTTTCATCCCAATAGATCATGAGATCATGATCCACCTATCAGGAATTCAGATGTTGATTCTAGGTGGACTACATCCCCAAAAGTGACAATAGTCATTGACATACCATGAGAAGCAGTTTTCAAGTCATTTTTGGGGGTTTGTGTCATGTGGAATCAACATTTGACCGTCTACCATATGGGTCACAATCTCAAATTCTATTATGTGAAAAATCAGGGATGAAAAATGATCCCCACTAGTTTACTTAAAGCAATCAACAGCTCTTACAGTGGAAAATCGTGGTTGCCCTTATTGAATATACGGTTGAAAATACTCATACTCGTCTTAAAATGGAAGTGGCTTTTCAGTTATTTTTGGAGGAGTCATGTTATATTTTCACCTGAAAATATAAAAGGAAACTCAATAAAGTAAATATTTATTTATGGAGGGCAATATTAATTAGAAAGCGGAAGAAGGACAGTGTTGAGCAAGATGTTCAATCGCCGCTAAGCCGAGAACTAGGGGCATAGCCAGAAATTCTTATTAGTGGGGTTATAAATGATAAATGCGGGGTTTGAGCGGATTTGGGGCTTCTACATCATAGATTTGAGGGCTTATATACAAACAAAGGTTGTATAGCAATCATGCTTAATAGAAACTCTAGAGTTAAATGAGGGCTTAAACCCCACACCCTTTTATGTGGCTACGCCAGTGCCGAGAACATAAAACACTGAAGTGAGCAGATCCTATCGGACCTAAATTAGCCCCACCTTTCTTAGCGCCAAGGAACGTGAAAGAAACTCGCTTACCAGTTAGAAGATATATATGGTTACCGAAACCATTTCAGTTTCGTTATCGGTTTACCCCAAACATTTACTGAACCGAAATGGATCAGTTTCGGTTTCGGTAAACTGATAACCAAAAAGAGAAAATCGATACAGAACTGATCCATATCTGTTTTCTGTTGGTTTAGTTTGGTTTTCGATTTTTCCAAAGGGATTTTTTGTTTTAATCGGTTTTTATCATGTTTTTTCAAATTTTTATCATTTTTCTCAGTCTACTATATCGGTTTTCGGTTCAGTTGTGTAAGGTTTCGATTTTTCAGTTTTTTTTTTCCACCCCTATCACCATGGGATGGTAGACCCGACGATCTTTAAGCATGTAAGCCAGGATTATTTTTCTTTCGAAAATAACATTCATTTGACATGGCCGTTTATTCATTCTCTTGAGATTCATATAGGTCCCATATGTGCGCATTGTGAGTCCCTTCCACAGTGAACTTCGTCGACTTGAGCTCAGCTTCATTGTTGCTCCCTTCACCTAAAAAAAAATACTTAAATAATCCATGATAGATTTGGTATGATTCAACCTAATGGCACACCCATCAAAATTCAACTTAATGGCATTAAACCGCAGGGGGTTCAATTTCTCATCTTTGACTTCTTTTTTTATTAAGGGTCTGTTTGGATAAAATCCGATAAAATGTGATAAAATTGTTGATTTTTTATCACCTTTTATGACATGCCTAATTTGTAGTAATATGGTAGGAATATTATGTTTCTCCTCCATTCTTAAGGTGGGAGGTCGTAATATATTTTGATGTTTTGTGATAAATACGTGTAATACATTTATAAAACAACTGAAATCATAATAAAACTTTTATCATATCATTTTTACCCCCTTTTTCTTATATCCAAATAGACACTAAAAGAATTATTGAGTTGCAAACTAATGTTCTACGGACGTAGTGAGTATTACTTCCCCACCATATTTTTTAGTTACGCATAAATTCTCTACCGTCACTTGATCATTTAAGGGTGTGTCTTGAGATCAAAGACTACAATTTCGGATTTCGTTTCGGTTTTAGAGTGGATCGAAATCGAAATTTTGATAGAATTTTCGGCCGACAACTTGATCCCATATATTTTATGACCGAAATTTTGGCCCAAATTATCATTTCGGTGAGGACTGAAACCAATAATTTAGACCGAAATTTTGATTATTTCAGTCGAAATTTTGATCCTTGCTTGAGACTCATGATCGCTTGTAGAGAAGGTTTTATTAGTGAGCATCGTTCCCAGCCCAATTTTTGTGTTTTTACTATACACCGAATGAGATCGTAGTGCCCGTTTTGTCGAATGCTCAAATATTCTCATTAATGCTTAAGAACGAAATGGTCCTCTTATAAATTGTTTCATGCAGGTAGCCAACTAATTTTAAATGGAAACTTAATCGTGCATTGGCAAGGCAGGCTGAAAAATGAGTTCTTGGAGGACTTTTAAAATGGGGCAATTGTCAGGTTCCTAGAGGTTGAATTGATTTGGAGTTCAACCATATCTCCAGCCCTTCGATATGGGAGAATCTTGTCTTAATTTTATAATTTTTACTTTTTATTGGATAGAGTGCAATTAAAATTTTCTTGTTTCTAAGAATTAAATATGTGGTTGAACTTGAAATCTGATTCAACCTGGTTGAAGTTGGACCTGATCATTACCCTCTAAAATGATCCCTTAGAAGCCTACCCTTAAGCCAAGTGGCACCACTTGTTAAGCAATCCAAGTTGGCAAAGTGAGAGTTTAGGATATTTTCACCATGAAGCAAGGTTCAAAATTTCGGCTAAAACAATAGAAATTTCGGTTTCGATTCCCATTGAAACCGAAATCCAACATTTCGGATTTTTTGTATGGGATCCAAATTTTCGGATTTCAGTTTCGGTCATGCCCCAAACTGAAATTTAACCCGAAATTTTGATCATTGCCCTGAAGTTAGCCCAAAAGCCACATTTATTAATGCTAAATGGAATAAGGATATCGTAAATATTGATCGTTGTTCATATTAAAGTATTATGATTTCGTGATAATAGTCATTTTGAAAGGATAGTATAGCACAAATGATGGTCATCCATTAGGTATGGTTAGGGATTCTGTTAAGCGAAAATTTCAATTTCGTTCCAGAGTACTCCGAAACCGAAAATCCTCATTTTTCAGTCCAGTTCAGCCTACACTGAAAATCGAATCAAAATGATTTGGTTTCAATTTTGGCTAACTGATTTTTCAAATTTTCAAAACAAATTGAACCAAAACCAAAAAAATTAAGTCGTCTTGATTTCGGTTTTGATTTTGATTTTTTCATTTTCTTATCTTTTTCCATTTTTTGGATTTTGGGTCGATTTTCTAAACCGATTTTCGATTTTGGCCACTTAAAAGAGAAACCGAACTGTTGGGAATCATTTCGGGTTTTTTTCGGTTTTGAATTGGTTTCCGTCCAATTCGATCGGGCCGATTCCTGTGATCTAAGATGTACATTAACCAGCGCCACATAATGAACTACGGTGATTATTTTTCCCATTGAATCTATGAGTTAATCCACGCCGAAAACTCTTTGACTTCTTTGAATCTGATGACGGTGATTAATTTTTGTCCCAATATCTCAGCCGATGAATCTTTGAGATTATGGGTATACCATCAAACAATCAATTTTTTATTTCACGTTGCACATATCCCAAAAAAGTCACCTTAAAATCACATGGAATTTATCATGTTTAAACCCAAATTTAAGGTCACTTTTTTGGGATCTGTGTCCCATAACATAAATAATTGATTATATGATGGTGCACTCACAATCTTAAAATCTATCGTGTAAAATATAATTTCCATCATCTGATTAAGAAGCAATCAATGAGTTTGAACGTGAGCCAACCCATTTAACTCAAAATTTTGGTGGGTGAATGTAAAGATATTTCCATCAAATAAACTAGTGATTTTGGAAGGCTTCTAAGGTGAGTCGGGCCCAATATTTTAATATTTTAATATTTTAATATTGTCAAACCTTCAGTGGCGTTTCATTTAATATGAGTTCTAGTAAAGGGTGATTACATCTATGAAAAAGTGTGTATTATGTCGTGATAAGGAAGAAACTCCATTATCTTATCCTAGCTCCTAACCACTTATAATAGTTATTATAGATTATAATATATACACTTTTATGGCATAAAATCTCATACTTGAAATCATCAAAGCTTATGGTGGCCCTATCTCTACCCATCAATGGGAGCATATGTAGATAACGAATCTTCCACGATTACTCATATTTCTTGGCCATCTAAAAAAATTGGATGGCTAGGATTGTATGATCAATAAGTTTTTGTATATAAAGAGATGGACGTTAATTTAACGGTGTGGATGAAAACTAGACACTAAGCACTGTAGCGTAAGAGCTCCACTATATAACTATAGATGGCAAGGCGCCAAAGGCGATAACCATATCGCACGTATACACGGTATAATTTCCGACAAATTGATGGCAAATATCACGTGCGAATCATGGCGCCTCGATCACCCTCGGATTCCATTTTAGGATTCAACTTTGAACCATTGACCGAGTTTTCTTTTAACGTCCTTATCTTATTCTTTATTTATGAGGTCTATTGATGTTGTCTTCTGTACTGTAATCCACACGGTAAAACAATACATTATAGAGAATTAAGCTAAGCATGTCATTGCTCTTTACTAGCCTATGTCATATTCACCTGTTGTAGCAAATTCTCATCAACTTTGCTGTCATATTCACCTGTTGTAGCAAATTCTCATCAACTTTGCTGACATCCTTATTTAGGAGATAAATCCTCTTTTACATGAAATACGTGAAATTAAAAAGGAGAATGAGAATTAATTAAAACAGTTGAACTCTGTTGTAACATGAGCTAACAGAGAGCTATGTCATATGCAGCCTTAATATCCAGTACTGATCTCTGACAGCTTTGAACTGTGTTGGTTTTTGAATTTAAGAGCGAGAAAGTAAGGATCCATGACCTAATGTTATAGTACCAAAGTTCAGCAACCATTCGTATTGGGACCCACATTAAGGGGTCATTGAGGTGATTATGATATTTTCTCATAAAAGCTCGGATTAGATATTAGTGCACTTAGATTCCTAGCTTTTGAGTGTTGTGCGTCAGTTCGGTCACAGATTTTTTGTGTTCTCGAGTCCTCTGATTCATAGTTTTAAAGGGTATTTTGCCTTCATTTTTTGTAAGCTCCAATTCTTAGCATCTTTCCAATCTTTTGCTAGGAACTAGATATCTCACTGTCATTCAACTCAAAAATGCTCGGGAAATTCGGATACCCAAAAAACAAATCACAAACGTAGGAAAAGGTTAGAGAATACTACTTTCTGAGTCAACTATTCAGATTATGAGTGGTTCCCGACTACCAAACGTGCCCTAGTTAAGGCTGTGTTTGATTGACCATAATGGCTCCAAAGATCCGTACTTGAGGTCAGTTGTACTAGCGTGAAAAGACATTTGATGGTCCTTCTGGCCTCACAGACAATGGACTTTTTGATCTAGGCATAACTAAAAGTTGATACAACCTCAACTCCTCAAATGTTACGCGTGGTGGCTGAAAATTTGTGACGGCTCTGACCCACATGTCACAATATTGTTCGATTTTGAACTTAAATTCTCACCCCGATTTTGTTTCTGGTATTAGTTTAAGTCCTCACTCAAAACACGCCGTGACATGCAGTTTCAGCAATCACATACAGCCTATTGTAAAAAAATTTCTCTATTTAATGTGGAACTGTTACAAAAACATATCTACACTCAATTAAATGCACCCTAATACTTGTTTTTAAGGTAAGATAAGCTCCAATATGTGAACATGTGACCTTGAGGTTACAATATTATCAACCTTTCTTTGTATTATATGAATTGATATAGAGGTAGTATATGGCAAGGATCAAAATTTCGGGTTTCGTTTCGGTTTCGGAGGGAACCGAAACCGAAATTTTGGACCGAAATTTCAGCTGATAATTTGATCGAAAATTTCACTCTCATATATTCTATGACCGAAATTTTAGTCCCAAATTATCGTTTCGGTGGGGACCGAAACCGATAATTTCAGCCAAAATTTCGGTGGGTCAACATAACCAGATATATGGCACTATGTTCAATCAAATGTGTCGCTTGATGTGAAGCTTATAGTATTTAAATCTGGTACATAAAATATTGTATCAAAAACAGATTTCTATCATACAATTTAAAACGGTCAAATACTTTTAAAATGAATGGCTGAAATAAATTTAAAAATTTGCATGGTAACTGTTTCTTCCAAAAGCTATCAAGTGACACAGGAGGTATACCTAGCGAAACGTGAATTGGTTCGGAGCAAACCATTTGTTCGATTCAATCCAATTCGGTGTAATAAGCGAATTGGATGGCAAATTGCTTCGGAGGGAATCAGTTCCCCATTCAATTTTTATTGGAAAAATCAGTAATGGAAGTTGAAACCACCCTCAGCCTAAAGCACCATATCACCTTACTAAGGTGGCAACCCTTTTTAATATAGATTGTGAGGGAGCTAAAACTTGCACACAAGATTTATATTGTGGCAAATAATTTTAAAAGAAAGACTCCGTGTTTTCAAAATATGTGCCACATAGAATACCATTTAAGTCACCTGATTTGAAGCCCTTGATGTAAAGATCTTTGGTGTGGTATCAAACAATGGCACAAAAAGCGATCTCTATCATATGATTAATCATAGTAAAAGCTCATCAATTGATTCAATGGTTGACTCTAACAAATCATATGATAAAGATTATGTTTCATGCCAATCTTTGACATTTGACATTTTTACACTATGGCCTTCAAATTTGACAATTTAGATGGGGTTCCCTAATGGTACCGATTCCAAAACTATCTAGTCTTTCTTTTTAAATCTCGTGTGCTAGATATAGGCATATAGCTTCCAACATATAAACATTAATCATTATATTTTCCTCTTACAAGCTTATTAAAAAAATATAAATAAATATAAAAGAAACTCCTCCCATCCATAATGAGTAACAATAGGGAATTAGAAACCCAAATACAAATGTGTAACTGCCTAATATGCACATACTTTCAATGCATAGAAGTCTATGATTGCAGGTGAGCGTTGGTAGGTATGGGCAATAGTGAAGTCCAACATGGTTGAACTCGTTTTCAAGTTTAATCACATCTGCAGCCCTTGGAAATAAGAGAATATTGACTTTCATGATTTTAACTTTGTATACGATGACGTGAAGTTAAGATTTTCTTACTTTCAAGGGCTGCGATGTGGTTGAACTTCGAATCCGGTTCAACTTGGATAGGGATAACTCTCCATGTGTCTCAAAGGCCTAATAGACCATTAATTAAACATTTATTTTAGCTGCAGTGAACAGATAATCCTAGCCATCCAGTTAATGGACAAAAACACGGATGAAGTGATTGATCAACCAGTGCTACTTTATGTCACCTGATCCAAGAACAGAGTCACAGATACGGAGTACGGACTGTACAGATTGTGTTTATACAAGTTAACTGTATCTAGAAGAATCTCACTGGAACTTTTCCCCCCTAAACACGCCTTCGGAATTGGTTCTCCTTTTTATTGTTACTGAAATCTTCTTTTCTTTTTACTTCATCTAAAAAGCACACAAATATATATATATATATAAACGCGTGGTTTCAAGTATCAACATTGACGCACCGTCTGATCGTTTTAATTCTTATCTTAAGTATAAATGCTTTATAAGAGATACTAGCCAAGTAATTAATTTCTTATTGGACACGCAAAGACGCACATAGAGCCTTGAACGGAAGTTTTTCTCACCGGAATTTGCAGAGGAGACAGTCGAACGAGGAAGCTTTGAAAATTGGGCTCGACTTTGCTCACCGACTTCATAACTTTATCAAACTTATGAACTAAAGTTTTAGCCGTTCAAGCTTCTCCGTAGATGACCTCACGGATTTTAAGGGAAGCCTGACAACCCGACGGTCCCCACCTCCCCACCTAATCCTTGAAAATGTATACGTCTCCTTCTCTCTCTGGCTCTTCTCTGTTTTCTTCCTCTATGTTTTGGCGTGCAACTTGCAGGGCGAGGTATTTTCTGTACCATTTTGACCTCTGTCGCTTTTCTCCGAATTTACTGAATTACCGCACTCGGGTTTCAGAACTGCGCGCGGCGGTAACTTTCAAAGATAAAATATCATTTAACCGACATGGACACGTGCCTTCTTCTAACGCGTGGTTTAGAGAATCTAGTGAGCCGTGGGAAGCGTACTTGTGCCTCGAGTGAGGTTAACTTTTAGCCGTTCGATTTTCCAGAGAGAGAGAGGGAAATTTACCTTACAGCCCTGTCAAATGCGCCTTTTATGTCAGAAGTCCTGTAATTTCACTTTTACTCAAACAAATTCGCTGCGCGTCGAGCTGACGCACGCCTGTAGGAAATGTCTAAATTATTCCCAATATAATAAATAGTCGTCCTCTTTTTAAATCATTTAGTGTTTACTTTTTACTTTTTCGTTCGAAGTCGGTGGAGAGTCGTTGTCGCTTCGTAGACGCCCGCGTTCAAATCTACAACCTTCAAGCTATCAAATCTGTAAGTTAGAATTAAAATTATCCTCCATCGCTATAGATTTTTTTTTTTTCTCCTCTCTTTGGTGCACATTTTGACATAATTTTTTTAAGTTTTCCCATATGTAATCGATATCGATCTTATATATAATCGATATCGATCTTATATATAATCGATATCGATCTTATATGCAATCGTTAACGATTACATATTGAGTCGCTATCGATTATATATAGAGTCGTTATCGATTACATTTAGAGTCGATAACGATTATATATGTAGTCGTAATCGATTATATAAATAGTCGATGACGACTCTATAACAAATCGATATCGACTCTCTATGAACATAATTAATACCCATCATATGAATTAATTTTTCTATAGTTACTATCCTCGATGTCATAATAAATCATACGAGGTTTTATATTTATCTCAGCCGACGTTCAATTTATTGCCAACTACCCTTTTGTAAAACCATTATGGTAAGTTAGGTTAGAAGAATGAGAAAATTTAATACAACGATTCGTATTCCACCATCTAGGAGTTTTAAATACAGGTATAATTCGTCCTTAGCAAACTTATCATCCCTATCAGCCCATATTTTTCCCAATATCAAACGACGAAGAAAAAACCTTCTATAACCCAATCAAGTTCGAGCCTGTATGGGAGGACCCACTACCACCATTAGAACCAGATCCTCTGCAGTTCCTTTGGGACGAGTACGATGAAGTAATGGAGATTTTGGCGAAGGAAGAAAGGAAGAAGAAGAAGGAAAAAAAGAAAAAAAAGAAGGAAGAAAAGAAAAAAAAACTTAAGACGGAACCACCCGCCTCTCCACCCCATCCACCACCAGCTCTTCATTTATCTTCCTAAATTTTCTTTTCATTTTTAATTGTAATTAAAAAATTTTGAATATAATTGAAAATTTTTGCAAGTAAATGAAATATTTTGATTCAATGGCAACTTCATGAAATCTTTTGAGTCAGTAAATTAAATATTTTCTATATAAATAAATATTTTGAGATCATTACGACTTTATATTGAGTCGATGGCGATTTCATATGTAATCGATATCGATTACATCTAGACTCGATATCGATTACATATAGAATCGGTATCGATTATATATAGACTCGATATCAATTACATCTAGAGTCGGTATCTATTACATATAGGATCGATATCGATTATATATGTAATCGATATAGGTAAAGAAAAATGAAGAAAAAAAAAGGAAGAAAAAAAAAAGAACAAAAGAAAGAAAAAGAAACTTAAGACGGAACCACCCGCCTCTCCACCCCATCCACCACCTGCTCTTCATCCATCTTCCTAAATTTTGGTTAGAAGCGGAGGACCGCTTTTATCGAATAAATCTTTCTTAGGACGTTGCTGCAAGATTTTCTTTTCATTTTTAATTGTAATTGAAATATAATGAATGTAATTGAAAATTTTGCAAGTAAATGAAACATTTTGATTCAATGGTAACTTCATAAAATCTTTTGAGTCATTAAATTTAATATTTTCTATATAAAAAAATATTTTGAGGTCATTGCGACTTTATATTGAGTCGATGGTGATTTCATATGTAATCGATATCGATTACATCTAGACTCGATATCAATTACATATAGAATCGGTATCGATTATATATAGACTCGATATCGATTATATATAGTCGGTATCGATTACATATGTAATCGATAACGACTCTATATGTAATCGATACAGGTTTTATATATGCATTTCATCAACATTTAAACTATCCTTCTTAGTATGGGGCTCAGTCCTTTCTTTTTTAGTACAGTTCATTTCACAAGGCTGTCAAGATGGTTGTACACCGAGCTGTTGCCAAGTGTTCGCCCAGTGCCATTTCGAATCTCTACGAATATGCTACCCCAACTCGGAAGAAGTTGCTAAGAGATTCCGTTTTTTGTGGAATATTTCAAATGCCTAAGGGTGTGGGATTTCTTTCCGATGTGGTGGATGCGATGTTGACATTTTGGGTTGAAAATAACCACTTCCGAATTGGAAAGACTGATGTCTATATTCGAAAGATAGACATTGCATTGATACTGGGTCTTGCCGTAGTTAGCCCAGAAAAATATACCTCATCCGTTAAACCATCGGAAGAACAAACCATTCGATACAAATACTTTCATGGAATGCCTTCTGGAAAAATTCTCCGATCTCATATAGATGCTGCAATTTGTAGAGCGGAAAGTGATGAGGACTTCGTAAAGTTGTCCCTTCTATTTGTGCTATGCATATTTCTCTTCCCCGGGTCCCACCATCAGCTTTCGGAAGACCACATCGACGTCATTGATGATGTGAAGAACTTTAATCGAACTCCGTGGAGTTTGACGTCTACCAAGACTTGATCGAGTATATAATGAAGGGCGCGACGAATAGAAAAACTGCCGAGATGGATAAAGCTCTGAAGACGTATAACACATATAGATGCATATGTGTACTTCAATGGTGGGCTTATGAGATCCTGCCCGATATTTCGCCATCCCAGCTAGGCCTCAAGGACCCTTTCCCACGGCTGCTGAAATGGTCGAACAGGGCGCAGTCAAGGATGAAAGGTTACACTCATGGATAGATGTTAGACAGCAAGGTATGAGGTCTACTGCCAATTTAAAAAGTAACTTACTGATTCATTCTAGAATCGATAACGATTCATTACAGAATCGATAACGACTTTTTAAGAAGTCGATAGCGACTTAGTACAGAATCGTTATCGACTACTTAAGACGTCGATAGCGAT
This sequence comes from Chloranthus sessilifolius, assembly GCA_021018995.1. Lineage (NCBI taxonomy): Eukaryota > Viridiplantae > Streptophyta > Magnoliopsida > Chloranthales > Chloranthaceae > Chloranthus > Chloranthus sessilifolius. The sequence continues at coordinate 5,976,113 of CM037584.1, forward strand.
TCATTTAGAAATCGATAAAAACTTACTAAGTAGTCGATAACGATTCATTAAATAATCGATAGCGATTAAATAACGAATCGATACCGATTTTTTAAATAGTCGGTACCGATTCTTTACATAATCGAGAATGATTTATTATATATACGATCATTTTATTCGGTTATTCACCATGTTTCCTTTTCTTTCAAAAGGTTCGCGCTCCCCTCGTGCCTCAGGGCTTTGAATTAGATATACCCGTGTTAAGAGAATATCTACGGGTTCAAAAAGAGGTTGGGGGGAAGAGGAAAGAACCGGTTAAGAAAGCTGTGGAAGAGATGCGGTCGAAGAAGAAAATAAATTACATTTCGATCGAGAATATTGATGAGGAAGAATGGGATGACGCATCGACGTCAGAAGAAGAACCCCCATCGAAAAAGGGCCCCGTCCATGTCGGAGAGGGTCAGCCAAGAACTAGGGGAGCCACCAAGGAGAGCCTGGCAGTGAAAGATAGCCCAGCTGAACCGTCCACCTCCAATGATCTTTTGATGAGGAGGGTCGATCATTTGACGATGGAGAACTTGAAGCTCACCCAAAGAGTGAGCGATTTAGAGGGAGAGAATAAGGTCCTGGCTAAACGTTGTGCTTATGTAGAGAAACTATGCAACTTCTTCAATGAGAGGCTAAATTTAAGGGATGCAGAGTGGCAGAAGTTAAATCACTACAACTATTTTGTCAGAAAGGGCCAGTCAAATATAAAAGAACTCCTTGAAAATTTATTGGAGGCGAGACCTAAGATATGTGTCGACTGTATTTATAGTCGATAACGATTATATACACAATCATTATCGACTTTATATAGAGTCGATATCGATAATATATGCAATCGTTATCGACTCTATATACAGTCGATATAGATTATATTTACAATAGATAGTGACTATATATATAATCGATAACGATTATATATAAAATCGATAGCGACTATAAGTACAGTCGATAACGATTATATTTAAAATCGATTTGGACTTTTTAAAATGTTGACCAAAAATTAATTCTTATTTTGCATCATTATTTTGATGTACAGGATGTGACTATGGAGGAGCTGATATCGAAGGTGTGCGACACAGCCTTCGATAAGGAACCATCAGCTCCTGCGCATCAGGTTCCTCCTCCTCCCATTGATGAGGTGAAGGCAGCTGCTGACGAGCAGCCTGAGACTCAAACTGATAAGGGTCCTGCTGGTGAAGAGGAAACATCTTCCTAATTGCCTCACCAACAAGCTAAGCCTCACTTAAGACCTAGGCAAGCAAAACTCAGCAAAGTAATTGTCGTCAAACCTAAGGCACAGCGAAGGGTAGCGGCTGAAAAAAAGTCTTCCGAGAAAGCCAGCGAAGGACCAACTGCTGAGCCTGGACCAGTGGCAGTCATTATCGCTGGTCCTGGGTCTACGGCTGAAGATGCTCCTGCTGAGCTTCCACCTGAGCTGACAGTGGAGGAAAAATATATGCTAGACATATGGAACAAGCCTCTGAAGGAGGACGAGTAAGTTGTTCTTCCCTGAATACTTAACTTTATTATTATATATTTATCGTGAAGATTAGTTAAGTTAGCCATTTTTTATGCAGAGAATATTTTAACACTGTCGGCAAGTATAAGCTGGTGGTGCAATCCTTCAAATGTCTGGCGGCCACGCAGTATCTGGATAACTTTGTAAGTTTAACATACTGTAGGCAAAATCAAGAATAGTTAAAGCTGTCGATGACTCGAAAAAGAGTCGATATCGATTCATTATAGAGTCGATAACAATGACTTACATAATCGTTATCGACTCTCAAATTAATCGATATCGATGGCATTTAGAGTCGATAACGATGGCTTATGTAATCGTTATCGACTCTTTAAATAATCGATATCGATTCATTTGAGAGTCGATAACGATGACTTAAGATATCGTCATCGATGACTTATAAAGTCGATAACGATTATATATTTCATTCTAACTGCATATTTAAATATAACTGTATTGGTTTCAGGTTATGGGCGCCTACCTGAGACATTTGGAAGTAATTTATGATAAAATTTATCCTGATAAAAATCTCAAAAACTTCCTTATGGACCCCGCCACATGTGAGAGATTTCAACAAGTTCCTGCTTGTTGAAAAATTATACGACCAATCGATCGAGGTTCAAGTTCAATGGTGGGCTATCTATAGACAAAAAGAGACCAGAGGGAAGAAGCTGATGGAAACTTTCTTCTTCAATGAGCTTCGAAATCTATGGGCTCACGAATACAGCATAGTATGCTTTTATCCTCTTTATAATTATTCTTTTTAATTTTTCTATCATACCCTTTGAGATTATATTACTTTTTTATAGATATTTATGTCAATACATTCAGAAAAACCACTACACTGGGCGCTTGCGATCGTGAAGGTAGTCGAACGATCGATAATGATCGTCGACCCTATATTTAATAGGCCCTCTAAGGAAAGATATGTGTCCTAATTGCTGGCGCTGGTAAGATATTTTGCTTAACATATCTTTTATCATTGTTAGCTTAGCATATCTGACACTCCTCTCTATTATTTCGAAACATACCCAATACCTTCCCGTGATTTTATATTCGTACGGTGACTCCGCTGCACTAATCAAGAAGAACTATCCTTGGCCATCTAGTGACTACCGGATCAAAGCCCTCCCCCGATAGACCAACTCGTGTGATTGTGGAGTGTTTGTTGTGAAGTATGTCGAGTACTTCATGATGGGGAAGAAATTTGACTTTGCGCAATCAGATATAGATAGGATAAGGGCAGCAATTGGCCATATACTGGCTACATACAAAGCGATATGAGTCGTAAGGACGACAAAAAGGAGGGGGAGCAGTAGTGTGGTTGTATTTTAATATTTTTATAAATGTAAATAAAATATTTTTTCTTAATAAATTATTTTGAATATAATTGCACTATTTTTATGTAGCTGTGGTTAAAAAGTAGAAATAGCAGCAATTATCGACTACATATATAGTCGTCATTGACTATATAACTAATCGGTAACGACTCTGTATGTAATCGCTATCGACTATATATAGAGTCGTCATCGACTATATAACTAATCGGCAACGACTCTTTATATAATCGCTGTCGACTATATATAGAGTCGTCATCGACTGTATCCATAATCGATATCGACTTTATAAATAGTCGATGGCGACTCTATATAGAGTCGATATCGATTATGGATGCAGTCGATGACGACTTTATGATTCATCGGTAAAGACAATATTATAGTAAAAAAATATAAATTCTGAATTTCTCGTTTACATTCAATCTATCATTATTAAAAATATACACTGTCAACCCATCGGTCCCACTGCCGTGCAGCTCCTGCGGTTGTGACCATATTCACTGCACCTGCTACACTATAGTGCCCTAACCTCACCCTTAGACCTTATCCTTCTCTTTCTCGGACGGCCTACTTGCTTTCGGCAATAATAGGGTGGTCTCACTTTCATATTTTCAGGGAGTTGCTCTGCTTGAAACTCCCATTGACTTTTATCGAGGGTAGGAACCCATTGCTCGTCGTATGTTTGTCTAAAGCAAGCGATGAAAAATCATTTCTCACAAAAGTTATGATAGTCGTAACTTCTTCGATTGATGGCCGCCACGGTATGGGAGTAAGGCAAGCCATGAATGTGCCAACGGCGGCAACTACAGGTCTTGTGTTCCAAGTTGACGTGATGAATGAAATTCTCGAAATTGACTTGGAATTGATCGCGCCCGTATGATTGAGCTCTCTTTTTACCGGCCCATTGCAATACCTTCTTCATGCGCACGTCTGCTTTCGGGCAGAGAAGGGTGGTCCATTTCTCATATATCTTTCTGCGTTTTTGAAAATGATCGGCAACTTTCTCTCTAGTAGTTCTAATTAAGTCGATAATTGGTCTCTCTCGAACTATCTTTAGCACGCTGTTTAAACTTTCGGCAATATTCGTAGTCAGGGAATCGTACTGCCTTCCTTCCATATGTGTGCGTGCCCAATGCTTCGGATCTATTTTCAAAATATATTCTACAGTCTGAAAATCAGCAAGATCTTTCTTCATTTCGTTAATAAAATAATTAAATTTCTTTTTCGAAGATGCACGTGCGGCGCACCACCATAGACCCTTCACATTATTCATGGGATACTTGTGCTGCAAATTTTGTGTCATATGCCGTATGCAATAGTTGTGATATGCGTTAGGGAAGATACGTTTCACCGCATTTATTAAACCCTTCGACATGTCCGTGATAAATACGAAATCTTTGTTAAACCCACCGATCACGAACGCACCTACCTGTTCAAGAAACTACATCCACGTATCCTCTTCTTCTAACTCGACCATAGCAAATGCTAACGGTAATATATGACCATTACCGTCTTGCGCAGAGGCGATAAGTAGGATCCCTTCGAAACATCCTCATAGGTGTGTGCCGTCTACAAGCAATATGCGACGAAGTGTATTGCGATAGCTTCCGATGCATGAGCTAAAACTCCAAAAAAATCTTTGAAACTTACCGTCAAGAGTAAGTTGAAAGGATGTTTATACATTAGGATCTACCCTCTCCATCTCCTTCACGTAGGCCGGTAGATCAATAAATTGTCCTTCTCAACTTCCTCTAATATCATTAAGGGCAAGTTCTTTTCCCCTCCAAGCCTTTGCATATGAGATTTGTACATTATAAGCTTTTACAATATCAAATATTATCGATGCCGGTGTGTAGTCGAATCCTTCCATAAGTTTATCCTGTACATAGTTCGCTACGAAGGAGATTGTTGCATTACGGTGACCTTGCGGTCCGATCTTAGCGACTCCGCATGTGTGAGTACTATTGAATGTCTTGATTTGGAAAGAATCGAGCTCAGTCAATTTAGAAGCATGTATTCGCCACGAACAATCGGGTTCGTAGCATCCGACTGTCACTCGATAACTAGCGGTCCTCAAAGGCCGAATTTGAAAGTTTTTCTCCACCGCGTGCTCTTTCAATGCTCTTTGAAATGTTTGTTTGTCTCGGAAGATCTCTCCAATTTTAAACGTCCGGAATTTCGATATTCAGTTTCCACCTCTTCATCGGAGGAGTCGCCCGATGTCTCTGACATTTCGTAATCTCCGTCTACTAGGGATTGCCAATGTTTCTCACAAAAATTTTCTGATCCTCTTTGATAAACTCATCCGGTTCGCCTTCATATTCTTCTTCTAAGGTATCTTCATTCATGGCTTGAGGATGACTACGCCATTCACTAGCGGTGTTCTCGGGTGGTTGACTAGATCCTTCACCGAAAGAGTTCTGATGTGATTGACCGGATCCTTCACCGAATGGATAATGGCGTGGTTGGCTAGGCCCTTCACTGAAGGGGTGCTCATGTGTATGGACATGGGGTTGAGTTACTCCGGTAATTCCCATCGATGGCATGGTAGAACATAAGTCTTGAGTAAACCAAGTTGTCCATCCACCGGGGAAGATATGACTGAAATCGTCGGTATCCACCACCCTTTCTGAAGTATAGTCTAACCATTGACTACATTGTTGTGGCCCATGCATGTATTTTACTGGGTCATCATATGATTCAATCGGAGCATCGTTTAAATTAAATGTTGTTTTCCCTCTGCCATCGTTCGCCGCAATATAACCGTCATCACCTAACGGGACGGTATCGTATACAGTTTCATCCTCAAACTTACATGGCTGAAATGAATGAGTCACAAAATCAATCCCGTCGAGATTTACTTGTTCAGTTTCAACTGGGAAGGATGACGGTTCCTTAATGATGAATACTTTTATAACGTACACCGCGGATTTATAAAACGTAAATAATGTAGCCAAATCATCATAGTCCAAAATGTCGGCAACCACAGGCGTATTCACTATCTTCATATGAAACTTTGTGGAAACTGTTTCATCCACCTTCGCAAAATTGACAGCAAACATTCGCCTTATGAATTATTCATAAGAAATTTCAGTTGAAATATTAATAAGCCTCCGCCAGCCACCTTGATACAAGCCATCATCGTTTACAAGAAGGCCATTATAGTGACAAAGAAGAGAAATCCTCACGTCCATCATCGTCTGTTTAAGAAAAAGAAGGAAGGGGTCATAAGACTGATGAAACAAAAGAGAAAAGACGACTATAAATCTTAGCCGATTGTGTATACAATCGATATCGACTCTATATAGAGTCGATATCGATTGCAAATACAATCGATATATATTTAAAAAAAAACGGATCGAAGGATACAAAGACCTTTTTTATACTACACGAATAGGAGATACTGCATCACTAAGAGACACTAATAAACTGAAAATGAGGTTTAAGTAGGATACCTCGCGTCGCAAGGACAAACTTCAGGGTCTTTTTGCCATAATGAAGAAATGCAGGGGCTGCTTCTCCCAAGCCTCTATTTTCTTCTTCGAAATAACAGATCGGAGAAATAGCAGATCGAAGCAAATCATACTAAGTAAGGAGACGTCGTCTAGGGTTTTGCACCTCTAACTTTTTTGCTGAATAAAATGAGGAAGAAGAGGATGCTTTGTTGGTTAAAGAAGGTCATAGAAGGGGGTAATTTGGACCTTTTACTCTCCTTAGGGTCGGCTAGGCTTGGAGCTGGTTTGTTTGGGTAAAAGTGAAACTACAAGGCTTCTGACGTAAAAGGCACATCTAACAGGGCCTATCAGGTAAATTTCCCTTTTTCGGATACCGCTGAGTGCTGAGTAGCTCCCTAGTTTTGTAAAGTACTTTTGAAGAGTAGCCATGACATGAGCATTGTTGCATAGTAACAAATTACTCCGAAATAAGGGTTTGCTTTTAGTGAAATTCCAAATTTTATTAATTTCATTGAAATTTATGAAATTTCATAGAAATAAATAAATTTTCTATAATTTTAGCTATTTTAAAATTATAAATAACATTAATTATAATTATTAATATATAATTTTTGTACTTCTCAAAATTTTTCAGAAATTACCCCTCTACAGATGAAGCCAATTAGAGATACCTTAAAAAAATAAATCGGAGAATCCTAGCACCAAGCTCACATCATCATATCATACTGGTTGAGTGCTAAATTGGGTTCAAATCGTTGGATTGAAGGGTTCTAAAAGTGATCCAAACTTATAATGATAATGATAAAGGCCAAGATTTCCTTAGGTCTTGTTTGATAACATGAAAATGTAATTTCATATGTGAAAATGAAATTTAGTTTCCAATTATTTTTGTTTGATAGATATATAAGGAGATGGAAATGAAATTAAGTTATTCCGCATGAAAATTGAATTTTCATACACCAAATCATTTTAGGGAGAAACCATTTCAACATTTCATGTCGCTGAAATTGAGTGTCCCACAATTTTTTGTCATTGCAAATCTAAAGTTACATATAAAAAATCTAAAAGCAAAAAAAATTATCTTTTGATTATTGAAAAGTAATTTCCATTTCTATGACCATCATACCACCACGATGACTATGACCACCACATTATCTATATCATACTCTTTTTAGTTAATATTTGACTTTGGTCAAAGTTTGAATTTTAATCTAACTTTAATTGAATTTAGAAGTTATATAAAATTGACTTTTGATCAAACTTTGACTAGTGAAACATAATAATAAGTTATACGTTAGTAATATATTATCAAAATTTTAGGAGTCAAACGTTGACTTTAAGGTCAAACTTTCACTTTTAATTAAAATTTTACTTTTTATTAAGCTTTAACTCCTATAATTTGATAGAAAAAAAAAGATATTGCTATATTGATATATAATTTGATACTAGATTCTCAATTGTATTAATTAATAATTTGACCTTCAGTCAAATTTTGACTTTTGGCCAAACTTTCACTTTTATATAAAATTTATTTTTAGTCAAACTCGAAACTTACTTATAGATGGAGTCTACTACTACATAAATTTATATCGCATCACTGTAATTTTTTTTTTGTCAAAGTTTGACTTTTGGTTAAAATTCGATTTTCTATAACATGGTATAAATTTTTATTCGTAAAATTTTATAATTAAAAATATCTATCATTATTTAAATTTGTAACTTGAAAATACATTGTCTCATTTTTATTGGTTAAAGTTTGACTTTTATTTAAATTTTAACTTTAGTCAAAATTTGAGAAGTGTATCTTGACAATAAATAGTGATTATTACTATTGTTATTTGTATTTTGGTAATGTGAATTTTTATCAGTCAAAGTTTGATATTTGGTCAAACTTTGACTTTATAATAATTTGATTTTTTCAAACTTCTATGGCTCCAATGAGCTTATTATTTTTTTAATTTATTACTTTGTAGTACATTACTAGATTTTAATTATTATTTTTTTACAATTGGTCAAATTTTCACTTTTTAAAAGTTGATATTTGATCAAATTTTTTACTAGTGTAACCTAGCGATAAATATCAGTACTATTATGTTAATTTGTAGGTTGACAGTAGATTGCCGAATTTTTTATTGGTCAAAGTTTTAAAAATTAGCCAAAATTTGACTTTTTTTAAAAATTGAATTTTCTTTCAAATTGAAAATTTGAATTTTCTTTCAACATGAGACTTTATATTACATACTAGCATTTACTATGTAACTTTGTATTTTAGTCTTAAAATTTTTTATTAATCAAAGCTTTACGTTTAGTCAAAGTTTGACTTTTATTAAAAGTGGATATTTGATCAAATTTTTACTAGTGTAACCTAACAATGTATATAAATACTATTATGTTAATTTGTAGTTGGACTTTTATAACTTGTTGGTATATTACAAAATATTCTTTCCATCAAAATTGAAATTTTTATCAAAGTTTGACTTTTATAAAAATATAAATTCACTTCAACATGTGAACTTACATTAAATACTAGCATTTATAACTTTGTTATTCAGCTTTACATATTTTTATTGATCAAAATTTTAAATTTGGTCAAAATGTGACTTTTTATTTGAGTTAAACTTTTAAAATTCTGACTTTTATAACTTAATAATAAATAGTGATTACTATGATATTAATTTTCATAAAAGTAGAAAATATATGATCCAAATTTAAAAACTTAGTTTCAAATTTATTTTCAAAGTTACTAATCAAACAAGATAAATTAATTTCCAATGAAAATCATTTCTCAAACACATTAATCAAAGAGTGAAAAATCAATAAGTAATCATTTCTCAAGAAATCAACTAAGAAATTGATTTTATTTCCTCTTTAGAGTTTTATTGCTATCAGACAAAGCCTTACATGAAATGGTTTCAAAATCAGTTGAACCCATTAGAGCTCAACCAATTGGAATTAATCAAAACCCTCATAAGGTCAAACATATCTAAGGGCAATGTCAGAGCCTACGGATTGAATCGGATTTCTAATTCAACCAGATTTGCACCCCTTAGTCGAGATTCTCTTATATCCAACCACTCCAAATCCGATTAAACTAGAAATCCGGTTCAACCAATTGGACGTTGCCATTTCCCCGTATTATCTAATATGGTTTTATGTTTTTGGTTGCCTATTTCTTTTTTTTTCAAATATATATATAAATATTTTAAAAAGAAAAAGAAAAAGAAAAAAGAGATAGAGAAAACAGCTGTAAAATACTGCCATGTATGCAAGGTCACAGCAACACATTTTGCAGGCTAAAAATTGAGGTGGATCCTTACCATTTGTACGTGTTAAAGTTATAAAGTGTTATTTATTTGTAACTAGCCAGAATCTGTGGCCAAAGATGAACTCTCGACAACTTCAGGTGGAGATTACATCCTCACTGAGTCATGTAACTTTAAATGGGAGCTGGATCAGCCCTATGTCCCCAACCATAGTGACAAATTTTATTTTCGGCAACATTTTGGTAAGGAGTCGTTTCGGTTCATTTTGAATAAATTTTGCGAAAATTTTGATAAGTTTGGAAAAAATTTGGGGGAGTACAAAAAATATTAAATATATATTATATTTAAACTTCATAAAAAATTGATTTATTATTTAAAAAATGATAAAAATTAGAATATATTTATTAATTTCAGTGAAATTTCGGTGAAATTTTGTTAAATTTATTGAAATTAATGAATTCCACTAATTTCGGAGAAATTATTGAAATTTCGCTGAAAGTTTCGTCTAACCCCTATTTCAGTAAATTTCAAAAAAATTCAAAAAATTTCGAAGAAATTTGTCACCATGTCCCCAACTTAAATTTTTTTATTATTGGGTTGGGCAAATAAACTAGACCAGTCAAATCAGGTCTTGCCTAAAGCATTCGATAGGTCAGGCTCTGTCAACTCCAAGGTCGGGTCGGGCAAAAGTCATTCTCTGATCTTTCATGGTGCAAATAGAGATTTATTTTTCTTTCTTTTTTTATATATCAGGAAAATATAGAGTTTTGAGGTGGGTTGAGTCAGGTTTTCGGCGTAGGCGTTCAATCAGGTTGGGTCAATCATTGAAGCATATACCCTTGACCAGCGGGCATATTGGGCTGGGAAGTCAGGTCGGGTCGGGCTTATGCACTTGACTTTTTGGGCAGTCACAATTTTGACTCTACCCAACGACCCTTTGATAACCCTACTCACAATCCATTTTGTAGAATATAATATTCACGGAGTCCAAGTGCATGCCCATGGATCATAACCATTCAATTTTAACACTTCAATATGGACCCAATAGGAGCGTGACCAAAGGCTCAGTTTAAAGTGTCTGAATAATTTATTTATTTTATTATTTTTATTTTTGAAAAAAATACAAAAACGTGCCACCTTTGTATTTTTATTATAAAAAGGTCAAAAAAATATTTAAACATTAAAATGGGCCTTATACTGGCCCGTTTTATCGAATGCATTCCTCATGCACATATCGAATGCCTTATAAAAAAATAAAAATTTAATGAAAATTTATTGGTAAGGACAACATTATAAGTATTCATTAAAATTGATCAGCGTCCTATATAGGTTGATATGTATGACTGCCCTTTTCAAGCATGCGGGGGCGCTGTTTCGAAAGAAAAAATAATATTTGATTTTTTGGTTATGAAAAATGGCACATGACATTGTTTTGTAAAATGCCTTTTAGTTTTTTCACAGCCCGAATAGAATATTTCGAGTTCATATGGAATTCCACTGGACATTTTAATAGTTTAAACTACTTTTTCCGTTTAAACAAGTCGAAGGTTAAAACATAAAATGGGAGCCATTACTTGCACACTAGAAGCTGGCCTTTGTACATAGTTTAAAAGAAAGACTTAAGTATGTAAGGACATGTGTCATGTGAACACACCATCATAGCCATTTGATTTGAAGGCAATGTTCTAAAGATCTTAGGTGTAAAAGATTTGTATGACATATGATAAAAATATTGTTTTGTGCCAATCTTTCACACAAAAGATTTTTAAATCATGGCCTTCAAATAAAATGGCTTAGATGATATCTTCACTTGGCGCAACTCCCCAAATTACCAATTCACTCTTTTAAACTGTCCAAAGGACTAACTTGCTCCCCAAATGACTAATTTTTTCTTTTAAACTATATGCACGGGCTAACTTCTCATTTGTGAGTAGTGGCTCCCTACAAAAAACACAGGCCGAGAGAGTAGTTATATATCATTCATGCGACAGCAAAAAAACTAAATTAGCAGCCATAATAGTTTTTAACATATTTGAAGGGAAAATTTGCTTTTAACATATTTGAAATACAGACAAGGTAAAATTTTCTGTTAACATATTTGAAGGGAAAAAATGTTATTTTATAACTCCTCTCTTCAAAATAGTTTTTCGTAGGGGCAGAGCCAAGTTTTTTATCCAGGGGCCAAGATAAGGTCGACAAAGAAAATAGGCATTATCATGTGTACATCAATAGTGCGCCATAATTAAAAGATCTTTGGTGTAGAGAATTAGATGAAAAATAATCGCCAATATTAGATTCAAAACAGTAGGGATGCACATTCGGCCGAACCGAACTGAACCCAGTTTTTTGGGTGTTCGGTTTTATATATATTCTTGAAACCGAAACTGATTCGGTTCGGTTTGGTTCAATTTAGGTAAAATACCTATTTTAGGGTATTTTATTCAATTTTTTCCTGTTTTTTCCCGATTTTTTTCAGTTTACTCAACCTACTCCCTTGGTTTTCGGTTTAAATTAATCCAAATCGAAACCAAACTTAATTGGGGTTTGGTTTGGTTTGTGTCGGGTTTCGATGCGATTCAGTCCGGTTCAGTTCCCTCATTTTTTTGGTTCAATTTCGGTGTTTGGTTCAAAACTTGCAACCCTACAAAACAGTAAAAAGCCCATCTAAAATTAAAGGTTACCATATAAATCTGTAATACCATTAACTTTTTATGATATTTGATATCATTGAATTCAAACGTAAGGGATCATTTTTTTATCATATTCTTTTACAAAATAGATTTTGAGCACATGTGCCTAAAATCACACGAAGCACGTGACAATTTCACATTGTAAACATCTCAAAAAGTGACCCAAGTACTAAAAACATTGGCATTTGGGTTAGTTGCCTCATACTAACCCAAAATTATTATGGCCCAATGACCTTTTAACTAAATAACTTGTTCTTCCACGTTTTCAAAAGTTGAGGGGAAAACTCCTCCCCTCCTCCCCAACCTCTTATGCAGCTTAACCCCTCGTTTTTCTGTTGCTCTTCTCTTTGGCCCTGTTTGGTAAAGTTGCTTTCGAATAACACTTTTCAAGGTAAATTGGGTGAGAGGCAGTGGCAGAACCAGGATTCTCATCTAGGTGGGGCGCAAAATGAATTAGAGGTAAATTTTGTACAATGAATTTAAATTTAAAGTAATTTATATTATAAAATATAATTTTCATTAAAATTATATAGATATATATATATTTTTTAACAATAAGACATTGATAATTGTATATCATTCATTTACAAAAAAATCAAATTTTAAATCTATTGCCAACTGTAAAGAAAATTTATTTTAAGGCAATTGTCATTGACAATTTGTTATCTTCTGGAAGTAATTAGCAATTGTATCATTGTCGAAGCTATCAAATATATCTTTTTCAATGTATGTAATCAAATAGTCACTCATCAATCAATCTCCCATTTTATTACGAAGTCTATTCTTCAGAATATGCATAACAGAAAATGCTCTCTCAACAGTAGCAGTGGCGATTGGAAAAATTAATGTCAGAATTAAGAGCAAATAAACCAAATCATACACAACATGCTTTTTCGTATCTACTAGCATCTTCGCATGGTCACTAATATCCTTCAAATAAATAAAAAAATCGTTCAAGCGCATATCCATAATAAACGTCTTAAGTTGACCTCTACAAACCAACCGATCTGCTTCTGAAAATTCAAGTGGATAAAATTGTGTGAGGCACAGTAACTTTTGCTCATCAAAAGCTAAAAATGATTTTGTTGGATTGAAATAAGTCATACAAAGTAGCAATTCAGTGTTGACTGTAGTAAAATAGTTATTATTAAGCTCTTGAAGTTGCATATCAATGACAGTATAAAAGAACTCAATCCAATAGTGGTGTAGATTTGTGATTTCTTCAACTTTACAACGTGGTCGTCCATGCACTACAAACATCTTATTCATATTTGAAATAATAATATCCTGCTCATTACAAAATATAGAAACCTCAATGAGGATTGAATCTCATTCATTATCCTTAATTTCTTGTAATCTTCGCTTTGTTAATTCAACCAAATACATGGCATTCACAATGTCCTGATCTTTTCGATGCAACGCCTTTGATAGATCACAAGTGACTATCAAAATCTCCTTCATTATATGTAGAGTGAATGCAAAGTCAAAAGTGTATATGGTATCCAATAGAGAACTTGCTTTAGCTCTTTGTTGTATAAGCTCACCATCTTCATCGATAACTCAAGTACTTTAATCACGGTAGGGTATATGACAATTAAGTTTAGGTAGGTATCTAAATGTGTGCTCCAACGTATTTCACTCGCCCTTTTAAGACTGGTTTCTTGATTACGGCCTTTTTCAGTTAAGTTTTTGTGACTCTCAAGTGCTTTCTTCACATTTTCCTTTCGTTTGCATGAACCACTAACCATATTCACTATAAGAGCGACCAATTCGAAGAAGGTTGCAACTGATTTGTGATGTTGTGCAATAGTGACAATTGTTAACTAAAGTTGATGTGCAAAATAATGGGTATAAAATGTAAATTCATTTTCTTTAAAAAAAAACACTTTGAGTCTATTGAATTCACCTTGCATGTTATTTGCGTCATCATATCCTTGACCACGCATTCTTGTCATACTCAAGTTACACTTGAAAAGTAGTTCTTCAATTCTTTTCTTAAGTGATATAGCAGAGGTTTCAAGAATATGTACAAATCCTATGATACGCTCAACCACAAAAACTCGTCTATCTATATATTGTACCGCAATAATCATCTGCTCTTTGATGGATATATCACGAGACTCATCAACTAACAGTGAAAAGAAAGCGCCTCCAAGATCATCGACGATCACTCTTATAGTTTGAATTGCACATGCTTGAATAATCTCTTTCGAAATCTTAAGTGATGTTAACTATAAATTTCAAGGAGCATTGCTTAGCACAACTCTCTTAATCTCTTTTCTATGAATGGAAAGAAAATTCAACAGTTGACGAAAGTTTCCTTTATTTATTGAATCCGTTGATTCATCGTGGCCACAAAAAGCCAACCCTTGACGAAGGAGAAATCGTACACAATCAATCGATGCATATAAACAAGCTTTGTAATCTAATTTTTCTTGTTCAGTATGCTTCTCGAAAACAATTTCTATGTGTTGCATCTGATTTAAAAGATTTTCACATATCACATAAACTTGATTATGAAGGGGGAACGATTACCATTGGTCAGGCGTTTAGAAATAAGAAATTATTTCAAAAAGTTCTTAAAGAATTTGCAATGACAAATTATTTTCAGATTAAACCAATAAAAACCAGTCCTCTTCGAGTTATTGCGAGGTGTGTTGAAGTAGGATGTGCTTGGCGAATACATGCATCGAAATTAGTAGGCGTAGACACGTTTGCTGTGAAAACTTTCCACCCGGAACACACGTGCGGAATGCCAGCTTTTGAAAGCGGACATCGCCAATGCACGACATCGTGGATAGCTTCATTCGTTAGAGATAAGCTATTAAAGGATTTTGACGAGACTCCTGCTTCAATAATTTTTTATATTGAAAAAAATACGGTATAACAGTAGGTTACTGGAAAGCATGAAGAGGAAAAGAAATGGCATTGAATGACATCCGAGGTAGCTGGAAGGAGCAATTTAAGATGTTACCGTCATATGTTGCCGAATTACAGCGGGTCGATCCAGACATACAGACCGAATTGTGTCTCAAGCCTGATAATGCATTTCAGAGATTCTTCGTGGCATTCGGACCTTGCATTCGAAGCTTTCGTAATACTTTACGAAGAATAATTGTGGTAGATGAAACGCATTTGCGTGGATGATACAAGGGAGTGTTGTTAATAGCTACGGGGATATACGAGAATAGACATTTATTTCCTATAGCGTTCGGCGTTGTACCGAAAGAAAATGAAGACCATTGGACATGGTTTCTTGATCTATTAGGGAGACGTGTAATCGGTGAATTTGAAGAAGCATCTTTGTTTTGATATCGCATGCATGTAAAGGTTTGATGGAAGCGATGGAAAATTTTTCCTAATGCCTTTCACAACCATCTTGTATGTCGACACGACTCATCTGTTTGATAAATATAAGGATACAATCTCTAGACCGCTTTCCTGGGTTGCTGCCCGTGCATTTTCAGAAGCAAAATTTAAAAGAATTATGCGAAAAATAGAAGACGACGCCCCACCGGAATGTACAAAATGGATTAAAGAAATTGGTGATCATTTCTGAGCACGCGCTTATTTCCAAGGGAGGCGTTATGATATGTTGACAACTAATATAGCTGAAAGCATAAATAGTGTGTTGAAAATAGCCAAGGAGGAACCGATTGTGAGCATGTTAGAAACTATTCGCACAAAAGTAGCCGAATTTTATCTTCGTCGTCAAGAGAAAGGAAATAAAATGACACATGTGTTAACACCGATGACAGAAAAATACATAACAAGAAATTCAGGATGGGCCCGTCAAAAAAACGTCATACCATATGGTCGTAATATATTTCAAGTTAAACGTGGTGATTATACTTACAGTGTCGATCTAGAATCGCGAACATGTACATGTAGACATTGGGCTATTCTTGGATTACCATGTTCACATGCGATCGCCGCATTATCGCGCCGAAACAGAGAAAGAGAGATCCCCCAATTTTGTGAACACTGATTTACCAGTGACTTATTTAGGGAAACTTATAAAGAATACTTTGTCCCGACCGTTGACAAGCGCCAATGGACTTCGCAAATAAAAGACATTCAAGTTTTGCCTCCGCACAAAATACGTCAAGCTGGCCGTCCGAAGAAAAAGAGAATAAGATCTAAAGGCGAAGTTCGACCACTACAATGTAAAAATTGTAACAAGTACGGTCATAACCGTCGCTCGTGTAAATTTGTTAATATTTGAAATTAACTTATATTACTTCAAAGTTTGAGATTGAAAACAGATTGAGATTAGATTAGACCTAATGGCGATCGAGCTTCCAAATGATCTCATTATAGAAGAGTATTTTTTTTTTCTCTTTTTCTTTCCTTCCAAAGAGCGATCAACATCCGCCAATTAATTAATATATTTTTTTGGACTAATAATTAAGTTTTGGAATTGTGATTAAAATATATTACTGTGCTTAATAAATCATTTATTCAAACAGGATTTGAAGTTGCCAAATTCGCCCCTAATCTACTAGTGATTGGCATAGAGCCCTACCAAAGATATCTAGCTTCACAATTCCAAAAGGTAGATGACTTCAAATATCGACCGATATCTTAAACAATCGGCCGATATTTTAAGTAATCGGCCGATATTTTAAGTAATCGGACGATATCTTAAACAATCGGCCGATGATTTAAGATATCGGCCGATTGTTTAAGATATCGTCCAATTACTTAAAATATCGGCCGATTACTTAAAATATCGGCCGATGACTTAAAATATCGGCCAATTGTTTAAGATATCGGCCGATGATTTAAGATATCGGACAATGATTTAAAATATTGGCCGATATTTTAAGTCATCGGCCGATTGGAATTGCTTCAAAAGAGGAAGGCTCCGTTGATAAATCAGGCAAGGTGAAATCTAAACATTAGATAAGTAATTGTTAGACAAATAAGATAATTTGATAACAACGAAAATGAAAGTTATACAAGTTAATAAAAATTAATAAAATTAATTATTTACAATTTCATCAAAAAACATCTCTACAAAAGTCTAAAAAATTTTACAGACATATTTAACTCTTCTTCCCAAACGTGCACATTAGATGTCCAATTTCGGCTATAAATTGTTGCATATGTTTATCGTCGAAATCAATAGGCCGTTGTTGGGAGAAGTATTCTATATACTTCAAAACGTATGCACCGCAATCCCAATCGTTTTCTTGGATCGAGAGAACGACACTGTTGAACGCTGATACCTTCCACTGTTGATCGAAAGTTGACTTCAAACCGACAACGTAAAGAAGGCGCGGAAGGTGATTCAATAGACATTCTTTATGCGCTTCAAACCTTCTTGAGCACTCTCGATCTGCTGGATCTATTAACTTAATTTCTCGATCAACTAATAAAATTATAGCCAACGCCTAGTGGCTATATTTTTGGCTATGCATCGAAAGATAAATTTATACATAAACGGAACCGAAATTTTAAATAATAAATTTTATTTAAAAGCCGTTAACATTAAATAAAGCGAAGTTTAGTATTCAAAAACGTACCGTTCCACAGTCGATCACGTGAATTCCGCATATATTATTTGTCAATAGTGGTTCCATCGGCTTTGAATTGTTACGAACATGCCATTCGTCAAAATAGGCCTGCCACCTATCGAGGTCGCTGAGCGCAGCTATACCTTCATTATCGATATATATTTCAAATTTTTTCTCGTCTGCCATAAATAAGGTCTGAAATAGGATAATGTAGTAAGTAAATAAATTAGAAGAAGTTAATCAAGAGTCGTGATTAAAAAGATAAATAAAAGAAATAAACGAGCTTCCAATAAATATTTGAAAGCTTACCAGGGCAGACGCAGAAGCGAACCAGCTTTTTTCGGTATTGGCCGTAAACATTGAATCGTTTATAACTTCAAGGACTCTCGAGTACGCATCGATGACTTCATTGTCGAGCCACGAGCGTCCTTTGAGAACCTTCAAAAGAGCAACTGTGATGTCAACACCCCTGATAGTATTGACGATCACATTGTCCTCTTTCTCCGGCCGATTCCAAAAACTAAGCATATACTTTTGCTCCATTGATTTTGCCCCATCCTCCTCCTCCTCTACAACCAATCTTAGTTTTTTTATTATTGCTTTAGTGGTCGGAGACTTTCTCTTCTTACGAGCACGCAAGTCATAACCTTCGGCTTCATTTTTTGCAGATGATAGTTTCACTATAATTATTTTTAGTGATGCTTACGTGACTCACGAGAAAACCATCATCACCCACATCAACCAAGGGTTGTTTAGTAGGCTGAGGAGCAGTAGGTTTTGGGGCAGCAGGTTTATGGGTAAGTTGAGGAGCGGCGGGTTTTGGGGCAGTTGATTGTTGTCTTGGTTGAGGAGCAGTGGGTTTTGGGGCATTGGACTGATGGCTTGATTGAGGAGCAGTGGGTTTTGGGGCACTGGACTGATGGCTTGGTTGAGGAGCAGTGGGTTTTGAGGCAGTAGACTGATGGCTTTGTTGATGAGTCGTGGGTTAAGGGACAGTTGATTGAGGATAAGTGGGGGAAGGAACGAAGGTGTCAAATAGCACAGAGGTTAAAATATTATCCTGCATAATTGCAAAAAAAAATACATTACAAAAAATAAAAAAAATTAAAAACTGCATTATCGACCGATAATTTAAATTATCTATCGATTAGTTAAATTATCGTCCGATAATGTAACTTATCGGTCGATAATTTAAATTATCGTCCGCTAATGTACATTATCGATCGACTATTTAAATTATCGTCCGATAAGTTACATCGTCGGACAATAAGTTCCAAATTTGAAAAGAATTGATTTTGTTCTAAATTTGAAAAGGCTTGGTTTGGTACCTTTCTTAAATGAGAGATGACTGCATCAAGATCCTTCCGTATTGCTTTATTTTCTTCTTGTAAGGCCTTCTTATCTCTCCCGAGTTGTTCAATGGTGAGTGCTTGCCCTTTGAGCAGCGTAAATGCACGCCGGAATTCTTTTTTCATGTTTTACATGCGAGCGCCTTGCATTCTTTTTATAAGCTCTACTTCTTTGGTTAGGTGCGGTTGCCTAACCGGTCGCTCTCTTGTTGGTCGGGCCCGATATCCGGGTTTGCCCTTTGGTTGACGATAACGACCTCAAAATCATCGTTGCCGTCAGTAATCTTCGTCATCCTCATTGTCGTCATCTCGGCTAATCGGCTCTTCGGCTCTTTCTTCCGGACGTGTCGCATGACTTGGGATATCATCATATTCATCTATATTTTCTTCGGAGTAAGGCTCTTCTCTTTCCTCAGTCTCTTCCTTCTTATTTTCCATTTCTCTTCGAATCAAAAAGTATCGAACCCATTTATACTGTAATTCGTGCTTTTCAACTTCAAGCTCTAAAATCACTTTAGACTTAAGAAAATTTTCTCGATATAAATTAGGATTACTGAATTTAATTTCCTTCCCATTTCATTAGCCTTGGAAATGGTTCTTTATGCCCAATAGGAGCGGTGGCGACTGCAGGAAAGTGCTCAAATGCCCAAATCTGTAAGGCGATAGTGCATCCGTAGATGTTGTATTGCCCCTTTTCTGACCTTTTCGCCATTTCCCTTCTACCACTCGCTTTTGATATACTATCTAATAAATTATTGTAAACTATCAGGCCCCACGGTAACTTGTTGAACTCTTCAATGTTATCTATTAATTCTAAGTACCGTGTATCTACTTCCTGATATGTGTCCGGAAGTAAAAAAGAACATACGAAAAATAATAATGATAGTTTCAAAAAATCATCGTTGGATAAATCAGCACTGTCAATAATTTCTTCAATACGAGATCTTTTCGTCGGCTTCCCCCGAAAGAATTTGTATCGAATAGTTGTTTCCTCTTTTACGGCCACCTTCTCAGACTCAGGTTCCGTCAACATGTTGAGGCCTAAAATGAAGGCTATATCGATCTCTTGTAGGAGTACATTGGTGTTCTTGACCTTGAAAACATTATCTTCAACCCAAAAACTTAAAATAGCGTCAACCAAGTCTCCAACGAATCCTAATTTCTCATTCATCCTAAATAGATGACCGAATACTGAATCATCTAATATTTTCTTTTTCTCTTCGTTACAGTGCATGTAAAATTTCTTAACACCAATTCCATAACATTTTCCGATGGGCTTTAGAGTCATGGCCATTTTCAATCACTTAGTAGGAACTGCAATATAAATAAAAAACAATTAATAAATAAAAGAAGTGATTTTGAAAAAACTACTAATCCGCTAACTTACCGATAATTTAAGTTATCGGTCGATAATTTAAGTTATCGATCGATAACTTAAATTATCGGTAAGTTATCGGATTAGGTGGGAAACATTGGGGATGACTAAATGTGCTGAAATGTAAAAAAAATAAATTACCTGAAAATGTAATGTGACCTTTTTTCGCTTTGTCGCCGCTATCTTGTTTTTTTCAGAAAAGTTAAACTTAAAACGTAACAGTAACAAATGAAAAGTAAAAGTAGCTTTTATACTCTCTTTTAAAGGGCGGTGGAAAATTTTTTATATTATTTAAAATAGGCCCTTGCTGACGTGGAGCAGGCGGAGGAGGCTAGGCTTGGAGCTGGTCATTAATGCAAGGATTGAAACTATAGGGCCGTTTCTGCAAATACGCAAACATATAGGGCCGAAAGTACAAATTTCCCTTTTTTTTATAATAAAAGTGTAGCCAAAGTTGGGCCAGCCTCGATTTTTACATTAACCAAATGGGGTCAGCCAGATTGGGCTTTGACTGTTTACCCTAGAAACTAGGCATGAACCAAGAAAGACTAGAAATCGCGTTCGCCAGAGCACATTTGAGGTGAGTTTATTTTTGAAGCCGACCCGAACTCGATCCAAGCCAAACCGGGCTGGGCTCGGGCTGAATCCCGACCTATTGACAGCCCATATACCTTTGATCCAATGTTACAGCAAAATCAATTAATTGCCAATTGGGCATCAGTTACACATGGCATATACTCTTCTTTGGGAAATTGCTCAACAAATTAGGATTTTACACTAAATGGGGATAGTTGCCAGCCAAATTCATGCTAAGTTGCTAATCCGTTACACTAATGGGTTTTAGTCTTATTTTAAAAATCGTTCCATAGGTTATAGAAATTAGGGATTTAGGAATTAGGGATTTATGCCTTTTCAGGGATTAGGGTTTAGGGAAATTAGGGATTTAAGATCTACACAACACAAGGTCACACACACATCACATAAAAATTTATTCACATATTTATCTTAAACATATCCACATTTCCTAAACATAAATTAATCATTATCAGCCAATAAAATAGAATTATAAAAAGTTAAATTTAGACAAAAAAAAAACCTCCGATTTAGCACGATCCGAAGAAATTTTAACACAAATCCGATTGCGCAATGCCGATCCGACCAATCCGGTCTGTTGAAAACCTACACAATAAAAGTAACAATACAATTAATATTTAATAAATAAAATTCTAAATTTCAATATAAAAAAACCCCTTAAATCTAGTGAGAATGTTAAGTGAAAGTCCCTAAGGACCCTAACTAGTGGGTTAGTCAACAAGTGGGTTTGACCTATAGGTAGGGTTTGAAATCTTGAATCCCAATAATGTACTAGGCGGTATTTTGAGTGTTTGTTTTTCCTTTGTTCTACCAATTGTTACGATCTAGAGGCTTTTGTAATGGAATGTTTATGGCTTAGAGGTGATGACAAACATGCAAATGTGAAAAAAAAGAAGTAATTATTGACTGTAAACAAATGCTGGTAATAATATAAGAAACGAAATTGACGGAGTTGGATTGTTGGAAGTTTCAGGCGATTTTTGTCGATGATATATGATAATGAACTTATTTGGATTTGGCTGGCGCAAAGGCCAACAGGTGAGATCGTGATTGTGTCCCTAACCCTAAATCAATTAAAAAAAAGAATAAAACCTTAAATCTAGAGAGAGAGATAAGAAGAAGAAGAAGAAAGGGCTGAGAGAAGAAGAAGAGGAGGGGAGTCAGAGAACTTACCAATTACAGCCTTTACAGGACTTTCGGAGGGTGGCGAGCCTGGCGGCAGCCGACAGGAGGAAGCAGAGATGTTAGAGGAAGGGTGGAGGCCTCTGGTTTAGAGAGAGGGGTGTGGCCGTGTGGATGTTTTAGACAGAGGGTGTGAGTTTTAGGGTTTTAAAGAGACAAAAGAGGGAGGGCGTGGGAGAGGTTTAAACTTTAGAGAGAGAAAAGAGGAGGGAGGGCGTGGGTTTTTAAGAGATTGGTTGTATAATATATAATTTAAAAAAAAGTTTTGTTTCAGTGAGGGCGCGCACCTACACTCATGGATATGTTGTTCCGTCACTGCCAAAAACATACTAGGCGGTATTTTGAGTGCTTATTTTTTCTTTGTTCTATCAATTGTTACGATCCAGAGGCTTTTGTAGCGGAATGTTTGTGGCTTAGAGGTGATGAAAAACATGCAAATGTGAAAAAAAGAAGTAATTATTGATGTAAACAAATGTTGGTAATAATATAAGAAATGAAATTGACGAAGTTGGATTGTTGGAAGTTTCAGGCGATTTTTGTCGATAATAAATGATAATGAACTTATTTGGATTTGGCTGAGACAACGGCCAACGGGTGAGATCGTGATTATGTCCCTAACCCTAAATCAATTAAAAAAAAGAATAAAACCCTAAATCTAGAGAGAGAGACAAGAAGAAGAAGAAGAAGAAAGGGTTGAGAGAAGAAGGAGAAGAGGGAGAGTCAGAGAACTTACCAATTACAACCTTTACAGGACTTCCGGAGGGTGGCGGGCCTGGAGGCAGCCGGCAGGAGGAGCCAAAGATATCAGAGGGAGGGTGGAGGGCGCTGGTTTAGAGAGAGGGGTGTGACCGTATGGGTTTTTTAGAGAGAGGGCGTGAGTTTTAGCGTTTTAGAGAGACAAAAGAGGGAGGGCGTGGGAGAGGTTTACACTTTAGAGAGAGAAAAGAGGAGAGAGGGTGTGGGTTTTTAAGAGATCGGTTTTATAATATATAATTTTAAAAAAAGTTTTGTTTCAGTGAGGGCGCGCGCCTACGCTCATGGGTATGTGGTTCTGCCACTGCCAATAACGTACTAGGCAGTATTTTGAGTGCTTGTTTTTCCTTTGTTCTATCAATTGTTACGATCCATAGGCTTTTGTAGCAGAATGTTTGTGGCTTAGAGGTGATGAAAAGCATGCAAATGTGAAAAAAAGAAGTAATTATTGACTGTAAACAAATGCTGGTAATAATATAAGAAACGAAGTTGACGGAGTTGGATTGTTGGAAGTTTTAGGCGATTTTTGTCGATAATAAATGATAATGAACTTATTTGGATTTGGCTGGGGCAATGGCCAACGGGTGAGATCGTGATTGTATCCCTAGCCCTAAATCAATTAAAAAAAAAGAATAAAACCCCAAATCTAGAGAGAGAGACAAGAAGAAGAAGAAGAAGAAAGGGCTGAGAGAAGAAGAAGAAGAAGAGGGGGAGTCGGAGAACATACCAATTACAGCCTTTACAAGACTTCCGGAGGGTGGCGGGCCTGACAGCAGCCGGCAGGAGGAGGTAAAGTTGTCAGAGGGAGGGTGGGGGGTGCTGGTTTAGAGAGGGGTGTGGCCGTGTGGGTTTTTTAGAGAGAAGGCGTGAGTTTTAGGGTTTTAGAGAGACAAAAGAGGGAGAGCGTGAGAGAGGCTTAAACTTTAGAGAGAGAAAAGAGGGAGAGAAAGAGGAGAGAGGGCGTGAGTTTTTAAGAGATTGGTTTGATAATATATAATTTTAAAAAAAGTTTTATTCCAGTGAGGGCGCGCGCCTACACTCATGGGTATGTGGTTCTGCCACTGCCAATAACATACTAGGCAGTATTTTGAGTGCTTGTTTTTCTAGCAACTATTACGATCCAGAGGCTTTTGTAGCGGAATGTTTGTGGCTTAGAGGTGATGAAAAGCATGAAAATGTGAAAAAAAGAAGTAATTATTGACTGTAAACAAATGCTGGTAATAATATAAGAAATGAAGTTGACTAAGTTAGATTGTTGGAAGTTTCAGGCGATTTTTGTCGATAATAAATGATAATGAACTTATTTGGATTTGGCCGGGGCAACGGCCAACGGGTGAGATCATGATTGTGTCCCTAACCCTAAATCAATTAAAAAAAGGAATAAAACCCTAAATCTAGAGAGAGAGAGAAGAAGAAGAAGAAAGGGCTGAGATAAGAAGAAGAAGAAGAAGAGGGGGAGTTAGAGAACGACCTTTACAGAGGACTTAGAGGTGGCGGGCTTAGCGAAGCAGGGAGTGAGATCGAGAGATGTTAGAGGGAGGGCGGAGGGCACTGGTTTAGAGAGAGGGGTGTGGCCGTGTGGGTTTTTTAGAGAGAGGGCATGAGTTTTAGGGTTTTAGAGAGACAAAAGACGGAAGGCGTGGGAGAGGTTTAAACTTTAGAGAGAGAAAAGAGGAGAGGGCTTTTAAGAGATTGGTTTTATAACATATAATTTTTTAAAAAGTTTTGTTTCAGTGAGGGCGCACGCCTACGCTCATGGGTATGTGGTTCCGCCACTAGTGAGAGGCACTTTGTGCCCAAGGCTTTAGCCATCTATAGCTGAAAATAGAGAAGCAGTCTGGTTCTCCAAATACTTACCATTTTTTCAGTTAGAGGTGGTCATGTTCTTAGATAGAAAGTGCTTCTCACCCAACATTTTAACTTAAAAAGTGTAGTTGGGAAGCAACTTTTCCAAAAGGACCTTCCAAAACAAAAAACGAGAAGCCTTGATCTCTAAAAACATCCTCACCCGCTATTTTAGCGGAATACAACATTAGATTATCATGTATGCATTGAAGAATTCATGGGATGAGCCGAGCACATAATAATGTCAACATTTTTGTTTCGCTGTGACTAATAAAGATTGTATTCCTTAGGAAATAATGTGTTCATCGCAACTAATGGTTACACACAATTTTTTATATATTTATTGGGGTAGCTCTAAACGTGCCCACGCGTTCTCTGAAAGCGCCTATGTTAGAATCTCTTAAAAATCATTGATTGGGTCAGATCAAATTATAAAGATCATGTTTTAGCTGATAAGAGCAGTGGCTTGACCAATCAAGTACCCGTTTTCAAGTCAATATCCTATACAAGAGTTTAGTTGGGGCAGTAATTCCTATTCTTCCTTGGACGTGGATTTGGAAGGCGAAAGGTTCAATGCGGGCAATCACCTTCACCTAGCTGCTAATGGTCAATAAGGCTCTTACTGTAGATAACTTGAAATCTATAGGGTTCTCATTGACCAATTGATGTTCTTTATGTTTAATGGAGGAAGAGGAGGTGGTCCATATGTTCATTCATTGTACGTATACGCGACTGATATTGTGACAGCCCAGATTTCGGCACCCCGAAACCCGTGCCATCAGCACGATCATCTTGACCGTGCCCCTTAACTATGCACGGAACACTGGTATATCAAGCATAAAAAGAAGTAAGAACAACTTGCGGAATTTAAATCTAATTAGAAAGACTTTTCAAAAGACAGTTCTACCCTCATGCCCCTACATGAAGGGAGAACCGATCCGAACCATCGATGACATAAATCATCACAGATGGTTCGCCCCAAAGGAATAATCCAAACTCTATACATATACATGTTTTCACAAAATAAAGGCTTGACATACCAAGCCGTACAATCTCTACTCAAAACTCCTCAAAGTAGCACAACGGAGTCCTCTAGAAGAAGTCCTCTGGAGGTGGCTCCAACTCCTCGCCAAGAAGAAAGTCCGACTCACGGGATCAAGCATTCAAAACCTCTAAGAAATGCTACTAATGGACCCATGACGATAGTCTATAGGGTGAGCTACATCCTAGCTCAATAGGGAACAAAGACTGCTGAACATATAAGTTATAACTCACATATATTCTATGACATACTATGCATGATGTAACTATGCAGTTGTTGATAAAATAGTTAAAAGCATTAATCGTTGATTTCTTATGTTTTCATTTACTCATGAAAAATGAAAAGGCCTAAAGCAAAACTTAAACTTTCAACTTAAGTAATCCCAGCAATATAGCATCGAGCCCCGATGAGCTACCCTTCATCGTCATCTATATAGACAGTTTTAATGTATTCCCTGGGAATACCATATAGTACCCAAGCCCCTTTCCCCTGGGGATTGGTGGCGGGGTTTCACTTATCTCAATCAACACCCCTGGGGTGTGCTTACTATGTACGGATAAGCCTCCGCACTGGCCTACGGTTTCGCCGCCGTATCGGTCACGGATATCCTGCCGTGTCAGTCGTGGATATCCCGCCACGTCGGTGGGGTAACCTAAGGAACCTCAAATAACAAAAATATCGGTGCCTTACATATAGTTATTCACCGTGTAAGTGTGCTATCTTATATCAGTTAGGCCCTATCAAACATGATTCAATCTGTGGATACATCCCTGGGATGTATCCATTAACTTGCATCACACCTGATGCTCTTATTTCTTTACTTCTTCATCCCCTGGGGATGGCTCATTCGTTTACTCTTATGAATGTCACACACACACACTTTTCACAATTCTTTGAGCAGTAAAAATAATTGAATTGAAATTTATATCACTACATACATGCTCTTGTAAAATAAAGTACATGTTCAAGGTGTTCCCTACCTCAAGTCTTCACTTGTTCAATGCATCAAGGTCCCACGTGGCTCCTCGTGCACTAGCTCACACGCACCAACTATAGTACCACACAATGTAAAACACATCACAAGGGATGCAATAAAGAAGGTATAAGATCCTCCAAGAATCTTAAAGTCAAACCTAAAAGTCAACAAAATTTATCCCCGATTAAATCGAATCGATTAATCGAACGTTCGATTAATCGATTCCAAAATCGATTAATCGAAGGTCAATATCGATTAATCGAAGTAATTTCGATTAATCGAAATTCTCCTTTTCGCAAAGTCCATTCTCAGTTCGAACAGTCGAATTGTCATTCGATTAATCGAATCTGTTTTCGATTAATCGAAATTCTTCTTTTCGCAAAGTAAACTCACTCAATGTCAGCCGAGTTTCGCTCGATTAATCGAATCCAGCCGATTAATCGAAATTCTTCTTCCGCAGTACACTGCCGCTCGAACAGTTGAGTTTTCATTCGATTAATCGAATCTAGTTTCGATTAATCGAATTTCTTCTTTTCGCAAGGTACACCTACTGTTCGAACAGTTGAATTTCACAAGTCGATTAATCGATCCCAAATCGATTAATCGAAAACTCAAATCGATTAATCGAAATCCCATTTCGATTAGTCGATTTTTCCTTAAATCATTTCCTCCAACCCTTGGGGTCCACTGGAGGTTCCCAGTCGATTAATCGATTCTCAAATCGATTAATCGAAATCCAAATTCGATTAATCGAAATCCAATTCGATTAATCGAAGTCGTGGTCTTCTGACCTTTCAACTTCCTGGCCAATTTCGATTAATCGAAACCCAATTTCGATTAATCGAAATTGTCAGATTCAGCCCCTTTTCGAGCTGTTCTTCCCAATCTTTTCCCATACTTTTTCCTCTATTTTTCTAAACCATTATCCTATGATTTAACCCACATTTAACCACAACTTAACCCCTATGATCTATGCATCTTATTTACAAGAATTTACCTTGGGTAGATCTCAAGTTGATTTCTATCGATAGTTGGAAGGCTAGGGTTTCTAGCTTTGGTTCTAACGGATCCCTTGCGTCGAATCCGGCCTCTTTAATGCTTGAATCCTTCTTCCAAACAGTTGCAATAACTCCTCTCTTACTTCTCTCTCTCTCTCTCTTCTTTACTCTCCTTCAACAACCCAAAAACATACATTTAGGGTTATTAAACCCTTTTATATCTCTCCTAGTTTGTGTGTTAAGCACATGCACCTCAATAGGTGTATGTGACTTTAGATTTTCAACACACACCACATTGTTACACAACCCATCACATCACATTCACTCATCACACTCTACGCTAACTATTGAACTCCTAGTTGGTCAAACCTAGGACCAATCGGGCACGGATCCCGAGGTCATAGTTTAACGCGATTTTTCGGGCTATTACATCCTCCCCACCTTGGGTATTTTCGTCCTCGAAAATCACCCAAGGTTTATCGCTCTCTAGGTCTTTCGCTCTCCCCACACTCTCAGGTGAGGTAGTCTAATTTAGTCAGACGTACTCAAGTAGTCACACCTTCCCATATATTAGCAAGGAGTAAAATTGTATCAACAAAACAAAAAAACAATTACACACAAAAAAAACTGAATTTCTATTAATATGGGAAAATTTTACAAGGCGCCACATGAGTTGGCGTACAAGATATACATCTATACAAAACATGACTGATACAAAAATATAACTAAAACTCAAGTGCCCTCGCTAGGTCGGGTCCGTCACAGGATCGTGGGTCTGCAGAGCTGGCTGGTCACAAGGCGCGTCGGCGGAGTAGATGCGGATGTGGAAGGAGCCGCGTCAGTGGTGGGATGGAAGACGGGTCCTCGATGGAAGGCGGTGCGTCCGGCCGTCCACTCTTCTTCGCGGGCCAACATATCCATGTAGGTGTGGGGGTAGATGAACTGGAGGGTGTGAAACATGAGGAAATCAATCCTCCTGTTCATCCTCTCGTTATTCGCCCATTTCGCCAAGACGCCTCTATGGTAGGACCGATGGAGGGCGGCCCAGAGGATGAGGCGGAGTCGGGGCGGAATGGGTAGGTGGTGTCGGTGAGGCTGGTGTGTGAGAGGTGGCCCTCTCCAGGGATGGCTCGGCTGGGATGGGGTGTGCCCCACCCTCAAGTGGGTCCTGCTGAGGTGGTGGGGGTGGTGGCGGTGCACGCTGCTGCCGCTGGCCATTGGGCTGGGAGCGGGACCCGAGCTGGTAGGGTCCGGCTTCAATAGGTTGTAGAAGTTACGGGTCCATGAAGACTTGGTGAACGCCTTCACGCTGATCGTAGCCCTCACCTCGTGAGGTGAGATAGTGTAGGAGGATCGTTGGAGTAGCACTCCAACATGCTTGAGATGAGCCGAGCATACGGCATCTTCTCCTTGGGCCGCATGTTGCCCTTCATCAGTTTAGTCTTGATGTACCGCATCCCCTCAAGGATGACCTTGGTAGCATCAAACCATCGGCCACAGAAGGCCGCGTAAAGTGCATGTTGCACTTTGTCGACACGCTCAGTGTCGTGGCGCATCGGGTAAAGGTTGCATTTGATTATGGAGTCGAGCATCCACATGTAGGGTGGAAGATCAACCCTCTTGATGGAAATGCCCACCCTGCTTGCCATTTGTCATGAGGGTCATGACTTCCTCAAATCGGGGGTCTTCCACAAAGGGTGGAAATAGGGTAGTCTCGGGGGTGAACTCGAGGTAGCACTCGAGCACCCCGTGAATGTGACGCCGAGTGATCGTGTAGAGACGACTCGATCTTGGTGACGATGCAGTCGTCGGTAGGGCCATGGGTTAGCCCTTGGTAGAATAATCTCACCAATCTAGGGTAGTAGGAACCCCGGATTGGTTTGAGAAGATTGCCGAGACCGGCATTGTTTATGTAGTTTTGCGCCCATTGGGTCTCGCCCGGTACATCGGGATCGGTGAAAAGGGTAGGGTCAATGGTGTATTCGACCTCAAGGGTCTTGGCAGCCCACCACTCGTTTGGTTGCTCCACGTTGGTGGGTGGTGGTGGCATGGGGGTGGATTCGCGGGAAGACTCGCGCATAGATGCGGCCGAATGAGGTGGTTCTGATTCGATTGACGGTGTGGGAGTCCTCACCGGCGATGGGGTAGGTGGTGGTGGTGCGGCGTTCTTACGCCTAACCGGCAACTTAGAGGTTGCCTTTTTCGAAGATAAACGGGTCTTAGGCGGCATTTTGACAAAACTAGGGCTTTATCTAATTGAAATGGAAGAGAAAAATATAAATCTAGGGTTTTACCGTAGGTGTTGATGTGAAAATGGTGTTAATCGCCGGAGAAAAACAAGCCTTAGGGCACCGGCTCGGAGAAGATGAAGAAGGAAACGCCAAATCCAAAGCAAGAAGGAACTTTCAATGGGAATAAAATCCTAATCTCATATATATAGCATGGCTCGATTAATCGAAATTCCATTTCGATTAATCAAATTCAAAACTAGGTTAGGTCAGAAAATCGATTAGTCGATTTCCCAAATCGATTAATCGAAAATAAAATTCGATTAATCGAAAATATTTGATTAATCGAAATCGTGTTTGTTTAAAAATTAAAATTTTGAGCTCATCGAAGCGCTACCGATTAATCGAAATTCATTTCGATTAATCGAAATCTCAAAATCGATTAATCGAACTTAGTTTGATTAATCGAAATCGCAAAAACTTCAAAAATTTTCCAAAATTTCTTAAGTATTCGATTAATCAAATCCCATTTCGATTAATCAAATTTCTTTCTATGCATTTTCTAACTCAACTTTTCATTTCATCATCGGCACATGCATCGACTAATCGAACAAGATCGATTAATCGAAATTCCAAATCGATTAATCGATTTGAAATTCGATTAATCGATTTTGCCCAATTTCGCAAATTTCAATCTCTTGTTTCTTTTACTATTTTTGACAATTCATGATTGGATCAAAATTTCCATTGAAATACAAGTATAGTGGAGATTTCACAACACGTTTGTGGTTTACATTGCATTCTCACGCCGTTGGAAACAAGGCCGGTATTGTTCTTTCATATCGGCCTCTCGCTCCCAAGTAGCCTCTTCTTTAGGATGATTGTTCCATCGAACAAGCACTAAGGGAATTACTTTAGTGCTGATACTTGTTCTTTCCGATCCAAGATCTCCGGTTCCTCTATCATGCTCATGTCCTCACACATCTCTATAGGTTGCTTCCTAACACATGAGACGGATCATTCACGCATTTCTTTCGAGCATCGATATGTGGAAGACATTATGTACTCGATCGAATAGCGGTGGTAAACTAATGCGATATGCAACTTCACCTATTCGCCCCAAAATTTCAAATGGTCCAACATAACGTCGACTTAACTTCCCTCTATTGCCAAATCTCTTCACACCTTTCATCGGTGACACCTTCTCAAACACATGCTCGCCCACTTAGTAGACAACACTAGTCCGCTTCATATCCGCGTAACTTTTCTGCATCTACTGGTCGTCTTCAACCTTTCTCTGATAATTCGGACAACGGTGGCGTCGTCTTCAAGCAGTTTTGGTCCTAATACAAATTTCTCACCTGTTTCTTCCCAATTGAGGGGTGACTTGCATCGTCGTCCATATAGAGCTTCATATGGTGCCATGCCAATGCTCGTTTGAAAACTGTTATTATACGCGAACTCGAGCATCGGTAGATACTCATCCCAGTATCCTTGCATATCAAGCATGCAAGCTCTGAGCATGTCTTCTATCACTTGATTCACCCGCTCTGTCTGCCCATCGCTTTGAGGATGGAAAGTCAACTAAAGTCTAGTCGAGTTCCCATTCCTTCTTGAAATTTCTTCCAAAACTTGGACGTATATAGTGGATCACGATCCAAATGATGTCGCTTGGAATCCCGTGTAATCTTACAATCTCCTTCATGTATAATTCTGCCAGTCTTCCTGCAGTATATGTGGTATTATACGGCAAAAAGTGCGCTGATTTGGTCAATCGGTCTATGACGACCCAAATGGCATTGTGTCTCTTGGCAGTACGGGGTAATCCAACAATGAAATCCATTGAGATCGATTCCCACTTCCATTCCGGTATTGGTAAAGGTTGCAATAGTCCCGCAGGATGTCTATGATCAACCTTCACTTGCTGACAAGTCAAACATCGTGACACATACTCGGCCACGTCTTGTTTCAGTCCTCTCCACCAGTAATTCTTTTTCAAATCTTTGTACATTTTGGTGCTACCAGGGTGGATAGCATAATTTGACTTATGAGCTTCATCAAGAATTGTTCGTCTTAGATCGGCATTGTCCGGGATGCATAGACGGCCTTTAAACAACAAAGAACCATCTTCTTTTACTGAGAAGTCCGAACTGATGCCTTCACTCACGTCTTGACGAATCTTTGTTAATGCTGGATCTTTCATCTGTAGCTCGTGGATATGTTCAAATATCACTGGCTTTACTGAGATGTTAGCCAAAAAGGATCCAGTGTCCTTTGACTCAATGTTCGCATCATAGCATGCCAGGTCTTCCAATAGTTTCCATCGGTGCATACCCAAAATCAATGAAGCTAATCGAAATGAACCCTTCGACTCAATGCATCGGCTACTACATTCGCTTTGCTCGGATGGTATTGTATAGAGCAATCGTAGTCCTTGAGGAATTCCATCCATCTCGCATTGTCTCATATTGAGCTCCTTCGTAAACAGACATCGGAGGCTCTTATGATCGGTGAAAATTTCAAATGTCTCACCATACAAGTAGTGTTCCAAATTTTCAGAAAAATGATCCGCCGCCAGCCCAAGTCATGAGTCGGGTAATTTTCTCGTGTTCTTTCAACTGCCTTGATCCGTAAGCTATCACCTTCTTGTGTTGGTTGAGCACACAACCAAGGCCATTGTATGACGCCAGACACCGCGTATCCTCCATCGAAGGAATTGCCAACACCGGAGCTGAAGTGAGTCTCGCTTTGAGTTCTTGAAAACTCTTCTCGATGCCTCACTCCACTCAAACCTTGAATCTTTTCGTGTCGCCTTTGTGAGAGGTCCCGATATCTTTGAAAACCCCTCAACTAAACGTCGATAATAGCCCGCTAAGCCCGTAAAACTTCGGACATACATCCGTCTTTGGTTGCTCCCATTTAACTTCGCTTCTATCTTTCTTTGGATCTACCGTGACGCGTGTTTTGAGACGACATGTCCCAAAAGCTAACTTCTTCCAACCAAAACTCACACTTATCGAGTTTGGCGATAATTGGTGTTCACGTAGCGTTGTAGAGCAATCCTCAAGTGTTCTTCGTGTTCGTCTTGGATTTGGAGTATATCAAGATATCATCAACAAATACTACAACGCAGAGTCCAAGTGTGGTTTAAACACTCGTTCATCGAGATCCATAAACGACGCCGGAGCATTCGTTAACCCAAACGGCATCACAAGGAATTCATAGTGTCCATACCGTGTCCAGGAAAGTCGCTCTTCGAATGTCCTCGCCTTTGACTCGAATCGATGATACCGGATCTTAGGTCGATCTTGGAAAAATACCTTGCTCCTTGCGCTTGGTCGAATAGATCGTCAATTCTAGGCAAAGGGTAGCGGTTCTTCACGAAGTTTGTTCAATTGTCGATAGTCAATGCATAGTCGCATTGACCCATCTTTCTTCTTGACAAATAAGACCG
Organism: Chloranthus sessilifolius; assembly: GCA_021018995.1. Classification (NCBI taxonomy): domain Eukaryota; kingdom Viridiplantae; phylum Streptophyta; class Magnoliopsida; order Chloranthales; family Chloranthaceae; genus Chloranthus; species Chloranthus sessilifolius. The sequence continues at coordinate 6,009,719 of CM037584.1, forward strand.
GTGCTCCCCATGGAGACACGCCGGTCTAACAAACCCCTTGTCCATTAGTTCTTGTAGTTGTTCCTTCAACTCCTTTAACTCAGTGGAGCCATTCTATAAGGTGCTTTTGAAATAGGCCCTCGGTGCTAAGTCAATGGCGAATTCTACTTCTCTTCTCGGAGGTAATCCGAGCAATTCTTCCGAAACACGTCAAATAAGTCTCGCATAATTGCTATCTCGAAATGACGTTCTTTTCCTCCTTGTCCTCCTTTAAGAAAGCTAAGTATCCATCGCATCCCTTTCGATCATTTTCGGCCCATCATTGAGATCAGATCAAGGCATATGACGCACCTCACTCCTTGAAACCGAAATGATCTTCTTGTGTTGGTCCGAAATGACTACCTTGTTCTTGCAATCAATGGTCGCTGACAATGTCTACCAACTACCATGCCAAGGATCACATCAAACCCTTGCATGTCTAACAGTACCAACTTTGCTTCCAATTCATGCACTTCTAAGTCTTGAACTGCTACGATGATGGATTTGCAAGCTAACTCCGTGTCTACTAACTCTCCAGTCGGAATAGACACAGATAGGACGAAATCCAACGTCTCTGGAACGATCTTCATCTTCTTAGCAAAACGTGGAGTGACGAATGAGTGGGTAGACCCGGGGTCTATCAACACTCGAGCGTCATGTCTAAATACACTTCCCCTTTCATACATAGTTAAAGTACCTATAATATATATATACACATACATACAGAAATTTACACATCAAAATGCACTCTCAGTTTATATTAAAAGAACCTACACTATTCCTAATGCATGCACCTTTTTCCATCTAAAATTCTTTATGAAACGGAAATTTTTTTTTTTTTTTTTCTTTAATAAAATAAAATTTCTCACCTTGGATGACGTCGTGCACATTCCCTGCTTCTGACGGATGCATAAAGCTCTCCCCTAACAATCGGCTTCCTTGCTTGAATGTGTCGTGGTCATGTGAAGCCGTCTTGCCCTTGTCATCTCGGGGCAATCCTTGATCATGTGGCCCACCTTGCCACATGAAACAACCTCTAGTTCCGATTCTGCGTCTATAGTCCTCGACTTGCCACATCGCACCGTCTCGAGGTCGGAAGATATGCAGTCGAGAACCACTGTGATAGTGGCACCGATGAACATGGCGGGGCTCTCATAGCGAATAGGTCTCCCGCCGTAATGGAAACCTCTGTTGGTGTTGTTGTTCTTGTTGTTAGGTCTTCCAAAACCTCCACATCTTGCGGTCTCGATTCGACCCACGAACCTCGGCTTTTTATTCACGGTTCGTAGTTCCCCATCCTTCTCTGTTGCTCTCTCTGTCTATATCTGTTGTGTTCTCCTCTTCTACAACCAATGCTTTGCTCATGACCTCTTCATAGGTCCTCGGTTGAAATAGACTCGCCTCCCTAACCTCGAGCTTCAAACCTTCTTTGAAACCTCTTGGACTTCATCACTTGAGCGGCGTGTCCAGAGCAAAAGCAGGCAAGTCGTAGAAACTCTACCGTATTCTCTCACGGTCATTCTCCCTTGTACTAGCTGCAAAAATTGTATCTCTAATTGGTTCCTCACCACTTAGGAAATATTGTTTGTTGAACTCCTCAACAAATTCCTCCCAAGTCCAAGGCAACTCTGGGGTCTCTGAGCAGAGACCGTATCACGGACTTCCACCAAGGCCCAGCCTCCCCATCCAACATGTAAGATGCCCATCTCACACTCTCATCCTCCGTGCAAGTTAGCACGCTAAGGGCTTTCTCCATCTCCATCAGCCAGTTCTCGTGACCATTGAGAAAATGAAGGTCTCATCCTTCTAAACTCGTAAAGATGAGGGCACACAGCGCAGTCCCTGGTGGTGTAGGTGGTATGCTGTTCTCTTCAACGCATGAGTGCAAGGATCTTTGCTTGTTGTGCCATGGCAGCAGCCATAGTCTCCATAGTGTGCATCATCCTTTGTCGTTCCTCTCTATCTTCTTGCCTTTCTCTCAATCTTTCTTGCTCCCTTAGATCTTGTTCCTGATGGTGTCTATCCTCTTTCTCATGATGTCGCTACTCACGCACAGGGCCTCGTTACCTCCTAAAGGCACTCTGTTGGTAGGAGAGATGTAACCATCTCCACTACGTAAACTCCTTTGATGGCCTCCCCTTGGTCGGCCTCTCCCTCTAGCTGACATTTGCGGCTGCATTTGAAACTAAGGTTTCGTTAGCAGAAGCCCCTATGATCTGACGAAAGAACCCTTGTCAGAATTGCTAAAAGAAAATAGCTTTGATACCAACTGTGACAGCCCAGATTTCGGCACCCCGAAACCCGTGCCATCAGCACGATCATCTTGACCGTGCCCCTTAACTATGCACGGAACACTGGTATATCAAGCATAAAAAGAAGTAAGAACAACTTGCGGAATTTAAATCTAATTAGAAAGACTTTTCAAAAGACAGTTCTACCCTCATGCCCCTACATGAAGGGAGAACCGATCCGAACCATCGATGACATAAATCATCACAGATGGTTCGCCCCAAAGGAATAATCCAAACTCTATACATATACATGTTTTCACAAAATAAAGGCTTGACATACCAAGCCGTACAATCTCTACTCAAAACTCCTCAAAGTAGCACAACGGAGTCCTCTAGAAGAAGTCCTCTGGAGGTGGCTCCAACTCCTCGCCGGCAGCAAAGTCCGACTCGCCGGGATCAGCGTACCCTGAAACCTCGGCAGCTGCTACTAATGGACCTGCGACGTATAGTCTATAGGGTGAGCTACATCCTAGCTCAATAGGGAACAAACACTGCTGAACATATAAGTTATAACTCACATATATTCTATGACATACTATGCATGATGTAACTATGCAGTTGTTGATAAAATAGTTAAAAGCATTCGTTTACTGTTGATTTCTTATGTTTTCATTTACTCATGAAAAATGCTGAAAAGGCCTAAAGCAAAACTTAAACTTTCAACTTAAGTAATCCCCGAGCAATATAGCATCGAGCCCCGATGAGCTACCCTTCATCGTCATCTATATAGACAGTTTTAATGTATTCCCTGGGAATACCATATAGTACCCAAGCCCCTTTCCCCTGGGGATCGGTGGCGGGGTTTCACTTATCTCAATCAACACCCCTGGGGTGTGCTTACTATGTACGGATAAGCCTCCGCACTGGCCTACGGTTTCGCCGCCGTATCGGTCACGGATATCCTGCCGTGTCAGTCGTGGATATCCCGCCACGTCGGTGGGGTAACCTAAGGAACCTCAAATAACAAAAATATCGGTGCCTTACATATAGTTATTCACCGTGTAAGTGTGCTATCTTATATCAGTTAGGCCCTATCAAACATGATTCAATCTGTGGATACATCACAGGATGTATCCATTAACCATCACACGATGCTCTTATTTCTTTACTTCTTCATCCACAGGGATGGCTCATTCGTTACTCTTATGAATGTCACACACACACTTTTCACAATTCTTTGAGCAAAGTAAAATAATTGAATTGAAATTTATATCACTACATACATGCTCTTGTAAAATAAAGTACATGTTCGTGGTGTTCCCTACCTCAAGTCTTCACTTGTTCAATGCATCAAGGTCCCACGTGGCTCCTCGTGCACTAGCTCACACGTACCACCTATGGTACCACAGCAGTAAAAACACATCACAAGGGATGCAATAAAGAAGGTATAAGATCCTCCAAGAATCTTAAAGTCAAACCTAAAAGTCAACAAAATTTATCCCGGTCGATTAATCGAAATCCGAATCGATTAATCGAACTGGTTCGATGTCGATTTCCAAAATCGATTAATCGAAGTCAATATCGATTAATCAAGTAATTTGATTAATCGAAATTCTCCTTTCGCATAAAGTCCATTCTCGATTGAGCGAATTGTCATTCGATTAATCGAATCTATTTTGATTAATCGAAATTCTTCTTTTCGCAAAGTAAACTCACCGTTGACGATGAGTTTCCGCTTCGATTAATCGAATCGATTTGATTAATCGAAATTCTTCTTCCATAAAGTACACTGCTTCGAGCAGTTGAGTTTTCATTCGATTAATCGAATCTAGTTTCGATTAATCGAATTTCTTCTTCGCAAGGTACACCTCTGTTGAGCGATTTGAATTTCACAAGTCGATTAATCGATCCCAAATCGATTAATCGAAAACTCATCGATTAATCGAAATCCCATTTCGATTAGTCGATTTTCATAAATCATTTCCTCCAACCCTTGGGGTCCCTTGGAGTTCCCAGTCGATTAATCGATTCTCAAATCGATTAATCGAAATCCAAATTCCCATAATCGAAATCCAATTCGATTAATCGAAGACGTGGCCTTCTGGCCTTACAACTTCCTGGCCAACTACGATTAATCGAAACCCAATTTCAATAAATCGAAATTGTCGATTCAAATTTCTTTCGAAATTGTTCTTCCCAATCTTTTCCCATACTTTTTCCTCTATTTTTCTAAACCATTATCCTATGATTTAACCCACATTTAACCACAACTTAACCCCTATGATCTATGCATCTTATTTACAAGAATTTACCTTGGGTAGATCTCAAGTTGATTTCTATCGATAGTTGGAAGGCTAGGGTTTCTAGCTTTGGTTCTAACGGATCCCTTGCGTCGAATCCGGCCTCTTTAATGCTTGAATCCTTCTTCCAAACAGTTGCAATAACTCCTCTCTTACTTCTCTCTCTCTCTCTCTTCTTTACTCTCCTTCAACAACCCAAAAACATACATTTAGGGTTATTAAACCCTTTTATATCTCTCCTAGTTTGTGTGTTAAGCACATGCACCTCAATAGGTGTATGTGACTTTAGATTTTCAACACACACCACATTGTTACACAACCCATCACATCACATTCACTCATCACACTCTACGCTAACTATTGAACTCCTAGTTGGTCAAACCTAGGACCAATCGGGCACGGATCCCGAGGTCATAGTTTAACGCGATTTTTCGGGCTATTACAGATATGGGCGGAGATTCTCTCATGGTTTGCAATCAGTTGGGTTATGTCATCATCGTGTGGAGAGGTGATGGGCAGCTGGAGATGCGGGTTGAATAGTGCTAGGAAATCTCAACTATGGAGTTTGATCCCGTTTGTGGTCTTTTAGTTAGTTTGGAAGGAAAGAAACAAGAGAATTTTCGAAGACAAAGCCTCAGATCCGAGTCAGCTGGCATTGAGAATTCAAGTGAAATCCTTACAGTGGGCAAAGGTCTAACATTTTGGCTCCATATTCTATCCAGGACTGGCTGTGTAACATGACAGAGATATAAGCTGCGTATGACAACACTCCCTAGAATAGTGGACAACTCCTAGAGAGTGATTTTGTGTGGTGGTGCATAGTGTTCGTTATCGGAGATGATGTTTAGTAATTGTATTTAGAGAACAGTTTGAGAGCTAGTGCTATAGGAGTTATTGTTTGGTAAAACAACTTCTGCATATAAGATTTTAGCTTAATGACTAAAATGTCCTTAAGCAATTTAAAAGACTTGTATAATTTATACTTAAAAATAGTAATTTAAAATAAGAAGGGAGGGGAAATGGGTCTGGAGCCTAAGAGGGTTGCATCCGAGTGCTTTAATCACATGCCATGTCGCATGATCGACCCAAAACACTACCCATTTTATGTGGACCAGCCATTTGGCGAGTGATTAAAAAAAATAGATTTTTGAACCTTTTTAGCCTATGTTTGATGGGTCAAAGATAAGGTGATGCCCAAAAAACTTGATGCATTGACCATGTGCACCTTTGAGCATATTTTAGACGGTCGATATGTATTGAATCATGCCCAAATTTTTTATATGACACCTAATCGATATTAATTGAGTTGCCGTGATACCCAATCCTTGTAATGTGTGTCACGTAGTGCTAGCTGGTCTGGGTGCAAAATCTCAAGCCTCTTATAAGAAAATGCTCCTAATTTTTTTTAGTTGAGGAAGCAAGAATCATGATGACGTCCAACAACGTGATCATCGTTAGATTATTTTTTATCATCTCAATAGTCTCCATTACCATCATAGTTGTTGGATTCCTTGTTGATCGGAGCATCCCATTAGCATCCCCATTCCTATCATTGCAATTGGGTGTGAAAGAGCACCGGGTTAGGTACATCAGTTACGCAGGACGACATCTACCACCTGCATTTATATTCTTGTTTACCTTTGCTTAAACAAATTCACATACTCAAAGCTCCTTCACATCAAATATCATTGCATTAAAACAAACCCATATGAAGAGTTTACGGTCACATAAAATGTCATCTATAGATCATGGTTGCTCAAATCAGACGGCCTAGGTGTCTTCTCATGGAACATGCCACCAAGACCACATGCATGTGACAATCTTCTTTGCATTTGATAGTCTTCTTTGACTTGCCATTTGCATCAATGTCACAAGCTCACAATAATGAGATCTTTAAGCAATTCAGACAAAAATAAATACTCGAGGTTGGAAAACCACTTAAAAAGCTATGTTCCAGCTCTCCTAACTAGTCATGTTTTATAGAGATGCCAGAAATTGATATAAATGCGACTTGAAAACCTATATTTCTCCAAAATGCCCATAGCTAAAACCAATGAAACAAACAGAAAGATATGATGAATCCACATCCAAAGAGAAAATTCAAATCTATGACTACAAACAGAAGTAGTATCAAAAGTGGAAAGTTATTAACTTTGTATCTTACTAAAAATCTAAAATGAATTCACACAAAACATTAAAAAAAATAAAATTGACAATGAGAACGATATAATTCCATCAAATATTATAAAACTAGGAAGTATCTTGCAGTGTTTATAGATCTCTGATTGAAATTTCCACCTCAACAATGAAGCCAGCCCACGTCTTCTCAGCACGGGCTTTTGTCACACCTTTTAAGATTGTCAAACCCAAGCTTCTAATGGCCACAACTATTTCAAGGAAAAGTTTGCATTCCTTGCATAACATCTACAGTTTGACCAAAATAGCGATATTCATAAGAAATCTGGGAAAGAAATCCATAGCAATTTATTCATGATTGTAGACAATGATTTTCATTCGAGAAGTCACAAACCGCAATCAGCATCTCCTCGTTCATGTCAAGGTTCTCCACTACTATAGGAAAAAATTTGGATTGACCTCCCACCTCTAGAGCCCAACTTGCATCACGTTGATCATAGCAAGATCACCAAACCAATTCCCTTGCTATGCAGTTGCAAATTCAGAAAGTTAAGGCAAGCAATTCTTACGAGATCAAACAAACAAAAATAAAAGCCAAGTCCAATATTCAATTACCTGGACCTCTCCATTTGTTCTAGCTATGTTCATTTCTCACCAAGACCTCTCCATTTGGTCTTAAAGGCTCATTTTCAAAGAATGCACCAACTCCAATAGAAGAACACCCAGGCCCTATAAAAGAAGATAATATATGTGGGTGAATGTATATTAATCTCAAAAAATCATTAATATTCAAAGACCTAGGAAAGATATTTGAATCTTTTCTAGAGAGAGAGCGAGTTGGAGACCTCCATTTAACCAGAGAACGAGAGACTTTGAAGAAGGATCAGTTTGAGCTTCAACAAAGTAGTAAGAGAGAGCCCTTTTAGTTTTTTGTTCCATTGTAATGTAGCCTGAATACTGTTGGAAGCTAACAATAGGTTCCCCTTTTAGTTTTCTTTTCCCACTAACAACCGCATTCAGTCTCCGAACAAATCGTGAATCATATGTGAAATTTTCAGCTATTTCCCGGATTTTTCCTGATTTTTGCTTCTATTTTTTCATTTTTTATAGATTTTTATTAATATATCTTATAATTCTTATTTTTAAATTTTTTTTTGACTTTTTTCACTGATGAATTTTGCCAGATTTTCTTCAAGTAGATTTATTACCGAATGCCGACTTGGTCGCTATGGTTTCTCCAGGCAGATTTATTCCCGAATGACTATGTATAGAGCCCGTGTGCCATATCCTAGCCATTTGATCCTGTGGCTGTTATGTGTGTCATCTGTGTTCATGTTATTGTGTGTTTTTCAAGTGCTTATTACAACATTTGGGGAACTCGATGAGACTAGTTATCTTGATCCTAGGACTGATAAAGTTGTTACCATCGACCATTTCAAATGAGTAATTTCTTTTCATTTTCAACTTCTTTTTTTTTATGGGTAGGTTGGGATTGAACGACCTCATGGTTACGATATTATCAACCTTTGAGCTACGTGCCCAACCCTTGCTCACACTTTGTTCTAACTTCCATGCCCATATATGCTCTGAAATTTCTTTTAATAATATTTGGAAGTCTTTCGATATTTATGAAATATCTTTTCATATGTCATTTAACTAAAATATTTGTTCCATTAATCAGCCTTTATGATGCTTGAACTTTTTCCAGTCATAGGTTCATAGCATTAGATGAAACGTGAGAGATGTTAAAAGAACTTTGAGAGAAGCCATCATTTGTCTGTAGGAATATGCAGATTGCTGACTTTATGTAAATTGAGATTATTTTCTTTGTTTAGTGGCAATTTTATTTAGAAAAGAATGAAAATTAAGGAGACAAGTAGTCCTAATAAAATGGGAGAACCTGATATTAATTGGTTAGATCACATCTATTTCTGTTTTTGCAATAATATGGGAGATCTGAGAGGAAGAATCACTGCATAATGATTGGTTAGATCACATGTATTTATGTTTCTGCAATAATATGGGAGAACCTGATATTCAATGATGCCTTGTATTTCTCAACTATCTCTACAATACCATCAATAAACTTCCATTGGAGAACCTGATATTCAATTCCTTATATCTCTCAACTATCTTTATGGTAACATCACGAAACGCCCATGGGTAAGAAAGAAAAGAACTCTTATGAAGTTGGGTGAATCTCATCTTACGTTCTTAACATGACTAGATAATAGAGATATCACCACAAAATATGATGGTATCGACAACATACCGCAATTGGAACCTTTGTTGCATTAAGCATGTTTGGGAGGAGAATTGGATTCATGAGGGGCATGAAAGGGAGAACAACATATTAGAAAAATTAGGAAGCAGGATTGCATGGGACTATGCCTATACTTCTACTTTATTCTATCATTTATTCCTTTCGTATTTGTTGTTCTATTTTATTAAAAGCAATGAGTATGCCTTTTTTTATACAGTTTATGATTTAAATGCAACAGGCTTAACTTCAACTTTAGATGAAGGCGTAGTAGAGTCCTGTTCACGGGTGTTTTATCTATAAAGAAGCCAGTAATCATGTCTTAAAGTAAAAAATTTATGGTTTTCACCCCTTCACGGTTTTTAATAACCTAAAAGTTATTTGCTTTTTGAGCTAATCTCTGTAGGAAAATGTAAATCACAACTTTATCCCCCCCTGAAACTACCCATTTAGATAAATCTTAATTTTCTTATTATCTATCTTATTTTTTTATAAAATCCCTGTGTTTATTTCAAGACTAATTAATTGATGAAGCATTTAAATGCCAATGGCAATTGAAAAGAAAGGATCGACAAGTATTTCAAAACTGAAATCTCTTTCTACCAATACTTCGAATGATTCTTCACATAGATTAGATATACAACATGAGATGAGAAGACCCTATATATATATATATATATATATATATATATATATATATAGCATGCAGACCTGTGACTGTAAAGTTATAATTGCTTAACCAAACAGTAATTCAAGAGCACACAAACAAGATAACCCATCTGAAAATGAAGTTAGTTTAAGAGCAAAAAATTGACACTAGATCCAAAGTTGACAATTTAAGAAACAAGCAAGCCAAATGTCTAAAAACCGTTATTGGGGCATTTCATCAAACACATTGTTGATGGGGCATTTCATCAAACACTATGGTGATTGGGGCATTTCATCATAACCAAAACTCTGAACTTCAACATGTCAGTGGGGCATTTCATCAAACACATTAAGCATTCTAATAAATATTTTGAAAATTTAAGCTCAAAATCGTACTAGTTAGTTAGAGTTATAGAGAACTTACCCTAATTCACTCGATCGTCAACGACCTCCAACTCCAACCAATGCAAAAAATAAAAAATCTGTAAAATTAGAAACAATAAGCTCATATTGTAGATTAAAAGAGCAGCTTATAAAAGCATTAGAAGCTACAAGAACTGATGATGAAGATAATCATCCCTAGCTAAAATTAAAATAGCAGATTATAAAACTCATCCCTTGCTAAAATTAGCCACATAAAACAGCAAAACCCCAACTGAGAACTCAAATAGAAAAAATATAACACCTCCATTTTTTTATTAAAACTCTATAAAACACATCGTTTAAAAAAATCGAGCGATTCCTTGTGTTTCGACCAAATCTAGGGCCGATTCAACCGCTACAAAGCTCCATTCCACACCTTCTGCTCAAAACCGCCTGAGAAAAGTTAGAAAAATCAAACTCCATACCGCATTGCTGAAATCTGAGCTTTTCGGCTCCAAAAATCTTAAAAAACGATTGAAAAAGTCGAAATTCCTCTGTTAGGGCACATATAGAACAAAAAATGCTCTAAGCTAAGTTTAATTAAGCAATAGTTTTAGCAAAATTGAAAATGGGCCATTAAATTAAATCACCAACAAGAAAATCAAATGAAAAACAAGGAAATCAAATCAAAAATTTAAAACACAACTTCTAACTCCTAGATCAAGTAGCCCCCTCCATTTCTAAGCTCGATAAAGCATTGCGAAATCAGAAAATCAAATGAAAAATTAAAAAATCACCATAAGAGTGGGGCTGGAGAAGACTTGGGACGATGACTTCCGCTGGAGAAGAAGAGCTTTGGTCCTTGGGCTTGCAAAGTTGATTTCATAAAAAGAAGAGGGTAATTTTGGTCCCGTAGGGAAAATTTGTGTCCCCCCAAGTTACAACTTGGCAGAGCCGCTACGTTCTGCTTCGGCTAGCATCAACTTTGGTGTCCTCCTCTCTACCACGGAGTTTGGAGGGCATTTTACCACACAGGCTCTGCAACGAGGAGCCAATCTCTAGGAGTGGAGAGCCGCTCCGTGCCACCAAAGAGCGTTGCCATACGCAGCCATATGTTCTTAACTTTGGGGGTTGTGGTCTTTGATTGGCCTATTGTAGTTGTGAGCTCTTGGCTCACCATGCAACATCCACTCCTTTGTTCTGCCATTCCCTGTTTGGTAGTGCGTTCGTTATGTATTTGGGTGAGGAGCTGTGGTAACTTGGGGTTGTTGGCATTGCCGAAGCTCATTACTCCTTAGCTTTCAGTGGTGTATTTTTTCTCTTGTTCTCTCAGGTTGATCTAATAGAAAGGGAGAGGCCCTTTAAACCTCATTGTTAATTATAAAAAAAAATAAAAATATATATATTTCAGCCTGGGCTTCAACACAAAGGATCTTGAGATCATTTCTAATCTATCAGACAGTCAATTTTTAATTTCACATGTCACAGATCCCAAAATATAACCATAAAATTAAGTTTGAGCGTGATGTGTGCCATTGCACACAAAGGGCATTTTTGGGGGATATGTGACAGGTAAAATGAAAAATTGACTCTATAGTTGCAAAATGATCAAAAGATCCATCAAACTGTCCCTATAGTTTGATTCAAGAAAAGGCAGTTCTTATGTTTAAGTGGTGTGGCACTAACATACTAACATTGCTTAGTTTCGCTTACTTTTTGTACTTTCCATGTTTTTTTTGTCAAATATGCCCTTACACACATTCTCGGAGGGTATTATGGAAAAAAAAAACCGGAACAAAGCGAAAGGACTCAAAAGACCGCCTTCCCTAGGGTTTTAGAGAGGTTTTTTAATTTTGAACAGCCAAAATTGGAGGGATTTCTCATTTGCCTCAAAATCTAGGGGCATTTTAAAAAAAAAATTTATATATACCACACCACAACCAGCCGAGACCTTAGAAAATGGCCTTCTCTTTCTCTCCTTCACCTCTCCAACAACCACAACAACAACAAACTCCAAACCCTTTTCAACAACAACAAAACCCAAACCCTTTTCAACAACAAACGCCAAGCCCAAACCCTTTTCTTCAACAAAATAACCCATTCCTTCTTCAACAACAACAGCAGCAGCAACAGCAGCAACTACAGCAGCAGCAGCAGCAGCAGCAGCAGCAGCAGCAGCAATTTCAACTTCAACAACAACAGCAGCAGCAGCAATGCCAAACCTATCTCTTCAACGCTGATAAGTCTCCTGCTAGTTATAATACGAAATGGGCCGATCTACATCCTGATTCCCAGAAAATTTTACTGCAAATCGAGTAAGTTCACGCCTTTTTGTTGTTATTTGATCAATTTTTTGTTTTTGATTCTTTGATCCATTTATTGATTTGTTTGATTTCTTGCAATTGTTCAATCCCCGAGAAGTAGGGTTTATTTGTGTATTGTTTTCTTTTGTAATCTACAATTATATAACTCAAGAGCAAAACACTCTGCGATTGTTAATTTTTTATTTTTAAATTTTTTAGGCCGTTGTACTTAATGATGCAAGTTTTGAACGGGAGAGGCGAAAACTGAAACGGACTGAAATTCCTGTACGCCAAACTGGACCGAAACCGACTCAAAACTTAAAAACCAAAACCGATTTCCATTCGGTTGGGCTTCGGTTTTCGGTGGCCAAAGCCAAAAACAGATTGGGTAGGTATAGAAAATGAACCCAATAAAGAAACTGAAAACCGAAAACGAAAATAAAAATAATGAATAAACCAAAACTGAACTGAAACACATATATTTTTTTTTAATTAATTAATTTGCTTTTCCAGTTTCAAAATTTCAAAATTTAAGCAAACCAAAACCGAACTGATTTGTTTCGGTTTGCTTAACCGGATCTGCACCACTATTTTTATTTCCTTGATGATAAAAATGTCCTGCTTCATGACTTACTTTTCTTTGTTGTTTTCCTTTTTCTTTGTTAACTTGGAATTGTTAATTTATGTCTTGCAGAGAGCGGATATTGGAGTATAGGGATGAAAGCCAGAGGCTAGATCAATGTGCCCGTTTTTATGATTCGTCGGTTTCTAATGATGGGTTCAAGCTAGATGCTAGTCACATCATGCAGGTTTAATTTTTATAATCCTTTTAACTTTTTTTTTAATGGTTTCTTTCAAAATGGGATATTATGGATGTGGGGACATCATGGAATGGTGTGTGCTTTTAATTATTTCCAAATTGGCAGAACCCTTTCTGTATTTGCAAATAGAGATTTTATATAGCAAATAACAATGTTTGAGCGAGATCAAAATAGAGATAGTGGCTGTAACATGAAAATGGAAAAGAACATAAGCCCACAAACCTGCAAGCCCTTGGTTTTTATAAATTTCAACATGACTGAATCAACTAAATGTCATTCATCACTTCCCCACTGTAAAACTCTGAAGCAAAAATATTAACATATTCTAAAACTGTCAGTGTCTACCACCAAGTTTTTAATGCATGAGGTGCATCACTGTAGATAATTTGGAACCATAAGCACAGAGTTAACTCAAAGCAATTGCTTGTGGCTTTTAACATGATTTGATGATTAGGTAGTAGTGGAAGACATCTGTTTGGTGAGGGAATCAAATCAGGTGGTTTCTATTGTTGTTCTTTATAAAGATGCACCTAGTGTAACATCAATGAAGAATGATCTAGTATCTGTTTTTGGTCCTTCCACCTTGATGCTTGCGTGGTTCAAAATTTTGGACGAAACTGATACGTGTCATCTGATACTTAGCGATTTCGGAGGTTACCGGTACGATATTTAAATGTATCGTACCGGTGCATATCCCTATATAATGGTATGTATCTTGTGCTACATTCCAATGTATTGTCTGGAGCCGATGCGTGTCGGTTTTGGAGTTGGACGATACGTACGAGAAAACTGGTATATTAAACCATGGGTGCTAGCGGTGATGCCACATCCTATCCTGAAAATTTATAAGATAACCAGAAGAGGAATTTTCAGAGAACATTCTAATAACGATGAAAGTTCCCCGTTGTTCCTTTGAGTGTAAGCAAGCTCTCCCTCTGGTAATTTACTAATATGCAGTTCAATAATGCAATGGAGTGCTTTTGAATATATACATAAAATAGTGTATAATGTTATTGAAATGCCATTAGGTTCAATATTTCCTATAGAAATTTCACCTAGAACTTATTTGCAATTGAAAATTTTCTTTTTCCTTGACCCTCTTCACATGCACCAGAAGGTCATTAAGGTTATAAAGTGCCTTTTAGCAACCAAATCCCACCAGAAATTGACTCTCATGAATTTTCAGGCCACTAGAGTCTGTCAGGTACCTTTTTACAAAATTAAATGGCTAAAAGGTTCTTCACTTTGATGATGCCTATAAAAATATACACATACATACATACGCTACCCTTGAAGGTAGCGTGAAAACGCTACCTTCGAGGCCACTTTAGTGCCATGTGGCACCAATCCAAGGATCGGGTACCACGACAACTTGCCTAAGGTCGATAACGACCATCCAAAAAAATGGATAAATTTCCACTGTTGAATTTTAGGTCAAAGATTGAAAATTTCAATCCACCATGTTTGAGTTGCAAACCAAGACATTTGACTTGTAATTTGAACAACAAAGATTCCTTTTTTTCTTTTCCTTTCTAAAAGACTGGTTGAACCCCTAAAGGTATTGTGGTGTAACTTATGATCATGTGTTAGGTGTAGGGCTGCAACTGAGCCAAGTCTGAGCTTCGGTCAGCTTTAGCTCGGTTCTACCTTATTCAAGTCGAGCTAGAACTCGGCTGTAGGTCCTTCGAACTTGAAAATTCTAAGCTCTAGCTCGGCTTTATCGAGCTCAAGCTTGGCCGAGCTGTATAAATATTTTCTTGCTAATATTTAAAAAAAAATCTTATCTTGTTTTTTAAATAGATGAAACCTTTAATAAAATTTAATAAATGAAAGCCCTATCTCTTTTAATCCTTTTGGATTCTATGGATCAATCAAAATGGAGATGAACCGATTGGAGAAGAGGTGTTAAATTTTTCTTTTTGATCGGTGCAGGTGTTAAAGTTTTATGTATGAAATATTGATTGAATGCCCTAATCTCATATTAGGATTACTTGAGAATCTAAGATGTAGTGTTTACTGCCCTTGGCTGTAAATAAAGTATGAAGATGACAGTGACTAGCGTTCAGCTGTAGGGGTGTAGGTGGAGTCATCATCGTATAGCAGCATACGTATTGGTCGTAGGTGTTGATTGATTGGTAGATTGCTGTGTTGGTGGTTTCCCACTGAGATGAGTGAGAAAGAGCTTTGATGGTTGGAGGGAGATTTATTACATATTTATCCATTATAAATTAACCATTAGATGAATCTAATAATAAAGGGAAAAATGTAAAAGAAAATTATATAAATTATTTTAATATATTTTATTATATATGAAAATATAATATAATATTAATCAAGCCGAGCCGGGTCGAGCCGGGCGTTACAAGCTCCTCTAGTTTGTACTTCAACCGAGCTTCAATTAAAAAACTCGGCCCTCGAGCCGAGCTTAAGAGAGCAAAAGTGCTCATTTTCGAGCTGTCGAGCTAGCTCGGCTCTGTTGCAGTCCTAGTTAGGTGACATATGATCTAGCACTCGAGGGTAGCATGAAATGCTACCAGGTTACCGTCCCTTTATCCACACACACACACACACACACATTTGTAAAATGCATGTGGGTTGCATGTGGCATATCACTTAACTGTTAAAAAATATTTAGGTAAAGTGGCTTTGCATACAGGTTAATCACATTTTGAATCCAATGAAATCTTAGAAATATATAATTTAACCATTTAAGTTTAAAAAATACATGTTCGACCAGTGTGGAAAAAAATACAGGACTGAATTTTAATTTTATGGGACCAGTATGCTCGAAAGTTGTTTAAGTAGAAAAATAAATACTACCCACCAACAAATTGATAAACAGTCTGGAGAACAGCGAAGACTATTTGAATCACAAAATTATTGATACGTTGAATAGGGAGTTCTGTGAAGGGATGGAGACAGAGATGGGTCAAGACAGTGGCACAAAATGAATGGTTGAAGCGGATTCCTTGGAGAAGATGGGAGAAATAATAATGTTGAAATCGATTCGATTTATTAGTTTTGATGAGAAAGGGAAGGGGTTAGAGAGGTGGAGCTCTTACAGCACTGCTTGATGCTATTGAGAGGGAAAAAACACTTCATCTAAGAGACGTAAGGGAAGAAGAGAGTTGGGGTATTTACATTGGGGGCTGTTGGCTGTCCTATAGTAACCAAAAAACAGATGGGGAAGAAGGAAGGGGGAAAAATAACTTGTCTCCTTGCTTTAGGATGGGCTGGTGCAAGTGTCGCTGATGTTTATGCAGATTGTTTCTTGGAATGTCAGGGTTTGTGTGACGAAATGGGGGGTAGGGGACTGATGTCAGAACAATTACCTCAGTGCTTGGAGGATTCAAATGGGGTTGGGAATGCCTTGATTCTGAGGGAGCCTCTAGAGGGATTATGGTTGCCTGGGATAAAGGAGAGCTAGAAGGTTGAGAAACTGAGGTGGGCGATTTCTCTAATTCGGTTTTGCTTAGAAGCAAGAAGGATGCCAGGAAGTGGGTATTCACTGGAATCTATGGCACTAATGAAGATTATCGCAAAAGTGACTTCTGATTGGACCTCTTCGACCATTTTAAGTAGATGGGAGCTTCTTTGATGCATTGGAGGGGATTTCAACATAGTCCAATACAAGCATGGAAAGAGAGGAGGCCGAATTGACAGGGTGGGAATGTGCAATTTGGTGTTCATCAGATTTTCAAATGCAGAGGGATATACACTTGGTTGAACCTACAATAAAAGCCAACTATTTGCAGATTGGACAGACTCCTGCACTCTATAAAGTGGATAGATCTTTTTTCGGATATGATTTTGGAAGGTTTATTGAGATATGTTTCTGACAATATTGCAATCTCAAGGTCTCAGGTTTGAGCTCAGCTTACCTACAAAAAAAATAAAATGTTTTGGACCATATTCCTGTTACTCTTAAGTGTTTGGTTCATGGCAGGGGCCTTATTCCTTTCAGATTTGAAAACATGTGGGTAAGAGATGAAGATTTCAGAGCTAAGGTGGAATCTTGGTGGAGGGAAGAGGGTATTGAGGGTTCCCCTACCTTTAGAATAACAACTAAATTGAAGATTTTGAAGGGCAAAAGTTAATAAGTGGAATGGGGAGATCTTTGGGAATGTGGACAGGATGAAGGATCATTTACCATTTAAGTTAGAGTGTTGAACCTCTTGGAGGACGAGAGAGCCCTTAAGATTGGCTTTCAGATTGCAATATAATAAAAAATGCGTGAATGATGTGGAAACAGAAATCAAAGGTTAAATGGCAAAGTTAAGAAGTGGAATGAGGAGATCTTTGGGAATGTGGACGGGCTGAAGGATCATTTACTACTGAAGTTAGGATGTTGGACCTCTTGGAGGAGGAGAGAGGCCTTACTTAGGAGGAAAACTAATTGAGAGGCTTTCAATTTGCAATATAATAAAAAATCCATGAATGAAGAAATCATGTGGAAACAAAAACCGAAAGTTGAATGGTTAGAGATGGGCGATAGCTACGCTAAGTTTTTTCATTCCATTGCAAATGCTAGAAATAAACCTAATTACATAAGTATTTTTGTTGATGGTGTTCAGATTGAGGATGGGGAGGAGATTAGAAATAAAATTGTGAGATTCTATGAGGTTCTCTACAAAGATGAAGGTTGGAATAGTCCGATGGTTGATGGGCTTCACAAAAGTATCTCCGTTCAAATGAAAGACAATCTGGTGAATGCGTTTTTGAAAGAGGAGGTTAAATAGGCTGTGATGAAAGGGGGGTGAAAACAAAGCACCGGTGCCGGATGGGTTTACTTATGGAATTTTTCCAAACTATGTAGGAAGTTGTTAAGGATGATCTTATGGAATTTTTTTTCTTCAAGAAAATCCATTAGCAAGGCCGTGTTGGGAATAGTGTGAACTTCACGTTCACTGCACTCATACCTAAAGTGGAAGGCGCCTAGGATATCAAGGAGTTCAGGCCTGCTAGCCTTTTGGGAATTGGCTATAAACTTCTGGCCAAAGTTTTACCTACCAAATTGAGGAAAGTGATGGGTAGTATAATTTCTAATCCCCAGGGAGCTTTCATACTGGGTCAGCACATGTTGGACATTGTCGTAACGGCTCACGAGGTGGTGGATTCAGTCTAGAAGAATGGTAGATCTGAAATCCTTTGGAAGATCAATATGGAAAAAATACTATATAGTCAGTTTAAAATTCTTAGATTATATGCTTGGAAGGTTGGGTTTTGGTGAGAAATGGAGGAGCTGGATGAAAGGCTATGGCTCCTCGGCTTCCTTCTCAGTTATTGTGAATGGTGGACCAAAAGGATACTTTAGTAGCACTAGGGACTGAGAGCAGTGTTGTCATATGCGATCACATATGCCATTTTGGTCATAAAATCGCATAAGCCATAATTGAATATGCTATATGATGTATATAAACTTTATGCCATGGCATACAAAAGTATGCAATGGCATAAGTGGTAAGTATGCGATTATGCCACCACATACTTAGTATGCTATGGCATAACAATTTCCAGTTTATGCCATGACATAAAAAAGTATGCGATGGCATAAGCGATAAGTCGACGATTATGCCATCTCATACTTGGTATGCGGTGACATAATGATGTCTAAATAATTTTTTTAATTTTTTATGCAATGGCATATGTGATTATGCGACCACATATGCGAATGACACAGGTGTATGGCTTTGTATGGCTTATGCCATTTGACAACATTGACTGAGCGAAGGCGATCCTTGTCCCTTATGCTGTTGAATATGGTGGGTGAGGTGCTAAATGGCCTTTTAAGGAGGTCGGATGAACTGAACCATATCAATTGTTTCAAAATTTTAAGGAATCGACCGGATGATAGTCATTTGCAGTTGCAGTATGCCAATGACACTATTGTTTTATGTACTGTGGAGGTAGAGCAACTACAAGCCATTACAAGAGTGTTAACAGTGTATGCAGCATTTTTTGGGTAGAAAGTGAATCTACATAAGTCGAAGCTTACTGGGCTCAGAACAGGGGATGGTCTTATGCACATCTTGGCTGATGATGTTGGATGTATGATGGATTAGTTAAACATTAAATATTTGGGGTTGCCTTTGGGAGTGGGTAAACCGAAAGAGAGGTTCTGAGAACTGATCATTGAGCCACTTGGAAAAGTAAGATGATCGAGCTCTGTGGTTAGATCAACGTTGGAAAAATCCACCTTGTCGGGCTTATTGATCTTATATATGTCAATGTATCGGGTGCCTGTTGCTGTTATAAAAAAATTTGAGAAAATTATGAGAGATTTTATTTGGGAAGGTGGGGGGGACAAGATAAGAAATTTCATCTCGTAAACTGTTTTGTTTGTGTTTGTAGCAAAGATGGAGGGTTGGATATTCAAAGACTGGGTGAGATGAATAGGGCCTTGCTTGGAAAATAGCTCTGAAGATTGGGGCAGGAGGAGAATCTGTGGTGGCGAGTCCTTATGAGCAAGTACGGCTAGGCTGAAAAATAGATGGGAAATCAACGAGAGAAGAAATAAGGGGTCTTGATGGTGGACAGGGGTATGCTCAGTCCTACTTGACTTCTGATTATGCATTTAATTCAGTTGGGGGAGGGGTGATAAAATCAATTTCTGGAAGGATGTTTGGATAGGGGATCAGAGTTTGATGGAGGAATTCTAAAAAAATTATAATAGCACTATGGACGAAGAGGCTTTAGTAGCGGATATGTCTGAGACAAATGGGGATGATGTGGTCTGGAACTGAGATGGAGGGAGATTGATCCATTAACCACATCTTCTGCACAAATCGGACACCTAATACTCTTTTCTAGTTGGTATTATTATAACCAAAGAGCTCATATATTTGGCCGATCCTCTCTATCCAAGTGGCTAAACACCAATTGAACTTCATTTAGTGCAAAAGGCATATACATTAATGGACCCGTACCCCCAAATCCACATACTCCAATATAGACTCTATGTTATATTTGATCACCGGTCAATACTAAAGAGCTTAGTTCAAAACGATCAGATTCCTTTAACGGATACCAATTTTAGGCCAACATCAATAGATACTATGGTTTGCAAATTGGACAACGTGAATTAGTCAAGGATGTGTGCCATGTGGCAAATCAGATGCACTTGTTAGCATTTCATTTATTGATACAGGTGACATCCCATTATTCCTAAAAAAATTGATAAAGGAGTAAAAAAGCCCAATTGATTCTGTCAAAGAAGACGGAAAGAACTTTATTTCTCAAATATACAATCTTGAAGAAAAGGAAATGAAAAAAGTTCATTTCTCAAATACAATCTAGGGCAAGGATCTAGTCGTACTGGTTGGGCATTATTGAGATGCAAGGAATTCTGAAATTGTTTATAACCTTTTGAAATTCTTTTTTTATGTAACATTCTAGACATTACAATGTTTGTTGATTTACTGGTAGCGACATTAAGAATTTGAACACATGGAATTTCAAGTTAAATTCGTAAATGAGAAAAAAGTTGAACACCTCGTGTTTTTGTTCACTTTGGAGAAATTGTGTAATATTTTTTTTTTGATAACGTTGGTGTTTGGGACTCTTAGAGCATTTGACTAATCCCAGGGGCACGTGTGCACCCCAAGTTAGCACGTGCTGGTCAAAACGTGATATAACGAATATCATGAGAGACAACTTTCTCAACTTTTTCTCCCAAAAATTAAATTAAAATTGTTTGTATATATTTATTTATTAATTTACCTCGATGGAGCCCCTCTCTATGCCTCTGTAGTTTTGGAATCAACCATATGACGTTCTAAAGAATTGCAAGATGCATCATATAGAGCACTAATATGTAATGACTGAGACTGATATTAAAGTTAACAAAACATCTATGGATATTTATTTCAAATAATTATTAAAAACTATGTACCTATTTATTTCTAATAATTATTGATAAACATGTAAAAATTAATTCTATTAAACTTTCTGAAAAATATTTTTTCAGCTACCTATTGAATGCCAATTTTTTTAATTCTTTTGGTAATGACAAGAAAACAAACTATAAGTATTCTTAGTTCTTTTTTTAAAATAGGTAATGGGATTTGAACCCTTGACCCCAATGCTACACCCTTGAGGGCATCACCATTGGGGCAAAGATCCAATCCCAATTTTTTATAGTTCTTGTACATATTGATATGATACAAATCAAAATTTAAATAACATGCTAACAACTACAAAATAGTTATCATTGAAATTTCGTCTATTTGATACGAAATGCTAAATATCAACTTTCATAATTTAATGACTTTTGATAGTATTGCACCAACTCTCATTTTAAATGTGTTAATGACTGCTCATCCTTCGATTTAATGACTAAATATGCCATAAAAGTGAAGGGAGAATATAAAGGAGAAGTAGTTAAGATATATATATATATATATATATATATATATATATATATATATATATATATATATATATATATATATATATTGTAAGGGTACCTGAATCATTTGAAAGTGAAGGAAAAAGTGCACGAGTGAGAAAAGGTTGACTCCATTTTTGTTTCTAGGAGTAGAAGGATATATATATATATATATATATATATATATATATATATATATATATATATATATATATATATATATATATATATATATATGGATGCGAGATCCTTGCACCAGTGATGTCGGATTCAACCTTGCACTAGTGCCATTTGGGTGCCAAATGGCACCTAATCCAAATATCTGGTGCCTAGGCTCATACACAAGGCCGATCAGGTCCATCCCCAAAAAATAAAATAAAAAACATCTTATCAATCGTACAAAACCTAGTTAAAGTTGGAAAAAAATCAATGCACGAAGTTTAGGCATGTGGATGGAAAATTTTGTCCAAGGATTTGAAGGGCAAAAAACTTACAAAAATGATTTTTTTGGATCTCGTGCCACATGACTGATTATCCCAAGCATTGACTATCAAGATAATTTCCTCTAGTTGCCAAATCCAATACAATTAGAGTTCTCTCTTTTGTGGCTCACAGAAACTAGCCATTGTCCTAGCTAGATGTGATGAATGCCTTTCTTTGTGATGATTTAAAGGAAGATGTGTACTTGCAGTTCCCACCAAGATTCTCTCCTTAGGGGGAGAAAGGAAAAGTTTGAAGGCTAATTAAATCCATCTATGGGCTAAAACAGTCCCCTAGAGCCTAGTTTCAAAAATTCAGCGAAGTCCTTATAAAGTTTGGATACAAATGAGCCACTATTATGATACATTGCCTGTGACGAAAGGCGCTCACCTCACGACACTTGTGTTTAAGTTGACGATATCATCGTCACCGGAGATGATAGTTTGGAAATGTTAAGGTTGAAATGCTAATTGTGTCAAGGCTTTGATATAGAAGACTTGGGTCCACTGAAATAATTTTTTGAAATTGGAGCGGCCAGGTCAAAGAAGGCTATAGTTCCATCTCAAAGGAAATACACTCTTGATGTATTGAGTCATACAATGATACAAGTATGTTGGGATGTAAACCTGCGATTACGCCTATTGACCAAAATCATTGTCTTAATGGAGAGGAAGACGAACTCCTTAAGGATGCATCTATGTGTCAATGGCTTTTAGGAAAGCCAATTTACTTGACTATGTCACGTCCGGATATTCCATACTCCATGAGTGTAGTGAGCCATCATTTGCATTCTTCCAAGACCACTTACCTAGATGCTGTGTATAGGATTCTAAAGGATTTGAAAGGCAACCCAGGAAGGGCTTACTTTACAGTAATCATGGACATCTTGATGTTGAAGTTTTCACTAATGCAAATTGGACCGGTTCATCGAGTAATAGGAGGTCCACTTCAGGTTACTTGCTTACTGCACATTTCTAGGGGTGAATCTTTTCATATGGAAGAGTAAGAAGCAACAAGTTCTCTCTAACTCTACTGTTGAAGGTAAGTTTCGTGCTATGTCAGTAGGAGCACGAGAAGGTATGCCGCTCTGGTTTAATCTCATGGATTTAATAGTTGTAAAACTTTGTATGGTTTTGTATGGAGACGATAAAGTAACTACTCAGATATCACGAAGGGACGAAGCATATTAAAGTGGACTGCTACTTCATAAAGGAAAATGTTGACTCAAAAGAATTTTGCATACCTCAGGTCAGCTTAGAAGATCAACTGACAAATATTCTTACCAAATCTGTGGGAGGAAAACATTTGTATGATATTACCTAGTGTTGTTATATGCGATCGCATATGCCATCAGGAAGGAGTGGATCACGTATGTCATCATGACATATGCGATTCAGGAAGCATGCCATCACATACAATTGTATGTCATGACATACTTCTCCAACATTGATTTTTAATTTTTTTTTTGGCTTTTTAGACTTCCCTAAGCCCTATTAATAGTGGGTTTCTCTCCCTAATGCATACCACAACTCTCAAAGGTATGTTTTGGGTCTCTTTCCTTCTCTTTTGTATGATCCACTTTATTTTTTATATTTTTCCTTCTAACTTACTGGTTATATACTTAGCTATATACTTATATTATATACCTTTATTTCTCATTCTAGACACTACAAAATTAATAGAACACAAAATTAACACAAACATATTACTTTTCAATATGGGGAATTTTGGTGATTTTTGGGATTTTTTAAATATTTTTTGTGTGCCATGACACAATCACATATGCGACCCGCATATGCGATGGGTTATGCCATCGCATAGGGTCACATATGCTATTTAACTGCATTGATATTACCTCAAGGTTGGGCATGATAGATATCTATGCACCAACTTAAGGGGTAGTGTTGTTGTGTACATGAATTTCATATTGAGTTGGTGTGACTGTTTATGTAAGTGGGTGTCTTAGTGTTTGTCGGTGTGCCAAAGTCATTGAAAGTTGTATAAATATTAATGAATAAGGGGATGCCAATTATCAACTCATAACCCTAATTTTTACCAACCTTCTCTTTCTTCTTCTTCTTCTTCTTCGAGGTAAACCTAATTCCATTTTATGTTCACCATTTTAACTTTGAGAAAAATACATAAAAAATTCATTATTCTTCTTTTACTCTCGAAAAATACTAAAAGGAGCTGATCTATTTGATAACACGGTCTAACCTAACCGAACATAGTGATAAAAAGCTGATATGCCTTATATTACAAGGTAGCTTTTTAAACTCTACTTCAAGTCCAAATTATTTGGAAAGTTTCAATTTGGCTTGTGCTCCACCCAGTTTAAATTTAATATTATCATTTTATGGAACACTCCTAGTTCAGGTCAGTGAAGATTTTTTCTAATGTTTGAAGGTATACTACTGCCATCGCAAGTTTTAAATTAAAAAATTGAATTTTAATGTTGTCACATTTTGTTCCATTTAATGGATTGGAGTTGGGCTCGGTGAGAGATGATCGAAATGAACTAGACATTCGAATTTGGAATAAGGAAAAGAAAAGAAGCTCCGCAGTCAAATTTTTATATGAATCCTCTATTTTTAGCAGAGCTCTAGCGCTAAACCATTGGCTGTCATGTAGAAAAGGAAAGTTCCATTCAGAGTCAAGTTCTTTGTATGAGAGGTAGCTTGGGGAAGGGTGTTATCGTATGCGAAGCTGAGAAGGAGGGGATGGATGTCCTAGTAGATTAATGGAGATTCATGGACGTTGGGGTTAGGTGAGGACGAAGGAGAAGGATAAAAAATTAGGGTTGAGTTGCTTAGCTTAGCCTACTCTCCAAGGCATTAATAGTTTATATACTAATTACAATATATCATGGATATCATGTGCATGGAAACACGTAAATTGGAGTAAGTTGTATACTGACTCCATACACACCCACAATTACTATAGACACCCATACAGGAACCTTGTGTAGGTTTTTTGGGGAGGTGGAGGAGACGGTAGAACATTTCTATTTGAGGTGTTTGTTTGCTTTGATAATATGGGAGAAATTTCTGAAATGGTTTGGCTTTAGTGGATGCTTGGGAAAATTCAGGGTGGCAACTGTCTCTGAGTAGCTGGAAAACACATGATGGGATATAGGATGACATTCCTGTTGGTGATTTATTAGGTAATTTGGAAGGAAACAAACAAACTATTATTTTATTATATATTTCAGACACTCAGATTTGTAGTGAATGCAATCATCTAGGATTTATGTTGCCTGTGTACATGGGGATCCAAAGAAGATGACTAGTCGGTTTCTGACATCATTCTTGAATGGGAACAAATCCGCCCGTGGGATCCTTGGATTCCCTTCCCTGATGCCGCTTGTTCTGGCCTTATCTTCATATTTATCTATTTTTATTTTTTGTTTGTGTTGCCTTTTTTTTTTTTTTTTTTTTTTTTCCTTTTTTGTCTTTGCTTTGTTTGTTTTTGTTGTTTTCTTGGCTAAGCATCTTACTTTGCCTCCTCAATCCGCTGTGAATTCGTTTCGTTTATTTAAGTTACCTAAGGTAATAAATGTTTATTTAAATTGCACCAAATTAATATGGTTCTCAATGAACCTGTACCGCCAACACCTTGATGATCTTTGATCTGATGGACGATCTATTCTAGTGAAGTATGATAGTGTTTTCTATTGAGAGAACTGACTATTGAAACTTTATCATTTAAATATATTTAAGTGCTTTTAGGTAGTTACTGTAAAGGATTTCCGTCTCCATGTGAAAAACGTAAAAAAAGTGATGAGAAAGAGGTAAAATTATTTATTTATTAAATCACCTATGCACCAAAGGTGGCGAATGTGTCAAATAGGTAAAATCTTGGGACAATTGAAAATAGGTATTTGACCTTTCATGGATTTCTTGACTGAATATTTGCACACACATTGACATTTAACCATTTTCATGGATAAAAGTTGATGCGTATGTTAAGCACTTAATCTCAACTTTAAACCTTAAACCAACAATTCTTCTTAAGTTGAAATTTGCAAGGTAAATAAAGCATTTAACTTATAATAATGGTAATTAATATTAGTTCACTCATTAGTCATTACACTTTTGTCCTTATGAGAAAACCAAAAAGGCAAACGAACATTAAAGGAAAAAAAAGGGAAAAAAAATCTTAAAGGGGTATTTACTGGGATATTCACATGCAACATATGGTTTCTTTTAATTGAGCCTTAAAAATTTCATTTGACGACATTAACTTCTCTAGTCAAAATTAAATTTATCTAACCTGTAAGGATTTTTTGTCCTAATTAAAAATTTTCCTAACAAAAGTTAACCTTTATTTTCTCTTTAGAATAGTTAACCTTCATATATATATATATATATAGAGAGAGAGAGAGAGAGCGCCCTGCACTCAATCCGTTTGGGTGACAAGTGGCACCTAATACGAGGATCAGATGCGACAAGAAATATGCTCAAGATCGATCAGGTGCATCCCAAAAACAAATTGAAAAAAACATCTATCCACCATTCAAATGTTAGTCAAAGTTGGAAAAAATTCAACGCACCAGGTTTAAGCAGGCAGATGGGAAACTTTGACCAGGGTTTTGAAGGGCGAAAATCCTAACACAGTTTTTTTAGATCACGTGCCACATGGCTGATGATTCCAAAACGGGTGTTTGTGTTGGGATCACATGGCTCATGGCTCATGATCTACACGCGAGTGTAGGGGTTCAAACCATATACTTCTGGTGCTGGCACCCTTTACCAATATATATCTATATATACACAATCTGCTATCCTTCTCATGCACTAAATATAAACTTTGTAACAGTGTCCTATTGTGTGCTTCCAATTGGTTAACAATTTGGACTCAGACATTGCCATCAGTGGGACATCGTACTGGTTTTATTTGCTTCTGGATATTGAAATTTGTGTTTGTTGGTAGGAGCTTGGGGGAATTAGTACTGGAATGGAAAGAGAAAGAGTTTTGTTGCAAGATTTGATGGCTGTCGTAAAAGATGTGATGAGGGATACAGAGGTTGCAGTTCGTTCGTTTATGATGCTTCGGCCGAGGTTTCTTCATCCAACCCTCGCACCTGCTTCAACTCAGACTTCCGGAACAGCAGCAGTTCACAATCCAGCTACCCAACCGATCTCGGGTTCTATCCTACCATTTGGCGATTTCTATAGCGGGCTCCCGAGGCGTCCGTCTCCATTTTTAGAGAAAACTGTTGCAAGATTTCAAAAATATCTTGGTGAATGCCAGCAGTGGATTGAAGAGTTAGAGCATTTGCTCCTATCAAATACTGAAGGAATGACTTCCGGCTCAGACTTATCGTTATTGAATTCTCTGCCTAAAGTCATGTCAAATGTGCATGATTTCTTTGTCCATGTGGCTGCAAAGGTAAGATGCTATATCATCTTCATTCCCACTAGTATCAAAATATATTGAGCAGTGAAATATGTATTTATATATATAATACTTTTGAGGAATGATGGGATATGAGAAGCATTTATAGATTATTTCTATGAAAAGCACCCATTTTAGGTCTTGTGGCATAAATTGAACAATCCGCGTTTTGAAAGTCGTAGCTTGTGCTAGGAGCTACCATGGCCCAAAAAGTAATGGTCATTGGGGATTTGACCTGTCCAATCTATGCACTCATTTATGGACAATTGTGCACCTATTTTTAGCAGTTGATATTAAAGCGCTTGGTCAGATGGTTCCAATGAATTAATATGTGATTTTTGGGCTCTGTGGTACCAGTGATGGCTAGGCCAATATATGACTTAAATTGGTCAAAGATGTATGGCAAGTGGCCTAAATGAGTGCTTTTAAGAGAGAGTATCTACAGCGACAATAAGAAACGGTCTTAATACTTTATATGCACTCATAATTACCACAATCTGCGATATTGGGAAAAAAACTCCTTTAAAACGCATTTGTTTTTCATAACATGTCAGAAACACGTTTTAAAAAACTCGTGATGGCTAGGCCAATATATCACTTAAAATGGTCAAAGATGTATGCCAAGTGGCCAAAATGAGTGATTTTAAGGGAGAGTGTCTAAAGCGACAATAGGAGACGGTCTTAATACTTTATATGCACTCATAGTTACAAAATCTGCGACTTTGGGAAAAAACTCCTTTAAAGCGCATTTGTTTTTCATATCATGTTGGAAACATGTTTTTTAAAAAAATACTTGTATATTATAAAAAAATCGTGTTTTTTTAATGTTTTAAACACGTTTTCTACTTATTTTCCCCGAAATTTTCCCCAATTTTGGCAAAAAATATTTGTAAATATTTCCAATACTTTTTCTCAAATGCATCCCGTTTTCCCCTCGAATTTTACCTATTTTTTCATTTTTTTGCCTTACCTTTTTTTTCTTCTCTCGAATTCTGACTTGGTAACTATTGCACTTGCAATGATTATAACCTCATATTCTTGCTGTCATGAAAGAGGATGTCCGTCACCTAAATACAATAAGGATTCATCCTCATTTTTCGTGAATGATATCATTTGGGGTTGAAAATACCACACATGGCCACTATATATATATATATATATATATATATATATATATATATATATATATATATATATATATATATATATAGCAACACTCGTATAATCGGCCTTATTTATACTTCTGATAAACTCACATTTTTCATTATCGATTATTGCTTTTTCGCGCTTTTGATAAATTTGCATATCTTATTTCGTACCTGTACTTGGACTTATTTTGGCAGGTGGAAAGTCTTCATCAGTACATAGAATCCATGAAAATTGCGTATCTTGCTGACCAGCGACGCCGGGGTGATGGGAATGACCCATTTCTCGAGGCGGATAGGCGGGAAACAGCTAAACAAGAAGCTGCTGCGAGAAGAGTTCACCCGACTCTGCACTTATCCGCAATCTCACAACCATCCACTCAAGTTGCGGGTTTATTTGCAAGCTCGGCATTGCCTGGAGCATCAACTGCCCCACAACCATCTGTAGGAGCCTCTGCAGCTTCTTCTGGGAGTGGTTTTTCCATTTTTAGCACCCCATCATCTTCTGCTCCAGCTGCCTCCACATCTTTGTTTTCCACCCCATCAATATCTGCTCCTTCATCTACCTTATTCGGATCATCTAGTTTTCAGCCCCAAATTTCGCTTTTTGGCTCTGCATCAGCATCTCCATTAGGATCTACTCAGGCTCCTTTGTTTGGATCTGGTACTCCCTTCTCATCCACTCCTGCTGTTGGAAGTGCTCCTCTTTTTTCGACCCCATCTTTTGCATCAGGTACATATTGAATTGTTTTATTTGCACATCAACATTATGTTTTTAATTATTTTAATGCCATGTTGTCAAAATCGGATTGTATCACAATGTCGTTTTGGATTTTGTGAATCGAATGGTATCGTTAAACCGTTCAATCGTAAGATCCACTACATTTTTTTATTAAATACATCTTTTTTGAAAAATATCCAATAAATCTAAAAAATTGTTTTATCCAAATATGCCCCCATAATCAATAATACAACACGATATTTTCTTCACTAACTATATACAATGTAAGTCAAGTATGCCTGATTAAAGATCAATTATAAAATGTGTCGAAGTATATCATAGAAGTATGTATTGATATGAATATACAAAACTATAACTGAACTCTTCAACTTCCTCCTCGACACTAATCATCACTCATCAACTATTAAAAAGTATAATGATATAAAACTGTCAGGTCTAGCTCATCCTAAACCTAACCATATTACCGTGCGTGCTTCTTACCCTTCTCCATCTTCCTCTTTTTTTCTTTATGAAATAGCTGAGTAGAGGCGAGCCGTGAGAAGAGTCAAGAGAGCCTAAGGGTCTTGCTTACTAGGATACTACTACACTTGTATTAAGTTCATATCCCAACTTTAGCAGGATAAGATATTGTAAGCATTTTATGGTTTTAAATAAAAAAACTTTTAAACTTGATTTCTTTTTCAACGAAAAGCGGGTCATTTTTAAAAATTCCCCTGCTTTAAGGGCTTTTTCTGCCTAGAAGCTGCCACTTTTTGTAACTTGCTATAAGCGGAGCGGGGCCTAGGTTCCGCATTTGACAACAATGTGTGTGTGTGTGTGTGTGTGTGTTTATATATATATATATATATATAAGCTCAATCATCAAGGTTTTTAGCAGTGTTACCTTGGTACTTCTACTTTTGGGATTTTTGTTGTGCCGACACTTGGTGGCACTTGGGCACCCGTGCTGACCCTTGGACACTCCTCAAATAACACGGAACTTCTAGACATACATGAAAAACCACATATTACTATTAAAATGCTCATCGTTTTGACAACGATGAAGTGAACTTTGTTTTAAAAGAAAAATGTGTAAAGTTTAGTAACTACTAAAACAAAGGTTTGGGTTGTTAAAAAATGATTTTATGTTAAAATATATGTTTATTTAGGTTCACGACATATATGGTGAATCTTTTCATTACGTTTTTATGCTAAAATATATGTTTATTTAGGTTCATGGCATATACTATGAATCTTATCATTATATATCTAAATTGGTTCTCTAAGATTTCCCTTCAATTTTTCTTTATATATGCTCTATTTATTTATTTTATTTTTCTTATGGCCATGTCGCCGTATCCAAATTTTTAGAAATTGCTGTGCGAAACATCTATTGGCACCTTGACACTTGGCACCTGTGCCACGTGTCCAGGTAACACTGATTTTTAGAGATCAATCCATAGCAAAAAAATAAAAATATTAGGTCCTTTACTTGAAAAATGAAAACAAATGGTTTAGATATGTTGTCCACCAGAGACCTTCAAACTTCAAAACCATGCGTTCCATTGAGAGCCCTCGACATAAGAGAGCTTTTGCAACAAACGAGACTTGAATCCATATTCATGCCACAAAAATATTAATTAAAAAAATGCAAAAGGGTTTTGAAGAAGATGAAAAGAATCCTAGAAACGTTTTATAAGAGTGAATTAAAAGAACTTCTAAAATATATTTTTCTTAAAAAAGGCAAAAAGTAAAGGAAAAAAAAAATCGAAAAATAGGATTCATTGTCAATCTGTGACTGGGAAACCCCTTATGAATCAAATCGTATGACTCTATAGGATTTGAATCGAATAGTACGATTCACTATATGGATCATTAGATTTATATGAATTTGTGAGTTATTACATAGATCGAATTGCTGAGCTTGGGATTTGATTTGAATTGTAGGATTCACATCATAAATCACAGGGTTTTGATAACAATATCTTAGGACTTATAGCCCAAAAAGCTAAAATGTAGATAATTTGTTATACTCTACATGTTAAAGGCCATGCAGGCTACCTGGCTATAAAAATGGATAATTTCCAAAGGAAAAAACATCCCTTCATAGTTCATGTGGGTATCCCCTCAGTGTGCATGCTGTTGGGAGTATTTCCCTCTATAAAATCACTTAAAAGTTGTATCTTATGCAATGTTGTCCTTGATTACAAACCCCCTATATTATAATTCACGAGGATTCATTGTGGGCCAATGACCGATTAAATTATTATCTGCTATAACTACACCTAGAGGGATTTGTGAATGAGTTTAATATTAGGTACAGGGCCTGTCGTAATGTTTGCCCAATTTGGAGGAGGGCGATTGACCCATGCAACACTCATATACAGTCCGTGCACCAACTACCTAGTCTTTGTAAATATATGCCCATAAACACAATTTCATTATTTTCTTCTTTTGATACCATGTATGAAAGTACTACACCTTTCTGCCCTTCACTTAAGCTGACCAAACTATCTTGATTGTTCTTGTGAATTAACATTGATTCCTCCTCCTATCTCAAACATTCCATTCATTAGGGCTGTCAATGTGTAGGATCAGGCCGAAATCCAAGTTGGGTCAATTATTTTTTCCTTTACTCAATTTGATTTTTGGATGTACTCAGCACGACAAGTCAAAAGTTATACGTATAGTTGTTGAAGGCGCTAGGATGGGCGTGGCCTAGGCAGCATACCCTCTGGGAGCTAAGCGGGGCCTTGGCCGGGCTTAAGCAGAGCCTGGGTAGTGAGTCAATAATGTGGGAATTTTAGTTTTGCGTATGATAGTAATCTATAAAGGATCTACGGTAAATGTAGATATGTGAAAAGGAAAAAATAATGTTAACAATGTCATTAATCACTCATTAGGGGCGTGATATGCTCGCTTCTGTGTAATGTGATTATAGGTACACGACATTAGGTAATAGTTTTGAAAACTATTACTTGTAACTGCAAGTGTTGCCACATGCGATCACGTAGGCCACACTTGTATCCTGGATCATGTAAGCCACTAGGGCTTATGTGATCTAGGACCTAAGTGTGCGATGACATGAGCGATAATAAGCTACGTATGCCTTTGCATACTCATTATGTGATGGCATAATGATGTCCAATTTGTGCCATGGCATACAAAAGTATGCGATGACGTAAGTGGTAGGTATGCGATTGTGCCATCACTAAAAAAATTGTACTAAACATGATTATGCAATCGGATAATCAGTATGTGAGGGCGTCACATATTCAGTATGTGAAGGCATCAAGTATTCAGTACAATTTTTTTATTTTAATTTTCCTTTTAGGTTCTATGCCATGGCTTATGCGATTATGTGATTGCATATGCGAATGCCACAATGTTATGGCATAGTATGGCTTATGCCATTTGGCAACATTGGCAATTCCCCACTTTACGAATGAAAAATGCGTTTATTCCACTGCATTTTATTTGCATAATGCTGGCTTTTTCACCACTCCTATTTCTTTCTTTAAGAAACAGTTTATATTAGGTACTTGATTTAAGTGCTCATCATCTTGGCATTCAGATTTTGGCCGATTCGGCGATTCTCCGAATCTTCTATATTATTCCGAATTTGACAAATTTCTTGATATTATTTATGCAGTACTGTTTTTTTATGATTGTGAATTGTTGATACCTGTTGATTATGTGATGCACCTATTTAGTTGCTTAAAACCATCATTGTAGTTGTAAAAAGGTTATGATATTTTTCGTATATGTAGCTTTTTTTATGAGCCACAAATTCCTTCAAATCTTTCCTTGAATCATTTCCCGATTATCCAAAGTAAACTGATCTGACTCCAAGAATGATTGTCGAATCCAAACTTAGTTACTATGAATTGAGGTGTGAGGGGTTGGAGACTCCTTGAAAGAATATGTAGGATTTGATCTTTGAGGAGTTTATAATAAGGCTCTGTTTGGATGATTTCTATGAAAAAGGTGGAATGTTTTTAAGGATCCTATGGATTCCAACCCTTTTGGAATCAACAGGAATTCAACGTTTTTTGGTGTTTGGATTGTGTAAAAATACATGGAAAATAGAATGGGAGCACAATCGTTGGTGTACATGACACACAGAGGGAGGGAGGGTGGGAGAGACTGTCCGATTTCTTTTTCTATTCCAACCATTACTTTTCTTTTCTCGATCTCCAACCACAGACACAACCTAAGTTAATCGCATGGAAAATGATAGATCTCTAACTTGTAAGAGAGAATTATTATCATCAAAGCAATCAGAGAATTATTCTCATCGATGCAACATTGAGCCATTCTCACTCTATTTCTTCTTATTCAAAATACTGGTGCAGGTGGCTAATAGGTTGGAGAAGATTCAAAAGGATTCCTATGATAAGGAAACAAAGTGGTAATATCTGTCATCTTATGGATTAGAAGGTGGGACAATCTATAAAAGTGGGTGTTGTTGGAACATTTCCCTCATAAACAAATAGTTGTAGAGATTTGGGGAGAAACCTAGTGCATTGTGGGGGAAAATCTTTGAGAATACGTATGAGTTGTATCCTTTGAGGTGAGAATGTAGGTATATTTAAAACGAGATTAAAGTTCAGTGTGCGGGAGGTCACTTCTCAGCAGGGCCGGCCTTGGGCATAGGGCCATGAGGCGGCCGCCTAGGGCCCCCAAATTTTACGCAAAACATAGGGGCCTCGCCCCCCAAAGGTGTAACCCAGTTGTTTAGTAGTTCAGGGCCCTATTTCAGGAACTCACCTACGCTCTCAAATTCTCAGGGCCGGCCCTGCTTCTCAGGAGGGGAAAATGTAGTTTGGATGAGGCTTCCTCCTGTCTAGAGGCTTGTCCTTCTATTTTTTGTTTTGCCTCTTTGTTCTCTTTCTCCTATGTTAAACGCTTCACTTAGCTTTTGATCTGATATATGTTCCTGTTTTTAACGAAATCTACATCTTTACTGATAAAAAAAGTGTGGGAGCTCATTTGTAAAGGAAAAAAATGATTTTGCAAAGGGATTAAGCTTAGAGTTGTCGTGGGAGGTAAGGTTAGCTTTTGGGAAGATTTGTGGATGGATGAGCCTTTTTTGTGTATATCATTACCAACTTTGTATGGGTTGGTGTGCCCTAAATGGTTAGTTGCAAATATGTGAGGGGGAGGGCGAATTTGAAGGATGATGCGGTGGGATCTTTTATTGAGTAGGTAAGATGTCTAGAGTTGTCGTGGAAATGGAATAGTAATTGTGTTATTTTTCATACTATCATCTAGGGCTGTCAACGTGTTGGGTCGTCCTCATACCTGACCTCACTTGACCCGATATTTTACGACATCGGGTCCATACCCGTTGGATCGGGCATGAGATAGAATCAACCAAAAGGTTGTGTCAGGTCAGGTATTTGCTAGGTCAGGTCGGCCCGATCCGACCCGAAAGTTTATATGTCAAAAATACAAAATAAGGGTTTTTTACCAGATCGGGTTCTCGGATTGGGAAGCGGGTCGGGTCGGCTTTAGTGTACCATCTTGTTGGGTCGGGTGCACCACTGGGTTGGGTCAGGCATTTGTGATTTTCTTATTGGGCAGGCAAAAATTTTACCCGACTTGGCCCAACCCGACCCGTTGACAGCCCTACTGACGTCTTTTTTTTCAAGCTTCTCACTAAGGAGGCGGCATCTTCTCTCATTGCTGTGGTTTTGGCATGGTCTTGCGTCCTCACTGGTTGATGCCTTCTTACATTAGGCAATCTTGAAAAGCGTTGACAGCTACCTAACGGTTGTATTACGTGCAAATGCATCTAGGAGTTAGAGGGCTGTTTGTTCTTACATTATCTGGTTGTTAGCGTGGTTTAGGGGAATCTTTTTTGAGCTCTTTGGAATTTAATGTGTTCTTTTTGAAGTCCTTGGCAGAATTATGGGAAGTGATGTTGCTTTTTTGAAGGATATGAATAATTGATTTTTTGGAGAAAATGCAAGGTTGATGATGAGGGGGTTATAGGCATTGATGTTAGGAGATTGTTAATTTGGTATAGGAGTTGGGTGTAGAAGGTAGTACAAAGGTGGGTGCCTGCTAAAGAGGGGGTTATTGAATTGAACTTGATGGTTTTTGTCTGTATCCTTGGCTCAGCCGGCATAGGGAAATTCATGTGTAATCATAAGGAAAGAGGCCTGTGGTGCCTAAATCGCATTTTATTGGAGTCCTTAAGGCTGCGTTTGGGTTAGCTCTTATAAGAGCAAAAGCAGCTCTCTGCTTGCTCTCCACGAGAGCAGATAAAATTTGCTCTGGCAGAGTGCACTTTTATCACTTAAAACAGCTCTCCTCTAAAGAAAATTGGGCGAGGAGCTGTGTTAACAAACATAAAAGCAGTTCCCTTTCTTCGTACCATTTCTTCTTTGAATAGAATGTTTTTTTCATATAAAGAACAAATATGGAGTATAGAACATTTGCAGCTAATTTTAAGCATAATTGCTGTGCACCAGTTTTTGCTTTCTATGTTTTTTTTTTCATATAAAATAAAACGTTTTAAAACTTAATTGCTGCTATTTAACGATGTTCTTGTTGTAATGCATATGATAATAGTCAATACCCTTCTTAGAGGCTATTTTCAATCTTCTAAATGGAGCTTTTTCTTTACCTGGTCTTAGGTGCTGCAACAGGATCCGGAGCAAGCTTTGGAGCTACGTCTGTGAGTAAAGTTGCTTAAATTTGATCTTCTAAATATCATTTTCATTATAATTTGCTAAAGGTCAGACGAGAATTTGTGAACATGTATGCTTTGTCATAGTATATAACTATATATGCATTAGTGAGGAACAGATCTGCATTGATAATTTATTTGTTTATTTATTGTTTTCCCCTTCATTTTCCTTTCTATTGTAGAAATCGGCAAAGCCAAAATCTCGCACAATCCGGCGCTAGATATTTCTCAAGGTCATGGAGGTAGCCCCAGCACCAGGACTTGACGATTTTCTACTCCCAAAGAAAGCTAAGCGATGCAATGATCAGAAAGCTCACACTGAGGCTGTAATAATGGATCCTACTTTCCACTGAGATATTTGTTCTCCGAAGACTGGATTCATCTGCAACGTCCTTTTCGAGACAGATTTCAACCTGCAAGTGATTGCTACAACATAAAAAAACTGTTATCCCTGTATCAATTTGATTCCTATTCTTGCTTAGATGGGTAATTCCAGATCGTGTTGAATTGTAGATTACAAAAGCTGCATGGTCTTTGTTGTTAGGAGCTCATCTAAGGAGATAGGGTCCTGTGCAGGTGTTTGTAATATTTTTTTGTAAAATAATTCTCTGATGCGATTTTTCCGCATTCATCTCCTTGATCAAGTACTGACTGGTCATATTTCTGAAAAAATCAAAACAACCTGTTTATTTTTACATTGTGATTGGTTACATAACAGGGTCCTAAGGTGGGGCCTTACTTGTCCACAAATGGCCATTTGCCATCGATTTGATCGCCTTTTCTAGTTCATCTAGACAGAAGTAGGCTAATTGGAAGCGTCGATAAGCACGTGCAAGTGAATAAGGTATTATATGCAATATACTCTTGGCCAATATTCCTCGGTTCACTCTACCAACGTGGATCCCAAAGCCTGGATGAAAAAGGCGTTGACAATTGCCTATAAAAATTATGTTATCAACTTTATTGGCAAGACAAATATGATGCGACAAGCCAATTCAAAATGATAAAATTTAGGTATTGCAAATGATGATTTTACTAAGGCATTATTTAAAGCACCTCTTGGTGTTTTGACGTTTGCTGTTCTGGAGGGTGCAAAAGCGTGCCCCTCTGTGATATATGGTGTTAGATGCACGGGTTGGAATTCCGTACGCAAGGATCTCTCCATCTGATTTGTACATGTGGTAAGCCCAAGATGCACGGGTTGGAATTACCATCACGTGGATCTCTTCTTCGTCTGAATTGTACATGTGATATATGATGGACGTCAATTACCTAAAGTCTGAAAAAATATTGGCTCAAGCACATTCTATGTCTGATCAGGTACCTGTGATACTACCAACGTTGGAGATTGCCTGATATTTATATTGAACTTTCACTGATTTGTGTGCTCATAAATAATTGTATGGCTTCCTAGACTCGATCCTCTGCCCTAGTATGTTCTCTCTTGTTTATGATCAATGCTAACCTAACCAACTGATTTTGGGTCAGTTTTCTAAACCTACCCAACTGACAAATTGGTCCACCAGACTGGAGTACTGGACCGAAATCGACTAAAACCTAAAATAATTGGAACAGACTTCCCATCAGATAGGTTTTGATTTGAGTAGCCGAAACTGAACTAGTTGGGTAGGTTTAGAAAACTGATCGAAAATCAGAAAAAATGAATGTAAAAAATAGAAAAATTTAAAAACTCAAAATTTTGAGTTTTCAAAATTTACCCTAACCGAAGAGAAAACTAAAATTTTCGGGATCGGCTTAGTTCAGTTAACGGTATCTGCACCCCATACATGCACATCAAGGATAGAAAATTCATATTTCATTTCAGTTTCGGGCTGGTCTGAAACTGAAATTTTGAATTGAAATTACAGCCGAAAACTTCAGTGGGGACCGAAATTAACCGAAATATTGAGTTATCATTTTGGCCGAAATTTTGAACCATCATACACGCTGATATACTAATTTCTATTACATATATTCTATCTTCTTTTCGCTTTCTCAACTATATTAAAAATTAGTAAACAGGTTTATCCTCTGCGATTTGTATACGAAAAAAAAAAACAAAAAAACACCTTAGCCCCATATACACCCAATATTTTCTTTTAAAGATCAACGCCACCCATTCTTTGAAAGTGCTCATGTCTCGGACCCTTTAGAAATCATTGATTGCCTTAGATCGGATGGAGGTTGTTTTTCACTGCGATATTACGAAGGAAGTCATTACTTGCACTCACTTTTTAAGTGGTTGCACTTTAAAAAAAGATTTTGTATTTTAGGGACGTATGACATGTAAAAATGTAATCTGAGCCGTCTGACTTAAAGTTCATGATCTATATAGCTCCTTAGTGGATAAGATTGGCATGAATTATAATCTTCAGCATGTAATTAATTATAGTCAAAGGCTATTATTTAATTCACCGATTGACAACAATAGATCATACGATAAATTTCGTATTTTACTGCAATCTTATCCACTAAGGATTTATAGGTTGTGAATTTTAAATATGGCGGCCTAGATTGCGTTTTTATATGTCACATGTTCTTAAAATACGATCTTTTTTTAACTTCAGTGCAATCACTTAAAACGGGTGTGAAAGTAATAGGTTGCCATTACTAAAATTCCATCTTTAGGTCGTAATGCAATTTTCTGAGACATTTTCTGGTTTCATGTGTCACATATCCCTAAAAACTAGCCTTAAATTCACGTTCCAGCGTGATGTAATACGTCCGTTTTTCATCATCTCACTGAAAATCTTCTCCAAAGCAATCATTGATTTATAAGGGTTTTGAGACGTCAGCGCTCTGAGAAAATTCGTGGGCGCGAACAGAGCTACCCGTAAGATGCCATCCATAGACACTGACAGAGAGAACAAATATAAAAAAAATAAATAAAATAATAATAATAATAATAAAAAAAAAACAGATGTCCAGGTTCAATGTATCTGGAATTCTGGATTCAGTATCTCCTCCCACCGCCTCCTATCAAATGCCACTCTCTGAACCATTTACAAAGTGAGCGATTCAGAAGCAGCATGAGTTGCGAAGTAGATAGAGCCTTCATCCAAGAGTTAGAGCACAGGCCAAATCTCTGCATCACTGAGGCCGGTGGAATCCCATTGATCGATCTCTCTTTGCTGAATTCCCCAAATCCCGAGGACGACGACCCCGAAGCCCTAGCGTCTCTCGTGGGAGAGATAGGGGACGCGTGTCGCGTCTGGGGCTTCTTTCAGGTAATCAATCATGGTTTACCAGTGGATTTGCGGTCGAGAGTTGAGAAGGCGGCGAAGGGTTTCTTTGGGTTGGCGTCTGAGGAGAAGAGAAAAGTGAGGAGAGACGAGCAGAACCCTTTGGGTTACTACGATACGGAGCATACGAAGAATGTGAGGGATTGGAAAGAGGTGTTTGATTTCACGATCCTGGATCCGACGGTGATCCCTGCTTCGCATGAGATCGATGATCGCGAATTGCAGTTTTTGAGGAATCAATGGCCTGATTATCCTCCTGAGTTCAGGTATTTGGTTAGATTAGCATAGAAATTACATCAGTCGATCGTACGATCGTTATTCGTTCGAGGGTTCTGGCACGATGAGTTGGTAATTTGGTATAAGGTAGCTGACTCGTTCACTCAAAAAAGTGAGCGGGTCATTGATTCTGTGCACGTGGCACTATTTTCTCATCTGGTAGTGATACGTGGTTTAGAAAGCAATGCCTTAAATTTGGATTCAGCTAATGATGCTCCGAAAAATTAGCTTATGTCGAAGAGCAAAAGTGAACGTGTAAAAAAAGTTTGGTGAATCGAACGGTTAACTGTTACTGTACTTCATTGAAAGGTATTGGTAATCGGTCAAATTCAGTCAAAGTTGTACTTTCACGGCTTTCCATATTCATAAATATATCCAAAGTTGACCCTTTCCGCAAAATACGGTTGACCTGCTTGCATTTGAGGTTTGACGATGAATGGGTCCGTTATTTACCACCAAAGGATCAACAACTCGAATTCGGTCTGGGTTTTGGTCACGACTGAATTTCAATTTTAGCTAAATTTTCAATATCTGGAGCCGGTCGAAACCCATATTTTACCTACGATAAATTTAGATTTCTCACCGCCGGTGTAGTCAAACATCATGGGGCACATTTTTTGAGCATATAACTCAGTGACATGCTTTTATGTACTTTCACATTTTCACTCATTTGGCTTTGGAAATTGGTCTCCCTCAAGCAAGAATCAAAGAATCAAAATATCGGCCAAAAACTTATAATTTGGCAGAAATTTCGGCTGATAATTTCAATCCCAAATAAAATATGACCGAAATTTCAGTCCAAGTTATTGATAATCGGTCATTTCGGCCAAAATTTTGATCCTTGCCCTCAAGTTCCGACCCCTCGTGGGCTTATTAGAGTATCTCCAAGTGTTTTCTATTTTTTTTTGCTTATGTGGCAATTTAGAGATACGATATAACAAATATGAGATAAATATGAGATATAATGCACTCCAATCATCTATTCAAAATTTAAGATAAGTATTTTTTTTATAGCTGTTGGTGAATATCTCATTTACAAAAAGCAACTAAAAACAATAAAATGTATTATTTTTGAAATATAGTATGCCAAGTTGGGTATCTTATATGCATGTAGGTAGGGCTCTCAATGGGTCAGGCCAGCCAAGATTTTGGCCCACATCTGGCTCTGAAAAAGTGGTATTTTTTATTAAGTAGACTCGGTCCGGTATTCGAATCAGGCTAAGCATGTTGCAACTGGGATAAATCCGTGCCGGACTTGGGTTGAGTGTTGCAACATCCGGCCCGCTCCCGACCCGAATATTATATATATATATATATATATATTATACTTATCTTCTTAAAATTATAATTTTTTTATATAGTTAAATATGATTTACTTAAATTCCCTGAGATTAAATCGTTGAATGGTTTAAACTTGAATTTAAGTCAAAAGCACAATAACCTTGTGCATATATTTTTTGGTTGGGACAAATTGGCTGAATTGATTTATTTTCAAGTAACCGTTACATAGCTTTTTAGCTACACAATTTGGATGACTTGTTAATAGACATTCAAGCAATCATTATCCGTTATAACCATTATGCAACAAATTAAAATAAAATATTTGAATAAAATCATGTACTTCAGCCTCTATAATGGTAATATAATTATTTAATTAAAATTTTAACCTTCCTCAAACTTTTATTAGAAAAAAAAAATAACTCAACCCAATTTTATTATAAATAACAGCCCCAAAAAATAGTCTAAGCAAATTTTATTAAAAAAAAAAATAGTAAAAAAAAAACTCAAAAAAACACCCAAGCCCGGCCCTAATCCGGTCCAGTGAGAGCCCTCTACGCAGGATATGCGATATCAATTTGAACGCACAACACATGACATATATCCAAATTAGAGTTATTGTAGTTCCATGCCAGATATAGAATACACCATTAGAGATGCTCTTAGAATTATCATTTTATCCTCGTAAGAGCATGCTATTCTGAATTTCTGATTCTTGGCACATGCTTATTTAGAGGGGCATGCGAAGAATACAGCAGAGGCGTAGAAAAGCTAGCGCATAAGCTATTGGAGCTGATTTCGGTGAGCTTGGGTTTGGGTGCAAAGCGGTTGAAGGGATACTTCAAGGATCAAACAAGCTTCATACGCCTCAACCACTACCCACCGTGCCCATCGCCTCACCTGGCTCTCGGCGTCGGTCGACACAAGGATGCCGTTGCTCTCACAGTGCTTGCTCAAGACGATGTCGGCGGTCTTGAAGTTAAGAGGAAATCTGACGGAGTCTGGATCAGGGTCAAACCAATTCCCGATTCCTACATCATCAACCTCGGTGACATCCTGCAGGTACTGTAATGCTGTATATATATTTTAGGGAGAGAATTGGGTTGTGCCATA
Organism: Chloranthus sessilifolius; assembly: GCA_021018995.1. Taxonomy (NCBI): domain Eukaryota; kingdom Viridiplantae; phylum Streptophyta; class Magnoliopsida; order Chloranthales; family Chloranthaceae; genus Chloranthus; species Chloranthus sessilifolius. The sequence goes on from CM037584.1 coordinate 6,051,534, forward strand.
ATTTTTTGTGCTCTTCAGGGAAAAGGGCATACGTGAAAACAGTTTTAAGGTGTGCTTGGATCTGCTATTCTTTAACCGATGCCAGCTCTCCGATAGAGTAGGTTTTATCTCCTCTAAGGGAGAGCAGGCAAAGAGCTGTTTATCACTTAAAACAGCTCCCTGCCAAAGCAAATGGAGCAGAGAACTGTGATACCAAACTCCATTATAGCCCCCCCCCCCCCGAGCTAAAGAGCCAAAGAGCTGCTCTTCGAGTGAGGAGAGAATGCAGCCGTAGTCTATTCACTTCAAACTCTTTTCAAAAAGGAGTGAGTCTGCAATGAGTGTCCACTCATCATGTGCATTAAAGCAGTCCACATATCTGTGTAACTGTGTGATGTGCACGGACTTTCAATGCATGGAAGTCAGTGCAAGTCACGCGTCACATAGACTTGTAGACTGCAGTATCCATCCATGATGGGTGGACACTGGACACTCATTGTAAACTAATTCTTTAGAAAAAATGGTCTACATGAAGGTTTAGGAAAATATGTTCATCAATGTGTGGCTTTGTGCTCATCCAGGGATTAGGTGCCAAAGTCACTTATCCAAAGAAGGTCAGGTATCATCCAAAAATTTGGGCATGATCCAATAAATATCCCCCATTGAAAATATGGTCGTTACCGTATCTTTGACCCATCAAATGAAGGGCAAAAACTAGAAGTCTTAAAAAATTATTTTTATTTTTTAAATCACTTGCGACATGACTAATCAACGCAAAACGGGTGTTATTTTATGTTGAATCAAGAGTTCAAAAACATAAAAGCCCTTTTATCTAAAACTATTTGAAGTGGGATAGTAATAGTAGGTTAAAATTGTTTTCAAGTATGACCTTTTTCTAATTTTCCCTAGATTTTCACCTTTCATTTGTTTGATTGTTCTATTATTATTTTTTGATGAATATAAATTATATGCATTTGTTTGATTGCTGAAACTTGGCAGGTGTGGAGCAACGACACATACGAGAGCGCAGAACATAGAGTGATGGTGAACTCAGAAAGAGAGAGGTTCTCTATACCTTTCTTCCTTATCCCAGCACACTATGTGATGGTAAAGCCTTTAGAAGAGATAGTAAATAAGAAGAACCCAGCTAAATATAGGGAATTTAACTGGGGGAAGTTCTTCAAGACCAGGAAGCTCAGCAATTTCAAGAAGCTTGATGTGGAAAACATCCAAGTCTACCACTTCAAGATAACTGAATGAACATGTTGTTGATCTCTGGGTCCATTACTTATTGCTTGTCAAAGTATATGTATGGTGCATCTATTTTGATATTTCAGAAATGAGTGTCTCCAATTGTGCACATCTATTTTGATATTTCGATCTATTGGTCGCGTTCTCATACAAGACCGATCGATCTTGGTCTGGTAATTATTCTCTCTTAGGGTCTCTTTGGATAGAACCTAGCAAAACGTGGTAAAATTGTTGATTATTTACCATATATTCCTAACTTGCAGGAATAAGCTGGAATACTTCATTTCTCTCTTATTCTTGAAGGAATACTTCGTTTCTCTCCTATTCTCGAAGGAATACTTCGTTTCTCTCCTATTCTCAAGGGGGGAGGTCGTAATATGTTTTGGTGTTTTGTGGTAAATAGGGGTAATATATTTTTCATCGTTAAAAATGCTCGACCAGCTGAATCCATGATAAAACTTTTACTATGTATTCTCTATATCCAAACAGCCTCTTAAAAACAAATGTGCGCGTATTTTTAATTAAAGAGCATTTACGCCCACTAAAAGTGAAAATAATGCACATGCATATTTTTTTTGAATTGAAATTAAGTGTCTCAATCGGCTAAGGAAATACGAGGTAGGTGGGCTCCCTATTAGGTAAATATGTGAAAGGTTCTGACCTCTCAAGTAAATTTTTTTTATTTTTAATCTTAGGGTCTGTTTGACAATTTTCTCGAAAACATAGGAAAAAGATTTGTAGATCCAATAGATTCCAGCTTTTTTGAAATTCATAAGAATTCATTGTTTTCCGGTATTTTGAATTGAGCAATTACACATAAAAAATAAAAAAGGAGCACTATCAATAGTGCACATCTCACACACCCAATAAATCCAACTTTCTATCGTGAGGGAGAGAAAGATAAAGATTAGGAGAGAGATTTGGGGCGAGTAAGATAAATTAAAAGAGAAACGTAGAGAGAGAATATAGGAGAGAGAGATTCAGGGAGAGAGAAATCTAAAAAAGAAAGATTAGGAGAGAATGGGAGAGAGAAGAGATATCTAAAAAAGAGAGAATCAAATAGAGAGATTAGGAAAGAGAAAAAGGAGCACCATCTTTGGTGTATACAACACACGCCAAATAAAAAATTTGAGAGAATAGATTAGAGAGAGAGAGATTAAGAGAACAGTAAGAGAGAGTTTGGAGAGAGAGAGAGAGAGAGTGAGAGAGAGATTTGGCGTGAGAGAAAGAGAGATTCGGTGAGAGAGAGATATAGAGATATTTTTTTAGAGAGCGATCGGAGAGGGAGAGAGAGAGAGAGAGAGAGAGAGAGAGAGAGAGAGAGAGAGAGAGAGAGATTTTATTTTTTTTAATTTTTTTAGAGAGCAATCGGAGAGAGAAAGAGATAGAGAATTTTTATTATATATATATATTATTTATATATTTTTTAATTTAATTTTTCTATTTTTTATTTTTTATTTTATGTTTTATTTATATATTATTTTATTATTATTATTAATTTAATGATTTTTTTTCGCAAGTTAATTTTATTTCAATTTATTCATAAAAAGAGAGAGAGAGAGAGAGAGAGAGAGAGAGAGAGAGAGGAGAGAGAGAGAGAAATCGAGGAGAGAGAGTTTTCACGCAACAAAAAGATGAGAGGGGAGGGAGACAAGATTTTCGATGAAATTATCTTATTTTAGAGTGATTTATTTTTTTCCAATGGAAAAGAAAATTTTGAATTTTCTTATTATTTTCAGTGGCACAACTTTGTTGCCAAACATAAAAAATTAACATATTTCTTTTCCTTTCTCATGATTTCTTTTCTTTTCCCCTATCCAAACAGACCCTTAGTCTTAAGTTTGATCACGTGCTAATTAATGAAAATCTAGCATGTTATTTGTTAGGATATGAGACCAAGCAATCCACATTAGACCACTGATAGTGGACTGACTGCCATTAACACAAATTCAACTATAATGCTGAAGTCCTCCCTATCACCAATTGATTTTAGGCAAATTTGTGGAAGCTGAAATTTACTTTATTTTTAGTCAGTTATGTATTAGTTTTAAGGACATGACTCTCCTCACCGCCATTTAAGCACCAAATTGATGCTTAAATGATCGTATACCATTGATGGGCTTAAGGTGTGGATAGTCTATACTGTCAAAGTGATAGATCATAAGTTGAAAGGTAGTGGGCTCAAAAGTCAATTTTTTTGAAAGGTTTAACCATCTTATTTGTACACTCTAATATCAATCGTTGTGTTTTGTTTTAATGGATGAATTCAAACTCACCAATCGGATGGTTCACATCTCTTATGGACATGATTCTTTCGCTAATTTTTTTCCAATTTGCCGCCTGAACCATCTACATGGCATATGAGGAAACCACACTTAATGGTGTGAGAAAAAAGAAAAGATTCTAATTTAACAGTGGTAGATCGTTTAAACACCAAATTAGGAGCCGTTATACCTAGTTTTAGGTATCTTAGTCCTGTATGTAGGGCTCTCAATGGGCCGGATTAGGGCCGGGCTGGGATTCAACCCGTCCCTAACTTACCGGGCTGGGTTCCCAAAATTTTCAGCTCGGCCCTAACCCAGGTTGTGATGTACTAAGCCCAAGCCCGGGCCCTACTGGGTTGGGCTTGGCTTGAGTGTTTTTTCGGGCTTGTTTCGGCTTTTTTTTTTCTAATAAACTTTGGTTGGACGATTTTTTGGACTATTTTTTCTAATAAACTTTGATTGGGCTTGGACCTTTTTTTTTTTTTCTTATAAAAGTTTGAAGAAGGTTAAAATTTTAATTATTTTAGTTTGTTGCACAATGGTTATAACGGACAACGGTTGCACAATGATTATAAGTTTATAATGGACAACGATTAATCTCAAGGCATTTAAGTAAATTATATTTAATTAAAAGAAAATTTTCTTTATAACTTAAAAAGGATATATATATATATATATGGAAAAGGCCTTCGTCCTCTCATGGAGGACGGTCACCGTCCTCCAACTTTTCACGTGGAGCTCCACATGGCACCCAAAACACTTTTTGGGTGCCACGTGGACTTTGGGTGCATTGCTTAGATCATCTTTGAAAAAAAAATAATTAAAAACTCATCTCCATCGTGTATATTTTGAATCGTGAAATGTGGACCAATAAAAACTGTCAAACTTTGACTTGTAGGTTTAAAATGCTTTTTTCGATTTTTTTTTAAAATATTGATCTAAACTGTCCACCTGTGCTCCACGTGACACCCAAAAAGTGTTTTGAGTGCCACATGGAGCTCCGCGTGGATCTTGGAGGATCTAACCGGCTCCCTATATATATATTAGGGCCGGGTGCGGGCTGGTTGTTGGAACACTCAACCCCAGCCCGGCTCGAATTTTTCCGGGTTGCAATATGCTTAGCCCAGTCTGGATACCGGGTCGGGTGCGGGCCAAAATCCGGGTCGGTGCCCATTGAGAGCCCTACCTGCATGTGCATGCAATTTACGGTTAGTTTAGCTATTTTACATTATATGGAAATAACTTTACCTGTATTAATATTGACCAAGTTTACTTAGTGCTTATAGTACAGTAAGTTGCGTTCTTGATGTGAAAAATAGATTGCATTTGTAACAAGAGTTATTCTACAATGGGTGCCCACCCATCATGTGCATTAAAGCAATCCAAACATCTGTGTGATTGCATGGTGGGTACTAAATTCTATGCATTGGAAGTCCGTGTAGGTCATTCTGACATACATGCAATGTCCTATCATGATAGGTGGATACTCATTGTAGACTAACTCTTCTAAGAAACATATGGTCATACATAAGAACCATGTACACGTGAGTGCAGGTGAGCGCTGACACTCAAACCCAAAAACAACTTTTTTATTTTTATTATAAAATCTAACTCTCAAAAACCCACGCCCTCTCTCCTCTTGTCTCTCTCTCTCCTTTCTCTCTCTAAACCCCTCTCGCGCCCTCCCTCTTTTGTCTCTCTAAAACCCTAAGACCCTCTCTTTAAACTAGCGCCCTCCGCCCCTCCCTCTGTTCTCTCTGGCTCCTCTGCCGGCCGCCACCCTACAGGCTCTTGCCTCTTAGTCTCAACCATTTTATCTTCTTCTTGTCTTTCTCTCTCTAAATTTAGGGTTTTATTCTTTTTTTTAATTGATTTAGGGTTAGAGTTTATACTTTCATTTCACATTTTCACTAGAATTAGGGTTTTATTTTTATTGAAATTTAGAATTTTATTTGTTAAATATCAATTATATTTTGAATTTTATTGTGTAGGTTTTCAACAAACTGGATTTGTTGGATCGCGCAATTGAATTTGTGTTAAAATTTCTTCGGATCGTGCTAAATCAGAGGTAATTTTCTTGTTTAAATTTAACTTTTTGTAATTTTATTTTATTAGCTGATAATGATTAATTTATGTTTAAGAAATGTGGATATGTTTAGGATAAATATGTGGATAAATTTTTATGTGATGTGTGTGTGACCCTGTGTTGTATAGATCCTAACGCTAAATCCCTAATTTCCCTTAAACCGAAACCGATCCAAAATTGAAACCGAATCAATCCGAAATCAGTTTAAATTTTTTGGTTTCGGAACCATTTTTTCAGTTTGGTTTTGTTGATTTTCAGTTTTTTTCCCAATTATACCCATATATTAAAGTGGCCCACATAGATTATTAAGCCCACCCCCTCTTGCACCAAGGCGCTCCAGGTGCAAATATCGGTCGATATTTGTGTTTGGAGCGCCTTCAAAGATGGTGGTTGGAAAGTCATAAACACTGATGGTTACGTATTACAAACCCATGATCATGATTCATGAAGTCAACATCAGACCTATATTGTTGGTAAAAGAGTACATACATCATAATATGAAAATAAAAAGCTCAAAAAATTATGGCATGCCTACACGTTTTGAGGCTTCCAATCACAAACCCATGATCATCAAGTCAAAATAATTGTGGGTAAAAGAATATTAGGACTGTTGGAATGAAGAAAGCTTCCTATTCAAGAAATATAGTTGAGGCTCAATATCCAAAGAGCTATAAAATATGATATATTTTTAACATAAAATTACTAAGATCCCCTTCAATCAAAACATTGATTAGCCAACAATATCTGTTTCCAATCAATTTTCCAGTTCAATTCTCTTACAATTCCTGGCTTCTCCATAACATAATTATCTGAATTTGCAGAACAATGGGGCTTAGAGAAGCAAAAAACTACCAAACTAGATAGAAATGCTAAAACAAGAGTCAAGACCACATTTATTTGCCCTACTCAGAATTGAGAAATTAGAATATGTCACAACAAATTACATGAAAATTAAATAATTAATTCCTGATTTTACAGTATAGATTTGTAGCATCAAAGAAACCTCCTATTAATAATATTTAATAGTCTCGATAATGATACAATTGCTAATTACTTTCAGAATATGAAAAATCGTCGAGGACAATTGCCTTAAAAGAAATTTTCTTTACAGTTGGCAATGAATTTAGAGTTTGATTTTTTTGTAGATAAATTATATACAATTGTCAATGTCTAATTGTTAATTTTTTTTTTATATGTAATTTTAATGAAAATTATATTTTCTAATATAAATTAGTTTAAATTTATATTAATTGTACAGAATTTAACTCTAATTCATCTTGCGCCCCGCCTAGATGAGAATCCTGATTCCGCCACTAGTGTAACATGGCGCAAATCTCAGTAGGTCAAAGAACAATTACGTCCCACGTCCCCTCCTGTGCATATAAAATAAATTTAAAAGAAGCTCACAAAAGGAGGTCAAAAGATTATATAAAAAACATGGCAATAGTTAGGTCCTACTATGGTGAACGAGATTTTTTAGTCTAACCCACATGTGCAGCCCTTTGAAATAGGATATCCTTGACTGCATGGCATCCTAAAAATCATGAAAGTCAAGATTCTCCTATATCCAATACCTGCAGATCTGGTTGAACTCGAAATCCAGTTCAACCTAATTTGACCTGACCATTGCCTTATATGAGCTTGGCATTCCTCAGTGACTTGGGATCCATTTGCAATATTTGACTCATACAAAAATTTAAGTTGATACTTTCTAGTAAGGGATAATGGCTCCTGACTGTGCATAAATATGCACATACTTAGAGGTTTGACCGACAGGTAGGTTTTGTGCAGGCAAAGTACAGGCAGCTGATGTGGTGTGACGCAATTGACTGCCAATGCAATGGGGCCTATACAATGTAGGTCGGGGCAGGGCTGCCAATCACATCCCATCACGTCAGTCGCTTGCACTTTGCCTGCACAAAATTTTCCCGCAGTTTGCTATTTTCCTTACCTCCTTTAAGGCCCTCACTACCATGGATCAAAATTTCGTCCGATACCGATACATATCAGATAATACATATCGGTATCAGAGGTCACCGGTACGGTACATTCAATGTACCGTATCGGTCATTTATATGTATTTACCCGGATGATACATTCAATGTATCGTCCGATACCGATACGTATCGATTTTGGGCTCGGACAATATATATTGGTTTTGGGCTCGGACGATACGTGTCGGTTTTCCGGCATTTTGATCCATGCTCACTACTCCAACAAAGTTGTTTATGCATTTCCCCTTTTATATTGTCTTTCGATTGATACGAATAAAAGCATGCAGCAGATTCCCGTGAAGCATATGATTTCCACATATTTTAATGTAAAATATAAACAATGGCCGCTTTATTTACCAAAATTTTTAGGCACCTATACAATGACCATTGATTGTTTTGAATCTGAGGATTGATTTAATTTTTTGTCCCAATCTTCTACGCAATTGATTTAGAAAATATGAGCATATTATCATGACAGTTTTTGGATTAATGTGGCACACATCCAAAAAAGTGACCTAAAAATCACATTTGATCATGATGTGTCACATGATTTTTTAGTCACTCTTTTGGGTATGTGTCACATGGAATAAAAAAATTTAACTTTTTAATTGCATGCCCATGATCTCAAGATCCACTGTGTGGGAAATTCGGGCGAAAATGACCTCCATCATCATCATTATCATTTGATATAAAGTAGTCAATGATTTTGGCATAGGTGCCTTCAAATATTCTGTACGTGCAAACAAAGGTACCAAACAAATAAATTGTTCACCCTAAGGAATCCATGAAAATCCACTTTTCATGGCCTTATGAAGTAGGGAAATGGTCAGGTCCTAGTAAGTAGAATCGGATTTTCAGTCCTACCTCATCTGTTGCCCTTAAAAATAGGAGAATTTTGATTGCACATTTTCCTATAAAAAGTGAAAATCAAGAAAGTCAAGATTCTTTGATTTCCGAGGGTACCGGATGAGGTAGGACTGGAAATCCGATTTTGCATGGTAGTACCTGACTATTCTCGTCAATGGTCTACAAACATTAATTAAGTACCTTTTTAGCGATCGGGTCCAGTTAAAAGCTGACTTTTCAAATAAAGGGAAATAAATATTTTACTGGGATTCGATAGCTACAAGGTACTTACTACTTGATCGACGCTCCTCATAAAATTATTTTTAGGTTATTGATCTGGTCAAATATTATTTTGAGTACCTTTAAATTCTCCCACAAAATCTTTGAGTTCACCCACGTTGAAACATATTGACTTGGTAGAATCAGATGATGGAGATTGTTTATCCTCCCAATATTTTACACGATGAATCTTGAGATCATGGGCCTACTATCAGACGGTTAGTGTTTTATTATTTATCGTGGCACACATCTCAGAAAAATGACCTTACCATCACGTGCACGCTGAAAATATATTTTAATGTCACTTTTTTGGGTGTGTAACACATGAAATACAAAATTGGTTGTTTGATGATACGATCATGTTCTTAAGATCCAACGTGTGAAAGAATGGGATGATAAACAATCTCTATCATCCAATTCAAAATAATTAATGCATTTCAGCGTGGGTGAACTCAAAGATTTGGTGGGTGGATTTAAAGTTACTCTATTATTTTCACTGAGTTGATGAACCTCCACATTTGTGGAAGTCAACTTGTGATAGCATTGATAAATGAAAGGCTCTCCACAAGCTTTATAACCTCAAAAAAGTTAACATGATCACAACATACCATTAAACGCAATTCGTAAGATGTGTGCCACATGAGTGTTATATGCACCTAATCTCAAGATATTTTATGTGGAACAAGGGCCAAAATTTCGGTTTCGATCCCCACCGAGACCGAAACGATATCCCATATTTTGGGTAGTTTTGTATTAGGTTCAAAATTTTGGTTTCCACCGCAACTGTAAAGACCCAGACCTACATGCTATAATATTGTCCGATTATGGGCTTAGGTACCCGTCCCGATTTTGTTTATGGCATGAGCTTAAGTCTCCATCTAAAACGTGCCATGACATGTAGTGTCTGCAATCACATATAGCCCAGGATCATGACTTTTCTCTATCCGATGTGGGACTATTACAATCTCCCAAACTTATAAAAGAGCCGTCCTTGGCTCTGAAACAATTATATGAAAACCCAAATCCACATACCATAATATTGTCTGACATCCGCAATCACATATAGCTTAAGGTCAGGACTTTTCTCTATTCGATGTGAGACTATTACAAAAACTGATACGAAATTTGAAATTTTAATCCTTCGTGGTAGAAGATTGAAAGTAAGAGCCCCGTTGTCTATGGAGAAGCATGAGAATACCCTGATTTATACCATTAATTGTTGTTTGGGTACATGACTACTTGCAACCAAAGATTGGGCATCCGCAATAAGAGCTTTTTATGTGAATTTTTTTTATTTATAAAACTTATATTTAAATCATCGCTCTTCAGATGGTCAGATGTTGACTACAATGGCACACATTTCAAGAATGATTTGGTAACCTCTTCTCATTGTACACTAACTATCAGAGTTTTTTTAAGGAATACGTGCCACATATAACCACCATCTGAGAAGTTGATAGGTGATTTATTATCTGAAGATAAGTTTGAAAATTAGGCTAAAAACGACCTCCATCGTCAGAGCTAAAAAAAACACCCATTAGTTAATCTTATGAAACCCCTAGTTCTGGTGACGGAATCTTCAGTTGCAAATAGCGGTACGCTTGGTGTTTCCATACACCGCACCCGTATACCCGTGGCATTACACGGGTTCCTTGGTAATAACCGTATTCATTTCTTCCCCAATTCTGCAAACAGGCGACCTACTATCATTTTCAACTCCCTTACGTTCCTCGTCGATTAGGCTTTTCGCGCCCCCAAATCACGCAGCTTTCTTTCTCTCTCATCAGAGACTTCTCAATAGGTAGGTTCCCCTAAAACTCTAGAACCTCGTTTTCTCCTTCGTCATCTTTTATGGGATATATTCAACCTGTCTTTGATCTGAACTATGGTAATACATTTGTTTGATGTACAAAGATTTGTTAAATACCTAAATTTTACATAAAAGGAAGGCATTGGAGAATCGATAATATTGTAAGTACGAATTTATTTAATCGTGGAGTTTTTTTTTTTTTTTTTTGGGTATATATTTGATCTTTTGTGTTATGTTTTATAGCTTCAGGATTCGCTATTTTCGAATATATTGTAATGTCTCCACATAAATTTATATAAATACTATGATGACGTGAATTTGTGTGGGTGTAGATGATGATAGATTGATCTGTATTTTGATTTTAACAGAAACAACGTGCCTGATTATTCATCGGATGGCTACATCTTTATGGTGTGCAATTCGATGTCTTTTTGAGAGATAGGTGGCACAAGATGTACGATTGTACTGGTGGTTTCAAGACACAATATATGGATGGTCAGAGGGAGAAATTTGTTAGGTACAGTGATAATTTGATAAAATTAAGTAGAAGCTTCACATGCCTATCCTAATCCTTGATTGTAGATAGTTACCACATGTGAGATAACCATCGGTAGCCTGGCCCCGATAGACTTTTAAAAGATTCGGTTCTCCTCTGACAGTATTCTTAGGACATATAAGAAAATAGTAGTCATACAAACATAAACATCGTGATCTGTCACCAACAATTTCGAAAAAATTATTCATAATAGCAATGGCCCTTAAAAAGATCCATAATAAACTTTCATGGATGAGTGTTTTTCTTCTCTTTTTTCTTCCCCTTGCTGACCTCCTTGTTCGTGCTTGATTTGCGATGGACACGACCCTGCTCTCTTTCTAGAGGTGAAAATAGATTAGCAGAAAAAGGTTACCTTGTTCTTCTTCCTTTAGCGTGCTCGAAGAAGGGGGACATGAAATTATAATCCTTTTGCTTTTAAAAGTGAAAAATATAGTCAACCTTCACTGACTTACGAGAAATGCTAAATCGCCGCAAAGCTGCTGTTAAAGATGTCCGTCGAGCATGGACGGTTCACTTATTATACTATATTGTAGAAGTGGGACTGATATGGTTTTGGTGCTGAGAACCATCATATAACTAGTATTCGGCAAGCGGCGCAAGTGCTAGAGGATGTGTACAACATATGAAATCATCACATGTATCATATGATGGGTGCGTCATGATCTAAAGATCTTTGGTGAAACAAACTAGACCAAAAAAACAATTTCAATCATTTGAGTGAAATCACTCAAACTTCATCTAAAATTAATTTGGAATGATAAATTTGCAAATGAGATTTGTACGATTGCACATAGTTTAAAAGGAACTTAGGAAGAGTTGGACTCGGTTCTTTTAGACCTGTGCCAGGTTGAACATCATCTAACTCGTTGGATTTGAGGGCTATATGTATAGACCAGTGCCAAAGATGGGCACCAAAGAGTCTCTATCATGTGATTAAACAGTCAACTATTGAATCAAATGATGATCTTTAACTGTGTTGAATTAGATGATAAAGTTAGTATTTCATGCCAATCTTTGGCATCAAAGATCTAAACATCCTTTCCCTCAAATGAGAGGCCTTAGATAGCACATGTCTCAAAAATATATTTGCAACTGTCAAATAGTTTGCAAGTAGTTGCTCCAATTACCAACCATGTAAATCTAAGGGTTACTCTATTTGCTCCAACACGTTTTTTGAAAGCTCCAATACTTGAAACCGCTTGAAATCAACTAACTGGGTCGAATCGGATGATAAAGATTGTTTTTCACCCCGATTTTCCACTAATAGATCTTGAGACTATGATCTCCAATCAGATGGTCAAATATATTTTATTACACATGTCACAGATCCTATAAAGGCCCTAAAGTCACTTTGAGCATGATGTCTGTCATATGATTTTAGGGCTACTTTTTAGGTATCCGTGCCACGTTGAATAAAAAATTAACCGTATGATGGTACGTCTATGGTTTCAAGATCCACTGTGTGGAAGATTGGGGTGAAAAACGATCTCCAACGTCTAATCGAAAGCAATCAATAGGTTTCCAGGGGGTTCCTACAGTGGCGCTTTCAGTAAACCTTTGGCGGGAATAGAGGCACCCGTAAATTTAACACACCCTGTTAATTTTACAAGGCCTTTACCTCTTTGAATCAGACGACTGTTGTTTCACCCCAATCTTTTTCACTATAGATCTGATGATCACATGCTGGATATACTACCTAGGTGTTTGGGACACGTACGCGAGTTGGGTACCTAATACCAGCTCAACAAGAAAAACCTAAGTGACTTTTTAGTCTTCACCTGGCTAGAGAAGAAGGAAGTGCTCTTGCTCGTTTCAATTGACGAAGGAAAGAGATTAGGCAATGAGATTTTAAGTGTGTTTTTAGTTAATTAGTACACATCCAAAGGAGTTGCAAAGAGATTAGGCAATCTCCTGATAAGCAATCTCATACACTTAGATGAGGCTGCCAGCATCCAAGCAAGCTTTATGCCTTTCTAAGGATCCATCCAGATGACTTTGGATTTTGTATATCAACTTGCAACTTATGGGTGCTATCCCTCAAGAAGAGAAAAAGATCTTAACTATGAGTGTTCTCAAGTGTTGAGGGCTCCTTAACTATAGCCTACTGTCAATGAGAAAGGCGAGACGCTTCCCGATAACATTGAGGTTCATGATACGGTGTTGTTGAAAAAAAGACTGATTAGCAATAACAACTATGTGTCAAACAATTAATATATATTCATTGTTCTGGGGCAGAGTAAATGTGCAACAATTTGCCATGTTCATCCTAGATTTCAATATCCCTAAGCTAACGCAAATATAAATCTGTAAAGAAAATCTTCAGTAACACATAATTTAATAATAAATAAACAAACAACAACTTGTAGAAAACCAACAGCTTCTATAACCAGCTCCTACAAGAATTGCAAGAGCGAATGCATAAGCAGCAAAATTTGCTCCTTCACCAATAATCACTAGCAAAAAAGGTGGAGTAAATACTTCCATAAGCCACATCAAGCTTCTTGTATGGAATATAAAGCAAATATAATAATTTATACAAAAAGAGAACTATTCAGCTCTAAAGAGAAATAGGCTGCAATGAGGAGAAAAAAACTAACACTTTTTAAATCTTCCTCTGCCTCGTGCTAGAACTCAAATGAAGAATTTATTTTTTTATAATGGGGTATCCGGCCTCTTAGAGCACCCGACTAAGTCCCCCGGGTACGTGCAACACCCGCACGTCACAGGTACCAATCAGTAGGGCTAAATCCCTGCGAGTGACCAATAAGGAGGTGGGATTCAAACTCAGGACCTCCCTTCTTGAGGCGAGATCCTGGTCACTTTTTATACTATTATCATATACTTATCTCTACTGTCATTAACAGTCTAATCGACTATTTGTGCATGAAAAAACTCAAGCTCTTAGTGATGTTGCCACTTTCTATACTATTAGATGACCAACATCAAAGTGTTCTAGAAAATAGAGTCTTCAAAAATAGTAGATTAGACTATTTTTGAAGATTGGCACTCCCATCATGATAAAGATTGGCACTCCCATCATGATAGAAATTCTCCCAAGGCCTTCCTTAGGCAAAGAGTTAACAAATAGGTTGGGCTCGCGAGGCATACAGTTCAAATAGATATTCAGCCCTGTGCAAAGATCCTTAGCTTGATACATTTAATGAGACAATGACCATGGAGCAGTCCCGTCAGCCCTCATCCATCCAATTACTTTTAAGGAATCTTAGGAGATGATAAATTGTCATTATATCGAAGACTAAACTTTGATAAATGGAACATGTCGGCAGAAAATTGGAAAAATTGACAGATTTGCCATAGAAAGTAATGTAATCAATTAATTTATTAAGAGGAAATATTTACTTTTTCTGTCTTCGAATTGGGCACAATCCTTTGGGTGCGCATTATAATATATGATCACCTTGATAAGTTTGATGAGATCACCAAAGGCTGGCTTGCATGTTAAGAATAAAGGACATCAGAGTCAATTTGACAGGCATGCTAGGGGAGTATATGCTTAACATCGTTAGTTATTCATGTTCCATCTTTGAATAATGCATTTCATTTATACTCTTGATTTTATGGAAATTGGGTTCTTCAACCGACATTGAGCGCTGAGTTGAAACATTGAATCAAACTGTGGTGGGAATTCCTGACATTTTCATTATCAACTTTAGAATGTGCATCAATTTTTTGCAAAAAAAATCACCAACAATTTGAGGACATGGTATTTAACTGAGATTATTAAGACAGAAATATATGTAGATTTTGTTTGAAACTCTGTAGGCATCTCATGAGTGTATATATAAGATTCTTTCCATACATGAGTGTATATATAAGACGTCATCCAACAGCCTTAGATGATGTCTGAAACCATGCCATCCTCATGAAGAAGCTTGATCTTATGTCTCAAAGCCATAATTGTTGGATCACTTTAGAAATTTATTCCCATGGACACTGTTGGATCTCCAAGAATATTTGATTTTCACGAATCCGATAACAGTGCTGTACTTTGAACTCATGAAACTTAGATTTTCCTACGCATCTTATGGCGGATTAAGTTGTAGATGAAGACCTCTTGATTTAAATCTAATTGATGACAATTCAGAAATCATATACCAAAAGTAATCTTGAAAAAAAAAAAATCAAATGGGGAGCTCGGAATACAGAGATAAAGACATAAATCCAAGCATGAATATGAATTTGGACGCAGAATTATAAATGGTGATACTATGTCATGCAGAGTAGAAAATTCCCATTGGCCATTGAGAGGTAGCAAATGAGATTTGGTCTAACATCATTGGCATTATTGACTTCAAACAAATTACTCCAGCTGTCTTTGACCCTCTTTGAATGCTTTGGAAATGGGACTTCATCTTATGAAAAAAATTGCCCAACCAGTGATCAGACCCATTTGGGATGAAGGAAAGAATTGTATCTTCCTAAACAAATGGGGACTTGCTACTTCATGGCAAAGGTTGAAGGATACATAATTTATTATTGGGATTGGTGGTTAAATTGATTAGACACACAGGATATGATTAGATTAGAGGCTAGGTAAGAAAGATTGCTCGCTATCCACATGCTGTGTACCAGCAAATGCTATCAAAGGGAACTTGACTTTGCAATACCATAGAACTTTCAGTTCTAGAAGTTGAACTGTCGAAGACACAGTAAAAAGCAAAGAAATCGTCGGTTTCTTGGCATTTATGCATTTAAAAATGAGCCGTTTGCTGAAATTTTCAGTTTTCTCTATTAAAGAGGCTTTAAATCGATCTTTCACTGAAAAAATATGCTCTTTCTAGTGGCATTCATCAGAAATCGAGCCATTTCTCTTCTTTTCACTGTTTATGATATCTAAATTAAGCGATTTTAGAAGGATTACCAAAAAAAAAAAAAGTATGAACAGAGAGGAGATCTATTGAAAGGAGGCTTCTATTTACTTTTAAAATCAAACATTTAAAACTTGTTGACTCACAACATCGATCGAGCTTTTAGTATACAACAAATTTCATTCAGAGCATTTGAAAGCGAAATCAAGTAAAAGCATATCGAAAAATCGAAATGTGACGCCTTTCTCCAGTTTCATAACCAAAAAATCATCAGAAAAAACACCAAATCGAAGCATTCAGTAAGTTACCAAATTTAAATAAAAAGAGGTGTCGTCAAAACGTAAGCAACAATGATTTGTGAGCCGGTTTTTGCTTGCCAAAGCAGCATCCAGAGCAGAACACATTACATACCCAATTGAAAAAGCAAACAAGCAAAACAAAAACAAAAAAAAATCGATCAACTTCCTGTATAAATAGGATCTTTTTGATGCGGGAACTTACTAAATGCAATGCTAGGGCTGAGATTAGGATTAAAATTAATTTAATCAATTAAAAAATGATAATTTCTCATAACAAATTACCACGAAAATTCTAGAAATTCAATTAGGTGATTTAATTTCGGCCCAAAATAGCGTTACTTTCGTGTACATTCCCTATCGCGGATCTAGAAGACTAGGGTTCTTATGAACGGCTAGATCTCCGATAGTTTTAGGGTGTCGAACGAACTCGCAAGCGGGTTCTCTCAATACCAAACGAAAATAAAAGGCTAATAAAATTAATGATGAACAAAATATTGATTTGAGACTTTTATGAGATCAATAAAATAATTAGGATTATGCTACTTACGCAAACTGTAGATCTAAAGAAGATAGAGATGGAAGAAGAGTTGGCCTCGCACCAAACCGCAAGCGAGTATCGAAGAATCGCTCTCCGTTTGGAGAGAATCACACCCTCACGAAAGTTCAAAACTCGCAATTTTGCATAAGCAATTTTCATTAACCAAAAAGTTATAATAAAAGTGTTTACAAGCCTTTAAATAGGCTAACCAATGCATAAAATTAGAAATCCTAGTATAACCCTAATTCCTAATTCAAATAAAAGAAAGATCCCAATTCTTCTAAAACAATAAAGTCCTAAAACAATAAGGAAACTAATCCTATTTCTAATAAAAGAAACAACTCTTACTTTCTAAAATAAAATAATAAAAGATACTAATCCTAATTCAATTAGGATTCTTGAAATTCGTCACTTTATGTCCAGCTTCCGAAAACTGACCATAACTTCTTCAATACTTGTCGGAATTGCTCAAATTTTGGCTCGTTGGAAAGCTACTTCGATAAGCTTTCAAATATGACTAATTTCGTATTTAATCCGACTTCGTTTGACACTTCAAAATAGGTCAAACATAAAAGTGACGGGATTGAAGGTTGAAAACCCTAATAAATTTTGGATTTTCTTCTTTCTGATCAAACGAGTTTTTAACGAGCCTTTTTTTAAAAACTCATTCGTGGGTCCACTTTCTCTTTTGACGTCTCCTCTTTATCCGACCACGATTCAAACAAGTGAATCTAAAATTCGCATCACTTTTGCATGTGAAAAAGAAGTGAAACCTCAAAAATACTTGATTAATAAGGTTTTGATCGGATGAAATTGCAGAGGCCTTGATCGAATGGAGTCTCTTGATGATCGCCTTAGAACTCTCTTGATTTATATCTTACGTACCGTTGAAGATGAAGACCTCTTGATGATGTTGTAGATGCTCAGACCCAATCAAATGAAGTCTCTTGAAGATGAAGATGAATTGCCTCACCAATCTAGGGTTAGCACGAGATCGAAGATGAATCGCATCAGATCTGATGCGTTTAGAGCAGCTAGGGTTTCAAAGAGAGTGAGAGGGGGAGAGATGCGTGAGGATCATTGATGCGTGAAGATCTCTAATGTGTAAATCTCTATGATCTGATCTGATGGTGCGTGACGAGCAGCTAGGGTTTCGAAGAGAGATAGCAGGGGGAGAGAGAGGGGGGAGGAGACGGTTTCAGAAAAACAAAAACAACAGAGAGCGTGTGAACCGTGTGAGGTTGGTCGGAGTAAGCTAAATACTCTGATCCTATGCCGACGGCTGTACATAATAGCCGTCGGGGTAACCTATATTTTTTGTAGTGGCTCTAATGCATTGTACAGATCAATTGAGAATTTTTTTTGTCAAAACCGAGTTAGTGAAAGTCAATTTTGATTTTGAACTTCAGTGGTCTATTACAAGCCTCAAAAGAACACATGGTGTAGATGTTTTTTTTTTTTTTTTTTTCTTTTTAATATTTTTAAATGATCTACCCAATGCCACCTTCCTCCACAGTAGCGGTTCCAGTTATCATTTGTTCAGAGCTATGAATCTTTCAGATTCCGGACCTATGGACGCATAGCGAACCAATGGGCAATGTAATTGGCTGAGTTAAAGAGCCAGTTCCGGTACTATCGTATGCCTTGGCATACATTGAAGCCACTCCTTCAAAAAACCTAACTGAGGCTATTTATGTTCCTATTTAGTTCTATTTTGTTTTAATGTTGGTTTCATAGTTATTCATTTTTCGGACAATCAAGAATTTCATGAGATTCTTAGTATATTAAATGTGATTGGTTTAAATATGTTTCCCTCCCTCTGTATCTATATACTTTTTGTTCTTTTTTCCCTTCATTTATTGATTATAAAGGGTTTTCTTTTCCTAATAATTCAATAATTGAACATCTAAATAAGAAGGAATATATCTTGGTTATTTATTTGAAGTTGTTTATTACACGTAAATTTCGTGTGGTAGCTTTCCTTACTGCAAAAGTTGTTTTGTGATTTTTACAATCATGTTACCTACATGAATTATGCTAGGCCAAAATGAAAACATCAGTATTATGTTTTGTGAATCCTACAATCATGTTGCCTACATGAATTATGCCAGGCCAAAATGAAAACATCAATATTACATTTTGCGATTTCTACAGTCATGTTGCGTACATGAATTATGCTAGGCCAAAATGAAATACATCAATATCACTATGCATGTCCTTAGCCTTTTAGAGCTTATAAAAATAATGGATTCTCTCTCTCTCTCTCTCTCTCTCTCTCTATATATATATATATATATATATATATATATATATATATATATATATATGGAAAAGGTGTTTGTCCTCCAAGATTCCAGGAGGAGTTTCATGCGGCATCCAAAACATTGTTTCAACGCCACATGGACCTCGGGTGGATTGCTTAGATCATTCAAAAAAAATAAATTTTGAAAACTCATCTCCACCATGTGTTTTTTGAGCCGTGAAACGTAGACAATTGAAACTAGTCAAACATTGACATACGCTTTTAAAAAGTTTTTTCTCGAAATTTCTTTTTTTAAATTTGATTTAAACCATCCATCCGTGTTCCACATGGCCACGAAAAAGTGTTTTGGGTGTCATGTGTACCTCCTTGTGGACCTTGGAGGACAGAACCGGCTCCATATATATATATATACACACACACATACACACATACATCTCCCTCTAATAATTTTGAATTATTTTGAGAAAAGGGAGAAAGCACAATGGCGAGGTCCACAACAAAGGATGCTCAAGTCCTCATCCATTCTCTGCGCTCGGCCTATGCAGCCACACCTAATAATCTCAAGGTATTTCTCATTCTCCTATGTTTATAGTTCTATCCCCATTTATGTCCTCTCTTTCCTTAGATAATATTCAGGAAATGGAGAATTCTAAACCTAATTCACCGTCTTTCAGATTATCGATCTCTATGTGGTTTTTGCAGTCCTCACAGCTCTGATTCAGGTATGCCTTGTCTTATTTCTTTTTTTCTTTCTTGTTTACATTGCATAACTTTTGAATAATCTCTTTGATTGAGGCTATGAATATGCCCTTTGATATTTCAAGCAAGTCTTCTCTGGTTCATGGGGTTTTCAACCCTTTTTCTGGGGATTTTTTATGGCTGTCACATTATGTTATGCAAATTCTACTACTTTGATCCTTACAAGCAACCATAAAAATATAATAAGAAAACTGTTTCTGTTAATTTTGATAACAAAAAAAATGAGGAAATGGGCAATATTCTCCCTCTTAGATGTAAATAAATACCCCCATCTTTGAACCTTCCTCCATGAAAATCCTTATACAATTCAAGTTGCCATAACAGAATGAAAGTGATGTACTTGACCAAATTTGTGGTATATGAAACTATTTTACCTGTATTTCAAGCATTTGGGGAATAAATCAACCTTCTAAACTCATGTCACACTCTACTAATAAAGTCTCAGACACTAATAACATATATCTCATTAGTAGCTATTTAAAGAAGCCCACAAAAGTCCCAAACTAAAAATCTTTTGGTAATATTGATTTTCTAAACCCATTAAAACCTTCCAAAACGTTCCTACAAAGTACTAAAACGCTCACAATTCTGGGCAATAAAAATATTTATTACGACAGAGCCCAGCCAATTGATGATGTCATGTTGACGTTATCACTGCTGCAATTGGTGATACTCTCCTTTCGTCTTATGTATTTCCAGTTTTCCACTCTATTTTACCCTTCTTTGGATGGAATGGCTGATCACTGATGTGTTATGAGCTGCATAGATATAGTATAAGTTAAGTTCTAGCTTCTAGGATTCACCTTTGGAGTTAGTCTATGATGATGATGATCACCATCCCTTGCATTTGACCAACTATGCATAATAGGTGCTCTTTTCGAGTTACACTTGTTCAATTCCTTCTTTAGCCTTCATAAATAATATCTTGAAAAGTTTTTGATAACTTCATTTGATCTTTTGGTTGGATTGTTATGACACTTGAATAAGTTTGCGATGTTTAATATTGGTGAGATATGCAACTCAACGGGAAGCTTGACCACTCAGACCTTGTCATTGGCCTCCGATGTGGTAAGGACCAGTCATTTAATGTTTGAGTGTATTGTAAATCTCCATGAAAAAACTTTCTTTTCGTAAGAAAATCATGAAAGAGTCTCGTGCAAACACTTTTGGCCAATAGTGCTCATTGGCGATCATGATTGAAAATACTTTACACTGTTGTTTGTAATCTTGTTAATTTAGGGATGAGGTGAGGGAGTTTTTGAAGGAATTTTACCATTGAGAGAGGTGGGGAAGGGTCATGAACTTGACCCTTGTCACCTTAATCTTATTTTTCCACATCTAACTCATCTGCTTTGGCTAATTTAAAGTTGGTTTGATATTTTAAATGCTCGGCCTCTCTACCATTAATCTAGGATTAAACTGAGCCTTCTTATCCATAGCAATTCTACAGTTTCACTTTCCTAATGCTAGCTTTTGGTTTATTAGTAGCCTGCTTTTGGGTCGATTCCCACTGCAACCGCTGTTAGCATCTCTGAAGTTTGAGGTAATGCCTAGATCTCTTACTGGAAAATCTTGTAGAACCACAACTTTCTACCAACCCTCGATTTGACTAGTTTTGTCACGCCATCAAAGCAAAGCAATATGTGCCGCGTAATAAGTCTTTGAAAACTAGCTTGTGTGGAATTTTTGTATTCGGCCAACTAACGGTTCTCCTAAGATCTATAGAGAGCTTCAGAAACAGATTCTGAGATGATTATCCCCACATCTATGGTCCTCACAAGATCTCATTCTATCATTCCTATCCACACCTTTCCAGAAGTTGAACCCAACATCACTTCTAGTGGCATGCAGACTTCCCAATTTCTCCCCAAAACACCATATTCTTCTATAGACACAACATTATACAACGTCTCTTTCCTCGCTAATCATATCGACAACTTTTTGGGAAGTGTTCGATTCATTTCTCCAAATCCTCTTGCCCCAAACCCGCCCTTTCGTTTTGACCCAGAATAACTTATTTTTGCGATGCATATAGGAAATGACTTAAAATTATTATCTTTGTCTTAAATTGATTATTCTAGCTGTAACAATTCTTTAAATCCATCTTTGGTGGAACCATGAGCAATTGTTGTCAAGATTTTAGCAGCATTTGCATCCGGCTTGTGCAGACTGGAAGGAAATTGTTGCCTTCCTGGCAAACGGTATTACACAGTTTGCTATCAACAAACCTTGAAGGATTCTTTATTGCGTGTTCATTATTTTTTCGTTTCATGGTGATAAAAGAGGGCAAAAAGTACAATATAGGAAATCTTCAGTTTGCTATCAACAAACCTTGAAGGTTTCTTTATTGCGTGTTCATTATTTTTTCATTTCATGGTGATAAAAGAGGGCAAAAAGTACAATATAGGAAATCTTCAGTTTGCTATCAACAAACCTTGAAGGTTTCTTTATTGCGTGTTCATTATTTTTTCATTTCATGGTGATAAAAGAGGGCAAAAAGTACAATATAGGAAATCTTCAGTTTATCCCCATTCCTGACAAAGGTATCATTGGTGTTTACAGAAAGCTGAATGAATCTGATCGTAGTTCCTTCAAGTGTGGCTCTGAACTGTTTATATGCACCCTTATTATCTAAAATAAAAAATAAAATATGGGCATCTTACACATCTTACATTTTGTCAGACGCTTTTATATTCAATTATAAGGTCTCTTAGAAGTTGTTGGGATTAAAATATGAGTACTTTTTGTTAACTCATCCAATCTCTTCACTCCACGATCCATCCAGTTGGGAACAGTTCTCTCTATTCATTTTAAAACTCAAATTCAAGTCGATAATATTTTCTGAAAATAGTTGTATCACTTGATTCACCCAGTCTCTTGAAACTCCCTAATATGCTATCAGTTGGTAACAGCTCTGTGTATTAATTTTGGTGGTGACAGGTGGCTTACATGGCAATAGTCGGATCATTTCCTTTCAACTCTTTCCTCTCAGGAGTACTATCTTGTGTAGGGACTGCCGTTCTTGCAGGTAGAAACAGTGCCTGTTCTGTTTTATGGCAAGTATGTTAATTAATAAGTTTAGGAGTATTGTGAGCTTTTGATCTTTTTTTGTTCTGCTATGATGCAGTTTGTCTCCGGATACAAGTCAATAAAGAGAACAAGGAATTCAAGGTGCACTTCTCATTTCTCAATGGTTGGTCTTGAATAAATACCATGCACATCCAAATCCATGTTCTAGTAACTGACATAAGTTTCCATCAATTGCAGGATCTAGCACCAGAACGTGCTTTTGCAGACTTTGTGCTTTGCAATTTGGTACTCCATTTGGTGATCATGAATTTCCTTGGATAGATCGTACTGGTATGGTAAGTTATAGCCTTGACAATTAGGATGAAGGGTGAGAGAACTCAAAATCTATTCGACTCTTTGTACTGGTTTTGTCTTATGATGAGTTATTAGTTAGCATTAGCATGAT
This sequence comes from Chloranthus sessilifolius, assembly GCA_021018995.1. NCBI lineage: Eukaryota > Viridiplantae > Streptophyta > Magnoliopsida > Chloranthales > Chloranthaceae > Chloranthus > Chloranthus sessilifolius. The sequence goes on from CM037584.1 coordinate 6,074,762, forward strand.
GTCCAAACTCTAGCATGCAAAAAACCATTCAGGAACTATGGGAAGCTTGGCTATATTTTCTAGACACTGCATTGTATCTTCTCTATCTTTTCTTTTAATTTACTATTTGTTGTCTCATGGTGATGTGCTAATTGTGAGTGAGAGAGAGAGCGAGCCTCTATGCCAACCATTTAGTGCATACATTACCTTTAACCTTTAATTCAATAAGGGAGTTTCCTTATCTCTTTTGTCTTGCACAAAACAATTTTACAATGAAGAAAAAAAACCAACAAAAAACAAAACTGCCCAGACAACAAGGAAAACCTAGAGCCTAATGGATATAAAGGCAAATCCCCAACCAGCCCGGGAAGCAATTAAATTACCCTCAAATCTTCCCAACAATCCACCAACCCCCTTTCATCCATAGGCCTTGCCTACCAAGTCGAGGCTCTACTCTTTATTATTAACTCTCATTCATTGTTACAACTACCATACTCATGAGCACCTAAACCCACAAAATTTCCCTCTCCACCCTCACTCTTCACAACTACGTGTCCGGAAGTGCTTTATTCATCACAAAGCTTCCTAATGCCTAAATATCTTTCATTTTTCGGAAAATTGCATACCTCCCAATTGATTAAGTGTGTCACCTTCCCTCCCCATTACTTCCCATAAAAAAAACTCTCTCAATTTGCTCCAATCAATAAATAATTGCCATTGGGCATCGAGACATAGACATAAAATACAACAGAAAATTAGTAAAATGAATTTATAAGCACTAGCCTACCACCAATATTCAACAGATTGCTATTTCATGTTGTCAATATCTTTTCAAGTCTTTGCACAATTGGTTCCTAAAGTTGCACATCTGGCTTTCCTACACAAAGAGGTCCCCAAATAAGTACACGGAAGATTGCCAACGCCATGGGTCAAAATATCATCTGATACCGATACGTGTCGTTCGATATGTTCCAGTTTTAGACCTCGGCGGTACGATACAATGTCTTTGTATTGTACCCCCTTAAAATTAGGATATTTTTCATCCGATACGGGCAATTTATCGCCTGTATCGTCCGTATCAGATGATACATTGAAATTATTAGACGATAATTTCAATGTATCGTCTGATAATATCTGTATTACTAAAAAAAAAAAAAAAGTTTCAAATTATCGGACAATACGGGCAAATTATCGCCCGTATCGTAATTATCGGACGAAAATTTTTAATTATCTGCCTGGGCTCCCCTTTACTTTTCAGCCGCGATTTAAGCCCCATTTTGGGGGCTTTTTGTCTCCCATTCGGCTTCTTTCCAGCAGCCTTATTCTTCACCTGCAAAAAAATAATTTAGCATTTCTTTTTCTTTCTTAGCCACTGGAGACCGAAATCTTAGCCACCGGATAGTCACATACTCACATTTTCGCCGGATATTTAAGGGAAGATATTATTTTCCATCATATAACTTGCATTTTAAAATTTTTTTCACTAGATCTACCATATTTATGGATAGATCTATCCAAAAATATGGTACATCTTAAAATTTTGAATGGATCCCATTATAGCTATAAAAAATATGGATAGATCTATTTACTTGCATTTTAAAATTTGTTTTTGAAACTAAGAACTTTTTTTGGTATTAGTAAATTAAGTTTTTTTAAAAAAATTAAATTTTTATATAATACTTAAAAATAAATTATGTTAGTAATTTAAGTTTTAAAAATAAATTAAGTATTTTTATATTATATAAAAACTTAATTACCCTTTAAAATTAATTAATTTATTATAAACGTAATTTATTTAAAATGCAAAATTTTAATTTATTTAAAATATAAAAACTTAATTTATTTATTTTATAAAATTATTTATAAATACTTAATGTAAGTGATGTGTTGCGATACATGTGACACGTGTCACGTGTGATGTGTCGCGACCATGGGCCAAACGTTGATCAAACTCATGTGATACAAGTGTCGCAGCACATGTAATTGATGTATCACATGTGTCACACACACATGTAATTGATGTGTCATATGGATATGTGACACATACCCATGACACATCATATACACATATGATGGCATTACACATATGCGTGTCACATGTGACATGTATATGGCAATCAATAAATGTACATGTGATCTTACATGTGACACATCATGCATGTAACACATCAATTTCAAATAAATATGATTTTCAAATATTTTAAAAATTAGAATAATATAATTTTCAAATAAATATGATGCATGTGTCACATCAATTTCAAATAAATATGATTTTCAAATATTTTAAAAATTAGAATAATATGATTTTTTAATATAGCAATATTTTCAAAATTAGAATAATATCAACTAAATATTATTTTCAAATATTTTCAATATTTTTAGAATAATATGAAATAAATATGGTAAAATATAATCTAATATTTAAAAAAAAGAATAATATCAAATTAATTTTTAAAAACTAGAATAATATCAAATAAATTTGATAAAATATAATCTAATATTTTAAAAATAAGAATAATATCAAATAAATTTGGTAAAATATAATCTAATAGTTTAAAAATAAGAATAATATCAAATTAATTTGGTAAAATATAATCTAATATTTAAAAAATAAGAATAATATCAAATAAAATTATAAAAATTGGAATAATATTAAATAAATTTGGAAAAATATAATATAATATTTTAAAAATAAGAATAATATTAAATAAAATTTTAAATGTAATATAAAATTTTTAAAGATTAGAATAATATCAAATAAATTTTATTTTTAAGTGTAATCTAAATATTTTAATTTAATCCAATCATTTGCTCATTCATGCAGGTGAAATAAATAAATATGGTACGATAATCAGATCCAGCCTGACAATACGACACAATAATAGATGGTGATAGACTCCGAATACAATGCAAGCTTTGTGGGAAAAATATAATGGGAGGATATATCACACGGTTGAAGGAGCATTTGGCTCACGTTAAGAGAGAGACAAAAGGGTGTTCCAGTGTACCCAAAGAGGTGAAAAAGATGTTAGAGTCAATTTACAGGCGGCTAAGGGAAAGAAAAAAGCAGAAGCCGACCGAGATAGAGAAATATATGAGAGAATAAGGAGGGGAGATCTAGAGTTTCCTACACCTGGGCCTGGGGATGATGAGGATGAGGATGTTGTGACAGTTAGAGTCATGAGGGACAGTGCTAGAGAAGCACGACAGCGACGAGATCAAGAAGAAACCGATTATTGGTTTCGATTCAGCTTAAGGGGCCCATCCATGCCTGCTGCTGGTGGTGGATCTAGTCATAGGCCACATATTGTTGATGATGATGAGGATATTCATGAGACTGTTGGGTTGCGTAGGTCAGCATCAGTGAGGGAGACCAGATCGTCTACTACAGGTCGTACTACAGGTCCCATGGATCTGTTCATGTATCGGACAAAAAGCTCTAAGCAAAGTAAATTGAGTATAATTTCACTGAAAAAATGGGGGAAGAGGCTTGGAAAATCGATTGCAAAGTTTGTGATATACAATCGCATTCTGAGTCAAGTTGTGGAGTCGCTGTACTTCAAAAGTATGATTGATACAAGTGTAGAAGCTGGTCCATGAGTCAAAAAGCCTTCTGCATACGAGGTATCTGGGCCCTTATTAAAGGATGAGTATAAGGAGATAGAAGCTCATGTGAATAGTTTTGAGAAAATATGGGATGAGAGAGGTTGCACAATTATTTGCGATGGATGGATCGGTCCCACAAGGAAGACTTTGATCAATTTTTTAGTCTATTGGGATGCCGGGACAGTATTTCTAAAATCAGTTGATGCTTCTAAACACACGAAGACGGCTGATTACCTCTTTCATCTAATGGATAAAGTTTTTGAAGATGTTGGAGAGCACCAGATTGTACAGGTGGTAACAGACAATGCAGCCAATTACAAAGCCGCAGGAAGACAGTTAATGTTGAAAAGACGCCACTTGTACTGGACTCCGTGTGCCGCTCATTGCGTGGACCTCATTCTTGAGGATTTGGAAAAGAGAAGCAAGGCACAGACATTCACCAAAAACGAGCTGCTCTGGCCTGCGATTACACGATTTGCTACACAATTTCTAGCCCTACAGAGCTTGGCTAGATATAGGCGTGAGCTGAAAAGCATGGTTAACTTCGAATAATAGAGAAAACATGAGTTAGAACTCCCATGAGCAAAGAGACCTGCTTGCAATGAAGTTGCTGACTTGATCTACAGCCCCTAGTTTTGGGCAGATGTTGACCACCTGATTGTCATTACTGCCCCGTTGGTTCAAGTGTTGAGGTTGGTAGATGGTGATGAGAAACCAACGATGAGGTATGTTTATGAGTCGATGGATCAAGCAAAATTGACTATTAAAACCAAATGTCTTACAAAATATAAACGATATTGGGCGATCATCGACAAGAGGTGGGATGTACAATTCCATCAATACTTGCATGCCACAGGTATAATATGCTAAACTGCTTATGTAGTGATTTTTATTTATTTATTATTTTTCATATTATTCATTGTTTTCATATATTGATGAGATTGTTCATATTTGATGTATAACACACTACTTGAATCCGACCTTCCAATGTACGCGACGCTTCGAGTTAAGTGAGGCCGATGAAGTGTACATCGGTTTGCTTAATATAATCCAACGAATGCTCCCTGAGTTGGCTGACCAAGGTCAAACCATCAGAGATGTGAGTAATCATAGCTTATGCCATATGAACATTATATTGATATCTGAGTTATTGTATTCCATCTTTGTAGATTGACATATTTCGTAAGAGACATAGGTCATTTGGGACCTGTTGGTGTAATCCCAAATCAAGTACGATAAACCCACTGATTGGTGGATGCATTATAGAGGTGATGACCCAATACTGAGGCGAGTTGCAATGAGGGTTTTATCGCAAACATGTTCCTCGTCCAACTATGAGCGGAATTGGAGCACCTTCTCTCTCATTTATACGAAGACAAGGAATAGATTAACTATGAAACGATTGAAAAAGTTAGTCTACTGCCACTACAATATGCGATTAAGGGTTAGAAATATGGAGATGACCAATCGTGGTAAGCAATTATATGAAGTCTTAGTCCATACAATTTTTATTTGATCTAATTAATGAGGCATATACTAATTCATCTATCGTATTCTACCTTACAGATAGTGAATATTTTGATCTCATCCAGTTGGATTATATATTCACAGAGGATGACCCTTTGAATCAGTAGATCGAAGAGAGAGAAGAGTCAATGTTGTATACTGAGGGCACCGCATGACTGGATAATACTGAAAGAGTAGCGGAGGAGCAGACTTCCCAACCATCTAGGCGGAAAAGAAGATTGAATCGTCATTCATTGGTTGGATCTGATGACGAAATGCAGTCCAATAGTCATAATGACAATGATGGGGGTGATAGTGTGGGTGATGATGGAGGTGAAGAAACTCACGTTGGCATTAGTGGTGGAGTGGATGATGTTGATCCTTATTCTTATGGAGGTATTGTTGCATGGGATGATGAGCCAGTAACAATGCATGACACTCCTACATTTAGAGGTGGAGGGGTTGAAGGAAGAGGAGCGTCAGAATCTTACCAAACACGACTGCCACCATAATGTGGGTTATATGACTTCTAGCTTCAGGGAATTTAGTTTGTAAAATATCGAAGATTCAGCAACTAGTAACCCATACTATTGGCCTCAACCAACCTACCTCGGGCCATATGACTTCGTTGATCAAATTTTTGGAGGACCAACCTTTACCTATTACATTGACCCATATTCGTTGCTAATGCCTCAGTTTCAAGGGGGCACATATGATCATGAGTACTAATATGGCCAACATTATAGGTAAAGCTCGCGCACCGATGATGATGATCTCGAGGGCCAAGAACCACCACGAAATTCAATGTGGCTTTAAAATAAGTTTTTCATGTACAATATACCTTTTAATTTTGATCATGAGTTATGTACAATGAAATTTAAGTTATGCGTTGATAAAATTATGAAATATGCATCAAATTAAGGCTTAAATAAATTTAAAAAAAAGTTGAAATAAATAAAAAATCATTAAATACATTTTTCTTAATTTTTTGGGATTTTTAAGAAAAAAAAAAATGTATCAAACCGATACATTCAATGCATCGCCGATACATTGAATGTATCGGCCGATACCCAGTACGTATCGTCCTGGAGGTTAGGACGATACATACCGGAAAACCGGTATTTTGATCCTTGGTCAATGCACATCCTTAGCCAAAGAGTTCACAACATTCTCATCCACATTCACTCCGAGAAGTCTCATTTTATGATGGCTGACCCCTTGCCTAGAAATTTCCTTATAGATAGTCAAAGCAACCTAGCATACTACAACTTACTTCCATAAGACCCGCAAAAAAATCATGGTATCGGTGAAAATAGGACCATTCCTAGCCACCTCAAACCTAGAGAAAAAACCACGATGACTGAGTCTCGCCCACCATGATAGAAAACCAAGCCATGGAGTAGCCAACTCTCTTCCATCTCCGTTTCTCCTCAAAACTCATCTTCCCCAACATGTAATCAAGAAAACCCCAATGAACCCTATCTTATGCTTTTCCATGTCCACTTTAGAAATAATCTTCGCCTTTTGACTCTTATGACAGGATTCGACCGTCTCATGAGCCACAACTAAAACATCTAGCATTTGTCTACCAACCACAAAAAGCACCTTGAGAGAGATAATTGCTCACTCATTGGCCTTAATCTATTTTCCAACACATATACACGCTATTCAATGGACTAATTGGTTTAATATCTCTATTTTCCTTGGCCCCCTCTTTCTTCGAAATTAGAGATACAAACGTGGAATTCATCATTCTCCCCTTATGACTACTTTGATGGAATTCATGGAAAAAATCAATAAATCCTCCTTCAGGACATCCAAAGAACACATAAAACACTCCCTAGTAAACCCATACGGACCGGGGGATTTATTGTTATCCAACTTCTCCTAATAGCCTTCTTCACTTCCTTTCTTCAAAGCTTCTTTCAAAGTTCCACGTCTCATCTCCCAAAATGGAATAAAAAAGAGATGCCATACACTGTGGGACTATACCGTACTATCTATTTCCCTACCTCTTCCCCATCCTCAATCCTAACCCCATTGACCACAATGTGTTGGATAGAATTAATTCATGTAATCATCCCCCACTTTAAGCGAAGTGGCATTGGTTTTCTTTCTCCATGAAACTTCCTCCTTACAGCACTTAATGTTGTACCACGTTTTAAACTCCTCCTCAAGTCCAGTCTCTCCTACCAATAGATATCTCATTTCTTCCAGCAAATCAAGCTTTCGATTTCCGCCCAAGAACTCTTCCTTGACCTTTCCCACAAGCCCAAAATTCTCAACATTCCACCTTTTTATCTTCGTAACATTCTTAAGCTTAGAATGCAATAGGAACTCCGGAGTCCCCCTAACAGCATCCTCCCCTCGCCAAGTACTAACCCATTCCTTGAAGCCATCATTCAGTTACCACATTTTCGAAGCGAAAAAGCCCCCTCCTCTCAACACTCAATTCAAACTAATATGATTCTTTGAATGATACTTCTACTTTCTCTTGTTCATTATGTGGTTTTCCTTCTATGGAGGTTGTTCCTCTTGAACTGTCTATCTTTCAAGAAAAGGAGTTCCAACACCCACCACCCCACCCCCTCCTCTTGTTGGACTGACACATTATACCTTCTCAATTCCATGACCATGTCTATGGAAAAGAACAAAGGTTGTCTATGCTGATGAAGAAACAAGGGTTTGCCTTGAGATCCTTGTCAGACAGTCGAAATTGTGCTGTGTCAAGTGTCGACTGAGTCCTTATTTGTTCATATTGGTTATAGATTAATTGAGAGTAGAAATAGAAGTTGAGGTTGGTGTATGTTGTTTGCAATGTAGTTCTAATTAACCAAAGCAAGGGAACGAGTACATGGCTACATGGTAACTTGGAACTCTAAAAAAAGGCCTTAAAATTAGGGGGATTAAAAATTAGCGAAACAAAAACATAGTATGTGGAGCGAAAGTTTACCTAACATGAGAGCCGAGAGGATTATTGGGTCAAAATAGAAAACCACAATATTAGTGTCACAAATTTTGGTACTTGGGCTTATACTATACAACTAGTTGTGGATTTGAAGAAGACATTTCAAACAGGATCAATGGAGGGTATGGAAAGTGGAAATGATGCAAATGGTGTGTTGTGTTGTCAATGAGTGTCACATCTATTGGATTGGATGAACGTTTCACAAAGTGACGCTCAAACCTGTATTACTGCTTGGTGCAAAGTGTTGAGCTATGAAGAAGCGATAAAAAGACGGTACATGTGGCTGAGATGTTTCTTTCTCCTTATGACGAACCGTTCGGCTTGTTTGAGAAGGAGATGCATATTGCCTTTTGTAATATATCTATAAATAATTACAAAGATTCTGAAAAATAGGCTTCATTGGTTGGGTGACGAGCTGATCAGTCTTAGGCAATGTTACCAGGTTTGCTGATTCACAGCCTCTGGCAATGCTACTGTCGATTGAAATTGGTTCACCAGCGATAGGATGAGTGTTATATGAATATAGTAAAATATATATCATAACATTGTTCTATGAAGCAGGAAGTGCTTTGTAGCTTGTTGGCTTAAATCTTTCGTTGAAAAGTATCAAAGAAACGAACTGGCCAGGCTGAACCAAACCAAACCGAGCCGTGATGGGGTTTACTATGAACCCAGTTTGCTTTTGACACAGCATTGAGTGAGTTAAGTAACCCAACGACCTTTATTGGATGAAGAAAATTGCGGACAACATTCTTCTTGCCCACAAGCTTGTCAAAAGTTCAAACTGTTATCATTATCAACCCTTGTCCCTTCAATTTGGGGTTGGCTGAAACTTCTACTTGTGGGGGATTTTTTTTTTTTTGTTTTCTTCCTTTGGTAGAAAATGGGTCTTTTGTTGTGTCATGGACTAGTCACATCTCAATATAAAAATGTGTGTGTTTTGCTTGGTAAGAGCAGTAATATTTACTGCAAGAAAAGTATCAAAAAAGGAAACTTGACAGCTCCAAGCCAAACAGCATCAGCCTTGCAAAGCGCTCTTGTGGTAAATGGGTTTCTAGTAGTGATGCTATCAAAGTGAGCACCTAATTTCACTACCAAGTCAGCCGCTTCATTTCCCTTTCCTAAAAGTATTTCTATAGGTATAGTTTCTTTTCTTCACAATGTCATCAACGCGCTCGTAAATGTCTGCTGCGTACAGGCGCAAAAATGCCCCCACGCTCTCATGGTAAATGGGTTTCTAGTTGTAAATCTATCGAAGAAACCACCCAATCTCACTAGCAAGTCAGCTGCTTTGTTTCCCTTCCTTAAAAGGTATTTTGGTAGGTATATTTTCTATTCTTCACAATGCCATCAACGTGCTTATAAATGTCCGCTAGGTACCGGCGCAACTTTCAGCAAGGACTCAATAATCAATATCACTATTGCGTGCATGCTTAATGACGAAAGGGTGAGGAAAGGCGACATTAATATTCATATGGCATTTCTCAAGCAGGTTCAACATTCGGCAAGGGAATCAAATTTGATTACGTTTGTATCCTCTAGTCATGGAAGCATAATGCTCTTGCTTAAGGGTGATGAAAGATGCAACATTAGTATTCGTACCTAGCAGTCTTGTCACCTACTGCTCTTATTTTGCGCCCATCGATTGACAACGTTGGTATTGGTGAAAAAAAATATTTAGCCATAGATTGATCTTCCAATCGAGATTCCATGAGAAATGTTTGGTAGAGGCTATTATTAAACAACGCAAATGAAATCTTGACTGTTGCATGCATGGAGAAGGTCGTCATTATCATCATCATCACAGTGTTACGTCTATTTGTGTTGGGCTTTGCGAGTTTTATTTCTCTACTCGTTTCTAATTAGTTCTGAGCTCTCAGTAACTTTGCAATCTTCATATCCTTTCTCACAGCTTCCCTCCAGGTCCTCACCGGTCTTCCTATTCTCCTACTTCTTTGTGCGTGTAGTGTCTCAACTCTTCCTACATGGTTTGCTTCGTGCCTTATATAAACATATCCAAACCACCTCAAGCGACATTAATAGGTGTCACTCAAGTATTCTCTTATGTGTTCGTTCCAAACTCTATCCTTTTTTACTACTCTACAGATCCATCTCAACATATGCATCTCAGCCGCATATAGCCTATCTTGTCACTTTTTCTTAGCCCAGCAATCTGTACCTTTATAATATGGCAGACACAACAGCCGTTTTATAAGAACTTCCCTTTAATCTAAATGGAATTTTTGAGTTGCACAATACATGCTTACCTCAATTTCAGCCAACTTGCATTAACCCATTTTTTTATGTAGGTAAGCTGGGCATGAACCTGTGACCTAGAGAACTTGTATTAGTCCTATTTGAGACGGTCCTCTTCATATCCACCATGTGATGGTAAACTAGAGCTTAAATAGTAAAATCTATTGTAATGTGGTAATAAATGATTTTCTATTTTAAGTAAATCCTCTTTCAGGTTATCATGTTCACTAAATTTGTATTCCATGTATTCCGTCTTTGTACTATTAATTTTTTAACCTCTCGACTCCAAAGCTTTCCTCTATAATTTCAACTTATCATTTATTTCATTCTATTTTGGGCAATTAATACTTCGTCATCAACAAAAAAACATGCACAAAACTTAGTTGCACTTTAGAAGTTCAAATATCTCGGTGACTTGGGATCTATTTGCAATATTTGTGTAAATTTATGTTGATACTTTCTAGTAAAGGATAATAGTTCCTGACCGTGCATAAATATGCATTATTAGAGGTTTGACCGTCCATAACATAACAAGATTTGACTTTACTCCTTGCCACCGTTCGGGAGGGAGGTTTCAAAGCTTGGGCAATGGACAGGTCCGACTGACTTTTCAAAAAAATAAGGAAAATTTACCAGATCGACCCTTTCAAATACACTTTTTACGTCAGAGACCCTATAGTTTTACTTTTACCCAAACCGACCAGCTTTTAGTCAAGCCATTTTCAGCTAGTATAAAAGGTTAGAAATACCCCTTATACTTTTTTTCGTTCTACATAATTTAAAATTTTAAATATTTGCATTTTTCTATATTTACGCGATGTAAAACAAGATCTATGCTGTCTGCTACAATATGAACGATGGTGCTAAGGATAGATATGAAAAATCAAGGTGATATCGCCTCTTTAAAATAAAAAAAATAAAAATAAAGTTTAAATAGTCGATGGTGACTCGTAAAACAGTCGATGGCGACTCTTAACACAATTGTTATCGACTGTTTTAAGAGGCGACATCGACTGTTTACACAGTCGCCATTGACTGTGTATAATAAATAAATAAATAAGTTTTTTATTTTTTTTCACAGTCGATGTTGATTGTTTACACAGTCGCTATCGACTGTGTATTAAAAAAATGATTTTTTTTTTAAAGTCGATGTCGACTGTTTACACTATTTATTATTATTATTTTTTTATAGTCAACTGTGTAAAAAAAAATAATATATTTTTATTTTTTTTATACACAGTCGGTACCGACTGTCTAAACAGTCAATGTCGCCTCTTAAAACAGCCGGTATTGACTAATATTAAGAGTCACCATTGGTATCGACTGTTTTAACAATCGACATTGACTAATTAATTAATTTTATTTTTATTTTTATTTTTTTAAGATGTGATGTCGCATTTTTTTCGTGTCTATTTTTGACACCATCGATTTTATATTATGGCCTTCAAATCAAATGGCATTGATCTCGTTTCACATCACATAAATATAGAAAAATATAAATATTTAAAATTTTAAGAAGGGGGTATTTCTGACTTTTTGTGCTAGCTGAAAATGACTTGGCTAAAAGCGGGTAAGTTTGGGTAAAGGTGAAAATATAGGGTCTCTGATGTAAAAGACGTATCTGACAGGGTCGATCATGTAAATTTCCCAAAAAATAATCATCTGATTTGCAGCCATTGGCTATGACTGAATCTTCACTGTTTGACCATCGCCCTACAAACAAAGCTTACAACTTCAATACCCGTCAAAAGTTAGCTTGGGACCAATGTCAAGCTCCTGAAAATCTGGGACAGGATTTGAGAGTCTAAAAGGAGATATATGAGGAATACATTATGAATCAGACAGTGTTATATGATAGGCAGGTTTTATGCAGGCAAAGTACAGGCAACTGATGTGGTGCGACGCAATTGACTGCCAGTGCAATGGGGCCTATACAATGTAGGTCGGAGCAGGGCTGCCAGTCACATCCCATCACGTCAGCCGCTTGCATGTTGCCTGCACAAAATTTGCCTGCTATTTGTAATTTTCCTTATGAACCTCCTCTAAGGCCCTCACTACAACAAAGTGTTTATGCGTTTACCCATTTATATTGCCTTTCCATTGATACGAATAAAAGCCTGCCATTAGATTCCCGTGAAGCGTATGATTTCTACAGATTTTAATGTAAAAATTAAACAATGGCTGCTTTATTTACTAAAAATTTTAGGCACCTATACAATGATCATTGATTGTTTTGAATAAGAGGATGGTGATCATTTTTCGTTTCAATCTTCCACACAATTGATTTAGAAAATATGGGTATATTATCAGGACAGTTTTTGGTTTCATGTGGCACACATTCAAAAAAGTGATCTAAAAATCACATTTGACTATTGTGTGCCACATGATTTTTTAGTCACTCTTTTGAGTATGTGCCACGTGGAATCAAAAATTGACTTTTTAATGATATGCCCATGATCTCAAGATCCACTGTGTGAGAAATTGGGGCGAAAAATGATCTCCATCATCATCATCGGATACAAAGCAGCCAATGATTTTGGCATAGGTGCCTTCAAATATTCTACAAGTACAAACGAAGGTACCAAACAAATAAATTGTTCACCCTAAGGAATCGATGATAATCCACTTTTCATGGCATTATAAAGCGGGGAAATGGTCAGGTCCTAATAAGTAGAATCGGATTTTCAGTCCTACCTCATCTCTTGCCCTTGAAAATAGGAGAATCTCTACTGCACGTTTCCTTATAAAAAATGAAAATCAAGAAAGTCAAGATTCATCAATTTCCAATGGTACCGGATGAGGTAGAACTGAAAATCCGATTATGCTTGAAAGTACCTGACCATTCCCCTTATGAAGGAAATGATCGCAGTCATATGATTCCCTCTACTTGTTGAAGCTTATTTATGAGGGTGTCAACGGTCTCCAGGCATTAATTACTTTTTTAGCGATCGGGTCCAGTCAAAAGCTGACTTTTCAAATCATGGGAGATAAATATTTTACTCGGATTCGATAGCTACAAGGTACTTACTATTTGATCGACGCTCCTCTTAAGATTATCTTTAGGTTATTGATCCTGTCAAATATTATTTTGAGCACTTTTAAATTCATTCACAAAATCTTTGCGATCGCTCACGTTGAAATATATTGACTCGATAGAATTAAATGATGGAGATTGCTTATCCTCCCAATATTTTATATGATGGATCTTAAGATCATGGGCCTACATTAGACGATTAGTATTTTATTTATTGTGGCACACATCTAAGAAATATGATCTTACCATCACGCGCACGCTAAAAATAAATTTTAAGGTCACTTTTTTGAGTGTGTATCACATGAAATACAAAACCGACCATTTGATGATACAATTATGTTCTTAAGATCTAACATGTGAAAAAATAGGACAATAAACAATCTCTATCATCCAATTTAATATAATTACTGTGTTTCGGCTTGAGTGAAGTCAAAGATTTAGTGGGTGGATTTAAAGTTACTCTATTATTTTCCTACGGTTGATGAAGCTCCACATTTGTTGAAGTCAACTTGTGGCAGAATTGATTAATGAAAGGTTCTCCACAAGCTTTATAACCTCAAAAACGTGAACATAATCACAACATACCATTTAACGCAGTTCCCAAGATGTGTGCCACGTGATTGTTATATGCTCCTATTAAGATATGTTATGTGGAACAAGGATCAAAATTTCGGCTTAAATTGGACCAAAATTTTGGTTTCTGTCCCCACTCAAACGAAATCCAGAATTTTGATCCTTGGCGTAGAAGATTGAAACTAAAAGCACCATTGTCTATGGAGAAGCATATGAGGATACCCTTACATTTTATGGGCTTTGTACCACAAAATGCCTTGTACCTATTTTTATAAAACCTTACTTTATCGCTACCGAGTGCTCCTACGTGCATCTGTATATTTTGTGAGCTTCTTTTCTTTACTAACACGAGCCTTACTATCTAATGACCTCTGATAAAAGTAATTGGTAACCTTTGTATGAGTAAGCTCAACAATCGAAGTAATAGACAAAGTTCTAGCAATCAATAACACGAAGTTCATATACTCAGAGTAGTTTGTAGTCAATATCTCATACTGTTTTCCAGAAAAGTGCGCATTACTTCAATGTCTCTAGCCAATGTTATTAAGCCAAGCATGATAATTTGAAAATTTGTCTTCTAAAGCATCCATTTAATATTTATATTCCTGAGGGGTGAGTTCTCTAGCAATTTTTCATATCAATCTCTTGACGTAAGAATTCTTGAACTTTAAGAGGAAATTCTTTGTCAAATGATAAATACAATAACCAAGCTTACGGTTGGGAAATACCAGTGACACATACTTCATTATAGAATCATGTCAATCAGATATTATAATCAACTTGAAAGGATTACCGGTCACATGGTCTCGAAACAATGTTGGAAACCACTTCCAAGATTGATGATTTTCCTTTTCGACCACCACAAATGCTAGAGGGAACAATTCGTTGTTACCGTCGACAACTTGAACCATCAGAAGCTCTCTTCCGTATTTTTCCCTCAAATACGTCTCATTGATAAATACTGCAGGCCTTAGAGTCCTCCTATAACAACAAATTGATGGGCCAAATGACCAAAAAAATCTAAGAAAAGTGTTATCCTTTCCACGAACAAGTTCTATTTTTGCATCAGAATCAACTCGCATCAACTCCTCACAATATCTGGGCAATAAGTCATAAGAATGCTCCCAACCACCTGTGATATATCCCATTGCAATTTCTTTGGCACGCCAAGTTTTTCGATATGACACTACCACACCGTATTGTTTTTGAATGTATGATATAATCTTGTCTATATTATAATCCGGATGCAATTTTAGAAGACCCTTGATGTAGCTTGTAATCTAACGACTAGTTGCTTGTCGATGGTCCTTCCCGCGCTATACTGGTCCACATGTATGCAAGATATGAATAACGATTCTAAATGTGGTATCATAATGTATCTTTGAAGCACGAATGCGTCAGGAGTATGTGGGAATGACACACTTTGCTACAACCTTGGTTACACGAGTCTCTAAAGGTGCATACTGAAAATTCGCCAATATTGCAAATTCTTTAAAATCACTTTGAAACTCCATTTTCGAGGCGAAAAGTTTTCCAACTTGCATAGATGTCATCTCCCGTCTGTAAGTACTCGCCTCATCGCATACCTTCTCATCCCCAAAACAATACTTATCTCTGTGTACTTCGTAAGGGGGCACACCATCTTTAACGTAAGACGTTCGAACATAGCGATCCGGATCACGTGGGGACACATCCTTTCTATCCTTACTCCGACTCTTCAAATTAGATCCGCCACCACTATCTCTTGATCTTTCGGTTGTGATGCCCTTGAACATGGGGTTCATGTCAAAGGGAGACCTGTTTAAAGTTTCTGTAATAACCCAGATTTTTGAATTTTATTTAATGATATTAGATGATGTACCACACAGTGCGTGGTGCTAACGCTCCACACCGGAATATACTCACTTTAGAAATAGTCTGATTTTTTTATATATCAATATTAGACTCATTGCAAAATACTCGTCGATACGATTCCAACGATATATAATTTGTCGATTTTCGATAAGAATATAAAAAGTTATGCTCGTTTGAAGAGTGAAGCGGGTTAAAGGGCACAACTGTAAATTCGGGAGAGAATCACCATTTACCTTGGTGCTTACACAAAGCGCTGGAGCAAAACCTCTTCTCAAGCTTTTCAAGTCACTCATAAATTCTACTTGCGTGTAAAAACTACTATTTTATTAAATCTTATACGGAAAGTCTTAATTAGCTTAACCTACAGAATTAGATATATATTTACTTCTTCTCTCAGTTGTCTCTCTTTATCCCCTCTTCTCTACAAAAGCTCTGACAGTGTCATCTTTCATAATTCCTCGTCGAATCTCCATCGATTTTTGATCTTATCAGAGAATCTTATACCATCAAAGTTTTTCATCGCCGCGACCAATTTATCGTAAGAAAGGAATTCTCGCGAAAAGACTCGGGCATATCGTCTCTCGAATCCGATCTCCATCAACCCAAATCATCGTAGGATTCAAAACACGCTTCAACAGGTGGGTGCCTCTAAATCCATCTTAAATTATTTAGTTATTTCTTAAAAAGAAAACCCTAAATTTTCCTTAAATTTTGATAAATTTCGGGTCTTAAAAATATAGAAATTAGGCCCAAAATCGATAGGATCGTTTTTCCCAGATTTTCGTGAAATTCGGCCAAGCTCTTCAACAGACACAGCCTCGATATTTTGGCCATAACTTTTTATTCCGAACTCTGATTGACATGATTCTTGCGGCATTGGAAAGCAAACAACGAGATCTACAACTTTGTCTGAAATAGCAATTTCACAAATTTAATATTTTTAAGGTCAAAATTGAGCTGCAAGTCGGGATACGTTTTAGATGATCCAAGGTTACACGGGTTTGACATTATTTTTTTAACTCTTGGACTACTTTACGCTAAACTTATCTCTAGACTTATAAATCGCTAAGATTAAATAAAATACATTAAATAGCTTGCATCGAATAACAATCTATAAGTTTAAGGGGTCAAATATGGACGTTTTTCAATACTTACCATTCTATTACCTCCTCTAAGCCTCATACAATTCTTGAATTGACACATGCGCTCCTTTAGAATTTTAAAATAGGTTGGATCGCTATACCAGTCAATCACCAAATTTCATGAATATAATTAACCTTAATGAAGTATAGTTTCCACACTATTGTAAAATAAATATAGTTAAATATTTCTTATTTTCTGTTTTACTTTAATATTTCGTATGTTATGCTCTTTATTAATTTTCTTCAAAAATATGAAATATTTAAGGTTTATGTTATAATTCATTCTTATATATATTCACCATTATCATATGACATTCATCATATAGAAAATCACGATAGGGCATACGCATATAAGTTAAGAATAAAATATGACACATGACTTAAGCCTTCATCACGGTGGGGTTTCTTTCACGGTCACGTGGAACTTGGAATGTAGGTATCCATGTACGGATGCAACCCCTCTATGATAGTATGAGATACCACACGAAGTACATCTAGGTTACTACGGAACCCGTCCCTTGGAAAACGTGGTTTAGTGAAGCCTATCGCACCGTGGCCTATTCTAACTAAGTTTTAAGAAAAAATAAGAAAAGAATATGTTAAGACACATATATATTAAGAAAGTGGGGACTTCAGCCCACGCAAATATAAAATCGGGGCGGGGACCTAAGCCCAGAACCGAATAATATTATGATATGTTAAGATACGCTGTGAAGGCCAGCTAAATATAAATTAAGTTTCTACACGTGCCATACCTTACGAGCCACCGTAAAGGCTTAACGTCTGCAGCCAAGACGGGTCTTAAGGACATTATAGCCTTGTCTCGAACTAAGGGGACATCGTGGTTACTATGCCGGCAACCTCATCTGGCTGGATGGTGGTTTATATTATGATATGAAGGTTAGGTGGTTATCTACACGTGGACCTCACGTGATAGGCTCGAGTAGCGATCCTGGCACAAATCGTTTAAATAAGATAAGATGCGAAGTACGTTGTATAGGCGTATGGAGTAATTAATAAGACTTACGATATGTTACGTATGCTAAGTTGATGAGACAAATAGGAAAAGAAATAAGAAAATAGAAGCATCATGCACTCTTTATGTTATATTAGTATATTTTTTAGTCTTGATTATGATAGTTTATGAATTATGGATAAGTTATTTCATTTATTTAAGATGTTGGTTATATTTTAAAAATGCATGTAATTCAAGCGATTGCACACACGCCCACCGAGTAAGTTATGGTGGATCGATTGTGCAACCCTGAAGTTCTGTGATTGAGTAAACTCACCCCTCCCAAAATCTAATGAGTTCATTGAAGATTACCTTATCCGTCGTGATGATTTGAAAAGTCACGATCCGGAGATGGCTCATATAAACAAGGATGTCGGCTACCACCTTGATGAGAGCGTAGATCCAGCAGATTTTTATCAGCATTGAGAACCCTTTTACTCTAGTTTTCATTATTTCTTGAGAAACTTGTTTTAGCCTTGATATATGGTGTGAGTTTACATTTGAGACCGTTTTACCCTATCTGAAACTGATTTTGATTTGATATCCTAGATGCATGGTTAGGATTAAATACTTCATTATTATTGTCTATGTTTTTCGTTATTAATTTATGAGTCAATTATTTTTAATGATATCTTACATGCCTCAATCCATATGCTAAGACAATTTATAGATTATGTGTATGTCCGCTTATTGCCTTAACCAGCATGCGGTGTCATAACACGGAATTCTAGGCCCTCGATATCGGGTAAGGATTCTGGGTCGTGACAGTTTCGTTGCTGGTATGACTCTTATACGAAACTGAATCAGAACCTTTATATGCATCGACGTCGTCCACGCTATTGCGAAAAGGAAACATACCATGTTAGCTCCTACAAATAAAATATAATAATTTAGGGTTAAAAATTTATAAAATAAATATAGTTTCTATTGCAGAAATTAATTGACAAGATAAAATGATTTTACCTGCTACTGCAAGATGATATAGAAATATCACCGACGGACCCGACACTATCTTGACTTGGAAATCTAAAAGGATGAATGTGTATACTTTTATCATTGATCGGTTCCTTCCTATTATGAACAAAGATAGCCTTTTAATTGTATGGGGTGTGTTAATATGATAAATTGTACAAAAAAAAAATACGAAATCAATATATTACATTTTCTCACCATAAGGAGTTGCGAACATAGGGGGCGCATAAGAGGATGCATCTTTCTTGTTCATGCTTTTATTCTCTCTTTTTTTGTTTCCGTCATTCGTCAATTCTTTAATGATATACATATGTATCATTCGACATCCTCGATTTGTAAGAAACATTTGATGCATATCTTTATTATTTTCAATGTCTATAGCCAACAATTGGTCGCTCAAGGTGCATGAGTATTTGAGAATGAATTTACACTTCTCGCGTCTCATATTGATTACCTCATACATATTTTTCACAAGTGCCTCGTATGTCATGTCGCACTGAACTTGCTTTAATTTCTTTTTTCCTCCAACATAGTTTAGTGACAAATCACATTTGTTCAACAATCTATCGTAGAAACAAACCAAGGAAACCATATCATTCATAATTGATTATATCTTGTTTAGTAAGAGATGATAATATGTTATATTACTCGTGACTTAAATTGGAAGTAAAAATTAATTTTGGATAATGACTATATATAATAGCTAGCAAAAGTTATGGATCTCAAACATTCCGTGAATTCCTCCACATAATCAATTTCAAAACATATACCAATGGTTACCCTATCGTCTACGAGACACTTAATTCAAATATTATATGGAAATGAAACAATTTAAGGACTCTATAATTCAAAACATAAAAAGGCTAAAATTATCATATATTTTACTTCTGTCACAAATAATCTATCTGGGCGTGTTTTCGTTTAAGACTGCATTAACTCGTGATCGCATAAAAGCACAACTATTAACATCTAATCTATTCATATCTACTGGTCATTGTGTGACCTTTTATCATGGTTATTAAAACAGTGCATATCACTCAGACCCTATCCCTTTATGCATCACTGTTGACAAGGTTGATGTTAGAAATTTCTAGTCATGGTCAGTGGCGGAACCAAGGTTCTCATCTAGGCGGGGCGCAATATGAATTAGAGATAAATTTTGTATAATGAATATAAATTGAAACTAATTTATATTAGAAAATATAATTTTCATTAAAATTACATATAAATAAAAAAATTAACACTAAGACATTGACAATTGTATATCATTCATCTACAAAAAAATCAAACTCTGAATCCATTGCCAACTGTAAAGAAAATTTCTTTTAAGGCAATTGTCCTCGACGATTTGTCATATTTTGAAAGTAATTAGCAATTGTATCATTATCGAGACTATTAAATATTATTAATAGGAGGTGTCTTTGATGCTACAAATCTATACTGTAAAATCAATAATTAATTATTTAATTTTCATGTAATTTGTTGTGACATACTCTGATTTTTTAATTCTGAGTAGGGCAAATAAGTGTGGTCTTGACTCTTGTTTTAGTATTTCTATCTAGTTTGGTAGTTTTTTGCTTCTCTAGGCCCCCTAGTTATGCAAATCCAGGTAATTATGTTATGGAGAAGCCAGGAATTATAAGAGAATTTGAACTGGAAAATGGATCAGAAACATATATTTTTGGCTAATCAATGTTTTGATTGAAGGGGATCTTAGTAATTTTATGTTAAAAAGATCCCATGTTTTATAGCTCTTTGGATATTGAGCCTCAACTATATTTTCTGAATAGGAAGCTTTCTTCATTCCAGCAGTCCTAATACTCTTTTACCCACAATTATTTTGACTTGATGATCATGGGTTTGTGATTGGAAGCCTCACAATGCGTAGGCACTGTTGCCATATCTTTTTGAGCTTTTTATTTTCATAGTATGATGTATGTACTCTTTTACCAACAATATAGGTCTGATGTTGACTTCATGAATCATGATCATGGGTTTGTGATACCTAGCCATCAGTGTTTATGACTTTCCAACCATCACCTTTGAAGGCGCTCCAAACACAAATATCGACCGATATTTGCGCCTGGAGCACCTTGGTGCGGAAGGGGGTGGGCTTAATAATCTATGTGGGCCACTTTAATATATGGCTATAACTGGAGAAAAAAATAGAAAAACTGAAAACCAACGAAACTGAACTGAAAAAACGGTTTCGATACCAAAAAATTTAAACTGATTTCAGATTGGTTCAGTTTCGATTTTGGATCGGTTTCGGTTTTCGGTATAAGGGGAATTAGGGATTTAGCGTTAGAGTCTACACAACACAAGGTTACACACACATCACGAAAATTTGTCCACATATTTATCATAAACATATTCACATTTCCTAAACATAAATTAATCATTATCAGCCAATAAAATAGAATTACAAAAAGCTAAATTTATACAAGAAAAATTACCTCCGATTTAGCACGATCTGAAGAAATTTTAACATAAATCAGATTGTGCGATCCAACAAATCCAGCTTGTTGAAAACCTACACCATAAAATTCAAAATACAACTAATATTTAACAAATTAAATTCTAAATTTCAATAATAAAAAAAACCCTAAATCTCGTGAAAATGTGAAATGAAAGTATAAACCCTAACCCTAAATCAATTAAAAAAAAAGAATAAAACCCTAAATCTAGAGAAAGAGACAAGAAGAAGAAGAAAGGGCTAAGACTGAGAGGCGAGAGCCTGAGAAGAAGAATAAGAAGAAGAAGAGGGGGGCTGCCTGAGAGTGAGAGAGAATTACCTGTTGGGTGGCGGCTGGCAGAGGAGCTAGAGAGAACAGAGGGAGGAGCGGAGGGTGCTGGTTTAAAGAGAGGGTTTTAGGGTTTTAGAGAGACAAGAGGGAGGGCGCGGGAGGGGTTTAGAGAGAGAAAAGAGGAGAGGGCGTGGGTTTTTGAGAGTTAGGTTTTATAATAAACATAAATATAAATAAAAAGTTGTTTTTGGGTTTGAGTGTGGGCACTCGCGTGTACGTGGTTCCGCCACTAGCCATGCATCATATTATTCACTTTCTTTGTTTCGTAATACTTTAATGACCAAATTCTCCAACTTTTAGCAAAAGTTGTCAATATGGTACGATTTTTATTAAAAAAATGAATAAAATTATAATTATTCCTTACTTTTTCAAATAATTACAATTTAAAAGAATTACTCACAAATTTCACGAATTATTCACAGATTTTCTAAACTTTTCTCAAATTATTTTTTATTTTTCTGATTTTTTTTATTAGTTTTGGAATTTTTATAGCTTTTTTAATTAATATATTGTGATAATTTTTCTTTAATTTTGAACTTTCTCCCGAATTTGATGAATTTTTCCGGATTATTTTAGCCGTACATTGAATTTGCATTTGTAAGCTCTGCTCTTAATCACATGATCTAAATGGTATTTCCTGCTGAACTTGATCTAGATGCAATCTCTGTGCCCTATGTGGCATCAGGGGTTACCCAACACCAATTCAAACAAATAAAGATAAAGACAGATATGAAGGTTTTCTATGACGGTGAACAGGTCATTGTTCATGTACATTGTATAATGGGCATTTTATCAAAATATGACTTATTTTTAGATGACTAAAACGTTGCAACACAGGCTGAATACGGGATACTTCGGGGCCAGCCCACTGAAGTGTGAGGACCGCTTCAATGGGACTACGTCGATATTATAATACATGCTTTCAGGCTGGCCCACCGAAGCTGGATTTTAGTTCACAATACGGCCCGTATTGTTAGACGTTTTAGTGATCTAGAGATTAGCTGATTTTTTTCGTATTTAAAATCTGTGTACGCAATGTTTTGCCTTAACCATGTGTAAGAGGAAGCCCGAAGGCTGTTCCTATCCCTGTCACTGCCAGGGGAAATACCAACCAAGGTATTAAAATCGGTATCGGTTGCCCTCGGCCGATACGAATCGGACGATACTGATACATATCGGTCATTTTAATTTTTTTTATATTTATTTATTTATTTAAAAGAAGAAGAAAAAAGTCTCAGTCGAAACTGAGACGTGTCGGCCGATAGAGTCCCATATCGGCTGATACGTATCGGCAATACCAATGCGTATTGGTTTGGCCAACCGATACATATCGCCGATATATATCAGTATCGGCCGATTTTTGATACTTTGATGCCACCCGTCTCTCTTTCCAAAGTCTATCATTCACTTTTGGAAAGAATTATTTAGAAGTTTTCCTTTGGGATGAGGTAGCCAACCTAATCTCAATCTAGAGTGTAAAGGGTTTGATCTCATCAATTGTGCCATGGGATGCAAAAAAATCACAATCTAAAGATTTATGGGGTCGAAGATTGCATAGAAACATATCTCTATCATTCATAGCGATCAAACACCTTTGAAGTAAATCATGACCATGTAATTCTCTAAAAATAGTTTAGCCATTCATTCTAAAGGCATTTTATCTCTTAAACACCTTTTAGAATGAAAGGTTACCATGTAGTTCTCCAAAATTAGTTTAGCCTTTCATTTTAAAGGCATTTGATCTCTTTGAATCACAAGATGGAATGAGTTTCCAATATTATAATCTACTGACCAGATCTTCATTTCGGATCCTTTGCAACATGTCCACGCTTGATGAAAAAGCATCATGTTTCCAAAATCAGTAACCCAATAACAATATAAATTGGGAATAGGGTAGGTTGCACTAACATAAGATTCTAAGATTGTATTTGGGTTAGCTCTTATAAGAGCAGAAGCAACTCTATATCTGGTCTCTGTCAAAGTAGATGAAATCTGCTCTGACATAGAGACGATAGAGCAGTTTTATCACTTAAAACAGCTTCCCGCCAGAGTAAATGAGACAAGGAGCTGTGTTACCAAATATGAAAGCAGTTCTCTGCCGGAGCCAAAGAGCTACTCTTTACCCTGAAAGAGCTAACCCAAAGGCCCTAAATAATCTTCTCTCTAGGGGTGGCAATGGGCTGGGTAGCCCGGCTGAACTTGTTAGGACCTGTCTGAGTTAAGGAGGGCTTGGGCCTAATTTGAAGCCCATGAGCCAGGCTTGGACTAGCACTTTAAGCCCAATATTTAAATGGGCTGGGCTGGGCTAGGCTAGGGCTTAAGCTCGCTCTTGAATATGATATGTATTTTGAGTTTCACTTATAATATTTAGAAAGAACTTAAAGAACTGTTGATTTTTTATTTTCAGAATTTAGAGTTTCTTAGAGACAGATATAAATGTTTTTTTGCTTTAATGAATTTTTGTAAAGGAATAAGTAATTTATAAATAAATGGGTTGGGCCAGGCGTGGGCTTTGAAAGTTTCGCCATGGCCTTGAGGTCATAAGCCCGCCACAAGATTGGTCAAGTTTAAATCCACTGGGCCGGTTTGAGTTTACCTAGCCAGGACCGACCCCGACCCATATCCGCTGGGCCGGTTTGTAAGAAAGCAGGTATCTATTCAAGAGTAGCTCGATGGGTCAATTTTGTGGACATGTGGTACGTGATTTCAATATGTCGTGCTCTGTTACAAAATTCTTCTGACCTAAAGAAATTATTGGCTAAGTTATACAAATAGGTGGTCTACCAAACTTTTCGCAAAATATTCATTTGATTTATAATTTTTTTTCTGATTTTGTTTTCAAATTTGTATGATACTAATTTATTTTTTATTTTTTTTAGATAATGATAAAATCCTTAATCACACACATTGTATTATTATTATTATTATTTTTTTATGACAGTGAATTGTTGATGCATGTAACTTATGTAATGTATTTACTTTATTGCTTAAAAGCATTTTTTTTTTAACTTTAAATAGGTTATATGGTTTTATATATTTTAATAATTTATTATTTTTTATAATCTTTAATCTTGTTTTCAAAATTTTTTTCTTGAATCTTTCTGCAATTTATTAGAATTGATCCAAACAGGGCCGGCCTTGAGATTTTGGGGGCCTAAGGCGGGCTCCTAAAATGGGGCCCCTCTTTAATATTACTTAAAAAAAAAAAATTGCTATAATTTTTTTTTTTTGATAAATAAAACTATACTCATCGCTTTTATTACAAATATCTCCATATTCTATCTATTGTTTATAATTTGAAAATGCAACTAACAAATTAACGAAAGTCTATATTAAAAAAAAATGCAATACAAAAAGAGAAAAGTTAAATAGTAGAACGTACTCGACGGATGGAATAACTCAACCAATAACATTTTAACATTTTTTATTACTTTAACTACCATTGAATATTTCACTGTCATATTTAACACTTTAACGGTCTTAGAAAATTCCAAAACTATATTCATTGAAAGCTCCTGTTAAATAGATCAAAATTGACAAGTCATAAAAAATGGAAATGTAACAAACTTGAAATCACTATTTTGAGTTAGGATCATTTAATAAGAAAATTTTGTATATATATATATGGGTACCTCTAAACGTGCCCACATCCCAGATCCCTTGAAAACCATTGAATCCTTGAATCATATGATGAAGATCGGTTTTCACCTATATCGTTTACTCAATAGATCTTGAGATCATGATGCCCCTATCAAACAGTCGGTTTGTGATTCAATGTGTCATAGGACCCTAAAAAATTTCCACAAAATCATATTTGAGCGTGATGTGTGTCATATGATTCAAGGCTATTTTTTGGGGATTTGTGACACATGGAATAAAAATTGATCGTTTGATAGGTGGGCCATGACCTAAAGATCTATTTTGTGAAAGATAAGTCTTATAAGTGCTCTCCATCATCTCATTCGAACGAATCAATGGTTCTTAAGGGATTTGGGACATGGGCGCTTTTGGAGAATGCGTGGGCACGCATTTAGAGGTACCCTAAATATAAAGGATTTGGTGAAAAAAAACTAGTCCGATAAAAAATTGGGCTAGAGAATCTATTAGGTTAATATATATGGTTAGCTTGACCCAAACAATGACCTACACTGACCCGCCCGAGACCCGATCCATGACCCATTTTAAAAAAAATGTAAATATGGGACCCGAGAAGAGTTGAACCCACAACTTGTTGTGGTAAAAAGTAAAACAGCACGTCACTTAACCAACTAAACAATGAGTTCATTTTAATACATTTATACATTAAAAATTATATTAAGCAACTAAATGGTAAAGTGCACAAACTTCCAAAATTTGAGGCCCTGAATATTTGGGGGCCCGAGGCAGCCGCCCCTTGGAAGGATTTGTCTCTATTGATTGATATGTGTGATATGTGGGTGTTGCATGGAATCTTCCTAAGAGAGACCCATATTGTTCGTTCAACTTACATTTGTATGGTTTTGCCATGAATCGGCTTTGCTCTCTTCTTCCTACTTGTTGTTGGTTCCTTTTTTTGTTGGGAATTCTAGAAAATGAAGCTAAACAAATACAAAACCAACTTCTTTGAGAGGAACGGAGGTAGTCTTGAAACCACAAATTTCTTACCAAGAAGAAGCTTCTTCTGATACACTTAGGGTACGTTTGGTTCATTGTAATTGGTTCCCTGTAAAAATCACTTTACTTGTAACATGATGCTGACTGGATTACATGTAAATTTTACTTTTTCTCATGTAAAATACATATTTGTTTCATCGTAAAATTTTAGTGTAAAGTTCACTTTTTGTAAAAAAACAGAGCCTTTGGGGTTTTCTTTTTACTTTTGCAAGTAATATTTCAATATTACGAGCCATCACTCTCGTAAGTCAAAAAAATTACAGGTAATTTTTGTGACACAATCCACGAGAAATTACGGTGAAACAAACGACTTTTGGTGTAAAAAATAGAGCTGTTGGGGTGATATTACAAGCTTTACATGTAACATCCCCCTTTTACATTGAAACGAACGTACTCTTAAGATCTTCACTACCGAGGATTTACAAAAGGCAACCAATAACTAGGACGAGAGTCGAATCCTTGGTAAAGGAGGCCACAGTTTAGTTTATAAAGGATCTTTATTAGATAGTAGATAAGTCACCATCAAGAAGTCCCATATAGTGGCTAAGAATCAAATCAAAGAGTTTATAAACGAATTTTTACTGATTTCCCGTCTCAAACACATGAATGTGGTAAAGCTCTTGGGAAGTTTTTTAGAAGCTGAAGTTCCGATTTTGGTTTATGAATTCGTCTCCAACGGAACGCTTTTTGAAAATCTCCACAGAGAAGGCCTCGTACCTAGCTCCCTCAATTCCATGAGAAATACGTTTAAGGATTGCCACTGAAACCGCAGGGGCACTTGACTATTTGCACTCTAGAGATATACCGATCGTCCATAGATACATAAAATCCGCTAACATACTTTTGGAAACTGATTTCACAGCAAAAGTTTCTGATTTCGGAGCTTTGAGGTCAATGGTGTATGATGAAGCTTCTGTATGTACATTAGTGCAGGGGAGCTTGGGGTACTTAGACCCAGAATACTTACAAACACATCAATTGACCGAAGAAATTAAAGACACGTTTATAGCTTCGGCGTACTTCTTGTTGAGCTCTTAACTGGGAAGAAGCCAGTCATTTCAACTACGTCTCAAGAAAGGATATGTCTTGCGATGCAAGATAATTTTGTGTTGGGAGAAAGAATGGCTTTGATACCATATAAAAATCCAACGGGACTAACTCAATCTCATAAAACCGGCTTGTAAGGCGAGGTTTGCCCAAGATATAAACAGCCCAAGAAGGGTCTGCCCACAAACGATGTAGGACAATTCCAACACGCTCCCGCACGTGTTGGCGAGATTGAGCCAAATCACGTGGATAAAAAATGGGTGACGTGGGGAGAAAGAATGGAGATTTTGGATGAACAAGTTAAAAATGAATTCGGAATGAGAGGATCTTCTGCTAGTCGCTAAGCTTGCAAGAGAGGTGTCTTTAAGTGAACAGGGCAGATAGACCCACAATGATGGAAGTGGTAATGGAGCTCATGTTGAAAATCAACCCCAGCCTATTACAAAGTCCAATCTATTTGTTTTATGTTAGCCTAAGGAAAGTAGAAGTCCAATAAATTTATCTAAACCCAAGACAATGAAAGCTTCTCAACAAATGTGGAAGGAAGATATTTTAGAGAAAATTGTAGAAATAAGATTTTTTAGGAGGATGTAGAAATAAAATTTTTCATCCTCCAAAAAATAAGACTTTGTATTCTTAGTTTGAGTGTGGAGTCTTGAGTATAAGTTGTGAGCTTTCTTTTGGGTGTTTGTATTTCTCTTCAAATTGTGAGTGATCTTTTTAAAGTGTTGTAGTTTCTTTTATTGTAGGTATAATACAAGAAATTTGTTTACTTGGTTGAGTCCAATATTAGTAAGATTAGAGTTGTGTACTTTAAATTTTACTCAACAATTGATATCAAAGCGGGACGTCAGGGATCATTCTTGGTGGAGCTATCTTGAGTCGTGAGGAGTTTGATACACGATGGGTGATCTTCAAGTAGTTGGAGGAATCAAGAAGCTCAACAATAAAAACTACAACACGTGAGCAATATGTGTGGAGTCTTACCTACAAGGTCAGGACCTTTGGGAGGTTGTTAATTGGTGGTAGTGAAGTTACACAATCGGTGGTAGAAGATGCCAATGATATCTTGTGAAAGTGAAAGATTAAAGCATGCAAAGCGATGTTTACCTTAAAGACCACAATTGAAGAAGAAATGTTGGAGCACATCCGAGATGCCAAAACACTAAATGAAGCATCGGACACTTTTGTTACTCTCTTTTTAAAGAAGAATGATGCAAGACTGCAACTTCTCGAGAACGAGCTGCTATCGATGGCGCAACGCGATATGACGATTGTCTAGTACTTTCACAAGGTGAAGTCGATATGCCATGAAATTTCAGAGTTATATCCGGCGGCTCCTATTGGGGAAACCAGGATAAAGAAAATAATTATCCATGGTTTAAGACCCGAATATCGAGGGTTCGTTGCTGCTATACAGGGATGGCTGACACAACCATCGCTTGCTGAGTTTGAAATTTTGCTTGCAGGTCAAGAAGCTATGACTAAGCAAATGAGAGGAATCTCGTTGAAGGGTAAAGAGGAAGCACACTACACCAACATAAGCAATGGCAGTTTCAAGCGGCACACTGGTGGTAGATCTAAAAGGAATTGTGACAAGGTGAAAAGTCACCAAGGAAAGGGAGGCTCTCGTCCAGGGGGAGCTTCGAAGAATCGTGGTAATAGTAGAAAGTTCGATGGTGAGTGTTACAACACTAGGAAGATGGGCCACATGGCGAAAGATTGTTGGGCCAAGAAAAAGCATGTTGAAAGTAATACTGCTACCTCCAGTTCTAAGGAGAATAGTAAAGATGGTTGGGATGCCGAAGCGATATTTGCTATAAAGGAAGAAGAATTAACTCTCATAGTAACAACACCAGAACAGATTGACTACAAGAATGACTGGATCATAGATTCGGGCTGCTCAAATCATATGATGGGTGATAAATAGAAGCTGCAAAACCTATCTGAGTACAAAGGAGGTCGTGTGGTGGTGACAGCCGGCAACTCAAGGTTACCAATAGCTCACATTAATAAGACTATAGTTACGCCTCGATATAATTTTAACCAGGTGCCACTTCAAGATGTTTACCATGTCTCAGAAATGAAGAAAATATTGCTTTCTGTGGCTCAATTGACATCATCATGCCACTATGTCTTGTTTGATCCCTGAGATGTGAAGGTGTATCATGACCTCAAAATCTCAGAAACACCGACAATGGAGGGGCAACGATTGGAGTCAGTTTACGTGATGTCAGTAGAATCTGCATATATAGACAGGACAAGATAAAATGAGACAACAGATCTATAGCACATGTGGTTAGGTCACGTTAGCTATTTCAAGCTAAGCGTGATGGTGAAGAAGTCAATGCTTAAGGGGCTTCCTCAACTAGACATGCGAGCAGACACGGTCTGTGCAGGATGCCAGTATGGTAAAGCACACCAACTGTCATACGAGAAATTGAAGTTTAGAGCAAAAGAACCATTAGATTTAGTTCACTCTGATGTGTTCGGACTGGTTAAGCAACCGTCAATTGGTGGTATGCGATATATGGTGACATTCATTGATGAATTCTCCAGGTATGTGTAGGTTTTCTTTATGAAAGAAAATTCTGACACATTCTCAAAGTTTAAAGAGTTCAGAAAGTCAGCTAAAGGAGAAGTGGGAAAGAAGATCCGTTGCTTGCGCACAGACAATGGGGGAGAATATAGCTCAAGCGAGTTCTCTCAATACCTCAGGGAATACAGAATACGTCATCAGTATACTTGTGATAACACGCCACAACAGAAAGGTGTAGCAGAGAGAAAGAATTGACATTTTACAGAAATTTGTCGAAGTATGCTACATGAAAAGAATGTACTTGGAAGGTTTTGGGCTGAAGCAATGAGGACTGCGGCCTTTGTGATCAACAAACTTCCTCAACCGAGGTTAGAATTAGTTTCACCCTTTGAGAAACTATGGAACATGAAACCTACAGTAGCTATTTTCGAGTATTTGACTGTGTATGTTATGCATTTGTTCCTGACCATTTACAAAGCAAGTTTGACAAGAAAACTATTAAATGTATCTTTGTGGGATATGACAATCAGAGAAAGAAGTAGAAATGTTGCGATCCAACGAGTGGAAGATGCTACACTTCACGAGATGTGGTGTTCGATGAAGCATCTTCTTGGTGGTCCTCAGAGAAGGATGTGTTGTCAGACTCCAGAGAATTTGGAGATATGCTCCAACAAAAGATGGGGGAGCATGCTGTTCAACTCCGACCAAGTTCAGATGAATTACGAGATCCAAATGGAGATGATGTCGAACAAAGAGTGGCTCAGAATCCTTGGCAAACTGGCATGTATCAACAATCAAACGAAGAAGGTGGGCCTAGTGAAACAGAAGAATCAACCCCACAATCTCAACTCCGAAGGTCAACAAGAACACGAAAGCCAAATCTCAAATACGCCAATGCAGCCATAGTTGAAGAAGTAATAGAGCCTGAGATGTTCGAAGAAGCATCGCAAAGTTCTGAGTGGATGATAGCTATAAAAGGAGAGATCGATGCACTTCAGCAAAATCAGACTTTGGGTTCTCGTGCCAAAGCTAAGAGATGTGAAACCCATATCCTGCAAGTGGGTTTACAAGATAAAGCGTTGTCCAGATGGGTCAATCGAGAAGTATAAGGCACGATTAGTAGCTCGGTTTCTCTCAACAGTATGGACTAGACTATGATAAAATATTTAGTCCAGTGGCGAAACTTACAACTATATGAGTCCTACTTGCACTTGCAGCCAACAAAGATTGGAATTTGTGGCAGATGGATGTGAAGAATGCTTTTCTTTATAGAGAGCTAGATCGGGAGATCTACATGATCCAACCAATGGGTTTTCAGAGCCAAGATCATCCTGATTATGTGTGTAAGCTGCGGAAAGCACTCTACGAATTGAAACAAGCACCCTGGGCGTAGTATGGTAAGATTGCTGAATTTATAACACAAAGTGGTTATTCAGTAACACCTGCAAATTTCAGCTTGTTTGTCAAAGCCAATGATGGAATGCTAGCTATCGTGTTAGTGTATGTGGATGATTTAATCATAATCGGTGAAGATGAGGCAGAAATTATTCGGACGAAGGAGAATTTATCAGTTCATTTCCAGATGAAGGAACTTGGATAGTTCAAACACTTCCTTGGTTTAGAGGTTGATCGCACACAATAAAGAATATTTCTTTGTCAATAAAAATATTTCAAAGATTTGTTGAAGAGGTTCGGAATGCTGGAATGCAAGCCGATTTCGATGCCAATGGAACCAAATGCCAAAATGTGTGCACATGAAGGAAAAGATTTAGAAGATGCAACGATGTATCGAGAATTGGTAGGCAGTCTTATTTACTTAACCTTGACTCGACCTGATATTTCTTATGCAGTTAGTGTGATGAGTCGATACATGTAAAATCCAAAGAAGCCTCATTTGGAAGCAGTTCGACGAATACTAAGATATATGAAGAGTACAATTGACTATGGTCTTTCGTACAAGAAAGGTGGAGACTGCAAGATAGTTGGTTACTGTGATGCTGACTATGCAGGAGATCATGACACCAGGAGATCAACAACTGGTTATGTGCTTAAGCTTGGTTCCGGAACAATTTCTTGGTGCAGCAAGAGACAACCTACGGTATCATTGTCAACCACTGAAGCTAAGTATCGAGCAGCAGCAATGGCAGCTCAAGAGAGTACATGGTTGATACAACTAATGAATAATCTACATAAACCAGTAGATTATGCAGTTCTGTAGTACTGTGATAATCAGTCAACAATTCATTTGGTAGTGAATCCAGTCTTTCATGCAAGAACTAAGCATGCTGAAGTGTACTATCATTTTATCAGAGAAAAGGATCTACAAGAAGAAATTGAGATGAGGCAAATCAAGAAAGATGATCAAGTTGCGGACTTGTTCACAAAAGGCATGAGCACTGGCAAGTTTGAAATGTTTCGCTGTCAACTCGGCACAATGCAAATAGTAAGGGCTGGTGTTGAGGGGAAGTGTTGAAAATCAACCCCAACCCATTACAAAGCCCAATCTATTTGTTTTATGTTAGCCCAAGGAAAGTAGAAGCCTAATCCATTTATCTAAACCCAAGACAATGGAAGCTTCTCAGCAAATGTGGAAGGAAGATATTTTAGAGAAAATTGTAGAAGGATGTAGAAATAAGATTTTTTAGGAGAAACTTCTCAACAAATGTGGAAGGAAGAGACTAGAATATTATGAAGTGAAATTGAAAAAGTGGAGAAAAGTGTTGGAAGTGTGTAGAACTAAAGACTAGTGTGGAAACTTCTAGAGATAATTCTAGAAGGGTTCACAACCGTTGGATGTTTGACATGTGTATAGATCTACTATCATTCATTGTATGTTAGGAACTCTATAAATAGGCAAGCTGACCTTATTTGCAAGGAACCTTACATACCTGACAACTTATAAGCATTCTTGAGTTTGGAATACCAATGTTCTTTCATCCTTCAAAAAATAAGTCTTTGTATTCTTAGTTTGAGTGTGGAGTTTAAGTGTGAGTTGTGAGCTTTCTTTTGAGTGTTTGTATTTCTCTTTAGATTGTGAGTGGTCTTTGTAAAGTGTTGTAATGTCTTTTATTGTGGGTATAATATAAGTAATTTGTTTACGTGGGTCCAATATTTGTAAGATTAGAGTTGTGTACTCTAAATTTTACTCAACGGCTGTAAGGACTGAAAAATTTGGAAAACCATCCTTGAGTTCAACAAGTAAATCAGAACCTTGAAGATTCAGAGAGCTTGTTAGGTGAACCGAACCACCACCACCAAGTTCACTCAGTTTACCACACTACTTAGCATAGAAGTTTGAACCCATTGAGTTATCCTATAGCATTTAGGATTTATTTTTTTTTAAAGTATTTTGGTTTTTTAAAGGATCTAGTACTACTTCTCCCATTTGCTTTTATGCGTAGATTAGCTTTAGGCATATGTGGGTGCTTGGTATTTCTCCCTATGTAATTTTTTGTTTTCTTGTTTGTTGGTAGGTCGTTCGTTATGTGAGAATCTTGCCACAGCCTCGGCTTCACCTACTCTTTTTTCTGTCCTTGGTTTGATGAAAGAGTGTCAGCTGACTTGATAGGTCTCATAGTTACGGCATACTAACTCAGGATTAATAAGAGGTGTTCAAATCGAGCACTGAGGCTCTTGGTATTGCTACTTAAGAGTCACTTTTAGGGATGTGTAGCTATCAAGTGTTCATCTCTAAGGTTAATGTAGTCAAACGCTATTTATAATTAATGGTATTTTCAGTCACATGGTACCCGTTAATTTTGAAAGGCCTTTTACATGTACACTAAGGATGGTGGATACTGGATAGGCTAACCTCCATTCTCCTTAGGTTGCAATTGGGTCAGCTCTTTCGCGTCTATGACTCTGGCGGAGATTTGTTTTTCGGTTTGGTATTACTGATCCTCGCCCCAATTGCTCAAGCAGGAACTCTTAAATGATTAAACTGGCCTCTGCCAGAGTAGATTTTAGCTGCTATGACGGAGAGCTGGACAAAGAGTTGGAATCCGCTTTAGTAAAGCAAACCCAAATGGACACTTAAAGGATTAGTGCAAGCATAAGTTTAAGATACCCTAAGTTCTCAAAAAAATATAAGATAATAAAACTACAACAGAAAGAGAAAAGATCGAGAGCTAATACATGTTAGGGTAAACAGCTCGAGCATAACCATTTACTTTATTAGCATTTGATAATCCCACAATAGAGATACTTTTTTGATGGAATCTTTAAGGGCGTTTGGATAGGGGGAAAGGAAAGGAGAAGTTATAAAATGCCATGTTTGGCAATAAAGTTGTGCCATTAAAAAAAATAGGATAATTAAAATTTTTCTTTTCCCTTAGAAACCAACAAATCCCTCTAAATTAGGGGATTTCATCGGAAATCTTTTACCTCCCTCCCCTCTTTTTTTTTGTTGCGTGAGAACTCTCTCTCTCTCTCTATATATATATATATATATGATATCTCTCTCTATCTCTCACTCTCTCTATCTTTTTTGATGAAAGGAAAGGAAAGGAAAAATTATAAAATGCCTTGTTTGGTAACAAAGTTGTACTACTGGGAAAAAAAAAAAAAAAAAAATTAAAATTTTTCTTTTCTATTGGAAACTGACAAATCCCTCTAAAATAGAGGAATTTTATTGGAAATCTTTTACTTCCTCCCCTCCTCTCTTTTTGTTGCGTGAGAACTCTCTCTCTCTCTCTCTCTCTCTCTCTCTCTATATATATGATTTCTCTCTCTCCTCTCTCTCTCTCTCTCTCTCTATATATATATATATATATATATATATATATCTTTTTGATAAATAAATTGAAATAAAATTAATTGACAAAATAAAAAAATAAAAAAATAATAAATTCAAATAATCAAATAATCAAAAATAAAAATAAAATATAAAATGAAAAAATGAAAAATAAAAAACAGAAAAAAAATAAATTAAAATTAAGATTAAAAATAAAATAAAGAAAATAAAATAAAAAATTAGAAAATAATAAATAATAAATAAAATAAAATAAGAAAATATAAAATAATAATAATAATAAATAATGATAAATATAAATATAAATATAAATATAAAAAAAATTTAAAAAAAGGATAAAAACTAATAAAACAATAAAATATATATAAATATATAAAAAATAAAAAATAAAAAATAAAAAAAATAAAAAAATAAAAATCTCTCTCTCACGTCGAATCTCTCTCTCTCACACACTGAATCTCTCTCCCCGATCTCTCTCTAATTTTTTATTTGGTGCGTGTTGTGTACACTAAAGATGGTGCTCTATTTTCTCTCTCTATCAAAATCTCTTTCATATTCTCTCTTTTACTTCCCCCCCTCTTTTTTTGTTGCGTGAGAACTCTCTCTCTCTCTCTATATATATATATGATCTCTCACTCTCCTCTCTCTCTCTCTCTCTATATATATATATATATATCTTTTTGATAAATAAATTGAAATAAAATTAATTGGCAAAATAAAAAAATAAAAAATAAATAAATTCAAATAATCAAATAATCAAAAATAAAAATATAATATAAAATAAAAAAATAAAAAACAAAAAACAGAAAAAAAAATAAATTAAAATTAAGATTAAAAATAAAATAAAGAAAATAAAATAATAAATTAGAAAATAATAAATAATAAATAAAATAAAATAAGAAAATATAAAATAATAATAATAATAAATAATGATAAATATAAATATAAATATAAATATAAAAAAAAATTAAAAAAAAGGATAAAAACTAATAAAACAATAAAATATATATAAATATATAAAATATAAACAATAAAAAAAATAAAAAAATAAAAATCTGTCTCTCACGCCGAATCTCTCTCTCTCTCACACTGAATCTCTCTCCCCGATCTCTCTCTAATTTTTTATTTGGTGCGTGTTGTGTACACTAAAGATGGTGCTCTATTTTCTCTCTCTATCCAAATGTCTTTCATATTCTCTCTTTTCTAGATATCTCTCTCTCCGAATCTCTTTCTCCTATAATCTCTCATTTTTAGATTTATCTCTCTTCGATTCTTTCTCTTAACCTCTCTCTACGTTTCTTTTTTAATTTCTCTGTCTCTCTTAATTTCTCTCTTTCTCTCTCTCTCATGGAATCTCCCTCACATGCAATAGAATATTAGATTTATTGGGTTGTTAGATGTACACTATCAATAGTGCTCATTTTTTATTTTCTATGTGCAATTACTCAATCCAAATACCATAAAACAATGAATTCCTATGAATTCCCAAATAGCTGGAATCCATTAGTTCTATAAATCATTTTCCTATGTTTTTTGAAAAATTATCAAAAATTTCCTAAGTGTAATATATTGCGAGTAAGCATCAATATTACTGTTTTCCAATCATGTTTACATTTGTCCAAGCGGTTGCGCCCCATGAAAAATGGCACATGTTGTGAAATTTAAATCTAGTTTTACTGGCAAGCACACAAATTGGTTTGTAGTTTAATGGGTGCAAACTACGAGATCGTTCCTACAAGGATTGGTAAGAAAATTATAAAGAGGAAATAGTAATTAACTAAAAGAACAATCACAGATTAGCCCAATCTTTAAACTAGTTTGCTGATATTTTATGAGATAAAGATAAAAGAAAGGAATGATTATCTAATAAGATTAAAGACAAGATAGAACAAATGAGGATTGGGATGATAAATCCCCCCATTATTGGTACATCACCTATGAGATACAGATCCACTGGTTAAGATATAATATTATCACAAGATGCAAGGCGCATAAATATTGAACTCAATCGGTATTTACGGAAGATAAAAAACACTTGATCGACAAAACTATTTCTAAATATATGCTCTTCCTACAACCGCAAAATAGAGATGGGTCAAAACATTTACCGTAAAAGAAATTTCTATTGACGATGAATTAATGCCACAAATATATTATCGACAAAGAATCTGAAGTAAATTCCTCATTGCAGATCCGAGATCATGGGAGGAGCATGACTAATACCCATATCTTAGATTACAATCGAAATTTACTAAATCGGTAAAAGCAAAAAGACATTAAAGATTGAGGCATCTATTGATAAAATAATATCACAACCGTAAATTTATATCTTTTATAGGTAAAGACCTCGAATGGGGTTCATTAGATCACCATCCTTAAAAAGATTTAGCTACGCACGACTAAAGGAAACAACATACTTGAAAGATAAATTGAAATCAACATAAAAAATACCGTAAGGCAGCTCTAATAGAATACACAAAATGCTTTAATCCTGCTACTACACTCCTTAAAATGCAAAAAAGTAAACTAATCTAGAATCTAAACTTAGAAAGTGGAAGAATAATCTTTAAAATGGAAAAAGGGCTACGCTAAAAAAATTGTTCGGAAAAAAAAAAAAATAAATTAGGCAAAGAAAAAGCCCTCTAAACTAATTTTCAAGTTTGCTTAAATAGACCATAGGATCGGAGGTTTGAAATTCAAAATCGATCAATCGATTTATGGAGTTGATCGATCAGTTTTGAATTTAAAACTAGCGCTCCTCAATATTTGAAATTCGATCGATCGACTTATATGGATGGATCGATCGAATATATATACATAACAGAGAGCGATTCCTGGCTATCAATAGTGACTCGATCGATCGACTATTGATATCGGTCGATCGATTTTCTGCGAATCTCAGGGCCGAAATTTCTGTTGAGTCTAATGCTCCAGTATTAGTCCTTTTTACGCTATTTTATGCTTTCAATTGCATGCAATGGCCTGAATTTCATGAAATGCTTAAAAGCTCACAAACTCGTCAGATAGCTTTAATCAGATGACTAAATGTATATTTTAGGGTGTGAAATATGACTATTTTAGGGTGTGAAATATAGTCATATTTCAGACCTTATCAGTACAATAGTGCATTATTTTACAAGCTATCTAAATGGAGTCTAAGCTTGATTTATGTGCATTTGTAAGCTCTTAATCACATATCTAAATGGTTTTTCGATAATCGTATAATGATTGAAGAGCTAGGATGTAGTTAGGGTGATGGTTCCATCAAAATTGAGTGCATAAGAACATAGTTGATGGTTCACGCTTGAGAGAGAGCAGGAAGGGCCGGTTTTAAAAGTAAAGGTTGGATCGCGTACCACATATAAAAGTGTGAACGATTGATTCACAATTTAGCGATTGTGCATCATTCATCATCTGATTGATGCGCAATTTATCTTGACTTCCACAGTTCCCTAAAAGTGCATTCAGCCGATTTTAAAACGATTGGTAGAAGGGAGTCTTGACTTCCACTGTTTCCATTTTCATAAGATGATGTGCAATCAAGATTCTTGGTAGAAGGGAGTCTAGACTTCCACCGTTTCCATTTCATAAGATGATGTGCAGTCAAGGTTCCGTTTCATCTAATAGTACTAAAATATGTTGAACGCCTTATAATCATTGCCCTCTCTTCATATCAGATCTTACGTCTTCAATAAGATTGTGTTGGCTTTTACTGATAATAATAGTTAAAAAAACTACTAATAGTGTACACACATATATATAGAGAGAGAGAGAGGGGGGAGGGAAATGATAGTATAAGTCAGTCATGGGACAAAAACCTATGATTTGAGCCCATGGATCAAAATGCCAAAAAATCGGTACGTATCGTTCGGTCAAAAAATCAGTACGTATTGGACAATACGTATCGGTATCGGTCTGTATCGAACGATACATTGAATGTGTTGTTTGATATATACCATATATTTGAACGATACGGATCATTTAATGTACCGTATCGTTCACGTCCGATACGTATTGTTATCGGACGATATTTTGATCCATGCTTGAGCCCCTATTCGCTGCACGTCACATCAGTGGGCTTTGAAAAGTCAATAGATGTGACGTGCAACCAATAAGGGCTCGCATCATAGATTTATGCCCTATCACTCGAGTGAGAGGATCACTATATATATATATATATATAATTATTATTTATTCAAAACCGAACATTGGGAGAGATGTTACAGAGGGGCGCACACACATCAGCTACACCTGAACATTCTTCTCCATCTCAACGACCTTGGTCCATGCGGCTCGAGCCATGATATCGGCGCACCAGCTGCTAACAAGTTTACGTGAGTCGAATAGCTTCTTAATGTGAGTGCGCATGAGGTAATGTAAGTTGGGAAGGTGATGGAGATCGGCTAAGCCGAACGTGTCTCCACCCAAGTATTTACTCCGTTGGAGCCGAGCTTCATACACATCGAGCACTTTAGCCATCTTGGGTTCTGATTCAGCAACGATAGCGTTATCTGTCTCCAAGCCGATCAACGGCTTGATGGCTATCTCGTGAATAATCTTGGAAGCCAGTGGCTCGAACTGATGGGCCTCCACTTCCATCCACACCGCTGCATCGGCCGTTTTGTTGGTGTTGGCGTCCGAATAGATCAGGTCCGTCCCTTTTCGGGCATACTTGTTGCATAAGTACTTCGTTATCGCCCTTGATTCTGCAGTTTATTACCGGATTCTAATTTCTTAGAGTTGGAAATAGTACCATGGTCATATGCAATACTAAGGGCCATGAATGGTTTAACAAATTATTGATCAAAAATTTATCTCCACCCTGTTTTTTTTTATAGCTTTTAAATTTTTGACCATTAAAATTAGTCAGTACTTAAAAATAAAATAAAATTAAACAATACATCCGAACTATCTTGAGAACAAAACGATATTTTGAGTGCCACGTTAAGCTCACGATGACCATTGGCGGGAACACTCACGGGCACACAACTTTTTCAATATAAGTATATTAGAAATTTTTCTATGTAGGTAAACTGGGCATCAATCTGTGAACTTTTTTTTTATATATATTTCATAGGTAAGCTAGGGTTTGAATTTGTAGCCTTAAGGTTTTCGTTGCTAAATATGTGGAAGGATGATTTTGACCTTTTTGAGGGATGGATCGACCTTCTCCGTGTTGAGGCCATAAGATGATCTCTACCGGCCAATTTGAGCACATCAACATGGACCTTATTTTCAATATAAATATTGGTTTTTATTAAAGTGCCCAAATCAAAAGTATGCATGTCCTTTTGGGTCCGAAGTTCTTACAATATTTAGTTGCTTTGGACGTTTTGGATTGGTAAAAAAAATCTGCATTTAAATAAAACATGAGAATCTAAGGGTGCTACCTCTACGAGTATAATGGGCTCCCATCAATCCAAAAAACTAAAGCAGCACTAAGCCTCCAAACCGGCGGTCTATTTTCGATCTTTAAATCTCAATTTTTTTATTTGTAAAATTTAAAAAAAAGTAAAGGAGAGAGCAAGAGACAGTAAATAATAAAGAAAGAGAGAGAGATAAACTTATTGTCTGTGTGTGGCTATGTGGGCTTGTTATAGACGGTGCCGGCGAGCGAAAGGATAGCGGACTGTGACGGGGCCAATACTCGAGCTTGCGGCACGGTGCGTGTGGCACGACATGTGATGCCAGGAGGGCACGCGACGTGGGGCCATGTTGGCCCGGCGACGTGGTCGCGCTGCGAGGACGCGACGCGATCGCATGAGGGTACGACGCGGAGAGTCACGGTCGCGACATGGACGTGACATAGCCAAGGTGGGCTAGCGATGCATGAGGCGTTGCGGTATGTCAAACCAATAGGTTTGAGGTTCTCCTGCCATTCTAGCTAAATGACTGTTTTACCCTTATATAGGGGAAGGGAGCTTGAGAGTTATTCCCCCGCACACTGGGCCTTGCGTTGCCAGAGGGGGCGCAAGTGTCTCCTAGGCCTGAAAGGGTGGGCCTAGGACGTCGACGCAGCGATGTCGTGTGGAACCCGAGAGAGGTTGATGTATGGCCCCGGACTACGCGTCGCGGTGCATATGGCTGGGCAACCTCGCGAAACAACACCAGCCGAGACTTCGATTGAGCACGACAAAGATGTGGGCTAAAGATGAACGCGTGTGCTAATTCGGAACGCACACGAAGACAAGCTGCGTGGGACGGTTGGGCAGGCCCGAGGCACAAGGTCAGGCTTGGTTGGTTGGCGAGCAAGGTACTAGTGCAGTGCACAGGGTGAAGCTTGAGCAGGCCAAGTTAGCGCAGCGGTGCAGTTTGGCGTGTCGTAAGGGACACGATGAGCCGAGTGGTAGGCCGTGAAACAGAGGCAACCATGTTGGGACGAGTTCCTGTCCTCTAGGCGGGTGGTATCAGAGCTGATGTGCAGATAGGTTGGCTTCGTTGCACGCGGTAGCGAAGCACCGCGCGGGTTGAAAGCGCGTCGAAGGACGCCCTCGCGACGATTGTTATCAGAAGTAAGCTGACCTAGCGAAGCGTGCGTTAGGTGCCGCACGGGACTGAGGTTGCGGAAGTGCGACCCCGTGACAGGACGGCGAATGACCACTAGTGGCCGGTGGGAAGTGGGAAGTGAAAACAAATGTGATATGAAATAACAATGATTTTTGACTTTTTGCTAATTTAAAGTTTTAAGGTTTATCCCTTATTTTCTAGATTCTTCGTTTTAACTTTAAGTTTTAAAAGAGAATTTTAATTACAACCTATTTTTGTATGCACCTAAGTAATGCCCTATTATCAGTTTCTTATTAGTTCGATTTCGAATTTTTTACGTCAAATTGAAACCGAACCGATAATCCAATAAGCCACTTTTTCAAAGTCGAAGCCGAACCAATATGCCTTCAAATTGAAACTGAACCGAAATTTTTGTTGGTTTCGATCGGTCGGGTCAGTTTGGTCAGTTTTCTACACAATGCTAGGTTTTAGAGAGCATGCGCACACTACAAAAAATAAGACTATTAGCGACAACTTTTTACTCCAAAAAACTGTCACTATTAATAAAAAACCGATACGGATACAACTCGGTGCCACCATTCCGTGCAGGGGCGAACGCAGGATTTACTTGATGGGGTAGTCGATATATATTATTTAAAAAATTTTACCTCCCATATTTAAATAGAGAAAAAATAAACAATTTCCTCTTAAAATTATAAAATATAAAAAAAGGCAAATATCTCTCCAAAAAGTCATTTTACTATTATAATAAAGACATCTTTTGAAAATTACAATTTCCTTCGACGAGGTTTCATCTTTTGAAAGCGTTAGAGAACTTTAGAACTTTATCATTTTTTATGCTATCAAAAATATCTCTCTCAATGTATGTGATCAAACAATCATTCATCCACTCATCTGTCATTCGGTCTCGAAGTTTATTCTTTATAATATGCATAGCAGAAAATGCCATCTCAACAGTAGTAGTAGCGACAGGTAGGGTTAATACTAATTTTATGAGCAAGTAAACTTATGGATATAAAATATCTTTTTTCTTCTCAATTATTTTCTGAGCAAGCCCACTAATCACATCCACCTTCGAGAACTCACTTTTAGAGCGTACATCAAGAATGTAAGTCACAAGTTGATTATCAAGAACCGCGAGAGACAGTGCAGAAAATTTAACCGAATAAAATTCAGCAAGTCGAACTAATTTTTCCTTGTCAAAAGCTGAGAATGAATTGCTTGGATCTAGGCATGCCATACAAAGAAGTAATTCGGTATTCACTTCATCGAAACGGTTGTTAAACTCTTGTAGTTGTTGATCAGTAACAACATAAAATAATTCAACACAATAATGATGTAGATATGTTATTTCTTCAGCTCTGCGTTACGGTCACCCTGGTTCTTTATACTTATCATTCATGTTAGGGACACTGATTTTATGCTTATTACAAAATAAAGATACTTCTTTGATGGCAGAATCTCATCCGACGTTTCTCATAAGTTGCAATCTCACCTTAGCAACTTTAACTAGATCTATGACATTCACAATATCTTGTTCTTGCTTTTGTAACACCTTTAATACGTCATCTATGATTCTCAATATTTTTTCCATTAAATGAAAGGTGAATACAAACTCAAAAGAGCACATTGAGATTATTAGGCTCCTTGCTGCTGCTGCTCTTTGATTATAATTTGAGCTGTCTTCTCGGACAATTCCAAGTACATCAATCACAGAAGAGAACAAAACTCTGATGCTTATCAATGACTTATAGTGTGAGCCCCAACATGTATTACCGGCCCGTATTAACGTAGTCTCCTGATTCAAACTCTACCCAGTTGAAAGGTCCCCACTCTCAATTACATTTATGATTGTAGCAATTCGATTATTTCGAAGAATATCATGACATTTGGTAGATGCTCCAACAATATTAATCACATCAGAAACCACACTAAAGGGTGTCCCGATTTCAATGTTACGTTTTGCAACTCTAACAAGTGCCAATTGAAGTTGATGAGCAAAACAATGAATATAATAGGCATATTCATTCTCCTTCATTATGAGCGTCTTAAGTCCATTATACTGACCTTTCATATTACGGGCACCGTCATAACATTGCCCGCACAATTTCTTTATACTCAATCCATTTTGGCAAATAATGCATCAATCATATCCTTCAGTGCTATAGCGACGGTTTCCGTAACATGTATTATTCCAAAGAATCGCTCAATTATACATCCCCTCTTATTTACATAACGTAAAATAATGGACATTTGCTCTTTAATAGATATATCACAAGATTCGTCAAGTAAAATAGCAGATACGACATCTTTAAAATCCTCAATGATAGTTTTTGTGACTTCACTCGCAATTACACTTACAATATCTTTCTGGATATGAGGTGTAATCATTTTGAGATGGCTAGGAGCATTATTTAATATGATAATTCTAATTTCTTCATTATGATCGGCTAGAGATTGTAAGAGTACACGAAAGTTTCCTTGATTGCTTGAAACATCTGATTCACTGTGCCCACGAAAAGGTAATCCTTGACGAAGAAGATATCGAACGCAGTCTACTCAAGCCGTCAAACGGATTCTATATTCCCTTATGTCTTTATCATCTTGCTTAGAAAAAAGTTGTCTCAATATGTTGATTTTGATTCAACAAATATTGATACTTCTGATGAGCTAGGTTGTGAGCACTGTTAGCCCTCCAACATGAGTGACAAATTTATCGGGCTTCTTCCAATTATCAAACTCTTCAACCGTAAAACATTTAGTACCCCCTTGCACCCATGTTGTTGTAGCTGGTCTAAAAAGATAGCAATATATGCAAAATACTTTTTCCTTTGATATGCTATATTCTAACCAACTTTTATACATCTTAAACCACTTGGATTGAAATCGCCGTGATTTTCCTGATATTTTTTTCTGAAAAAATATGTGATTATGAGGTTGATATAGACCTTTTTGTAAATATGTTCTTCGAAATAATTCTTGATCACTAGGATGGTACATTGAAATTGGAATACGTAATCCGGGATCTGCTGAAAGATTTGTTAAATCAACCTCAGCATGACTTCGCTTTGAGCTAGATTGGACTTGTTCATGCTCATCATTTTTTAAGGCAGTAGATGTATCATTATTTTCTATATGAGTCCGCACTCAAGTTCATCATTTTTTAAACGAGTAGACACGTCATCATTTTCTACATGATTTCGCTTTGAGCCAAGTTGAATTTGTTCATGTTTAAGGTCACCTGCGACTGCCGCCGAGAGTAGAGAATTGGATGAAGGGGTTACGGGGTGGTTAGGGTATTTTTTAGA
Organism: Chloranthus sessilifolius; assembly: GCA_021018995.1. NCBI lineage: Eukaryota > Viridiplantae > Streptophyta > Magnoliopsida > Chloranthales > Chloranthaceae > Chloranthus > Chloranthus sessilifolius. The sequence continues at coordinate 6,119,278 of CM037584.1, forward strand.
GAGAGAGAGAGTGTGTGTGTGTGGTTTTAAAACCTTTAAAGCTAAAGCTTGTAAAATGGGGGGGGGGGGAGGGGGGGTTATCGATATTGGGGGGTCTTTAGAGAAACTAAAATTTTGAAATTCAAATCTAGTTTTTTTTGCAAAAAAATGAGTTTGGGGTGTGAGCAAAGTGTCAAAATCGGAATTGGTATCGGGTCTTGGTCCTCCATAAAGACGTGCGTCATTTTGATACTGTGTCAGATTTTTAAAATGTCAAAACAATCAAAAGCTAGTGGTAATGTTGATGTGAGGTGACATGACAATACAATTTTTATTATAAAAAAAATGATAGAAGAGACGTGCACCATACTTTTGTTTGACACCATATCAGATTTTTAAAATGCCAAAAAGACTCACAGAGAAAGCAGCAAAATAAATTTCCTAACGGTACATAGCACATAGAATAAAAAATAACCGTCAAATAAGTGCGTTATTATCTCAAGATCTATTGTGTGGATGATCTGATTGAAACACGATCTCCATAATCTGATCCAAAGCATTCAATCATTTTCAGTAAAGAGGTAGGTGCGGACAGAGGATTCCTTCATGACACCGGCAGAGAACCGTTCGCTCGCAGGGACTATGACGTCACAACACAGAAAAAATATAAGGAGTCATTTCCATCCCCTACATCGGTAATGTGCGTGTGTACACGTGGAAAACGCATGCGAACTCTCTTCCTCGTTGCTACTCTTCGTAGTTTACCGGCCGGTACCTGATACATATCGTGACCCGATATCGATACGTATCGGTTGGCCAGAAAACCGATCCAATATTTGATTCTATGGTAACGCTCCAAAACTTTGGTGTATTGATTTTTGTTACTTTTGCCACATTTTTAACAGTGAAAAAGTCATAAAAAAACAATACTTTTTTTTAATGGGATCTAATCGATCTTACCTAAATTGCCATTGCACCCGATCGTCGCTATGGACACATTATAATGGACACTTGATGGCGGACTTAGAGAAATCTCTAAGCCTGGGCATATAGTCCCTAGACTCATGATAATAATAATAATAACAATAAGGGCTTATTTGTAGGAAAAATTAGGAAAACGGGATTGCGCCAAATAAGTTTTGGCGCGATATACCACATGCAAAAGTTTGAGGTAAAAGGGTTTGACACGGTTTGCAAGATTTCTAAGTGGTATTTGGTCAACTGTAAGAAAATGGGCAACTTGAAATTACAAAAACACCCTCAATACCCTTGTCTCTACCACAGGACCCTAGCGTCTGAAACCCATCTCCAACCCTAACTGCAAATCGACCGCAAGATTCAGGTATTAAGGAATTAGTCCCGCCGTTCTTGGACCCATCTTTGTCGGATGAAGATATCCCCACCGGCGTGAGCTTCGCATCAGCGGGATTTGGGTACGACGATCTCACATCGGAAGTGTCGCAAGTGATTGCTGTGTCGAAGCAACCGGTAGTCTCGCCGTTCTTGGACCCATCTTTGTCGGATGAAGATATCCACACCTGCGTGAGCTTCGCGTCGACGGGATCGGCTTTTGAGGGATCTTGATTTTAGGAATTTCTGAAGTTATTTTTTCAAAAATTTTGGGTTCATGTGTTTGATGATATCTGAGGATTAAGCTAGTTTGGGAAAGAAGTGTTGAACATGGTTTCTATAGTTTTGGCGGCCCTTGGATTGTTTGATCTTTAATCACAATAAAAAGACTGGATTTTTTTTTGCCTGGAAGAAGCCTATGGTGTTTGATTTTAGATTCTGATCGTTGTTGAGTTCACAAGATGCCAATCAATGTACATCTGTTTTTCAGTTTGTTTGTTAATGCTGATATCTATCATCTGCAGCTCATTTGAGTTTATTTTGGTGATGTTGGGCTTGATTTGAATGTTTTTTTTTAATTGATTTTGACCTAAACGTTGGTTAGGTGGGATGTTAGAGACGATGGGGTTATTTGGGATATTTGAGAGAGAGAAGGGTACTATGATAATTTCAAGTGAAGTGTTTTTCTCCAATAGACCAAATCATTTTTTAGAAACTTAGAAAATCGTGCCAATCTTTTTTCCCTAAAACTTTCCCGTCGAGTATATGGCGCTCATACTTGTCAAATTCAATCCTCTTTTTCTAAAGTGCCTTTTTTGTATTTATTGCCTCATATATGTCTTATTTACACTCCACCCTCATATATGTATTATTATTATTATTATATGAGAGGTGACATCGACTCTAAATAAATGGGATAATGGTATAATGATTACTATTATTATTATTATTATTATTATTATTATTATATAATTTTGTTGATCGAGAAAAATTAGCAAAATCATAAGCACACATAATACGTTTGTTGGTGCATAGATGACACGAACACTATCTTCGATGTTTAGCTTGCGTACGTAATACAATCTCAAAGAGCATAAGAAAAGAGCCTTACCAAATAACTTCAGATCACCGTCTTCAAAAGCAGGAACCTGACCAAAAGGCTAAACAAGGCGAAAATTAAGATGACGGGTCACGGAACTATAAGATAGAAAGGGTGCTTTACTTGCATCTACAGATTCTTTCTTTCCAACCAGGGTTTACACACGCGATAGCAGTTGCTATTGCATTGAAACAGATGATAGAGCGTTTACAATGGATCTTAAGACTATCGAGTTCCATCAGGCGGTCAGATCTTGATCCTATGTGGCACACACCACACAAAAACCATCCAACGTTGTTCTCAGCATCTGACCCTCTAATGGTACGCTCTTAGCCTAAAGATCCCTTTATAACAGAGTTTTTTTCCATCGACTGGTTTCAAAGTGGTTACCCGAATAGAAGAGGAGAAAAGCGATAGAGATATAATCTGGTTTTGGCACGTGTAAGCTCCCGCACATCAGCCTTTGTTTTTAATGATATGGGTATTGGGTGAGGTCCCCTAACCTCTATCGTTTAACTAAAAAAAAAAAAAGAATATGCAAATCAACTTACGTTAAGAAAAATGTAAGGCTCCTTTTTGTGCTCTCCGGTGTACATGTCTACGGGAATGAACTGGAAATCGACTTCTTTCTCGTAGAGGCAAGCCAGAACTCGGTTCGTGGCCGTCGAAATCGTACTTCCGTGCACCTTTACAACAGCCATAGCCGTCCGATTTGTGACTACTTTCGGTAAGCGAGTTTTGGGTTGGAATATAATTTATGGACATGAGAGTCGCTTAAATATAATTTATGGAGCTGGTATTCGGTGTGCGTTCTGCTCCCGGTGAACCTACAGGCTGCACGAGTAGATAACCCTTCGAACAGAGTCAACTATTGCGGAGCAGACATTTATGACCTCTGAAATCCTTTGAGAGTATATAGATTATGTACCTAGTTTAAACACGAAAATGGAGTTAAATTGATCTTACACCATCAATGGTTGGAGCTGTTGGTGATCCATACCGTCACAGTGGGAGATCATAAATGGAAGTGCAACAGGCCCAAAATAATATTTTAGGGAGATTTAAACCATATGATCCGTGGACTATAATATCAACCGTTCTTTACAATCTTAATGGCTGATATTAAAGTTTATCACATGAATGGTTTACATCTATTATAAGAATGTTTCTTTAGGCTGAGACAAGTTTCAATGATAAATTGCACATGAATAATTTAAATTGATCATAGATATGCGTCACATAGAATAATGATAAATCACACTTTAATGGTGTGAGATAAAAAGTTTAATTTCAATGGTATAAGATCATTTAAACACCATTTTATAGTTTAAATTTTAGTAAAATCAAATCCCTGTACAAATTCATCAAGAAATGGAGCTTCTAGAAGGCCTACACTGATGACTATACTACAAATAGAAAGGTACACTTACGTAGGAGTTTTGGCTTTAGTGTGCGGCTCCGCACACTGGTGCGTTTCATGATCACCGTGCATTATGCCCACTCAGAGACAAATGCAGATTCATGGTTCCTTATAATCCGCGTTTCTTTTATCTCCCTATGTAATTATGAGTTTCAAACAAAAACTATATAAGGCACTTAGACTACTTGGGATGCAGGGGCAGCTACTTAGACTACTTGGGATGCACCAAAGATGGGTACCACTTGGCATAAAAATTGACTATCATGACCCAAATCTGTGTAAATGCAGTCGACAGAAGAGTTGGTATTTACAATAATTCTCAAAGCTACCAAAATAAAGCATCACTCACAAATCTAAAATATATAAACATCTGATTCCACGAAAATGAACCATCGAAGGAATTAGCAACAGTAATACACCCGTATGGAAACCGTGGATCGCACTAAGCATTCCACCAACACCCGAACCCGCCTATGCAACACAAAAGAAAACCTCTTTACTATTACCAAATTTATTTATACCCCAAAAGATATATAAATTAGGCCCTGTTTAATAACAATGAAACTCTATAGAGGAAATTAAATCAATTTTTTAATTGATTTCTTAAAAAATGATTTCTTCTATAAATGAATTTTTCACTGTTTGATTAGTGTGCTAGATAAATGAATTTCATTGGAAATTGATTTTTCTTATTTGATTAGTATCTTTAAAAATGAATTTGAAAATAAGTTTTTAAGTTTTGATCATTTATTATTAAAATCATAATTAAAGTCAAATATCAACCAATAAATATTTTAATGATATTCTATTACGTTACAAATTAATACCATAGTAATCACTATTTATTACTAAGTTACATAAATCAGAGTTTGAAAAGTCAAACTCAAGTAAAAAGTTAAATTTTTACTAAACTTAAAATTTTGATAAAAACAATATGTAAAATTAAATAACAAAGTTGTAAATGCTAGCATCTAATATAAGTTTATATGTTGAAATGAAATTAAATTTTTATAAAAGTTAAACTTTGACCAAGATAAAATTTTGCAATGTACCAAAAAGTTACAAAAGTCCAACTGCAAATTAATATAATAGTATTCATATACATCGTTAGGTTACACTAATCAAAATTTGATCAAATATCCACTTTTAATAAAAATCAAATTTTGACCAAACGTAAAACTTTGATTAATAAATTTTTTTTAAGACTAAAGTACAAAGTTATATAGTAAATGCTAGTATATATTATAAGGTTACATGTTGAAACAAAATTCAACTTTTAAACTTCAAAGAAAATTTAATTTTAAAAAAAAGTCTAACTTTGATCAAGATTTTTAACTTTGACCAACTAAAAATTCGGCAATCTACCGCCAGCCTACAAATTAATATAACAGTATTCATATCCATCGCTAGGTTACACTAGTAAAAAATTTGACTAAATATCAACTTTTTAAAGGTCAAACTTTGACTAAAAAATTAAATTGTGTTAAAAAGTCAAAGTTTGACCAAACATCAAACTTTGATGAATAAAAATTTACATTACCAAAATACAAATATCAGTAATAATCGCTACCTACTGTCAAGATACACTTCTCAAATTCTGACTTTAGTCAAAATTTGAATAAAAGTCAAATTTTGACTAAAAGTCAAACTTTGACCAATAAAAATGAGGCAAAGTATTTTTAAGTTATAAATTAAAATAATGATAAATATTTTTAATTATAATATTTCACTAATAAAAATTTATAATATTTTATAGAAAATCAAACTTTGACTAAAAAAAAATTGCACTGATATGATATAAATTTATGTAGTAGTAGACTCTATCTATAAGCAGGTTTCGAGTTTAACTGAAACTAAATTTTGTGTAAAAGTCAAAGTTTGACTGAAGGTCAAACTATTGACTAATACAATTTAGAATATAGTATCAAATTACACATCAACGCAATAGTATCCTTTTTTCGCCATCAAATTATTAGAGTCAAAGTTTAATCAAAAGTAAAATTTTAATTAAAAGTCAAAGTTTGACCTTAAAATCCCCCCTAAAATTTTGATAATATATTACTAACTTACAACTTATTATCATATTTTAGTAGTCAAAGTTTGATCAAAAGTCAAAACTTTATATAGCTTCTAAATTCAATTAAAGTTTGATTAAATTTAAATTTTGACCAAAGTCAAATATTAGCTTAAAAGAGTATGATGTAGATAATGTGGTAGTCATAGTAATTGTGCTGGTATAATGTGCCGCTTGTACAATCATTAGAGATTAATGATTACACCAGCATGAGAGCGTTTCAACCTGTCGGGTCAACTCGATGGGTCAAAGTCAAACGACCCGACCCGCCATAGGTTTGGGCTTGGGTTCAGATTTCCAAGTCCTATGAAAATGCTGACTCATTTATTTCCAAGTTCCACTTAACCACTGAATTGCTTATTTTTTAATTTCCAACAACATTACCTATATACCCAATATAAAAAATCACCAAAATTTTAGATACCCAAAATTAAAAATCATCCCAAAATAATAAAAAAACCCTACCAAAACTTTTAGATACCCAAAATTAAAAATCATTCCAAAAATTGGTTATTAATTTAATAACATGTAGATTTAAGGTTTTTTTTACAAGACTACTTGCACGGTTTGCCACAAATCCACCATTGATTGAGTATTCGTCTAAACGTTGACATACTTTAATGGGGAATCACTCATCTGATTGGTCTTGAATCTGATGGGTGAATGAAGGGCCTTTTAGAAGAGTACCTTTAAATCTACCCACCGAATCTTTGAGTCCACTCATGCTGAAACTTGTTGATTGAATTGAATCGAACGATGGATATCATTTATCCTCCCAATCTTTCAGGATATCGATCTTTAGATCATGGGTGTACCCTCAGATGGTCGATTTTTTATTTCACGTGGCACACATCTTAGAAAAGTGACTTTAACATCACGTGCACGCTTAATATTGAGTTTAAGGTCACTTTTATGGATGTGTATCATATGAAATAAAAAAATCGGCCGTCTCATGGTACACCCATGATCTAAAGATCAATCTCATGAAATATTGGGACGATAAACAATCTCCATCGTCTGATTCAATGTAGTCGATGTGCTTCAGTATGGGTGAAATCGAAGATTTTGTAAGTGGATTTAAAGATACATTCCTTTTAGAATGGTGGTGGAAAAGCTATAATGGCATGACTTGTAAATAAAGGTGAACGAATGCCTTTTTAGAACGGTGGTAAACTATAATAGAATGACTTGTAAATATAGATGGATAAAATGCTTTTTAGAATGGTGGTATTTTTAGAATATTAGTTTTATTAAAGACAAAATAGTCCTTTCAGTCCGTAAACTTACGACTAGCTAGCATGGATCAAAATCTCGGTTTCAGTTTCGGTTTCGATCCTGACCTGAACCGTAAATTGGTCAAAATTTTGGTAATTTCGATCAAAATTTCGGTAAATTTAAAATTTTTTTTTTAAATATGCTCCGAATTTTACCGAACTTTGCCGAACTTTATTTTATTAGTTTTTTAAAGCTCTTTAACATTAGTAGAACTCATATACATACTAGTGATGCTAATTTTCGTTCGTTCAAAATACTTATATGTCTATAATAAGAACAAATTTTTCGTTGTTAATATTCTTAAATCGTTGACTTTTTTAAATAAGACGATGAAGATCGTTTTTCATCCCAATCTTTGACACAATAGATCTTGAGATCATGTTCGTATCATCAGAGAGTCGGATTTTGATTCAATATTTTGATTCCTTGGCACATCCTATATGTGCAACCCCTTTAAACCCATTGATTGTTTCGGAACAGATGATGGAGATCGTGTTTCACCTTGATCTTCCATATAATGGATCTTGAGATCATAATGCACCTATCATAGTCAATTTTTTATTTCACGTGATACAGATCGCTAAAATTTCCCCTTGAATCTTATGGCAAACCACGCTCAAATGTGATTTTAGGGCTATTTTTGGAGGATATATGATATTTGAAATAAACAACTAACCGTCTCGTGACATGATCTCAAGATCAATTGTGTGGAAGATTGGAGTGAAACAAGATCCCCGTCATTTGATGAAAGCAATCATAATGATGATAAATCATACTTTAATGATTTAAAATAAAAAGTGAGTTTTTAATGTCGTAAGACATAGCTGTGTGCCACATGGCATGATGATAGATCACACTTTAATGGCGTGAAATAAAACGTGATATTTTAATGGTGTGAGATCATTTAAACACCGTCTAATCGATCATTGATTGAAGGTTGGGCAGTGATGTGAACCATCTGATTGATGAACTTTAATATTAGCCCTTAAATAAAAAATAATGATGATATTATAGTCCACAGTTCAGATGATTTAAATATCTCTAAAAAATAATTTTAACAATTCAGATCACCAACATCTTAAGCCCTTATGGTCTAAGATCATTCAAACATCATTCTTGGTGTATAAGTGATTGGCAGCCTATACTCTCACTCTCTTGCATATAAAAGGACAAAATAAAAAGAAAAAGAAGTAAGAAAAGGGACACGGTGGGATAGGGGGAAACCGGAGAGGAGGAAGCCGACCAAGCGCTTCCATGCAAGCCACCAATGCTAGTCTTCTTCCTCTTCTTCTCGGTTTTTGAAGTTATATATATATTTTTTCTAATTTTTCTATTTTAAAAAATAAATCTGAGCTTTAAAGGGAGATTTTAAAAAAAAAAAAATAGATCTTAGCTTTAAACAGATATGAGATTTGGGTTTTTTCACTTCTAAAAAACAGATCTGAGTTTTAAAGGGCGAAATTTTTTTTACAAATGCACAGCTGTATTCTCGGTCGATAATTTCAAATTATCAGTCGAGATTTTGAAAACTCAAATTATCGGCCAATAATTTACTAATAATTTAGTCATTTGGGCGATAATTGCATTTTTTCGGCTCTCATTCAAAAATTATCAAATTTTCGTCTTCAGAGGGGGCCGAATCCGTCATCTCGGCCGAAAATTTAAAATTTCAGCCCAGATTTTGATCCATTCTAGCTAGTTAACGCTCAGGGCGTATATTGGTTTGGTAACGCGGGTTCTTTGTTTTTGATGTTTTTCTGGGAAAGGTGTTACCATGTCGCTGCCAAACAACGAGTTTTATTGGATTTGGGTAAATATCACTGTTTTTATCCGGAGAAACGAAGATCCCGCGTTGCGAACCCCAAAAGACCCCTAGGTTAAACCCTCTCGCTATTTGCTCCTTTCTGCTATTCAGTTTTTTTGTCGGAGAAAAACGAAGAACCCGCGTTACCAAACCGAAAAACCCCCCTCTCTCATTTCGTTCCTTTCTGCTCTTCAGTTTTTGCCAAACCGAAAAAACCCCTGTTTGCTCCTGTCTGCTACTCGTTTGAGGATGAGAAACTGTAGAGCATTCAAGCATAAAAGCGTCGCTTTAATCGCTCAAAAGTACAAGTTTTCGACGAATTCCAACGCATTAAGCGAATCTCAATCTCACGTACCCATTTGTTCATTTTCTCACTCGAACATCGAACCGAAACCCATCGATTTAAACGAAACACAAGACTTCTTAGAGAATGCAATCTTGAACTCCCAATGGGATTCAATTCAAAACGTTTCTGTAAACCTACTCCCACCCTCTCTGATCTCCACCGTCTTATTGAACGTCCATAAATCTCCAGATAAGGCCCTAGGGTTTGTCCAAAGATTAGGGTTTCACCGTCTCGATCTCAGAACCTTCTGCATCGCCGTTCTTTTAATATCTCGTCATCCATCGCCAATGCCCGCTCAACAACTCCTGAAACAGGCAATCAGCAGCGGATTCGCTCCAATTCGAACGATTTTTGACGAACTAATAATTGCTCGGGAGCAATTTAGTTCGCCCAGTACTCTTGTATTCGATCTGCTTATTAGGGCGTGCTGTGAGTTGAGAAGATCCCATAAGGGATTGGAGATCTTTAATTGGATGAAGGATCTTAAAATTCGACCTGCAATCAAAACCTGTAACAGCCTCTTGAGTGGTTTCTTGAAACAGAATCGAACGGATGCTGCTTGGGTTTTGTACGGCGAGATGTTTAGGTTAAGGATTTCTTCAAGTGTGGTCACATTCAATATAATGATCAATGTGTTGTGTAAAGAAGGGAAGCTGAAAAAGGCTAAGGCTTTTGCTGATTACATGGAATTTTCTGGGTTCAAGCCCACCGTCGTGACCTATAACACGATAATTCATGGCTATTGTTCGATCGACCGAGTTGAAAGTGCCTTAGAAATCTTTAATTTGATGGAAGAAGAGAAGGGTGTTAAACCGGATTCTTACACCTATGGTTCACTCATTGGTGGGTTCTGTAAAGAGGGAAGGCTCAAAGAAGCGTCGACGTTTTTCAAGAGAATGATGGATGTCGAGTTGGTTCCTAGTGCAGTAACCTACAACACTTTGATAGATGGGTACTGTAATAAAGAGAATTTGAAGATAGCCCTTAGATATAAGGACGAAATGGTCAGCAAAGGTATAATGCCGACCGTTTGCACTTTCAATTTGCTTATTCATGCGCTGTTTATGGAAGGTAGAGTAGGGGAAGCGAACATTTTGATTAAGGAAATGGAGGACAGGGGCGTGGTTCCCGATACAATTACTTACAACATTTTGATTAACGGGTATTGTAAGGACGGGAATTCTAAGAAGGCATTTGAACTACATGGGGAGATGCTGAGTAAAGGCATCCGTCCCACAACGACAACTTACACTTCGCTAATATATGTTCTCTGCAAGAGGAATAGAATGAAAGAGGCGGATCATTTATTCGAACGGCTTGCAGACAAAGGCTTTTCCCCAGATGTCGTGATGTACAATGCGTTGATTGATGGGCATTGCTCTGATTCGAACATGGTGCATGCGTTTATGCTTTTGAAAGAGATGGATGGGAAGAAGGTGGTTCCTGATGAGGTTACGTACAATACGTTAATGCGAGGGCTTTGTATGATGGGAAAAGCCGATGAGGCTCGTGGGCTTCTCGATGAAATGAGAAAGAGAGGGATTAAACCTGATCATATAAGCTACAACACCCTCATTAGCGGGTATAGTAGGAAAGGTGATATGAAGGATGCGTTTAAGGTTCGGGATGAGATGTTGAAATTAGGTTTCAATCCAACTCTTCTTACCTACAATGCTCTTATAAAGGGGTTGTGTAAGAATAAAAAGGGCGATCTTGCCGAGGAGCTCCTCAGAGACATGGTGAGCAAAGGCATCGCCCCTGATGATAATACCTACTTCTCTTTGATTGAGGGGATTGGCAAAGAAGAAAAGTTAGAGGAAAATAAGGGCAGGTAAATTCGTTTGTGTAATCCATGATTGCTACTTCATTTGAAGTGCTTTATTGGGAAAATTTCGTTGTTGCGCATCATGGCATTTGAAAGAATTTGACTGCATATTGGGTAAGAGATGAAGTTCTTACTAGATTCTGATCGCATACAATATGGATGAAAAAAAATATGTTCACTTAAGTACGTAGATTTTGAGTAGTCGCAGTCATCCAGGGCAGAGTATGTAGAAATCAACCTTCAGTTGGATGCTTTTACAGAAAATCAATGATTTGCTCTGGCAAGAGATCAGTCACAAGAAAAAGGCTTTGACCAGGTAAATTATTTCTTTATCCCCTTGGTGTTGTGGTACTTGTTGTGGTCGATATATGGTTTTGATCATGGTGATAAGATAACAGCTTGATTTATGTTGTATAATTTTCAATTAATCGGAGGGTTATCTGTGGGGATCAGAGTCTGTAGTGACTCCAAAACTAACTTTGATCTTTTAATTTTGTGTATCCTTTTTGGTTCTTTGAATTCTAGTTTTATCTTACTATGAAGAAAATTGGACCGCCTTTGAGGCATAATAACAAAGTTTGGTTTTGGCAATATTTCGTCAGGGATCATTTCAATTCAATTTGGATAAATTTGGGAAAATTTTGAGGATTATAAAAGATATATGAAAAATAATTGAAATTTTAGAAAAACATAAAAACATATTTTAACCTATTTAGAGTTGAAAATGATATTTTTAAGCAATAAAATAAGTGCATTAATTATCCACTATCCACATGCATGACAATTCGGCAATCCTAAAAAGAACACTACAAATAGACAATAGAAAGAAAAATTAAACTGTGAATCCAACTTCATTAGTCATAACATTCCAAAAACTTTGCTGATTTTTTTTTTTTAAAATTTTGCAATTCAATGAAAGTTTTGATATATCACCATTTTGACGAAATTATAAGAAATTTGTGACTATGGTTTGAGGAAGAATATAATTAGGGTTACATTAAAAGAACAAACTAATATAGCATTGGAGGGATTGGATCTTTGCCCCAGTAGTGATACCCTCCAGCACGTAGCGTTGAGATCAGGAATTCAAATCCCATGCTTACCTATAAAATAAAATATATAATTAGGGTTGGCATTGTTGATGTGCCACTTGTAATAATGGGTGTGTCGTTAGTAAGAATACGACATGTATATAAGTGTTAGTGATGTAAATGAGATCCTTTTGTTGATAACATAAATGCTAATTGGTATCTCAAACCCTAACACGCTTCTAACCTTAATTCAGCCAATCCTAACTGAATTCAGGGAATATTAATAAGGTTGTATCAGAGCCAGATTACTGAGGACCCACTGGTGGCAACACCTCATCACTTCTAATGTCTATTTCTTTCACCTCTTGTCATATACTCTTATGGGTTATGGTCTTAAATTGTAATTTAATGTTAAATTGTTTTTATAATTTTTTACTATTTTTATCTTTTTTAATTGTTTGTATTTTTTTTAAATTAATATATATATATATATATATATATATATATATACAATTTATGCGAATCGTATAAGCCATGGGCTTATTTCATCACATAGGATGGCATAAGCGACTTGACAACATTGATGATGACGTAGTAAGGTCAAACCTTTGACCTTAGAAAGAGACTAAATGGGTATGCTTTTGATCAGAATTCCACAAGGATGAAATCTATAAAAGTAGTTTCTCTATTTGAAGGGTTTTTATATGGTGTTTTGATTGACTTACTTGAAGAGGAAACAATATACAGATTCGCGTATTTCTGAATATGTTTAGTCAAATTTATCTGTAGATTATGGAAAGAGTGGATCGGTTTTGCATCCTTTTTCATATGGAAGTGACCTCATGTGATTTTGAACCTTAGTATAGGAGTTGCATGGATTTTTTTAAAGAAGTTGTGTATCGGTTTGGTGCAGTTCATGTGATTTTTGGCAACAACTAGTAGCATATAATTGTTCTACTACTTAATCTGTTTATATTAGAAGTAGCCTGCAGGTGCTTGTAGCAGCAGTTTGCACTCTTTTTTTAATGTTTTTGTTATGGCCACTGTGATATTGTATAACATCAAGGATCGATGTAAATTACAATTAAAAAGGAAAACCTAATGAAGAGGATAATTAATCGAAAGCCGTTCAATTTATCAGTCCCTATGAGTTTAAGGATGGGTGTTTATATTCTCGTCATGGTTGAAACCTCTTCAGGCCCTCGTGTGGAGCATTCATGAGAGTTGGAGCTGCTTTTTAGAGAGAGTATCGGGATGTCTTTCTCGAGGATTTACTTGTTGAGTTTCCACCCATGCGCGTCATTCAACACGTCATTGATGTAGTTTCTGGATTGACTTTACTAAATTTTCCTCATTGTAGGACGAACCTTACTGAGAATGTTGAGTTAAAGAGGCAAGTTGATGAACTCCTTAGCAAAGGGTTCATAAAGGAAAGTCTAAGTCTTAGTGGCATTCCTGCACTCCTCACCCAAAAAAGAGGAATCATGGCCATGGAGAATGTTTGAAGATGATATATAGTAAGAAATCCGCATCAGACATCACACCATGTAAAAGATACCACTCTGAGGGGGCCATGGTCTTCCATACACCAGCCCAATGTTGTCCAACCAAGGGTCTACTGCCAAGAAAGTGATAAAAAGATTTAATTGAAAGCACCCCTTTGGCTCTCTGGTCCACACTCTTACAGCCTCATTCTGTCCTTGATTTCTAACAGCCTCAAGTTCACTTGAAAGGGCCTCAAACATTGTTATTTCCTCTTCCCTAAGATTGGATCTCAGTTGGATATTCGAAGATGGAAATCGACTATTTCTGACCCATACCTCCTTGATCATTTCATCTATTGATGTAGCCAAAGCATATATCGGAAATAGATGTTGCTCAACGATTTGCTCACCACATCACAGATTATTCCAAAAAATTATTCTATCCCAAAAACCCATGTTCCAGCAAAAGCCTTATCAAACACCAACATCCTGATGTAATGGTCCCTTCTGGCGATCTCACACTCCAACCAAAATTTTCAACACCATACTTAAGGCCAATGAGATCGGTTCATATCAACTCTCTTTCCCCTACCAGCGTCCGTAACCGTTTTCCGATGGGGCTTTGGTTTGTCTCTCAAACGGTAAATGTCAAGGCCCCCTTTTAATTTGCGTCTTGCGAAGCTCACATCTCAATTTAAAAGGTGAAATATGTTCTCCAACCAGCCTCCGTAACCGTTTTCCGATGGGGCTTTGGTTTGTCTCTCAAACGGTAAATGTCAAGGCCCCCTTTTAATTTGCGTCTTGCGAAGCTCACATCTCAATTTAAAAGGTGAAATATGTTCTCCAAAGTGCCCCCCAACCACCACAACTCCACGGAAAGGTTCTTTTAAGTTTTTCTAGCTGATTAATCATACCTATAGGACATTCAAACGTTGTCATGTAGTATTGACGCGGGACAACAACCCTAAATCGCATGAATGATAATGAAATGAAGATGTGACAAAATTAAACTATTTAATTCAAACATAATCTCAAAATTACTGCGCTACCTTAGAGTTTTGTAGATCCTCGATTGGTAGATCGTGCGAGATTCGGCTAGGGTCCAATCCGATGCGCGAGTCCCGTTAGATTCGCGGAATGGCGATCCTAGAGATAAAACTCTAGCTGCTTTCAGATTAGGGCATTCGCTCAAAGTTCTAAAGTGGAATTACTAGATCTTGCTAGGGCTTGTGGAATCAGGTTGATCCAATGGTTTAGATGAAGGCTATGATTTGGGATTTCAGAATACAGCTAGAATTGGATGCATTGGTTTAAGGGGATCGGAAGGATAGCAGCAAATAGAGAAATAAAGAGATAAAGATAAAAAGAGATTAGAAAATAATGGGCATTTCACCCTTAGCTTTACACCAAACCATCCCGGAAAGAAGAATTACTCTTCAACAAAGCTCATTTCAAGCTCTAAAGCTCTAAAGCAAATAGCCTTATATAATAGGCCTCAAAAAGAAAACCTAAAACAATAAAATGGTAAGAAAGTAAAATTCCGTCTTTTGACAGACCTGACTTACGTGATCGATCGATCGATTTACAAATAATAAAATTGCTCGAAGCCTCTATCCACAATCGATCGATTGAAAGTTTGGAACCGATCGATCGATTGAGAAGAAAAAATTTACCAAAAGTTAAGCGCCCCTTGTCCTCAATCGATCGATCGATCGAATACTGGGATCGGTCGATCGACCAAAGTATGTATCAGTTCTTCTCTATTCTTTGCTTTAATTGGATGTCCATATCAGTTCCCTTTCCGTTTGTTCTGACGCCGATACACGCGATGTGGTTCGAAACCGATGTCCATAGTGTCGATGTCCCCGTCAAGTACATTGGTAAATTATACAAAGCAATAAAGCATGCTTAGTAAGTGTTAATCTACTACCCACCAAGAGAAGTGCCTCCCACATTGCTAGTGTTTTTTCAAATCTTTTGACTACTAGGTCCCAAAGAGCGTTTGAGGGTTTCCCAATCCAAAGAGGTTGCATTGACGGTAAGAATGATGGGGACATTCCACAAGATAAAACAAAGGAAAGAGCAAAGAGAAAACAAGAAAGAAAGGAGAACGCCCGTGGCACATTGACGGACGCCCGTGGAAAGATCCTCCGCTGGTTTAGTGCACATCGTAGGCGACGAACGTCCATGGACACTTGACAGACATCCGTGAGTTACGTCCGAGATTTGACGGAATTGTGTTTATTTTAGTCAAACTTTCCTTTTAGTGCTTTATTTTCATTAGGAGTCTTCTAATTTCGTATTAGGGTTGTGGTTAGCCTATTTAAAGGCTTGTAAACACTTTTATTTGAGTTTTTTTTTTATTAATGAAAATTGGAGAGTTGCTTTTGTGCAAACCCTAGAGAACTCGTGAAAAGTTTTCAACCGAGGGAGTGAATCCTTTAAAACCTGAGGAGTGAACAATCGTTTCTCGTGCAACTTTGTGCGAAGCTGACATACAACTATGGTGTGAAGCTTCGGAAATTCCTTAGTGTGAAGCCTTGGAATCTATCCCTTTGTTTTATCTTTTTCGAATTATTGTCATGTAATATTTTCCTTAATTCCATTGATAAAAAGGTCAAAATCCCAAATCCTTTATTCCTTGATATCTTTGATTTTTCATTTTTGAACTATTTATTCAAGCTTTCCTTTGTCCCAAACTCCCCTAGGAGTCAAGAGACGACATTGTAGTTATCGCTTGGTACCCTAAACTAGAGCGAAACTCGAATCCTTTTTCTAGATCGGGAAATCTTCATGCATGCGAACACTAAAATGGATTAATCTAATTGTTTTATTGATTTGATTAAATTAATTTTATGTGTTAGGTGATTTGAATATTTCCGCTACTAAATTCAATCTAAGGTTAATCCCAAATTCGCATATTAGGGTTTTAGTGTC
Organism: Chloranthus sessilifolius; assembly: GCA_021018995.1. Taxonomy (NCBI): domain Eukaryota; kingdom Viridiplantae; phylum Streptophyta; class Magnoliopsida; order Chloranthales; family Chloranthaceae; genus Chloranthus; species Chloranthus sessilifolius. The sequence continues at coordinate 6,135,902 of CM037584.1, forward strand.
TCGTCCCTCATCAAAGAAGGTCCATTTGAAGCCCAAAAATGCTGGCAATCCTCAACCGCTTTCTTCAACTTAATTTCCAAAATTGTACTTTTGTCCACATTCACTTTCTGGCCTGATATGGCTTCATAACTTCTAAGAACATCCTTTGGAATCGATAACTCCCATTTCGAGGCGTCACAAAATAGGATGTCATCATCCATATATTGTAAGTGAGACCCCTTACCATATCCAACTCAAGGCCCCATCCATATGTTTACTAGAATCCTTGCCCATCACATTGAACAAAAATGGAGATAGAGGGTCTGCTTGCCTAAACCTCTTGAAGAATCCTTTTACCACTCCATTCACGTAACTCCAAATATCATGTGAAGAGTAGCATGCCCTCATCTATCTTCTCCACTTCTCAACAAAACCTTTTCTCTCTAGCATATATTCTAGATTTCATTCGCCTTTTCCACATCTACTTTAACCACTAGACCGGCCCCCTTAGACTTATATCTAGAATCGATACTTTCATGTACTATTCCTTCGTTGTCCAAAATCTGTCAACCATGTAGACACTTTGCATCAATGAGATAATCTTATCCATAAGAGGTTTAAGCCGATTAGCCATAACTTTCCCCAAAATATTAAACAAGCTGCCCAATAAGTCAACATGAAGTCCTCCAATCTCTCAGTCCCATTCTTTATGGGATGACCGTAATAAAATTGGAACTGATCACTTATTGATAAACCTTTTCTCATAGAATTCCTTGAATACCTCCATAAGGTCCTCTCAAAGAATTTATGAAAAATGTTTTAAAGAACTTTAAAGTGTGTCCATCTGAACCCAATGCACAATCGCTACTTGAATCACTATAGCCTTTACTTCTGCCTCTTCCTTTCTAACCATACACACTAATGCACTATCCATCTCCAATATCAAATTAAAACCGGCCCATCCACCCTTCACTCGTGAAGAGGATATTGGGCCTTAATTCTACAGTGTATCAGATTCATTCACGTGCCACACGACTCATGCTAGTATGAGATTCCACAACGAGTGAGGTGAGTGTGAATTCTAGAGTGTCAACCAAAATGTCATTTGTGGTATCTCATCATACTTGATTCTTAGTTTACAAAAGACACAAGTAAACAAGAACAAGAGAAGTAATCAAGTAACACATATGCTGGGAAGGCCAACAAAACACGAATCATATAATCTTCTATATTTGTTGTGCTTTGTGCCAATCACTGTAAGGACATCAACACCTTTCTGCCAAGGCGAATCTCTATGAGACATTACAAGAAAGCACAAGGTTCGGACTCAAGGGAACATTACAATCAAGTTAGCATGATCTCATTTGGCAGCATGAGGGGCAAAAATCGACTGGATTTCAAGTAAATCAGGCATCACTTCTCGTTGTGGTTGATATTCTAGCACATTCCCTTTCACGTCTTAAGATTGAGCAATGACTTTGGCACAAGTATTTTCAAAACAAGTAAGAAAGAGAGACCATGTGGAGTCTAGATGCATGCAAGCAAACAAGATAAAACAAACAAAGATAAGTATTACAAGTTAGGTATAATATCCAAGTAATGCAAGTTAACACATAATATGCATTCATTATTCATGATTCATGTTCATGCTCAAACTCATGTTTATATGCTCATGTTCTAATCATCATGCTTCGCATGTATATATCTGCATACAAGCCATGACAAGGATAATGTTTGCTTTGATAGTTTAATATCGTTATTGCTTTATTAGAGCCATTACTAATGTGAATGCACATACCATTCACCTATGTAAGAGTGTGGTGGATTGGTTGTGTATCTACTTAGTTATGCGTTCAATAACTCAACCCTCTTGTGGTTATCATTTTTTAGATGATTATGTTGTTGGTATTGGTATTGAGAGAGTAGACATTCCATACGATGATGGACATGAGGAGGTTCCACTAGAGTATGGAATGGATCCTAATGACTTTTATGAGAATCGGTAGCTCATAGATTGGAGAGACGATAGACTTATTCTATTTCAACTATTAAGATATCGAGTTTATCGAGTAGTTAGACATATTATGTTTTTATCATATTATACGTTATTGATTAGCATGGGTAGCAGTTTCAGCTCATGTTGATCGTAGTTAGGATTATTGGTTATTACTTCGTAGATCATGGATAGCATTCATTATTATGTATCATGCGAATCTATTTGATAAATAATTATCTCCATTTATTTATCTGATGAATTCTTAGTTCACGGTATGTGGATGACTGAGGTTCAGCGAGATTGTTATATTAAATGGAAATGGATACGAAAGGAAATAAGATATAAGCAAGCTTATATGGGCTTACGTAGAAGGACCAAATCATGACTTCGATCATGTGAATATATCTAAGGTCTTTCAATGTGTCAATGGTTAACATTGCAAAAAGGGGAATGGTTTGAAACAAGGATCAAAATATCGGTAAACCGATATGTATCGTCCTGACCTCCAGGACGATACGTATCGGGTATCGGCCGATACATTCAATGTATCGGCGATACATTGATTTTTTTTTTTTTTTCGATTGTCTACACAATCGATGGCGACTGTGTAGACAATCGGAAAAAAAATAAAAATAAATAAATAATAAAAAAATTTCCGATTGTCTACACAATCGATGGCGATTGTCTACACAGTCGCCATCGATTGTGTAGACAATCGGAGAAAAAAAAAATATACATATTATCGGACGATACATTGAAATTATTGTCCGTATCGTCCGATATGGGCGATACATTGCCCGTTTTGGACGATAAGTACATTGTTTTTAAGGGGGTACGATACAATGCCTTTGTATTGTACCGCCCAAGTCCAAAACCGATACATATCGGACGATACGTATCGGTATCGGACGATTTTTTGACCCATGGTTTTAAGTTCTAACAATAATAGTTACACCCTTAAATAATTTGGAATGAATGTGTCATCAAGTGAACTACTGCATGAGTATATGATAATTGTTTAGAGATAAAAGTTGAAATTACTAGTATAAAAAGAAATTTTTTCGCAAAATTTAGGGGCTCGTGAATACGTCAAGTCAAGATTAAGACTAGTGCCTAAGATTGAGGATCATCTCATGGAATTCTATGCAGTTTTAATGAGGTAGGATTTCTGGTCGTGTCACTGACCTCTTTCGACAACCATCATTTCCATTGTATTTCCCAGCAGTTCTGGCCGCCCAACTGTCAATTCCTTGGCTGAGCATTAGATCACACCATTCCATAGTTACCGGAAGCGGGTAGTAAGTTGGAAGCGAGAGTGTCATCAAAAGCTTAAAAATGAATTATTTTATGATCAGAAACGGCACACTGAGTAGAAGGTTCCCGCTACTAGGCTCCATCCAACACAAAATCTGCACTTAACGTGTGTGGCACTCAGAACCGGCCCTGGACCAAGGCCCACGAGGCGGCTGCCTCGGGCCCCCAAATTTTGGGGGCCCCCAAATCTGATATATATATATTTTTAATAGGCTTTTATATGAGTAAAAAATTTTAGAGGGGCCCCGGTCCAGTTGACAAGGGCCCAATTGCCAATTAACAGGTTGCCAGGTTGGGTCAGTCCACTGCCCGCTTAAACAAAAAGAAAAGTTAAAAGAAATAAAACCCTAGCTAATTAGCTATCTCCCAAATCCCAATCGTCTCATCCCCAGCTCCCCTATTCTCCATTTCTCCTCTCTCTCTCTCTCTCTCTCTCTCTCTCTCTCTCTTTTGGCTTCACACTGTCACACCACCAGGTCCACCACCGCAGCGCGCAGCCCCACCCTCGTTATATCTTGGCTTCACACCACCACTGCGGCGGCGCAAGCGCAGCCCTACCCTTGCTCTCTCTTGGCTTCATACAATCACACCACCACTGCGGCGGTGCAGCCCCACCCTCGCTCTATTTGTCGGTTCCTCCCTTCATCATATTGCTTCAAATAGGCCCCCTTTCAGGTTTGTTTGTCTGCCCCTCCATCATATTATCTCATTTATTTTATTTTTTTCATTTCCCATTTTCCATTTTTTATCCAAGAGGATTCTCTTAGGCTGCGGGAACCATCATTCTATGGTTTGGATTTGGATTTGGGTCTATTAATTCCGAATCTACTGTTTGGATTACAGGCGTGGTGGCCTGGATTTGGATTTGCCAAATCCCGTCATTTTAGAAATACCTAGAAAAATAGGGATTTGAAATAACGCCTCCTATGCGTTATTTCAAATCCGGCGATCCTTCATTTGCGTTGTTGCAAAGTCGAGCGCTTCTTCGGTTAAAAATAAAAAGTGTGTTTCTTTGCAACAATATATTTTGTATCTGCAACTAAAAGTCAAAAACATCAAAATCATTGATTGATTTGAATTAGACGACAGGGATCATTTTTCAGCTTAATATACCACAAAACAGATCTTTATATCGTGTTTCACATATCAGGCGGTTAGATTCCATTACACATGACCATGGATCAAAATATCGTCCGATACCGATACGTATCGGACGATACGTATCGGTATTGGACATGAACGATACATTGAATGTATCATTCGATACATTCAATTGTATGGAATGTATCGAACGATACATTCAATGTATCGCTCGATACGGACCGGTACCGATACGTATCGTCCGATACGTACCGGTTTTCCGGCCGGACGATACGTACCGGTTTTCCGGCATTTTGATCCATGCACATGACGCACACCCCTAAGTTGACTTGAGAACCCCTTCTCATGGTACCCAAGGAGCAGCCATTTTTAGTTATGTGTCCCACGTGGATTCAACATCTGACCATCTGATACATGAATCATAACCTAAAGATCTGGTGTGTTGAAGTTTCGGGCAAAAAAAACTATCGGTCATTTGATCAAGGCAATCAAAAGTTGTCATGTCCATAAACCTTCATTTCCACAAATAACGGAAAGAAAGTTGCAAAAGTGATCCAACCCGGCAAAGAAACCCATTTTTCGTTATCTTATATATATATATATATAAATATTAGGCTGGGTCAACTCAACTAACCTGCGATCCTACCTAATCTCTCAGTCGGGACAACCCTACATATCTCAATGAGTCAAGTCTATGTGCCGGAGCTGGTGAAAAAATTGGCTTGGGTGGGTCAGGTATCGGGTCGACCCCACCTGTCTACGGTCCTAATTTTGATATATTAAATATTAGGTTGTTGGAATTTAAATTTTTTCTTTGTTTTTTTTTTCTAAACTAGTCTAATGAAGCATTATAAATCCTATGGATCAGTTCAAATACAGTCTTTAAACATCCAAACAAGGGATTTTCAAATCCAAATATTTTAAATCCTGGATTTGAAATGTCTTAGATTTGAAATGATTGGATTGAAATTTCTCAAATTCAAATTCTCGTTCCCAAATGCAACCTTAGAGTTTCGCTAGTGTTATTCACATTATAATCCAAACCCTTCATTATTTTGATTTTGTTTTTGTTTTAATTTTTAATTTTTGCATATAATATGTTTGCTGAAATAATTTATTGACTTTTTCATAAAGTATTTAATATTCTAATGCAAATGCAAATGATCAGAGGTGAGTTGGAGCTAACTGCTAGGTGATGAATAGAAGTTATTCACTTACTTGAGACCTATTCAGCTTTTCTAAGTATAAATGGCTAAGAAATTATGCTGCATATGACCTGTTTGTGAAATTCCCTAAGACAAAGTCTACATGCTATTGTAGTTTTTCTTCTAAGTTCAAGGGTCAAAGCATAGTTTATTTAAACCTTCTAAGGTTGATTTCCCTAGTTTTAGGAAGTCTTTTCATCATTGTGTAATGAGGCTGATTTCCCATTTTTTGGAGGTTGATTTCCCCCCTTTTGGGATATAAGTGTTATGGTAATTTACTTGGCAACCCGCAGCTCTAGTAAAGAATTTTTGAGTGTTGCTTTGGGCATTATACCATTAGTTGATGACTTGAGTATTGGTCTAGCCTGAATATGCTTCTTTTTCTACCAATCTATTGGAGGACACTTTCCGTCTATGCTTCTGGCTTCTAATATTTAGACAGGATCCTTGATTTTTCGGTTAGCAGGACATCCTGGTTTGTGAACAAAAGGGTATTATAATGGCTTCTACTTTAAATTTGTCGAGTGATTGAGCCCCATACTTGCAATTGTGCTTTCAGGGCAGTATGTTACATCTGTTTTGGCGGCCTCTACTTCATCTCCTTATTTATGTCGGAAAATTGACGCAATGGCTACTAACCATATGACTAGAGACCCTCAGGAGTATTTATAGTACTCTCCACCATCATCATCTGCTCATGTCCGATTAATTGACGGTTCATCTACTCCTATTATGAGTTGGGAACTATTCTGATATCATCTCCGTTTTCACTGTCCCATGTACTTCATGTTCCTCATCTATTAATCTTCTTCTAGTTATTAGTCTTTCTAAGCAATTCAAATTATATATCTATATACAGATTGATATAATGTGATCACTAGTTCTAGCTAAGTTAGAGGCTGAAGGAAAGTTGTGATTTGGTGCTTTGATCCATGATTTGTATGAACCATAATTTCGGTATTTTGATCCATGATTTGTAGTGACAATCTATTCATTTTGTCCTCAAAATTGAACGGTTTGGTTTGAACATTTAGAAACCAAGTAATTGCAAGTTTCTTCAACAAGATCTTGTCCCTATTAAATCTACATTATAATTGTTTTTTCTTTATTTATATAAAGTTTAGAATGGACAAATAGATTTTATATATTTTGAAGAAATTATTTTATATGGTGTTAGCAACTTACCCTTGTCTCAAACTTCTGTTTGTAGGTTAGAAACACCACATTCAAATCATGTCTAATAGAAGTTATCCGTCTGGAGCTGAGAAAAGAAAGAAGAAGCAAAAGATAGAAAAGCTTATTCAGTCTCAAGCAGGAGCTATTTACAATTTTTTTGGAAGTAGTAAACAAACAGAAATTGTGAATATTAATGAAGAAGAAGAACATGAGCTCAAAGACTTGAACAATAATGAAGAAGACAAGAATGAAGAAGATGAAGAGAAAGACTTGATGAATGAAGGGGAAGATGATAATGAAGAAGAAAATATAAATGAGAATGACTATAAAGAATATTGGCCGTTAAATATTTATGATCCGGCCAATTGGAACAATGTCCAATAGAGTCTTAGAGACTTCTTAGTGGAGAAGGGTCCTTTGAGAGATAATAATGATAATTTTTCGAAAAATATTCATGGTAGGAAATTCTCGTCTTCCCATTACATGAGACAATTAGCAAATGGAGAAAAGAAGGATCGAAAATGGTTAGTATATTCATATACAAGCCAGAGAGTTTATTGTTTCAGTTGCAAATTATTTTTCATAGAAGGCATAACTACTCAATTGGCTAAAGAAGGATTGAATGATTGGAAGAATCTCAGCGAAAGATTGAAACGTCACGAAAGGACTAATGAGCATATTACCTGTATGAGCAAATGGATTGAGTTGAGTTTGAGATTGGGGAAGAATGAGACAATTGATAAAGAGGTCCAAGAAAAAATAAAAAAAGAGGAGCATTGGAAACAAGTAATAATAAGGATTGTTTCTATCGTAAAAACTCTTGCATCTAAGAATATAACATTTCGAGGGGATAATGAAAAACTTTATCAAGAGAGGAATGGAATCTTTTTGAGTATAGTTGAAATGATAGCCGAATTTGATCCAATAATGCAAGAACACCTTCGACGAGTTCAAAACAAAGAAATCCATTATCATTATCTAAGTCACAAAATTCAGAATGAGTTAATACAAATGATGGGAGATGCGATCAAAAGTAAGATTATTCAGAAAATCAAGGTAGCGAAATATTATTCAAGAATACTTGATTGCATTCCAGATATTAGTCATAAAGAGCAAATGTCTCTTGTTATACGATGTGTTGATGAGCCTACAAGTCAAATACAAGTTAAAGAGTTCTTTCTAGAATTCTTGAAAGTCAATGATACTTCTGGGCATGGGCTTTTTGATGTTCTTGTAGGGGTTTTGAAGACTCTTAGACTCGATATTGATGATATAAGAGGACAAGGATATGACAATGGCTCTAATATGAAAGGAAAACACAAAAGTGTACAGAAAAAATTACTTGAAATAAATCCTAAAGCATTCTACACGCCATGTGGTTGTCATAGTCTAAACCTTGCACTTTCTGATATGGCAAACTCTTGTCCTAAAGCTTTAACATTTTTCGGGGTGGTACAACGTATATACATACTGTTTTCATCCTCTCCAAAGCGATGACAAATTTTAATGGATAATGTGAAAGGTTTCACAGTTAAGGGGTTATCACAAACACGTCGGGAGAGTCGTGTTCAAAGTGTTAAAGCAATAAGATATCAAGCTCCAGAAATAAGAGATGCTCTACTTATCCTAGTAGAGTCTACCTGTGAAAATGACGGCAAAAGTTCTAGTGCAGTACAATCTCTCGCAACAAATGAACTTGAGAGTTATGAGTTCTTAGTAGCTATAATTGTTTGGCATAATGTATTGTTTGCTATTAATACTGTTAGAAAGTTTCTTCAACAAGAAAGTATGAATATTAGTATTGCTATTCAGCAATTAGAAGGACTCATTACCTATTTTAAAAGATATAGGAAAAATAGATTCACAGAGGCCCTAATTGAAGCTAATGAAGTTGCGATTGAAATGAGGATCGAGCCTATATTTCGTGAAAAACGCATTGTTCGAAGAAAGAAACAGTTTGATGAGAATGCAAGTGAAGAAGTATCACAATCAACTGAAGAATCTTTCAGAATTAATTACTTCACATATATTGTTGATCAAGGCCTTTCAATTCTTGAGCATAAATTTGAACAATTTAAAACATATGAGCAGCATTTTGGGCTTTTGTTTGATTTGAAGAAGTTAAGTTCGGTTAGTGATGAATGTTTGAAGACTTTTTGCGCAAATCTTGAACATGTTCTCAAACATGAAGAGCATATTGATATTGATGGGCTAGACTTATCTTCAGAATTGAAAGTCTTGAAAGATACTTTGCCAAAAGAAGTAAAAACACCGATTGAAGTGCTGAACTATTTGAAACAAATGGATGGTTGTTACCCAAATGTATGGATTGCTTATAGGATGCTGTTGACTATACTAGTTACAGTTGTCTCTGGTGAAAGAAGTTTTTTAAAATTGAAGTTGATCAAATCATATCTTCGGTCAACGATGTCACAAGAACGATTAAATGGATTAGCTATGTTATCCATTGAAAATGATATGGTGGATAATATTGACTATACAACTTCAATCAGCGATTTTGCAGCTAAAAATGCGAGAAGAGAAATATTTAAATGAATTCTTTTAGGTAATTGCATAATGTAAATAATATTTTTCCATTTATGTTTATGTTTTTCTAGAACTCAAGATCTTTTTTTTTTTTTTCTTTTTGAATGCAGATGAACAAGTTCGGAGATGCTAAAAAGTTATTGCTTAAGTTACTCGATCCATCAGGTACGTTCTACTATTTAGTTTTACTCTTTTTGTATTACATTTTCTTTTAATATATACTTTCATTATATTGTTAGTTACATTTTCAAATTATATGTAGTTGAATGGGATATGCAGATATATCTAATTTAGGAATATGAGTATTGTTTCATTTGTCAAAAAAATAATTGTTGCGATTTTTTTTTTTTTTTTCAAAGTTATATGAAAGAGGGGCCCCATTTTAGGAACTCGCCTTGGGCCCCTAAAATCTCACGGCCGGCCCTGGTGGCACTCGCCGTATGTTCATTACTAGACCACATCCATAACATCTCCATTGTATTCTGATCCAAGGATATTTTTACTAGACTTATAAAGTAATTTGAGGTGGATGCGCGGAATGCATGGGGCTGAGGTGCATATGTTAAGATGGATGGTTGGAGAACCTAGGAAGGGTAAAATTAGGAACAAGTGCATAAGAGGAAATTTAAGAGGGGAACTTATAAAAGAAAAAATTACAGAATGTCACTTGAGGTGGTTTGAACATGTCTATCGGAGGCCAAAAGTAGATCCTATTTGATGGATTGAGACGCTACAAGGAAATAGGAGAAGAGGAAGACCATTGAAGGCATGGAGGGAAGCAGTGAGATATGACACAAAGGATTGCGGAGTTATAGAGAGCTTAGTGCTAGTTAGAAACGAGTAACTCCCAAAGTCGACCCCGAATAGGTGGTGGTGGTAATGATGATGATGATGATGATGATGATGATGATGATGAGGATGATTATGGTGGTGGTGGCTTGTAAAAGAGTTTGAGACCGACTATTCAAATTCACTATGCAAGAAGCATACATTTGCAAAGTTGATGTGCAATGGTACTAAATTAGTCCTGTGAACTTGTTTACCCGCTGTGGTTATGTTGCTGCCTCCTATTTGACCTTCAATCATTGTCCAGAAAGAAAAAAATAATAATAATAGGAAAAGTTACAGGGATACCCTACATTGAAACCCTAGTTGCAGGATTCTTCTACTGCAGCTCTCAGTCACCCTATTCGCTTCAACTCGCCTTCTTTGTAACCAAATCAAATCACCCTTGAAGTGTAAGGGTCTATTGCGGACATAGTTCTCACACATGGTACGTTCTGGAAACTGGAGGATGCATAATTCCTTGCCACACTTTGCAGTCTTCAGAACAAATTTTGTTCCCGAGACACAATATACCAGAGTCACAACGTCGGGAGTTGGCAATAAATTGGCACGGGTTTATGTCAATAAATATCGGCAAAAATTGGTCAAAGTCGGAAAAAATCAGGGAAAATAAAATTTTTTCAAAAAAATCTAAAAAATATATCATAATATATTTCAAGATAAAAATAATGATTTTAATGAATAAAATAATATAAAATAGGCAAAATCTAAAGTTTTTTTTATGAAAAAACTGATGAAAATAGTACAAAACGTAAAGGTCCCCCCACTCTCCCCCTCCTACGAATAACTGGAAAAAAAAGAAAAAAATCAAACCACATCACAAACATTGCGAATTAATTGGCCAAGTCGCAACTTGGCCCATTAATTGGCGATAAAGTCGGGATGACTGCAAGTCTCTAGCTTTTTCCGATTTTTTGAAAAAGCCGGAGACTTTTGTGACTATGCAGTATGCCCATGTGTACACCACTTTGACCCCAGCCTCATTATTCGAGCAGGATCAGATTACACAATTCTTTACTAGGATCAAGTGCCGCACATAAGGGACCACCTTGCTTTCACTGTAAACTTCTTTTTCCTTCATATCCTCCCTGCTCCACTGTTTGAATCTTCTCCCCAGAATCCTCAATCCTCTTTGAGGTCTTTAAGCTGATCAGGGGGAAGTTGAGCTTTCCAGGTATGTATTTGCAAGAATATTCTCTTTCCTCCCACCAGTTTATCTTCATCTTTCCTACAGTGACACCCATATCTGAAGTACCTTCTCCAGAAGCTGAAGTTAACGTTATTGCAACTTGTACAGAACCAGTCTCCTTCCCTTTGCGTCAATGGAGTCCAAGATTCCTTTTTTTCTTATTCCTGCGTCCTTATGTCAGCACGCACTGTTTGTGATCCTCCGTCAGTCACATTTTAACTCATTCATCTCGTGTCCTCACAACCTTTTACAGATTTCATAAAACTAACCTCAGGTGGGTAACATGATTTATTTCAGGATTCTAGTTGATAATATGAATTTAATTGATGGATTTCAGGAGGGTACCAAGGATTCAGGTGGTTCCAAGTTAGTTTTCAGGTTCCAAAGAAGGATTCCTATAGTTCAGGTGATGGTTCCCCAGTTCCGATGGTTTTTATAGGGTTCCGATGGGGGTTTTGATGTGGTCCAGTGTGATTTATAATAGGGTGCCTATAGGGTTCCGATGTTTCTAATGGTTAAGATGGGTCCGGTAAGTTTCAATTTGTTTGTGTTACATCATCAACCCTTGGTCATTGGATCACTATCTGGGAACAGGACGTGTAGGATCAAGATAGACTGGTCAAGGGATGCTTTCTTGTTATCCTGATAGGGTTCTGATGTTTCCCAGGGGATGCTTTCTCCTTTATATTTTTATATTTTATTTTTTTGGCATGTTGACCTTAATATATTGATTTGTGGTATATTTTCTTCATATATTTAAAATATTTTGACCAGCAGTATGCTTTCTATGTTAACAGCTTCCTCCCCTTCTGTTGTTTTCTGGGGCCAGTGCTGCATTTGGAGGTGCGATTCTTTCCATACCATGAAATTAGTAGCTTCGTTATCGACAGAAAAAGTTTGCGTGGATTTGCAGAACTTTATAGTTATCATTCCATGTTTCTTTTTCTTGCCATTTCAAAATATTTCTTTGTATATGTGACTGGCATTGATTTCATCTCGCTTGAATACATGCTTCTTGGGGATTCATTTCAACTGCGAGAAGATCATTCTTATCAGGCTAATATGCAACAATGTTGAAACTTGAAAGGATTATTGTATGTACTATATTTTCAAATAAACTTCATGCTGGATATCAAAATTTTTGTTGTTTACAAAGTTACCCATATCGTATTTACTTCTTGTTTCATAGGATTCCATTGTTGTTTTGATCTCTCGCTCTCATTAGTGATAGAGAGAGAACTGTACACAAGTGAAGCAAGGCATGGTTCAAAATACCAATCATCAATTTAGATATCCATCCTACTGTAAAGGCCACTATTCACTATTGTATGGTGCATAGCATGCAACATACATGGAAGTACGTGTGTGTGTGTGTGTGTGTGTGTATATATATATATACAATACCTGATTTCATATGATCCCCCCAAAAAATTAAACAGATGCCAATAAGGGATCAAATCAACAAAATCTGTATAGAGGAAGGGAAACGGCACCAAACAAGAGCAGCTCCAAAAAGACCGATCCACGAAAAATAGCACAAACTATTCAAAAGATCACCAAATCACACCAAACCTGTTTCATTCTCTTCCTTGGAGAGAACTGAAGGTTTCCCTTCTGATCTTGTACGCTGGCATGGTGTCACGAGAATCAGGGAGCAGAAAAACTGAGAAAAAACTGAAAAACGTGGCTGTGAAAGACTGTCAAAACACCTTCAAAACAACCTCATCGTCGATCCAGAAGACAAAGATGATCACCCCAAAAAATCGATAAAAAACCATATGATTTTTGGGTCAAAATAGGTAAAAAAAGTTGATCTAACTGATGTCCGCATGTCATTCTGACGTCTGCAATAATGGCGAGGAACAATGGGTTCAGCAGTCCGTAACTGTGTTTTTGTTTTTTTGTTAAGTTCTGGTGCCAAGATGGAGTTACTGTTACGCTATGTAGGTTTAGGTTTAGGTTAAGAACGTAGGTCAGGGTTTGAGTTTAGTATTAGAGGAGGAGAAAGTTTGTGTAAATAGCGTAATGAGATTAATTGCTCTCAGTCAGTAGCTTTTATATTAACCAACTATATACATACACACCCAAAACTGTGTACTACACACCACTAATACTAATACCCGATGTACATAATGTACATTATTTGCTAGGTTCTATCTATGTTTTCTGCAAAAAGTGTCATATTGACTGATACATAACAGTTACATATCTTATTGGTCCATAAGTATCAGTAACATGTCTGCGAACCGCACTTTGAAGCAGGTATTCTGAAGTGTGAACCTTACATCGAACGATATGAAATGATTAAGATGCCCTGACCTGTTATTAAGTCATAAATAATTATGCTCAAATGCTCATCTTTAATAGTTCTTGAGGATCGTTTGTCTACGTTGCTCAAGAGGAAGTACAGCCACTGGTCCCAGGGGCCAAGTTGTCTTTTATAGGTTGTTTTGACTTGGGACATGTAGAGTGAAGAATGAGGACAAAATATCATCTTCAGGCTAATATTTTTCGTGCTCCTGGGAATACTATGATAGGGTAATTACTTAGTGTTGGTCCCGTGCATACGGGGTGCTGGGAGGGGTGGACGGGATACAGACCTAACCTCCGGCTTTTTAAGCACAAGTGGATGCTCTCTGGACTCGAACCTGCATTTTTATGCTTGGCAGCCCGAGCCTTTTACTATGATGATGCTCTATATCTTTGAAAACAGTTACCTATTCTGAGACTATAAATAGTGTGCTTTCTAATGTTGTGAAAAGTTAAATCTTTTTTGATTTTGTAACCCAAAAAATCCTTCCCTAAAGAAAGAGACTTCTTATTGTTAGTTCATCTATGTTGATTAAATAAGAGGACAGGGGTGGGTATGGGGTTTTTGCTCAAGCTTCTTCTGAAGATCGGCTCCTTCAGCTTGTTTTAGCCATTTTAGGGGCTACAACATTCTTTGTCGTATTTGATTTTGGTGTGAAAGCTGGCCTGAACTTGCTAATGGCTGCAACAAGGAGCACCATTCATGATGCAAATCTGAGTTCTGAGAGGGTGATAAACAGATGAAGAAAGAAGGAGAATGGGTGGAGAAGAAAAAAGAATTGACAGGAAAGAAGATGGAAAAGAGGAGATCAGATACTGCTGCACAAAGCCTGCTTAGGACTTGAGAGATGTTTAACAGTTCTAGATAGGTTGAAGAAAGTGCTGCTGAAAGGGACATATGAAGCCGGCAGAGAATGTTTGAATGGTATTAAAGTGCTGACATAGAACCCAGAAAAAATGAAGTTGCAGGCATGGCATCAAAACTTGGCGGATACTGATACGTATTTCTTTCGTCGAAAACCGTACCGATACCACCCCGATACAGGTATCAGGATGGTATTGGTATCGGGCCGATACTGTTTCGGTATCGCCAATGCTGACCGTTTTTTTCTCTTTAAAGAAAAAGGCTGATGGTATCGGTGACACCATATCTGTATCGGCCGATACATATTGGCCCCTCCTAGACCGATTCCCAAAATTGATACCGAGTTGGATTCCTTGGTTGCAGGCCAGTCAGAGAAAGATCGGGGAATGCTGCTAATTGTGCTTTTAAGAGACCTCTTAAAGCTTATCAAATTACACCTCGGCTGGACCTTTTAATATGCCATGACAGAGGCCCAACAAAGACTTATAAAGTGCATGTGGAATAAAAGGAGGACCCAAAAGCAATGTGACTTCCTAATGAAGTCACATGACCATAGAAAAAACGAGAAAAACCGTTTTGGGGTTACATCTTTTATTTCCGAAAAACTAGAAAAAACGTTATGGGGTTATATCTTTTATTTCCCTTTTTAAGCTAATGCCTATGTTTCAGGAGTAAATTATGAGAAGTTCACATTCTTTTAGGAATCGTAAATTGGTAATATTGAGATCGCGTGGGGGCGAGAAAGTTAAAATCAATGTCAGAAATGCTAAAAGAATGAGTGGCTGTTAACTGGGATATTTTCTTTGACTATTTCTATGTTAAGGAATTGCTAGTTGACTAGTTGTCTAGGAAGTTTAGTCAAGTTAGGGAACTTAGTGAACCATGAATGGTTTAACTTAGTTCCCTAACTACACTCACAGTTAGCTGTGATATGTTCCTCTTTTATAAGATGTATATAAATTATAACTAATGCTATAATTGATGCATATATTGAACATAATATATGCATTTTACAATTTATCAACACTCAAAATATTAAAAAAATAGTATACATGTTTTACAACCTATTGATCCTCAACAGAAATAGTTAGAGTTTAAATTGGCTACTAATGCATATGAAAAAGATAATACATGCATTTTACAGCTTATCAGCCTCAGCACAGAAGGATTTAAGTTTTAAATTATCTAAAGCATAGAAAATATGTCATATATGTTTCTACCCCTGACGTTATCCATTTGGTAACTTGAAGTTCGATAGTATAAATATGATACTTGGCTATAAATTGAAACTGCGGAGATTTTTGCCATGAGAGGTATCTCCGTGCCTGTGTATGTTGTTCCATCCAGCAATCTGCGTTTTTTTGTTGGGGGTGTGGTTGCCACTGGTGGAGGCTGTCAGGGTATCAAGGCAAATTTTCTGGCAATAACAATGGGGGCTAAAAGTTTTCTATTATCCTGCAGTTGTGTGGGTGATCAGATCCATATTTTGCAGTGGTTTCTGTGGTTGTGATAGTTAGGATCATGGTTCAAGAATTCAAATTGGATCAGACTTTGGTGAAAATACTCAAATTTGAAAAACTAAACATGAAATTAGGTCTTGTCTCCAGTAAAATCAAGTAGTCAACCAATTTTTTGGACCACATAGCAAGTTCTAAGTTCTTGGTTAATATTTCTCATATAATCGTATGATATCAAGAAATTCCCTTCTTGGTTTTGGAACCTGTTCCAAGTCCTTGTGGCTGTTGATGCCTGTGAGGTCTGGAGCTGCTGATGTGTTTTGGGGGAAAATCTTTTTCATCAGCTTCATCAGTCCTGGATCTTTACATTTTTCTGTTGTCGTTTTTTTGTTTTGTTTTATCAACAAATCAATTCCTCTCAAATCTTGTTGAGTAGATCTAACGAGCTATCTTTGAGAAAAAAACAGAATTTGGCATTTATTTTCTTCGTAATTGTTAATTTTACACCACTTGTTTTATCAGATTACCTATCCAGTGGCAGTTTTCTTCTCTTCCTAGCAGTTAAACTGTCACGCCCCCCAGCCCTTGGCCTCGCACGCCGGGCGGCTCTCGCGCCCTTCACGTTCCGATCCACGAGCCGGGTGGCACGACACACGCCAATTCAATTAATTCATTTTTCATGTACTTCGATTTTCATTCCTTTTAAAAGAATTTACAAAGTTTGCGGAAGCTTTTCTTTTTCTTTTCCCATTTTTGTTAACTTGATCGAGCTATTTCGGCTTTCGAAATTCAAAAATAAAATTCCTACTTATCACGGAATTATAAGTAAGACAAATGAAATGTAGTCCAAAAAGTTCAACTTTTAAAAACAAATATTTACAATAAGTCCAATTATAAAAATTCATTTGTGAGTTGAAAAGTATTGGACTTAACAAAAACTTAAAAGAAAGGAGAAAGATCCAAATGAACATTTGAACAGATCACATGTGTGCAGGTGCTGGTAGCTCTACAGACAAAACAAGCTCAACTATCAGCTCAATAGTCGCTTATGGATCTCTCATGGTCCTGATCCCGTAGCTCCGACTGGGTGGCTCCTAGTTGGCCTTTGGAATTTTTGGGTCATGAAACGATTGTAAGCGGTGAAACTTAATAAAGTCTTAGTTATTTCAAGCTATGGTTTCCAGTACAGTTTAAAGTAACTAAGCTTATAGTTCACATGCAAATGTGATTAGTGCAACGTGAGGTTTGCAATAAGTTGTGAACAGAATAAAAAGACAATTCAAAATCAATGTTTAGCAGGAAATTTCTAAGTATGATGTACAAACACAAGCAGTCATTATCTACACAGGAAATATTTAAATACAACTACCATTATTATAGAGGAAACAACATATTATAAAACAAAATTATGGAATTAACAAGATTGATGACGCAGGACGGGAACCTTAAATTGCGTGAATAATGATTTGATGAGGTTTGCCGAAACTAAATAAGACTGAATCAAGTATAATCGCAAAATTATCTCAAATACCTTAGGGTTCGGAGAATTCTGATGGGTAGATCACGCGAGATCCGGCCAGAGTTCAGTTCGATGCGCAAGTCCTGTTAGCTTTAAGGCGGGATTGTGCCTAAAGATAAAACTCTAGCTTTTCCAGGCTTGGGTGTTCCTCACCGATCCGATGTAGATTTACTAGTTCTCACTAGGGTTGTGGAATTGGGTTGATTTGATGGCTCAGATGAAAACTAGGGTTTTGGATGGTTTAGGGTTTTAGAAAAGATGGATGAATTAGATGTTGATAATAGGAAAGAAATAGAGATAGAAAAGATAAAAAGATAACTTTGGGAATCACTCCCTTGGCCTCACACCAAACCCATCACGGAGAAGAAAACTCTCTCTCCATTCAAGAAAAATCTCATCCATTAATAATCAAAACTAATTAAAGTGTGTTTACAAGCCTCTTTGTATAGGCAACCAACCAATAATTTGAAATAAAAGAGTCCTAATACTAATAAAAGACTAAATGGCAAGTTTTCGCAAAAAATAAAATTTCGTCGCTGTGGCGGAGATCTCCACGGACGTCCGTACTGGGGTCACGGACGTCCGTGACCTACGGACTTTCTGAACCACGGACGTCCGTGAATGGTCACGATGTCCATGCACCAAAACAGTATGGTGCTTTATTTCCGGACGCCCGTCCTGAACCTACGGACGTCTGTCGCCTGATGATGGCTTGTGCTTCCTTTTCTCCCTAAAGTTGTAACACTTGGGATTCCTCTTCGTTTCTTCCGACGCCGGTAAAAGTGATGTGGTCCAAAATAGATGTCCACATATTCGGCATCCCCGTCAATTTATAGATTTACAAGGTTTATTAATTAAATTATTAGTTTAGTGATTTACAATTTACTGGCTTATTAAGTGCTTTTCTATTTAATTATTTAACGGTTTATTTATTTATTAATGGAATGACTTATTAAGTGTCTTTTAATTAATTCGGTGTGATGCTAAACACCAACCATGTCCGATAATCAATATTCAATTGCCAATGTTGCACAAACAAAGGTTGTCACTCTCTGCCACTTAGTCAATGAAGACAAGTATCAATGACCCTGTTGGTCTAACGAGACCCAATCCTCAGTTGATATTTCAAAATTCGTTTGAATTTGAGGTGCTCATATCGAGCATGTTCGCAAGAACATCGGTCCGCTATACGAGGTTCAACATTCAATACAGTATCATCTTTCCACTTTCGAAGTTTCAATATTCTTTATCAATTATTCAATATTCAAGGTTCGATAGTTCACTTTCAATATGTAATTAAGTATTCAAGGTTTGATATTCAAAATTTAACACTCACATCAATATTCAATATTTGGTATTCAATAATTCAATTTCAATTCCGATTCTCTTATTGAGAATTCGGTAATCAGTATTCAATGTTCAATCTTCAATATCAATTGTCGGTAACTTCGTTACCCTTTTCAATTCAATATGATTGAATTCATCCCATATTTGGGTTCAATATTTAAGCATGTTCCTGTTACCTTATGCTTCTTTTATTAGTTCAATAATCAGTTTAGACCATTATTCAATATCAATTTGGTGACTTTATCTTTTAAAGTTCACCAATCATTTTTCAACATGCCTTTAATTGTTCAGTATCATTATCAAGCATTCCACATCATTTATCTATATCAACCAATCGATTTCTATTTATGTCAATCGGTTTCCCTCAATCAATCATTATCTGTCTATTTCATTCATTCATCATTAATCTATATCATTCAAGCATCATTTATCTGTATCTATCATCATTCATTTATATCATTCAAACATCATCTATATCCGTCGATCATTATCTATCAATCAATCAATTTCTATCTATCTTAATCAATTGTTAATTAAAACTTAATCCCTAGGGAGGATTGCATCGGTTCACACTATACTAAGTGTTTCTCCAGTTTAGAGTCCCTATTGGACTTATATTTGTCGTCACTTGTGAGAAAGAATCAATTGTCTTTTATTGAAAGGCATCAGGGTGCCCTTTTTCTAGTTATCCTAAGGTGTTTTCTTATTGCTCTATCTCTTTTAATTCACTAACACCTGAGTCGAGTCAACCATTGACCACCACTCTTATCGGTATACTTATTCCAATTGTTGGGGTTTGATCCTCGACATTCATCGAGGGTATCCCCTCTTAACGATTATACTCAAGGATCAAAATTTCGGTCATGTTATTGTATGGGATTGAAATTATCGGCAGAAATTTCGACCGAAATTCAAAATTTCAGTTTCGGTCCCCTCCGAAACCAAAATGAAACCCGAAATTTTGATCCTTGATTATACTACCTTATATCTGGTTTCGCTAGATTTCAGAGTTATCGGTCCAATATCAGGTTATTTTCCTAAGATTTCGGTTGAGTGCTCATAGAGCATCTCAAAATTCATATGAGGGTCGTAAGTGGCATTTATTCCATCATTGGGGTGAGGACATCGGGTCCATTCCCATTAATTAAATTTTATTATTTATTTATTTACCTGGGGCCTTGGGCCCAACAGGTTACAATTTTTAACCATTGTCCACTCATTTCTTCTTGTAGCTAAGCATAAGGATGCCAACAACATTATCCATACCAGTTTTCAGGCCGAGTCATCGGGCTCATTTCATTCTAAACTTGCAAGCTTAGAAGTCCACAGGTCATTTCCTAGGTCTCTTGGACCTTCACTGGATCCAAATCTAAGTATACTGGCCATTTGAAGGTCCGGGTACACAATTTTCGAGGGGTGCCATTACAAATTTTTCAAAAGAAGTTTTGGACTGGGGGTTTCTGTTTTAGGCTCAAAATTTATCGGGCCATGGGCCGGGCATCGGGTCATTTAGCTTTACTTAGTATTTTCTAGTATTCAGGCTTTTGGGTCTTCAAAAGGTCCATTCTTTGACTTAGTCAACTTTATCAGGGCTCTACAATGCATCCACAATGGTCACTGTGATCTAACATTGTTTTAGATTATCACGAGATTATGGGAAAAGCCAAGATTTTGACCATATCCCTTAAATTGCAGATTTTTTCTGAAGTGTACAGAACACTTCATGGAAAAATGGTTGTCATTTTTTACTCTGATCGTATTCTGAGTCCTTCCAAAACTGGGTGAAAGAATACTAACAACCTCATCTGTCCCAGGTGGTGGCACTCAAAATTTTGATCAGGGTCGATCGGGGCCGTCAATTTACAAATAACTGTTTTCTCTTAACAGGTCATCAGACCAGATTTGATGGTCATTGATGTCGGGTCTGTAACTTCTAGTGCCGATATCGAAATCGCACACTTAGCAGCATTTTGGAAAGCTCAAGAAGTCATCTTCATTTTTTGTGTATATTTTAAAGGACAAAAGTTTGCAGATCATGATGGAATCAGGTCCATCTGATCAGGGGTCAATTCTAGTTATTGGCTGTGTGTCATTTGACACAGTTTTGTGTCTCGATTTTTCGAATTTTCTAGCCATCACAGTAGACATGGATCAAAAAATTAGATTTTTGATACGTATCGTCCTGCCTCCAGGATGATACGTATCGGTGTATCGTCCGAGACATTCAATGTATCATTTTGATACTTTTTTTTTTCAAAAAATTCCCAAAAAATACTCTGAAAATCCAAAAAATTATATTTAATGGTTTTCTATTTATTTCAAAATTTTAAAATTTATATAAGGCTTATTTGATGATGCATATTTCGGAATTTTATCAACGCAGAACTTAAATTACATTGTACATGAATCATGAAAATTAAAAGATAAATTTTACATTAAAAACTTACTTTAAAGCCACATTGAATTCCGTGGTGGTTATGGGCCCTCGTAATCATCATTAGTGCGCGAGCTTTCCCTATAGTGTTGGTCATATTGATACCCATGATCATATGTCCCCCTTTGAAACTGAGGCATTAACGACGAATATGGCTCAGTGTAATAGGTAAATGTCGATCCTCTAAAAATTTGACCAACGAAGTCATGTAGCCCAGGGTAGGTTGGTTGAGGCCGGTATGGGTTACTGGTTGTTGAATCTTCGGTTTTTTACAAACTAAATCCCCCGAAGCTAGATATAGTATAACTCAAATCATCTTGTGGACCTTGTAGTGGTGGTAGTGTTTGGTAAAATTATGACGCTCATCTTCCTTCAACCCCTCCACCTCTAAAAGTAGGAGTGTCAAACACTGTTACCTGTTCATCATCTCATGCGGCAATATCTCCATGAGAATAGGAGGGATCAACATCATCTCCTCCACCACTAGTGCCAACATGGGTTTCATCACCCCCAACACTCCCATCATCGTCATTATCATCGTCATCATCCCTCTTATCACTACCGGGCTGCGTTTCGTCATCAGATCCAACCACTGAATGACTATTCAATCTTCTTTTCCGCCTAGGTTGTTGGGAAGCTTGTTCCTCCGCTATTCTTTCAGCATTGTTCAGCCATGCAATGCTCTCCCTATCCAACACTGACTCTTCTCTCTCTTCGATCCACTGATTCAAAGGGTCATCCTCCATGAATATATAATCCAACTCGATGAGATTAAAATATTCACTATCTGTAAGGTAGATATGATAAATGAATTAGTATATGCTTCATCAATTATATCAAATAAAAATTGTATTAACTAAGACTTCAAATAATTGTTTACCACAGTTAGTCCTCTGCATATTCCTGACCCTTAATCGCATGTTGTAATGACAGTAGACTAACTTTTCCAATCATCATGGGGCATGTGCCATATAATTGATGTGTCACATGTGTCGTGGGGCTTATGTCACATGTAATTGATGTGTCACATATGTCATGGGGTATGTTTCACATGTGTCATGAGGTATGTGACACATCAATTACATGTATTGCCAACATATATTAATTATTAAGTTTAAATAATTTTGTGTAATAAATAAATTAAGTTTTAAAATTAATTTTCAAGTATTATTAGAGACATTATTTACTAATTTATAAAATTAATCTTTAAGTATTATTAGAGACATTATTAATTTTTAAAATTAATAAGTTTTAAAATAAATTTTTAAGTATTATTTGAGACATTATTAAAGACATTATTATTTTAGTTTTAAAATTAATTTTTATATAATAAATAAATTAAGTATTACTAACATATATTAATTATTAGAGACGTTATTTACTAACATATTTACAAAAAATAAACCCCAAATTTACTAGCATATTTATAAAAATAAACCCCCAAATTTGACCAATTAGAGATAATATAGGTTCAAATTAGGGGGGTTTAATACAAAACCCCCAACTTTGGGCATAAAATTTCAATATCTACCATATTTAAGGGTAGATCTTGAATAAATAAACCCCTAAAATGTAAGAAAATAAGGAAAAAATGACCTAAAATGGTAGAACACGTACCTTCTCTACGATCTTCGGTGATTTGGCGGCGATCCCGCACTTTTCGGGTGGTGATTCGGTGTCGATTCGACACCTTAAAACCAAAATCTTGTTCTACGGTGGAAGAACAACAAGAAAAATAAGAAGCAGCTGGAGAAAAAACGAAGGAAAGAGGGTCTAAAACCCCTCTTTCGTGCATCACATCCGTAGGGGACCCACATGTCAAACGACCAAATTATCGGCCGATATGGCCGATACGGGCGATAATTTACCTGTATCGGACGATAATTTGAGTATTTTATGAGTTCATGTCAAATCACAAAATTATCGGACGATAATTTGAAATTGTCCGATAATTTCAAATTATCATCCGATACGGGCGATAATTTACCCGTATTGGACAATAATTTTCAGGGGGTACCCGATAAAAGTCCTTTTTATCGTATCGTCCCCCCTCCAAAACGATACATATCGGTATCGTCCGATATTTTGATCCATGACAATAGGTGAAGATTTTTCACGAAATTTCACACAAGGCTGGGCCAAAGGTCAAACCTTGACCCTAACTTTTCTAAAAATTATTTGGGGGAGTCCTTGCACATGAAATCTCAACCTTTCTGAGGCACAAATTTCTGGTGCAAACAGGGCAGATCTGCTGCCTTTTTCTCTGAATTCCGTGTAGGTCAAACTACAGGGAATTAAGGTCAAATGTTTTACTGGGTTATTGGGAACCCATTTATTTACCTAAATTAATTTTTCTGGATTTTCCTCCAATCTATTTCACTCAGTTTTGGGTCTTAAAGCCTTCAAACTTGGCCATTGATGGAGTCCACCTGGTGGCCCATCACATGCCACAAAAGTTTCTGATTTGGACCTGGGGACATCTCAGATTGATCACAGATCAATTAAAGTCCCTTTTATGGTCCGTCCTATCGATCTAACGGCACGAATTGCCATCGCAATTATCCTAATCGCCAAAATACTAGATTTTTGTTCTATATCGATAAAATCTCGATCTAGCCTTTTGGGGCCATCCGATCAAAACGATTTTCTGGTTCACTATGGTTCCTTTAAAAATCAGTATTCCAGAAAACATATTTTCAAAAGAATTCATTTTTATTGTGAACTATTAATCATCAAAATACCAAGTTTAAACATCAATTCCTCCTATGGTCTAGGATTTTTCAAAATTTCTAAGCCATATTCAATATTATAGATCAACCACCATTGGTTGGGCATGATCATACAGTGATCATGAGTTTTGAAAATCTGGAAACTCATTAAAATTTTCAGTCAATCACAACCACTCAATCACATATCTATCTCTTCCATGGAAATTAGCAAATAAGCAAGGTGTAGTCTAAGGCATTCCTACACTATCATTTCCTACATATGCATCTAACACCATCAATTTCTATGATCAAACAGTGATCATATGATCATTTAAATTCTGGAATATCAATAAAAAATCATTCATCACAGTCATTTAAATTCAAGAATTACCATCCTACTCTCTATAAAACAAGCAAGACATGGTCTATGCTATCCTATGTCCATTAAATTTCAGCACATGCAATCTATACCATCGATTTTTCATGATAAAAAATAGTGATCAAATTAAGAAATTCTGGAATTATAAACCATGAAATCAGTAGATCAAGCCATTCTATATCAATATTTACTATTAACTATCTCTATGAATCATGGCATAGCCTATAGTGCTTCTATGATCATCAATCTAGCACATGCAATCTACACCATTGATCTATATAATAAAAAAAACAGTAATCAATAATTTTATTTTTTTTATTGGTAATACGAAATTATATTGATAACCAGCAAGACACTGAAAGGACCAATACAATGATAGCACGACCAAAAAAGATAACCGAAAAAATAAAATACAAAAACAGAGGACACGAAACAACCACCAAAGCAGGGACAAGCCAGCAGGGTGACTGATCTACCAAACCCGAACATTATCGCTGTTCCAGGGAGAGTTGTCGCCTCTAACATCATCGCTGCCTCTAGCTGCCTAAAAGCACACTAGATCTCTGACCGACTTCATAAGCATCCCCACTGGTCGACTTTTATTATCGAAAACTCACATATTCTTCTTGCGCCATATACTCCAATTGACTGCAAAGAGAGCCGCCATCCAGTAGTCACCTAGCTGACCCTCCAATCTGACAGAAGACCATGCCAGGTACTGAAGGTAAGGTGTTGTAGGAGTAACCCAATTCATGCCAAAAGATTTAGGGCAATGGTTCAAATCTCGTGCGCAATCCCACAGTGAAGAAGGAAATACGAAGCAGACCCCTCCCCATGGAGACACATCACGCAGCGATTGGGGATATCCTTCCCCCTCCGAATGAGTTGATTACTCGTTAGAATTTTTTCTTTGAATAGCGTCTATGCAAAGAATTTAACTTTGGGCGGGATGGCCTCCCACAACCCTGCTGCTTGAAATTTTATCAGTGGGTGGCGCGAAAGCATCCGGTAGTAAGATTTGACGCTGAAGTTGTCATTTTTGCTAAGGGTCCATACCCGCTGGTTCAGACCGCGAGGATTCCAAAGCACCTCGTAGAGTGTGTGTAGTAGCTTCGAGAAAGAGGACATCTCGTTACCCACAGTCTTCCTCCAATCGTCTCTAAGACAAATTCATTGATCAGCCATAGAGGGTTCAAGGATATGGTGTAGATGTTCGGGAAAGACGATTTGAGAGGCTCACCTTCCACTCATGTGTCCTCCCAGAACCGAATCTGAGTACCACAACCCCAATTGAAGCGCAACCCTCTAGCGTAAAGAGACCATGCAAATGTTTTTCCACCAAGCCGATGTGCTTCTGTACCCCTGTGGACCGTAGTGCTGATACCCCAATTACCATTTGATTGTCCATACTTATCGATCAACACCACACGCCAAAGGCTATTGCTGTCTTCAACCCTCCACGCTCGCCAGAACCATTTCCCTAGGAGGGCAATGTTGGTTCACCTCAAATTGCGAATGCCAAGACCACCACAACTCACAGGAAGCTGACATGTGTCCCAGTTAACCAGATGGTATCGTTTATCATGACCCGACCCAACCCCTCCCAAAGAAAATTCCGTTGGATTTGCTCAAGCCGATTGATTACTCCTATCAGGCATTTGAACATTGACATGTAAAAGATGGGCAAACTAGATAGGACCGCTTTAACCAGGACTAGACGACCTCCACTGCTGAGGAGTTTTTCTTTCCACAAAGATAGCCGTTGTTCGAATCTTTGAATTATCGGATCCCATGCTCTAGCTGTAGGTTGCCTAAGCCAAAGTGGTAGCCCCAGTACTTGATTGGTAGTTTCTTGATCGCATAGTTCACCATATTCGCTAAATCTGTCATCAATTGGTCATTGATTCCAATACCATGATAGCCGACTTGTGAAAGTTAATGCGCTGTCCTGAAACAGCCTCGTACACCAAAACGACCTCCGCCAACGATCTGAACTCCGCAACATCGGCCTTCCCAAAAAGAATGGTGTCATCAGCATACTGGAGGTGTGAGATGTATCGACCTTGAACTCCCACTTGAATTCCAGTTATGTGATTTAGCTGCCTCGCCTACGCAATAAGACCAGTTAGCGCTTCGCCCACCATATTGAATAGGAATGGGGATAACGGGCCCTGACGGATTCTTCTGGCGCTCTTGAAGTACCCTGCTGGCGTCCAGTTAATCAACACAGAAAACCAAGCCAATGCATAACAGCCCTGCATCCACCCCCTCCAGGTTGACCCAAACCACAGCCTACCAAGCATATAGTTTAAGCAGTCCCAACTTACACGATCGTACGCCTCCTCCATATCCACCCTCCAAAGGGCTGCGGGTAGACTGTCACGGAGTTACTCTTTGCGACGTGAACTCTCGTGCGGCAACTAGCTTTTCTCGAACTAGCTCAGCCTACTCGTGTTTCAAACCTGCACGGTAACGCCTTAGGTTAGAAACTATGCGGATTCCCGAAGGCAACACATATAGCTATAAGCAGCGATTATCCTAGGGGCAGCCCCACTTAGAGTTTAGGTCCGCACCATGAGGGTGGTCGTGGACCACCAACATGATGGCTCCAGCGCATGACGCGACAGGAGCGACCTAACACCTATGCGAGGCTCGGATGCGCGAAGTCAAACCCACAAGGCTATCATACGCGTTCCGTAGGGGATCACTTAGGCCAGCGACACGTCACGTGGCTGTTAGATCCTTTCCCTATATATATGGATTAAACATCAATAGTGCCTAAATGGCAGGATGACCTCAAACCCCTTGGTTTGACATACCGCAACGCCCTCCCGCATCGCTAGCCCAACTTGGCTCAGTCGCGTCCGCATCACGTGCCCTGCTAGCACTGCATCACGACCAATTGCCACCATGTCGCGTGCCCTCCTGGCCCACGACCGAAGCTCTTGGAGTACCAATGGCGAAGCCCTCATGGCTTGGTGACGCGCCGGCGATGCCCCAGCTTCAACCCACCAATGCATGACGCACTAGTGGCACAAGTGGCCCTGCGGCTGGCTCGGATGGCCACGCCGCTAGCCCACGTCACAAGACGCTCTTGACGTGCCGAGTGTATCACCTCTTGGGCAAGCACAACCAGATCCACTAATTGTCTTCCCTGAACGAATGCTCCCTGATTGATCGAGATGATCTTACCCATTAACGGTTTGAGTCTGTTGGCCAACACTTTGAATATTATCTTGTACATGCAATTAATAAGGCAGATCGAGCGGAAATCCGAGAGGTCCTCTGCCCCTTCTCTTTTGGGAATGAGGGTGATGAAAGTGGAGTTGAGGCTTCGCCTAATAAAGCCTGTGGCATGGAACTCGTGAAACACTTCCATCAAGTCTACCTTTAGGAATGGCCAAAAAGACCGGAAGAATTCCATGGTGAACCCGTCGGGCCTTGGTGATTTATTCTTGCCACCAAACTTGATGACCCGCCAAACCTCCTCTTCACTAAATTGCTGCTCCACACCCACACATTCTTCAGCCGAGATGGATTGAAACGGCAGCCCGTCCAGCTCTGGCCGAGCCAGTTCTTCATCGGAGTACAACTTAAAGTAGAAGGCGACGACATGGTCCCGGATTTGCTCATAACCAGAGTAGGTTTCTCCCTCCACCGCAATATCGCCCAAGTAATTAATTTTGTTCCGCGCGTTGGCAACCACATGAAAGTATTTGGTGTTGTGATCCCCCTCTTTAAGCCACTTCACCTTAGCCTTTTGCTTCCAGCACACCTCCTCGGACATGCACATGTTGTTGAATTCCTAATTTTTTTAAGATCTTTCTTCTCTTTCGCCATCCGAAAGGGCCCTAACTTCCTCTAGATTGTCAAGTTCTTTCAGCCGCATAAGTAATGAGTCTTTCGTGATGTGGACCAGCTCGTACACCTCTCTGTTCCAAACCTTGATACGCCCCTTGATCCGTTGAAGTTTGGAAATAAATCTTAACGTTGTCGTCCCTGGCAGTGTAGGTTTCCTCCACCAAAAAGTCACCGCCGCCTGAAATTTCTCATCAAGCAACCACATGTTTTCGAATCGGAATGGGGATGACCCTTCCCCCAAGAATCGCAAGTAAGCACTAACGAATGGTGATCGGAGACTGCCCTGGCAAAACATTCTAGTCTGGCAGCCAATAAGATATCCAGCCACCCCAGATTGCAGAGGAACCTATCCATCCGGCTTGAGGAGGGATTTTCGTGGAGGTTGGACCAAGTGAATCTCGATCCCGATAGAGGAACATCCATCAACTCCCAATCAGAGATGAAGGAATTGAAATCTCGCATCACTGCTACATCCGGCGGCCCGCCCTGCTTTTCATACTCCCATCTTATAGCATTGAAATTACGCCTCAGACATAACGGATGATCCCATCTGGCTGTGACGACTGCCAGCTCAAACCAGAAATCGTTCCAGCCTCTATCATCTGATGGACCATAAATACCTGAAAACACCCACACTTTGCCTGTATCTTTATTCTGGAGCACAACCGAGGCCGAGAGCAGCCCCACCTTACATTCTATTCACTGCCGGGCCTTCAAAACTTTGAAGGAATCCTCTATATCAGGTCCTACATTTTCTACATATCCCTCCTTGTAGCGATCAAGATTTGTCATTTTTTCATCACACAAATAATAGGCCAAAACATGAAAAACAACAAAATCGATTGTCAATTCTATACCAATTGAATTCAGGATTTGATCTGGATCATCGATGGTTGATTTAGATATGATTGTGTGGCGTGGTGATCAAATTAGCTTCACAATGCTATTATGATGCTATACTTGTTGTCATATGACATCTGCCATCGGGCTGGTGCCAACCTTTAGTTAAAACTTCATGTTAAGGCAAATACATTTTGCTTTTAAAACTTGACAGAACTGAAACTATAAACAACACTAAGTAAAGGTCACTTATTTTACAATAATGCTCTGAGGCTACTTGAAACTTTATGCATTTGAATACACTAGCTATTATAACCTAGAGATTTCTTTCATATTTTTGCAGATAATTAACATCAATAGGTATGTTTGGTACTTCACACAGGTTATGCAGGGCCAAAATTTGTCCTGACTCTCGGTTACTTCCTATTATGCTACCTCAAGTGCTTCACATTATGCAATATCACACATCACCAGATATGTCGAAGAGGGCCACGCCTCCCGTAGCTGACAATAAAAATGGTGCAGGTACCTTAAAATTGTATATGACCATATTAACCAATCCAATTTTTGATTATTTTGCTACAGTTGGACATAAATGGACTCGTAGGTACTCGAGAGAGGTGATGTCTGCAGGTTAAATAGTTCATTTTTGTAATCAGTGCCATACTTATCTCTTTGTTATTAGGTTGTGAATTCTATATAATTATTGAAGTCCTTTTTTGTCCTCCGGATCAATGAATTTTGAGTAGTCATATGCTTTTATTTGAACATGTTAAGTGCTTTTTGTGAACCAAGAACTCCCTCCTATTTCGCCAAAACCAGAAAACTCAAGTTGATTTCTTAAGATAAGAATTGGTGTAAATTAAGTCACACAAATATCCAAAACAAGAAGATTAAGAGAGGAGGCATCCAACTTGTAAAGTTCTCAAGTCTCCTCGAATGTGCCTCGCATCTAGTTGGAAATATATCTCACATGTTAATGTAATGTGGCTACTTTGTACTCCTTTGTTTTTCCTAATACTTTGTGCGTGTGGGCTTAGGGGGGTGGGGGCTCCCACCAAATCTTGGAGGACCTATGCCAAAAACCATCGACTGTTTGACTAGTACAATGGAGATCGTTTTTTGCCCCAATCTTCTACAAAAGGGATCTTGAGATCATGGGCATACTATTCAAACAGCTAGTTCTTGATTCCGGGTGGAACAACCAAAAAAGTTGATAAAAAACACGTGGCATACACCACATGTTTTTTTTAATCACTTTTTGGGAAAAGTGCCACGTGGAATCAAGAACTGGCCATCTAATGGTACACCCATGATCTCAAGATCCCTTGTGTGGAAGATTGGGGCGAAAAACGATCTCCATCATCTGATTCAAGGAAAATGATTTTTGGTGTTGGTGCCATCCAAAATTCGTTGGCTTTAATAAAGCTACCCGTGAGTGTGGGTATCAAAAGTCTTCAATTTTATCGCTATGAAGTTTCGATAGACAAACCTTGATCTCTGGGAATCTCCAAATATTTAGTTTGAACTTTTGTGTTGGAGTGGATGCGAGTAAGATATATTGTCGTCAGAAGTTGACCAGGCCAGACAATCCATAATGGAGGGTATCATATGCTTTTTAAAATTCTCTTATATGGTGGTAGCAAAAAGGGTTTGCCTAGTCAATATCACCGTGCTTAGCACCAGTGTCGAATATATGTATTAAAAAAAAACATGTTTACTATCAGCCAAAAAATGCCGATGAAAATTTTGTAGACTGATGATATGTACATTTATTATTTTGATCCAATTTAGCATAGAATTTGTCTGTATGAGCCTTTGGTTCATTGAAAAATCATTGCCTATCCAATTTCCTGAGATCATGTCACCTGTACATCC
The DNA here is from genome assembly GCA_021018995.1 of Chloranthus sessilifolius. Classification (NCBI taxonomy): domain Eukaryota; kingdom Viridiplantae; phylum Streptophyta; class Magnoliopsida; order Chloranthales; family Chloranthaceae; genus Chloranthus; species Chloranthus sessilifolius. Next base: position 6,166,853 of record CM037584.1, read on the forward strand.
ACGCTTACCTTTAGACAAACACGGATTTCCATGCTCTTTAAAGTCTACATGTCTCAAGATCTATTGAGTGCCCAGTTGACAAGATTTAGCTCATTGTAGACAAATTCGATACCATAACCGAAAGCGTGTTTTTAACCTTTCAAAACGACCCCTCCCACGATAAACATGTGTTACGTAAGGTGAACAAATCATGAAATACTCGTGGCATGGTGGGGGCGATGGCACCCCATAGGGATTAGTCCAAGCGCAGGCATGGGGCAAACTGTGTTATCGAAAGAAGGTTTTTTAACCCTTTTCTGGGTTTATCAATCCAATACTAATAGCTGATTATAAACCACTGCTTTGCACCATCATATCCCAAATTGGAAGGTATCCTCTCCAAGGAGTAGAATGGTAGATCTAGCACTCAAGTCACACTTGTAAGTTCCTAAGAATTATGAGGTTCCATCTTGGTTTCTTGAATGATTGACTTCTTCTTAATTCATCTAACTATTTTCTGTAATTGCTCTTTTGGAGAGTGCTCTGTCCATAATATTTTCCCTTCATGTTTTGTGTTTATCCAAATGTTTGCGCCACACTTGCACAATGGCACAAATGAATCAGTTTACATTTTCTTACCTGTCTAAAACATTCCATCTCTATCAGCTAGCTTAAGTTACCCCCAGACTATGTTGTCGATACTTGATCTATGGTAAAAAAATAAAAATAATAATATATAAAAAACCATCGCGTGAAGAAGAAGAAGAAGAAGAAGAAAAAAGAAGATGAAGACGTCCTCTGCTTCCACAGTTCTATAAAAACTCTTTTCAACTTTACCACCGCTTTCCTCAGTATTAAAGAAGATGTGATACCTGATCTCCTCTTCTTCTTCTTCTGAATTTGATGTTTTGCAAATGGTGTGTTTTTAGTTGCCCTAATTTGAATTTGCTTTGGTTTTTAGGGTTTTTGATCTGTTTTTGCTTTTTTTTTTCAGGGTTTGATAAAAAAATTGTACTGGCTATATTTATTCTTAGGGCTGTGTATTTTTTGGACCGAACCGATTTATCCCATTTTCCATTTTGTCTCTTTGATCTATCTATTGCTTATCATGGATCAAAATATCGTCCGATACCGATACGTATCGGTATTGGACTCGAACGATACATTGAATGTATCATTCCATACATTCAAATGTATTGAATGTAGCGAACACTTTCAAGCTATATGACCGTTTCTACAAATAAGTAAATTAGTAGGGCCGAAAATGTAAATTTCCCTTCTTTCTAAGTTGGAACATCTGCCATGTGGCTCCGGGGGATATCATTTAGATCGGATTCAGTGCTAAGAGTATATTAAAAACCATCTCTACCATGTTGTGATTAAAAAGTAAATTGAAGGGCTAAAATAGACTTGGAAAACCACATGGCAGTTCATTTTATGGAGCGTTTAGCCTCTTAGTTACCGCATTTGTGTAGAATATGTAAAACAAAAAATGACAAAGATTTGATACCCATCAATGGGACACCCCGTCAATGGATTATGGCCTAAAAAATATACAATGGAATTTTTGTGCATTTTTAGTAAAATTCTCAAAAATGGTGCGTACGATTGGTTGGATGGTAGATTGGTTTACTGATTGAAAAGGTTTGATCAGTGGTTGCTGCTTGATCAATGGGATAAGAAATCTATAATTTTATTATTACTCTTATAAGTTAGACTAATGGGAGCTCTATATACACCCTTGGTTTTTTCCAAACTCAAGCAACCTCTATGAACACAACTATTTTTTAAACTATATTGTTCATATTAAGAATATGACCATATTTAGATTATTATATAGCTTAATTATAATAAGAAACTCGTTCAATGCACTGAAACAAACTGAAAAATAGAAATGGGAAAATAGAATTGAGGAATTGTTTGACTTTGAATATAAACTGGTACAAGATAGGCTGTATTTGGCATTGCTCTCTGGGAGGGTAAAAAAGAGTAGCAATACTCTTTGTTATCACAAAGAAATGTGGGGAGTGAGAAAGATTGAAAGAAGATAAAAGGGTTTAAAGTGGGATGCTTTTCATGCTTCAAAGAGCTGCCTACCCTTTCTTTGTTCCTCTATTCCTTCTCTCTCTTCATTTGCAACTCTTTTCTACTCTTCCAAACACAGTCATAGTTTCTCTTATAAAATGATACATAGATGTATATGAATAATAAATAATTAACCTTTCGCATGGTTAATCTTGGTGTTCAAGCTACACACATAATCCAAGCTTAGCAACAAATATTCTGTGAGTTCGGTAAATAGGGAGAGAAATAAAGGGTAAATGGTCGACTTGCGCTGTTTATATTATTCCTTAAAATCTTTATGTCGTATTGGCCGAGGTATGAAAAATCGGCCGATACTGATACATATCAGTAATATGTATCGATTTTTCGGCAAATCGATACGTATCGGTCCTACAACTCGCTCCATGGACCGATACCGAGTTTGACACCTTGGTATTGGCATGCATGATGGTAAATCGAAAATAAATGCACACATTAGAAGATCATCTTAATGATATATTATAGGGTAGCTCTAAACGCGCTCACACATTCTATGAAAGCGTCTACGTTAGGGACCCTTAAAATCCTTTGATTGAGTTAGATCAGATGATGGAGATCGTATTTCATCTCGATCATCCACACAGAGGATCTTGAGATCATACCGCACCTATTATAGCATCAGGTTTTTATCTAACATATCATTGATCCTCAAAAAAACTCCTAAAATCACGTTTGCCATTGCACACAAGGTCCATTTTTGGGGGATACGTGAAATGTGGAATTCAAAACTGAACCCTATGATAGGCAAGGATCAAAATTCGGAATTCTTTTTTATTTCGGTGGGGATCAAAACTGAAATTTTGAACCGAAATTTTGACCGACCGAAATCTTCAAACCCATACATCTGAAACTGATATTTTGAGTTTTCGTTTCGGTTTCAGTGGAGACCGAAACCAAAACATTTCGGCCGAAATTTGGAACCATGGTTACAATCATTGTCGGCTTTGAGAGATCGTTAAACCGTCAGTATCGTGGCCACAATACTCATCTCCCACCAGTCATCCCCGCTTTGAATGGGTGAGATGAGGTTCGGAGAGTCACTCTCCAAGATGAAATGCAAAAATCCCAAATCGTGCACAAGACAAAGTCCATGATAAGTTGCCAACGCTTCCCCATAGAGAGCACTGTGACCTTCATCTGCGAGAGCTTTAACACCCGTTAACTCAACCAAATCCATTTCTAACAACCAATCCAATGCCAATTTTTTTGGTCAGACGACACCAGGCTCCATCTATTAATTTTAATCGCATGACCATCCGGTGGCTGCCAAACGATCAGGGTCAGAAGATCCAAATTCTAGTTGGGCTATTCATTGGCTGCAACGTATTCAGTAACAGGATTCACGATGTGAACGGCTGTTTTTGGTGCGGCTATTAATAAAAAAAATTATCGGTACTAGTCATGTTGCTATTGAAACAAATAGCAGCAGTTTTTGGTGTCGCTAATAATCTTATTTTTTGTAGTGATATATATATATATATATATATATATATATATATATATATATATATATATATATGACATGTCCCATGGCTGTCAGCCCAAAACATGAGTTGTTTTGGGTTTGATCATGCCACATGGCATGTGAAATTTACCCCAGGACAGGTTATCCTGTGATCCTGGGTGCATGCTTGTTTTGAGTAGATCATGCCACATGGCATGCGAAATGTGCCCAGTCACACAGGTCCCGTGTGCCAGGACAATATATTGTTGTGTAAAAATCCTTAGAAAATTTTTGCACGTCCAATTTTGTTAATAACTTTTACGTGCGGAGAAGACAATCAATAACTAAATAACAAATATTACAAGAAGGTAGAAAGAAAAAGATCACACCACAAACAAGAACAAGATTTACGTAATTGGGCCTAAGCCTACGTCCACGAACAGTCAAACAAAGTATTTTCACTATCAAGAAGAAGATTCAAACAAAAACACAAAACTCCAAAGTTCAAAACTAACACCAAATTCTCTCTAACTCACATGAATAGGAGAGGCCCTAAAAACCCTAATATTCTAATCAAAGACTCAAGCTCTCATAAAAGGGAAAACAAATTTTTCTATCACACTAATTAGTCTCAAGAGAACCCACGTACCACTAGTATATCAAGCAAACAAAGTACCAAAGCAAACTTTAAATAACACCACGTCATTTAGCAATTGTCTAGTACTAATCTTTTCATTTTACTTTGGTCATTATTAAAAACCAAAACGACACTAGATTAAACAAATAATAGGGGAGAGTAAGGAATAAGATACAATAGGACATACGCATCCACATCATAGCAATACGATAGAATATATACATGGTAAGTTAAAGAATAAGAAACGACACACGACTTATAAGCTTTCGTCATAATGAGATTCTTTTCACGGTCATGTGAAACTTGGAATGTAGGCATCAATGTACGGATGTAATATTCTATGAGAATATGGGCTGTCATACGAAGTACATCAAGGTTACTACAGAACTCGTCCCTTGATAAGCGTAATTTAGTGAAACTTATCGCACCATGGCCCACTCTAAATTTAAATTGTATAAAAAAATATGATAAAAAAGTGTAAGTAAGATACGATAAAATATGTTGTGAAGGCCAGTTGAATATGAAATTAAGTTCTACATGTATCATACCTTACGTGTCATCGTAAGAGTACAACGTCTGCAGCAAAAACGGAACTTGAAGACAATCTGATATGACAATGTCTCGACGTAAGGGGATACTAATTTTTATTCGTGCAACCTTATCAGGAAGGATGCTGGTTTACAATATGATATGGAGAGGTTAGGTGATTATTTACACATGGACCTCACGTGATAGGCTCGAGCAGTGGTACTTATACAGGTCGTTTACGTAATATAAGTATGATGCGAAATACATTATGTAGGCGTATGGAGTTATAATAAGATTTAAGATATGCTACGTAAGTTAAGTTGACAAGACAAGTAAGAAAGGTGATAAGCATTAGAAGCATCATATGCACAAAAATATGTTATGTCATTTCAGCTTTATAGATATAAAATATTATGAAAACTTTTATTAAATTATTTATATGGAATTGTAAAAGATTCACTTTCACTCACAAGATTGCACTTACGATCACCTGGGTAGATTGTGATAGATCGGTTGTGCAATCAACTGAGTTTACGTAACTGAGTAAATTCATCTCACAAAAAATTAACAGCTGCAGGTGAAGATATGGACTACACTGCCCTAGTGAACTTAATGCATTGGTAGATGATACCGTTTATGAAGGTGACAACATAGATGGCCAGTTATACAATGTCATGTATGTATTAAATAATAAGAAAGACTTTCAAGTAGTTAACCCTACCTCTATTTCTAATCATTTAGTATAATGGACTCAAATTCATTTACTATACCGCCTCAGTGGATTTGATGCACTGGTAGATGATACGGTTTATGAGAGTGACGACGTGGATGATTTGTTAGACGATGTCAGGTATATATTAAATAGTTAGAAAGACTTTTTAGTAGTTAATCATACCTCTATTTCTGGTGATTTAGTATAATGGACTAGAAATTTTTTGTAAGCTTAATGAAGGGAATTTTAATGTGAGAATAAAAATTGGTTCACGAATTTTGGGAGCCCATTTTTATGTTAGATCTTGAAAAATATGTATATCCGTTTATCGCCTTAACAAGCGTGCGAGATCATAACACGGAATTCTAGGCCATTGAGATCGACTAGAATTTTGGGTCGTGACAACGGAAGTTTTTCCTTCCAAGGTATTAAAATTGATATCGGTCTCGGGTATCAGTTTACCCGAGGCAGATACGAATCGGCCGATACTGATATGTATCAACCATTTTTTTATAAAGTAAAAGTCTCGATCAAAACTGAGACGTATCGGCCAAAACCCGATATGTATCGGTTTGGCCAAAAACCGATATGTATCAGTATTGCCTGAATTTTTATACCTTGGTTCCCACCAGTAAAGTCATAGTTTGTGACCCTTCCGAATGATGGATATAAAAAAAAGCATCATCGTTGAATAAGACTTTCCAAGATGACTTTTGGAAATTATATCATTTCCAAAGGTGCACAAGGTAGACCCCATAACTAAGCCCTCATTTAGACTTTGGACAAGCGAAAAAATAACATTTATGGCACAAACACAAATTTATGTCTTAAAAAATGGGAGATCTACCATAGTGAGTTGTAACTCAATTGGTATGCTCCCCCATCTATTAGTGGGTAGTGGTTGTGGGCATGGATCAAAATATCGGACGAAATCGATACCTATCGTCCGATACGTATTGGTTTTAGGGGTGTCTAAGATGATAATACAATATTTATCGAGCACCTCAAAAAACAGACAATTTATTGTTCAATATGGGTTGTATCAGGTCGATACATTCAATATATCAGTGATACATTGAATGTATCGACTGATACGCCGGTATATATTGGTCCAAAGGACCTGGACAATACGTCCCGGATTTCCGAGATTTTGATCCATGGTTGTGGGTTCAATTCTCCACGATAGTTCTCTTTTACAAAGGTTAGATTTTGGTTGTGTGGTATTTCCTCTCCACAAATGTTGGTGCTTCTTCACTACTAAAATGTTGGTGTTGTTTCTCAACTGTTATATCTGCAAGTGCATTCCTTTGCCTTGAGGCTGTCCTAGGCAATATGGCCTAATTAAAAATAAATAAATTAAATAATGAGAGATCTTGCTTAGAGATCACAATGGCGCTCCATACCTAGGGCTGCAATAGAACCAAGCTAGCTAAATAGCTCGATCAACTCTGACTGAAAATGAGAACTTTTTTTTCTGTTAAGCTCGGCTCGAGAGCCAAAGCCGAGCTAGAGTCGAGCTTGTAAAACTCGGCTTGGCCCGGCTTGGCTTGATTAATAGTATATAATATTTTTATATATAATTTTGAAATTTTTTTACTTTTTTCCCCTTATAACAAGATTCATCTAATGATTATTTTATAATGGATAAATAAATAATTAACATATAATTCTTATGATCCACTATTAAAGTTTTTACGACCAACACTTATGCTAATGTTTAAAACTAATCGATTTTAAGAAAAGATAATGTTTAAAAAAACATTAGGAAAAGAAAATTCATAATAAAATTAATCAATATTTAGCACATTAAATTTAAACACTTTTTGGCTTTCCAAAATTTAAACACAATTTTCTCTAATCGATCCATTAAATCCAAAAGGAGTAGGGATTAAAAGATATTAGGGCTTCCATTTATTAAATTTTATTAAAGGTTTCATCTATTAAAAAAAAAGATAATGTTTAAAAAAACATTAGGACAAGAAAATTCATAATAAAACTTATTTAGCTCGAAGCTCGAGTCGGCCCGACTCGAGCTAGCTAGAGCCGATTTAGAGCTTAGACTTTTCAGGCTCTAAGAGCCTAGAGCCAAGTTCCAGCTCGGCTCGTATAAGGTAGAGTCGTGCCAGAGCTCAAACTTTTCAAGCTTAAAGGGCCTAGTGCCAAATTCCAGCTCAGCTCTACCTTGTATAAGGTAGAGCCGAGCTAGAGCTAGTTTACCTAAGTTCGGGCTCGGCCCGACTACGAGTTGAGCTAGAGCTAGCTTACCCAAGCTCGGGCTAGCAGCCCTATCCATACCTTCATTCCTTAGTGAGATGCAATGATCAAAGTTTAGGTTTTAATTTCGGTTTCGGAGGAGACCGAAATCAAAATTTCAACCGATAATTTCATTCTCATACATTTAATGACCTAAATTTCAATCCCAAATTATTGTTTCGGTAGAAATTGAAATCGATAATTTCGGCCGAAACTTTAATTCTTGGTGAGATGAATTAAGTTCATTTGGATGGGAAAAAAATATATATGATGTGACCCACAACAAATATTATAATAGGGATATTATTTTATGGAGGACAAATTTTATACACACAAAGTGTAGGTGGCTGATGTGACTCAATGCAATTGGCTGCAAGTGCGAGGAGGCTCAACTAATGCTGTTTTGTGCAGCCAATCTCATTATGCCATGTCAGCCTCTTGCACTTTGTCGACAGCTCTTTAGAGTGTTCCATTTTGCGGTTTGGTGTAGACTGTAGAGTCACCGTTCACTTTTTTCAACGGGAAACGGTCCACCAGAGTAATATAAGTGGTAGGTGGCACTATTTTTCATCAAGTGCCACCGAACCTGCAAATCGGGTGGCCCATTTCCTTTTTGTGAAAAAGAGGCTGGTGGTCCTCTATAAGATAAATATGTAACTACAAAACAAGTCAAACAAGTATTAAATGGGCGACGCTATCTAGATAATAAAACAAATCCACAAAAAAAATTGGCAGGTTCAACGTATCAATCGATATTTGTTATGTTATTTCAATGAAGGATGTCATTATTTGCACCCCTTTGAAAAGCTAAGGGTTGCATCCTTTAATTGTCATACATTTGTAGCTACATGGACATTAATTAAGGGTTGCAGCTTTAATTTTCATAAACTTTTGGGTAGCGTTAAATATCTGAATTCACCTACGCCAGAGACCCTTAAAACCCATTGATTGGTCGGATCAGACAATAGAGGCCTCGATCTTTCACACAATGGATCTTAAGACCATGTCACATCTATCAGGCGGTCATTTTCTTAATCCACATGACACAAATTCTCAAAATATGGCTCTAAAATGATATTTGAGCGTGATGTGTCATGTGTGCCATTACACACAAGGTGCACTTTTTGAAGATATGTGATATGTGAAATAGAAAATTGACCATCTAATAGGTGCTACATGATCTCAAGATCCATTGTGTGAAAGATCGGAGTTAAACACGATATCCATCGTCTGATCTAACCCAATCAACAATTTGATGGGGTTGCACACGTGGGCGCTTTTAGAGAATGCGTGGGTGCAAACAAAGCTACCCTACATTTTTTAGGCTGGTGTTGCCCCAACCATTTCATGGTACAGCCAACTCACTTAGTCAAAATAAAATATGTTGACTGCTTTAAATCGGAAGATGAAAATTCATTTTTAGTCCTAATTTTCCACATGATAAATCTTGAGATCATGAGCCTGTCATCATATGATTAGATTTTCATCACATGTGGGACACAATACAAAAAGTAAACGTGATCATAGTTAACATCAAACAACATGGAATCAACATCTGACCTTACTAATTATGGTAGGCCCTTGATCTCAAGACCTACTATATGGGAGACTGGGATAAAAAATAATCCACATGATCTGATTCAAACGAATTTTTACTTTGCATATTTGCATCCCACTTTGCACTACCAACAATCTTGAGTCAAGTCGGTGACACCTTACCGACTTGATTTATTAGGCACCTAAAACTTGAGTGGTTATTTGATTATTATAGATTCATGTTGAGAGAGCCCCATATAACTCTTAGATTGCTTGCCACCGATGCTTACAATATGTAGGTAGTGGCATTGTTGTGGCACATGCGAAGTAGGGTGTGCCTTGTTAAAAAATTCAGCGGGTCTAACTCAATCTCACAAAGCCAACGTGAAAGGTGAGGAGTGCCCAAATTATATATAGCCCAAGACGTTCAAGCCCACAGGCAATGTGAGACTATTCTAACACGCCCCCATATCTGTTAGCGGGATTGAGTCAAGCCAAATCGTGTGAATAATTGAATTGGGTGATATAGAGAGGAGAAATATATGTTCCAATACCATATTAAAATTTTATGGGTTTAACTCAATCTCACAAAACCGGCTTGTAAGATGAGGTTTGTCTAAGATATAAAGAGCCTAAAAAGGGCCAACCAACAACCAATGTCGGATAAATCCAATATGCCCCCGCACGTGTTGACAAGATTAAGCAAAATCACATGGAAAATTGAAATGGATGGCATGGCGTGAAGAAGAACCTGATTCTAATACCATGTTAAGAAATCCAACGGGCCTAACTCAACCTCACAAAATCGGCTTGTAAGGTGAGGAGTGCCCAAATTATACATAGCTCAAGACCTATATAGCACACAGGCAATGGGGGACTATTCATACTAATCTAAGTAGAATGTGCCCCACATCATAAAAATAAGGACCTCATCAACTGACTTTCCTACCATCATTTAAGTATGAAAATAGTGTTTAAATGATTTTACACCATCAATAGTTTTAAGTTTGGCGCAATCGATATCGGCAAAGCTATAAGTCATAGATTGAAGTGCAACAGACGACAAATGATTTGTTAAGAAGATTTAAACCATCCAATCTATTGACTATATTATTGATAGTTGCTTTTAGCTTTAATGGCCGATATTAAAGTTCATTAAGAGGGTAGTTCACACACATTTATAGGCATGTTTCTTTCGACGGAGAGATTTTCTAATGATATATTTGCCACTTAGACAATTAACATGCATAATGATAAATCTCAGTTCCAATGGTGTGAGATGAAAAGTTTGATTTTTAATGGTGTAAGATCATTTAAACACTATTTTTGTATTTAAATGTCAGTCAAGAGTCATTATGCCTAAAAACATCTTTTTCTAGACTAGTGAGCATTACAAAAAATAGGACTATTAACTGTTGGTATTAACAAAAAACTGCCGCTGCTAGTCCTATATCTA